>JALXJV020000015.1:16811011-17424026 GCA_024633595.2 Lepomis macrochirus
TAACACTGCATTGTGGCTTGTACTCCTACTGGCTAATATCTCTAATTGCATTGTAATGATATCAAAGGCCATCTACTGCAAGTGTCATGTGATATAATATGCCTACAACACAGGGAGGTTGTAACCTGTTCTTACACCATACTCTTTCCACTTATACACCTTCAACTCTGCTGTTTTAGTAGTTTTATATTTGAGAGAAGTTGTACATGGTGCTGGAGGACAGTTACTAGAGGAAGTGTGATACCAAACTGATACCAAAACAATGTTTTGAGAAAAAAATCTCACCACAAGGTAATAAGCCATGCAGCAGGTATTTAAGCTTTCATATAAAATATCATATCATCTTTATCAGCAGGAGTCGGTTACACCAAGTTCAATCTTCACACATAATTACTTAAATACAGTCGTTAGCAAAAAAGTACATATTCTATCTGCCTGGTATAATGTAGCTAACTGAACCAGCTGACAAAGCTAACATTAGCTTGCTACTAGTAGGACCCATTTAGATTGAAGAAGAATATGATCCACACATCTGACATGACACTTCAAAATGCGGTTTAATATTGACGTAAACTGGGAGGAACTAAAATAATACTATGTCTGTGAAGATTCTCTGTCATCCAGATCATAGTTGTCCAAGAAATGTTAAATTGAATACAATTGGACTTGGTTGAAGATACTGGAAGATATTTCACCTCTCATCCAAGAGGTTTCTTCATTTCTGTGTAAATACTATAAACTGAAACTCACATATTTCTTCATGCATGTATATATATTAATAAAAGAAAGTCTACATTTACAAAGTTTTGGTAGTTAAGTTGGCCTCCTTTTTGTAAGCTTGTGACGCTACAGTGACTTCTAGGGGTGGGAATCACCAGAAGTCCCACCATACTTATGTCACTATACAATACTAATGCGAATTTAAACATATTGCTATGTACTGAACTCTTTTTCTAATGGACTTAAAAGTCAGCTGATTTGATTATTATAGTACCAAAAAAGTAAAATTCTCATGTACAATTTATATAATAAAAGATCAATACTTGCCGTCCATGTATTAATACAGTATTGCCATGGAAAATATCGCAATACTATGCTATATCGATTTTTCCCCCACCTCTAGTGACTTCCTGTTTACAGTGCAGATTGTTTTTATTTGGACAGAGTTAGAGAGTTTGTAAAACCCTAACTTATCCACTGGCTATGACATTGCTTATGTTTTACTGGTGCAACCCATTTTAGTAAATCACTAGTTTGAAACTAGCTAGTCACTACTAAGAACTTGTGAAATACTTAATACTCAAACTTTGCAATGGATTTATAAAGAACTGGTACAACCCAGTTCAGGGGCATTTACACCACTTGTCATGGACTGGTAGATGTTTGATCTTCCATTTTCTGAGCACTTCAAGGACTTCTCAACTGTGTTGTGTTCTGGACCCTGGAAACAGCAGTTGAGAAGATAATCTCACCACAAAGTAAATTTAATAGAAACAGTATATAGCATCCATAAACATCACATGATTTTTAGCAGTACCTTTTTTGTCATGGATTTTTTTCCTTTTCTCCCAAATAAACTATTTTAAGGATTCTATATAAAAAGAACATTTCATCTAAGAAAAAAGGCAAACGTTAAATGTTGTCAAGGAGCTGTAGAGGTTCTTGGCTTAAATAAAATAGAAACTGTGATCAAAGAACAAGTGAAGAAGAGCAAGGACTCTATGCCAACTTTTCGTATTTTACCAAAGTCGATGTATGTGTGCTACGGACACATTTTGATTGACACCTTATGAGAACAGCTTAAAATTTGAAAAATGAAGTGGGGCAGAAAGATAAAGACAGAGACTCATATACCCACAAACACTGGCCTGAATGCACCGCCAGACGTGGGTTCACACTACAGGAGTGAGTTTACACTTCTTCCCATTCACACTTAGCATTGAGTTAGCATTGACTCCCCCCTGAATAGCCTTGTGAAGGCACAGGGCAATGCTAACCAGGAGGCACTATCGCTAGCCGCCCTGCTCCTTGGCGGAATAGCCAGGGAAGCATTGATATGGTAATGCCAGGGACGTTTCAGGGCCAAAGCTTGGGACCGTGGGCGCACTGTGATCCTCCAAGCCCAAAAAGGACAGATCTCCAGGGCATTGTGATTTCCCCAGTCAAGGCCCTGAGTGATCAGGATAAGCCCGACCATGCTGCTTTAGTCCTGTCACTCAGCCGCTATTGTGGTCATGTGAACGGCCATTTTCATCACAATTGACCTCGGTTTTGGCAGTACTGTTCTGCAGAGCCCTCCTTTCTCTATTATTCTGTGCCCTCCACTCTTTCTCCTTCAACCTCCATCAATGATTTTTTTCTCTCTGTCTGGTCTTTCTTGTTGTGTGTTCTCTCTGTCTTTTTTCTCTCTCCAGCAACAACAGAGGCCGACAGATATGGCCGATGTTAAACTGCTCTCTCTGCCTATCTGCTCCTATCTCTACAGCCCTATCCAATCTAAGAGGAGAGTGTCATGGAGCCTTTGATTATCTGAACTGATACTGTAGAAAATTGCAAAGCGTGATGTAAGACACATGCTTGGACCTCAAGGGGGGAAAAACACTCAGATTGTGTGGTGCGAGCAACAATTTACAACACATACAGTGAGTAAGCAGATGGGTGTCATCATTCTGTTTAATTCAATCACAGTTTAGCAAACATAGGAGTGTATGGTGTGTGTGTGTGTTTCTATACGTTTATGTATGGAGGAGTGTGCGTGTGTGTGTGAGTTCTCTATTTGCTCCACTTTATTTGATCAGGACTGGAAGAAAATAACAATGTACTCCCTTGAGGAATCGGTGGGAGGTAATGACAGAGACTGTCCCTGTGAAACGAGTTTCCCCTGCATGTGTGTGTAAGTGAAAGATTGTGTGTGTGTGCATGTATATAAGTGGGAAAGCATGGGAGGAAAATGGAGAGTGAAGAGCATGCATATGTATTGGTCTAATACATGTGGGTAATGTGTGTGGGTGGTATGCTTGTAGGCTGTGGGGCATTCACATGCATTCTTTCTCACTTTCTTTCTGAACCCCCACCCCTCACACACACACACACACACACACACACACACACACAAACGCACACAGACACTCATACACTCATACACATACATAAGCACATACTATGATGGGAGGAGAGTTTGCCTGGCTGCGAAGAACTCTGCTCCATCAACACAACACATCCTATTTCGCAACATCTCCTCCCACATTTCCCTCTCCCCCTTCACCACCTTTATTTCTCTCTCTCCCGGGAAGTGACACAGAATTCTTTTTAACTGCAGTACATTCATTACAACAACGCTGCAACCCCCACATCCTCCTTACCCCACACCCTCTATCGTCCACCCCCCTCTTTCCTCTACGCTCTTTCTCTCTCCCTATAATGCAAGTGATATAAAGTGTACGTATCCACCTCCAGCAGCCGCCCTGGACTTTACACTTTTATTAAAAACATGATAGTCGAGCAGGAGAGAGTAGTTGGCTGAGAGTAGTAAACACTCATTCATATGCGGCACATTCCTGTGCCTCAAAGCGTAGGAATGGAGAGCAGAGCCTACAGACAGCGTGGGTGTTAGCGGTGAGGCCAGCCAGCACCACTAGCTCACAGCCATCCTTATTTTATCTCCCTCCATTGACAACCATTGACTCTGCTCAGCGTACACACATATACACAAAGACGCAGCTGTCCCTTATGTAAATGCATGAAAAAGCACAAGAAAAAATAGAACTAAAATGCACACCAAAGGTCAAAAACGCATTGGTATATATGAAAGCATGCATGCACACTGAGAGAAAGAGGAGCTCACACACACACACACACACACACACACACACACACACACACACACCTCACAGATAATGGATGAACAGACAATATATATTGTGAGTCGATAGTAATTTGTCAATTGCTCTTGCAGACTATGCTTCATGGAACTATTGGATTTTAACATAGCTGTGATGAAGTACCTGGATTTGTTAGGTATTTAATTCAGTGAAAAAGGCAAAAACAGACTTTCCCATTTGACAATTTCATCTCTAAATGATTTCTCAATAGAATTTTCAGCAGGTAACAATTACTACAAAGTTCTTGCACGCTAGAAAATTGTATTGACAGATGCATCCCTTTCGAACCAATAATGCTGCACAATGTTAATAAAGTGAGTTCAAGATATCAACTGTGTTTAGACTTGAATTTTACCTGATGAGGGTCTGATAACTAAAACATCTTTGATAAAGTGACTACAAGCGATAGTGTGCAGGGTTTCTTGGAATAGAATTTCCAGTAAACTTTTACTATGATGACATCTATATTTTTATCTACCATCCAACTGCTGAAAATAATGATCATTTTCAGTATGAATAAATCTTTTAAAAATCCATGTGTGCCCAACCCAATTTCCCATAGCCCAGTGCCTAAAAATTGTTATTTTGCCTGTCCAGCCATCTAAATTCCAAATATATATTCCATTTTGAATTATATAATAGATAAAAGATATAAGCAAATTCTCACATATGAGAAGCCTGTTTGGCATTTAAGCTTGATAAATGACTTGACAGTGACAATATATGACTTCATCAAAATAGCTGACTAATTGTGTGTCGATTTACTCATCAGTAAATCAATATTGTGTCAACCTACTACATACAGTATAACATGATAGAAGATCTTATCCATATCACCCACTTCTAATCCCAGCGGAGCTGCTAATAATGAATATTTTCATTATCTTTAATAATGAAAATATTCATTTTATTAATAAAATCCATGAATAATTGTTTAGTGAAAAAAGTCCAGTTTCCTGCAGCCCAAGATGAAATCGTAAAGTAGCATAAAACATATTCGACATACAACACTGAAAGAAGCAGCAAGTCCAATGAACCAATGCATACTGGGGATTTTGCTTAAAATGATTAACTGATTATCAAAACAATTTTAATTATGCACACTAAGATATAAATAAATGTATCAATTAACTGTTTCAGACCTTACTCACAAACACAGGGTTTACAAAGACATACAAATCCCCTAAAAACCAAAGAAGAGCTGCAGCACCCTATTGGAATTCAGCACACAACACAAACTGGCTAAGATGTGAAGCCAAGAACAGGAATCCCTCATAAAGAATACGTACGCGCGTGCGCACACACACACACACACACACAGCTCGCTGACTGATGTGAAGAGAGCCTTGAGAGTAGTACGGTGATGCAGAGGAGGACAATGAGGAGGAGACGAAGAAGTGATGCCGAGAAGCCGAGCCAACAGGAGAGGCAGCAGGAGAGACGGAGAGGCAGAGCGAGGAAGGGGAGGGCAGAGCAGCAGATACACGGCGAGAGAGAGGAGGAACAGACTGAAACATCCAGGAGAGGAGCGCAGTGTCTGTGGGACGCCATCGATCCAACATTGACAGAAATAGACAGCCAGACCAGAACCAACGGAGGTACTCGGAGACACACTGACACACAGCAGTGCTGCTGACCGTACACACATCTGAACAGCAAGAGCTATTCATACATGAACAAACGAACACTCTTCAACCACAAATAGGCAGCCAAGCATGTGCACATACAAAAAACTGCTAAAACAAAACTAAAATTAGCATGTTTTCACAGGCAACATGGCCAGTTTGAGACCACTGGCATCGATCACAACAGAGTGTTTTCACATTTTTGTTCATGGCCATCAGTCTACAACATCACATGATGAGTTGCATTTTTCATGTGTCCATCGAGCTGTATATTGTACTGTCATTTACTCCTCATTTCATTCTTGCTTGTTTTCTTTTTGCTCATTCCAAGATGAATATAGCTGTTTAAGGCTAGACTTAATGGGGTTGCGAGACAATTTGTGCACTTATATTACTATTAACATAATTGTATACACTTATGTAAATGCACAAGCATAAAACCCCCAGAGGGGACTATAAAGACTAATACTAACTTGAAAGCCCTCTTTCCATCAAGCACAAACCTTCCTGCAGCAAACAGACCTGTGAGTAAATGTGCATCTGTCTGCAGGGCCGCTTTGGACGGAATTTTTGCTTAAGTTTTATTTGTTGTTTCAACTGAACTGGTAGTTGCACTTCAGAAACAAGACACTCTGAGGACTCTGGCAGCAGATAGACACACGGAATAACTCACCCTGTACACCCATACAGGGCTGGGCGACATGGCTGAAATCAAAATCACAGTATAAAAGAAAGTATTTTTAATATGGAAAACAATCTAAGTAATGTTCAGTGCAAGTACTATACACATTACTTCAGGAAAAACTCTTGATGTGTTAAATATTTAAATAACTGATTTTTGTTAGTCTTTAATTGCAACTTGAGTGGAATAATTTATTTAGTCTACAGATTTTTGGAAAACTAAAATACTACATGATCTTCAGAGCTGAAATGATTTCTGTCAAAACTTATCGGCAGCAATTTTGAAAATCTATAAAATGTTGAAGTCATTTACCAAATGCATACAACATTCTCTGGGCCCAGCCTCTCAAATTCAAACAAGTACTGCCTTTTCTCTGTTATACATCATTGTAGACTGAATACTTTTGAGCTGTTGGTTGGCCAACACAAGCAAATATGAGATTGATTCTTCTGCTTAGGACCGTCGCAATTTTTAATATTTTCAAAGATTTTATAGACCAAACAATTAATTGATTAAGAATATAATCTGTACATTAATTGATAAGAAAAATAATCATTCGTTGCAGCCCAACTAATCTTTCTGTTACAATACGATTACACTTAAAGTCAATACACAGTAAGATGATTTTGAATTATTGCCCACCTCCACACACGCAACCCTGTACATGCCATGGAAGACCAAATCAATAACAAGAAAATATAACTATAAAACAATTTTAGCCTTGTGATCGAATGTGAACTTTCTACTAATGGTTTGTGAATATGCCTGCTCCTATGAATTATTGGCTGACTGGTTTCCACTGACACATCAGACTGGTTGACAGTTTTACTGACTGGTTGCTGTTGCCATCAGGGGCAGAGTGCTTGTGCAGCGAACATTTCTGCCTCCCTCCCTGGCCTGGCTTGGACTGATTAAAGCCTTCTGCTGAAACAAGGTCATAATTCACTTAGCCATTTCCCAATTTCCGCATAATTACCCTCCTGCTTCACAAACGCTAACACGCGCTCAGACACACGCATCCACACACATTCACACCAACGCTCAGACACAAGCACATTTCCTCTCTGATTTGTGTCATTACTGAGAGGAGAGTGGTTAAAAGGTTTCAGAGTTGGCCTCTTAGTGACAGCTTAAATGGATAAAACCTCAATTAAAGACTCTCTCTCTCTCTGCCGCTCTCTCCTGTCTGTGGATGGAATAAGCATAATTCTGTGAGGACGCTGTCCCCCCCGCCTGCCAAATCAAACCTTTATAATCAAGACTTTCTCATATCTCCCCATTATTTTTCCTTATGAAAACCTGTTACAGTGAAGCTACAATCAGACTAAAACTGAACAAAACCTTGTTATTTCCTGTACGCTCACAACAATTCACTTATGAAGTTCTTTTCATCTTGATGAACCGGTAACAATATTCATAATCAAAGCTCAACAATAATCATCATTTCTGCCCAGCGAGCAGTGACAATAGACACTTTTCCTGCCAATGCAATGGCTCTCCTCCCTGCTGGTCCTCTGTCCTGTCCAGGCCGGCGACAGTTGATTCCTGGTGAGTGTGAGTTTGAAGAAAACAGCTGCATTTTGGATGTGCGATGCATTGTCTTTATGTGGAGGACTCCTAATTGTCATGTCGGTAGAGTTTATTAACGCTAGACCACTTTGCTCTGTTGTGATCAGGCTCAGCATATGGCATCAGACTGCCACTATGCTGCTACCATTAGCCACATCACAAACACACCATATGAGCATCTGGTGTGTGTGTGTGTGCAAGAGCTGACAGTCTACATTATTAGTACCCCCCCAAAGCCCCAAGAGCGCTGGCGAGGAGTAGACATCACATAGAGAATTCTCACACTGCATATGCACGCACACACAGATACATAAAGCGCTTTGAAACAGCTTGTAAACATCACAGCCTTGTTATTAGCACCTGATTACACTGCTGGAGCTTAGGCATCAGCTCAGAGAATAATGTTAATATCAACAACATCGAGTGTGTGCGTCTCAATGTGTATACATGCAAGTGTTTGTGTTTACTGCCTCCAGCCCTTTGCTGTGGGATTTGTTCTCTGTGGACAATTTGTTCAAATTTAACACATGGGTGGGAAAGATAAATTCTTGTTTCGCCCCACACCTAAAATCTACAGATAACAAGGGAAGACGGTCATTCAGTAATTTGAGTGTCAAGGAAAAAAGCAATTCATCCGCCTCAGACGGCACCGTTTTAACTTAAATCAGCACAAACACTGCGTGACTCTGACACAGCTCCTCTTGTTACTGCAGGGTGATTTCTGAGAATTTATAGTTAAGATCCAATCTGCCCTGCAAATATCCTTTTTAGTGTTACTTTGCTGTCACCGCTAAATTTAATTTGTGAGCTCTACATTTCCTTCTGACACTTTGCATTATCTTATGCAGACACTGTCCCAGGATTGCCTTCAGGTTATGCAGAACAGCGAACACAGACCACCAAACATCTTGAAATCACCAATAGAGAAGACAATATTGATGCGAACTCCCATTTGTTTCAGTGTAATCAAAAGTCACTTAACTGCTATGTAAAATGGATCTCTGCTCTTTAGTCATTGTTAAATCCAATGGTATGGTCCAACAAAGATATGGGATGTACCTCTGTTAGTGTACAATCATTTATACCTGCTCATTCATTGTCTCAGTGAATGACAGGAGAACACAGTGGACCGGTAGCCTGTTTATCAAATGGCTAAAATGTATTCTCAAAAAAGGTGATGCCTCATAAATCACATCCAAAAATTCAAGTTTGACATTTTTAGTACAGATGAGAGAGAAGCTAGATTTCATAGAGAGGGGGGATTGTAAAGTGGAGGAACACATTAATAGAAAGGCTAAAGAAAAGAAAATATTGTATTTACAGGCTGCTCACAAGTAGCCGCCACCTTTCACTATTCTATGTAAAGCAACTGCCGTTGTCATCATGAAAGCGACAAGCAGTGAACATGGACGGTGGCGCAAGTGGAGAAAAGAATTTGTACTACATTTGGCGCTCACCTCATTTTTCCACACCTGTGCACACCTGGCCAGAACACAGGTGTGGCTGTCAGCTGGTCGGTTTTGGAAAGTTACAATAATTGGCCGACTTGGGCTCACCAGCTTTTCATCATTTTCAGACTGTCCAAACACATCTGAGATGGTATACAGTGGCCTTAACCCCAAAAAACTCAAGAGGAGCAATCACTCACAGTCTCAGTCACACCTTTGGGTAAATTAGACTGTCCAATCTAACTGATGGCATGTTGGTGGAAACGAGTGTAAAGTGAAGCACCCGTGGACATTAGGGAACTCCATACAAGAACCAAACCTGGAAACCTATTTATCAAGCATCTCTGATGAAGAAACCGGTCCTAACTACCCCAAAAAGCTCGTAGTGATGTATTTTTTGCCATATTTTATCAGCTTTTTAAAAAGAGAAATCATTCTTTCTGCTCCAGGGTTTCAGAGCAGTTCTTAAGCTGATGATACACAGGGCAACTTTTTAAGCAATGTTGCTGGGTTGTCTTGCTGGTAGCAAGTCCAACCGTGTTTTGAACACATAGCGGCAGAGCAGAGTGGGGCTGGGCTGGTGGGGGGATAGTAATCTTTACTGATTACCATTGACGGCAACATTACCCAGCACAGTTGCTCTAAAAGTTGCTCTGTGTATAATCAGCTTTAGGGATGAACGATTTTGAAAAAAATATGTAATTGCAATTATTTTTGCTGATATTGCAATTACGGTATAATTTGTGATACTACGGGGATGATCATTTTTACATCATTGTTCTCATTTTCATTGAAAAACATATTAAAATAAATTATGATTTTTGCCAAATCTGTACCAAACAAAGATGTTTTCTTAAGTCTCTTGAATATGATGTGTAGGCCAGAACATCTCTGCAGTATGACAAAATTGAATTAAAAATGTAATTATTTTGACACACATATCACCTTTAACAAATATTATTAGCCTCCTGTGATTTGAAAATTGCAGTGGACCATAGTGCACATTTCGATAGAATTTTGATTAATTGTTCAGCCCTAGCAGCTCTATGCTAGTAGGGGTTCCCAGCGGGTGGCAAATATGATAAACATGCATGCACATCGGTAGATGTGGAAATATTAAATTCAAAGTATCTGATTTCAACAACATCATTGCAATAAAGATAATCAAAGATACTGACTGGATTCAATTATTCAAATTGACTGTGACTGATTTTGTCCAGGATATATTGCTCAAACCAAACATGCCATTCATGCTTTAATGAAATATTATATGAATGCACTGTCTGAACCTTGAAGCTCCAATACGATACATTTTACGGATGTTAGCCATTTTGGATAAAGCAACATTTTGCATACATTTGTGGCTTTCTGGAATTTCTTAGTGTCTTGAATCACATAAATTACCGGTGCAGCATTGAACATATTGGTTCTGAGTCCCTCATCCTTGGCACAGTGTTGTGCACAGACCATAAAAACAGGCTCACAGCAGTTTAAAAAAATCATACAAGTCAACACTGACCATATTACCACTTACCATATACCAAACATTTGTTTGGGTGACCACCCAAACTGATTTTTTTGTGTGTATTTTTGTATTTATCATTTTTTCCTGTTAAAGTTGGTGTGCTTAGACTTAAAAATCTGCTGGAACACAGCATTCATGTGCAGTTCTTAGCTTGTGAATTCACTGCAGCCCACCATGCTACACCTCCACCTCCCCTGAGGTTGACTACCAAAAATAAATTCTCAACCTGTGGGAAACTCTGCTATATTCTGTATTTCATTTGATTTTTCCAGCATAAACTCACTGTATCTACATCATCTGGCTATTGTTGTGAATATGTTAAATCCATATTGAAACTTCTGAAGGTGAACCTAATAATTACCATTAATTTCACTTCATGATTCTGATTGTCGTAAAATGGTTCTTCTTTCCTTTTTCCATTAACAAAACACCTTCATCATACTCTGAGGTAGGAGTGTTTTTAGTTAACTATTCAGTGCAATTTCTAGTGGATTTCTTCTGTGGCAATGACTCTGAAAGGCTTGATAAATACAGCTTACAAAGCATCTGTGCTAAATAACCACTCAGTGGGCACTTAAATCAATACCAATCCTAGCCAGGCATTTATACCTATAAGAACCTTTCTTTGTGTCAGGCTAGACCAGAACTGCTCAACTTGGTCTGACTCCCAGATAAGCTTGGTCTTAGCTGAATTATATCCCTAAATTCCCTATAAACCTACTTCCTTTGAATCCACCATTACAGTGACCAGTTAGCATTTGAGTCAAGACTGAGCAAGCACGAACGCTGAACATCAAAACTTCATTTTCACAGCAATGCTTCCGATTAGTCGATCATGTAAGCGAGACATCGTTTGAGGAAATGAAAGAGCCAATCAAGAGATGTAGAAAAAAACATGGTGGGCTCGATATTTCAGGCTTGTCTTTTTTTCAAGATCAATGTGAGCGTTTTATGTGTGTTTAAATTTATAAAAATCTGTATTTGAGGTGGCTTTCGTCCAAATCTCAAAGTGTGTAAGAGGAGAAGAAAAAGCGAGTGTGGTGAAGGAAAACCAGCCCTCAAAGACAGGAAACATATTTTCTAGCACCGGAAAGATTTAGTCCAAGTTAATTTGACAGAGAAAGAGTCTTACAACATTCACATTAAACCACATAGCTCCCAAAATACCACCACCCCAAGAGTGCTTTCCCATCAGGCATTTGGAAGATGAGAGAAGAAGAGTGTGATGGGAGCACACTCCGGAAATCTAGCTCATCCCCAAAGAGAAAAAAAAGATAAAGGACGAGCAATAACTAATTTATTTTCCTCCTTTCTTGTACATGTCTCTTATTGCTCAGCTCTTCCCTACAAGACAATCAGAAAAATGTATTTACTCCTCCGCATACACACAGAAAGAGCAACAACACAAGAGAGAGCAAGGAGAAGACCACTGGATCTTATTATGCAAACAGTAGTCATCCATCACACAAGTGTTCCCTATTGCTTTTAATTAATGACATCTCTGTGCGAGCGTCTGCACACCACACACACACTCTCACACCCACACGTCGCTATGCAAACCAAAATCCATTCACCTGTTCCCTATGTGGCCTTATTATTCGTTACTAATGAACAGGCTGATCAGTGTGTCTATATAACTGTTATGATGATCACTGAGCTGGTGTGTGAGCTTTTTCTTTGTGTGTGTGTGCGCGTGTGTGTGTGTGTGTGCGTGCACGCACGCAAACACACATCACAGCGGTAGCTGACATATGTAACGGCAGCGCAAACGTATATGACGGATGGGTTGTACACACATGTGCCTTGTGATAGTGAATGAGTAATACTCTCCTTTGTGCACATATTCATAAATGTAAATGTTGTTGTCCTAAGTGGGGCTGGGAGACAGATAGGTTTGTGTTGCTGTCAAGGGATGGTTGATTGGCCTGCTTAATCCTCTTGTCTATGTCTACAATCCCCTCCTCCCCACTCGTGCTCCTCGCGCACACGTAAACTGGGCCTGCATTATGGTGTCTAATGTGAGAATTCACTGTGTGGATCAAGGCACTGGGCAAGCATTATTATCACTATTATCACGACCCTCCTCTCCCCACTGTATTACTATTCAACACAAAATCCATCAGTATTCTTCCTGACATCCTCTCTCTTCTCATATTCTTGCATTATATCTCTCCCACCCTGCGTGACGTGTCGCTGCTACACTCTGACGAGCTAGATGAATATGAATATGAAGTTTCATCTTGGCATTGATTACCACACATACACATGTGCATTTATATGAGGAGCAAATTCTGTTTGCTGACTTAATTCCAGTGGTATGCACTGAGGTGACAGTGTCATTGATACACACACACGCACACACACACAGCTACTACACATCTAGAGATGTGTTTATTTATTTGCCACCTAATCGCTTCCAAAATATACAACTGATAAATTAAGAGATATCATCAGATATCTATTATGCAAACCAGTTAACTGCTGCGTTATTAGATTACACACATACACATGTATACACACGCACACACTCACACTCACAGCGGTGGTTAATTGCCAGGTGGTGGAAGATAATGTGTGATTTAACGGACTGATGGATTTGTTTTTGTTTCGGTCACCCATCAATGAACAGAGACATCTGTAACAGGGCAAACACACACAAACTCAAGTTCTCACACACACAAAAATGCACACCATTATACACACATCCATGCCAAGGGATATCAGTGACAAGTGACTGATAGACAGTGGCAACAGCCTTTGTGCAAGACGCAAATACAGGAAACTATCCATCTTCTGGAAGTTAAAAAAAAGTACACAGCGAGGACGTGTGTGAGTTTGTGTGAGCTCACATAATCATAGATATGTGAGCATGCTAGCATGTGCCTGTGTACAGTTTATAAGCATGCATGTACATGCTTGTGTGTGTGAAGTAGTAAATCCTTGGTGATGGTCTCAGCCTGTCTCTTGTGGTTGATGAGTTGCTCGGGGTCAGAAGCTGGTTGAGAAACTGCATGGTCCCGAGGCCTTACAATGTGTTTACCACTCAAACTGACAGCTATACTACAGCTTATTATTGGCCTTCTAAACCTCCACACTACACTGTGAGTTAGAGAAACTCCAGAGAGGCCGATTGCCAGTGGCTAGAGATACGCCAGCCAACCCAACAAATGTTGGATGCTGTGGTATTGAGTGCAGAGATTAAAATAAATGGTGGAAACAGGGTCTGTGCTGCGGAAAAATGGCTCAGAAGTGTATGAAAGACTAGATTAGACAGGTTATCCTGAAGTTTATCTGTCTTTTGTGTGCCACTGGCCACGGCCCCTTTGTCTCCTAATTCAATAAGGAGGCTGAATTGAAAGAGGTATCCTCACTCACTGCTCATACATACATTCATACATTGTGTACATGTGCACTGAGAAGAGAGAGAGATGGGAAGATCAGGGATGAGGCAGGTCCACTGAGATGCAGTGTTCTTTAATTAACCACAGTCTTTTATAAACGACACACACACTAAGACTCACACTGCATGGGGCTAACAATATTCTGCCGCTGGGAGGAAAAGCGTATTGGCAGTGAATGTGTTGAGAGAGAGACTGCGGGGCTCTGCAGTACTCAGGTCCTGGACAGTCAGGTTAAAGGTTAGGCCGATCAACACTGCTTTAGTCTTGCCACTGCTTTGTCTGAAATATCAACAGCAGCTTTTTGTTTTTACTTAACAGCAAATCTAAATATATGGCCAAAAGCAGCTGACAAATTACTTGATTAAGTACACATTTTACCAAGGTTAAGAATGCTCATGTAAGGTCTCGGGTTCACTTTGTCACTTTTTTCTTCTCCATGCCTTTAAGAGCCTTTTCCACATTTTTATCTAAATCAACTTCTGTGTCTGATATGAAAACCGAGGGTGGAATTTCATTAGCATGTATTATCAAATTATTACAGAGCAAAAAAGTATAGAAATTGAAAATGA
Organism: Lepomis macrochirus; assembly: GCA_024633595.2. Taxonomy (NCBI): domain Eukaryota; kingdom Metazoa; phylum Chordata; class Actinopteri; order Centrarchiformes; family Centrarchidae; genus Lepomis; species Lepomis macrochirus. Next base: position 16,825,712 of record JALXJV020000015.1, read on the forward strand.
GCACCCTCAATGTTGAGAATATCAGCTAAAATGCATCAGCAGCAAATGTGCATCCAATATTAGTTTCTCTAAAATGTGCGGAAATTATTTTCTCACATTCAGGAAAACTAATATTGTTTACAGTATTGTACCAAAAACAATAACCTTATGTTTTCCGTTCCTATTACTTTATGTAGCACTTTGTGTATAGTAATTCTGTTGTGAGGCATAAATTCACTTGACTCTCGTAGTTTTATTTCACGCTGTAAACTAAAATCATTGGCCTTGAGTTAGTGTCGGCGGACAGAATCATTGATCCTCCGCCTGCAAAAACAACTGTGTATTTTCTGAGTTTTCATGTTGTTTACGTCCTTAATAAGCACAGTCATAAAATGTGAGTCGCTGTGTATCGGACCGCTCATCTTAGAGGCCCAATAAATTCTACTCAAGAGGTAAATACCACAAAGCTAGATGTTCAGAGGGATGCCTGGCTGCCGAAATATAGCTTACACATAGACAGGATTCACTGCAAGATGGAGAACGAAAAGGAAGGTGTGTGTTAGTGTGTGACATGCGCTCTTGTGCACCTACAGAGACCTGAAATGTAGGTTGATCGTTGCATTATTTTCTAACCTTATTGAGAAAATCAAAACACAACAGCTACTACAACCTGCCGAATTGCTCACTAAGATGAAATCTTTTAAAATTCTACCGATATTTCACGTGAAATCCAGCAATCAGTTGCAAATTAACAACATTTTGTCTGCATATTTTGAGCAGGAAAGAAAATGTCTGTGAATTTACCAAATGAAACATGGATTTAAAGAATAGGACATGTTGAACGACAGCTAATATAACATGAACTTACAAGATGTTACTATGAATTGCAGGAGGTGAGACGGCTTACAGTGTGTTGCTGCAGAATGACACTACATTCTTAAAGATCCAGCAGCAGAGCCATGGACTCATAAGAATGGTATTAAAAAGGCAGCTTTCACAAAAAGAGAGAGGGAAGGGAAAAAAATCTTTTTACTTGAACTGAGATAGGGGCAAGGAGCGAGGGATTAGGAGGATAACAAAAAGGCCAATGGACTGAGTGTAAACAAGAAAGGGGGTTAGAGAGGGATAGGAGAGAGCAAGTTGAGCGAGGCAGCGAGAAGGAGAGATTGAATAGTGACACTGCTACAACACAATGAGGTCAGGATGAAGAAGTGCTCCTAATTGAACCAGATAGAGGAGAAGACAGAGAAAGACTGAGAGAAGAGAGCCAGAATCCCATGTGATTCTCTTGCTTTTCTTTCTACTCCTTGACCATGCATGGCTGAAGGTAGAGGAGAGGGGACAGGAAAGGAGAAGTCACTATATAAATGGTAACATGCATTAGATGGATGCTGGAGTGAGGAAAAGAAACTAAATATGTGTGACTACTTGTGCAAGTGAAAGTGTTGAAAAGATAGTTTGGAGCCACCTTGACTTCACAGTAGGGGTCTGACAGAGCAGTTTGCTGCTCAAAAATAGCTTCACCACACAAAGAAACAAGAGGCCTGCTTAAATAGCTTTTGTGGATCTAATTCTAATTTCTTCCACTTAAAAGAGAGAAATACACACAGACGAGGAAGGTTGCTGCTACAACCCTTATAAAGTATTATAGACACAAGCAAGCAAAGCTCAAGAAACCATTGATGAACTGAAAGTGCGATGGTGTGAACCTGACAACCCAGGGAGTGCAAAGCAGAATATTTTCCTTGCCTTTAACAGGTGGGGAATAGAGACATCAAAAGAAATGGCATTTTAAACATACACTGATAAAACATGAGGAGTGGGGGGGGGGTCTTACTGTATGTTGGAGCTGTTCCAGTAAACGGAATGCCTGTTTGCAGACACCTGGACCACGTCCGCCCAGGTGAGACTCGTTAGCACCCAGAGAGACAGCGCTACCAGAGCCATGCTCTCGGCTCCTCTCTCGGCCTCCGTCCCGTGGGTCTCTCCGGCCACTCTCTCGGTCCCTTCACCCCACCAAACAACGCGACTCAAACATCCCAGCAAATGCCTAACAGACGGGAGAGGAGGGGGGAAACAAAAGCTTCATGCATGCATACAAACTGATACGTTAAAAGACTATAAGACTTGCCCTGGTTAATAAGTGTTGTAAAACTCAAAGTCTATTGTGGTGTGAAGTGACTGAGGCTCCCCTCCCTCCCCCATAAACCAGACACTGCGAACCCCCTCTCTCCCTGCCAAACAAATCCCGGGGCTTCAAACAAGGGGGTTTCTGGAAGTCCTTATGAGCGGATCTCCTTAATTGTTGGGCTGCGCCGGGTCCTCTCTTCTCACCGGGAACTGCTGCTTCTGAGACCGCCAGAGGAGTGTGGGAGGCCGGTGTTGGGTCCAAGCTTTAGGTCAGTCTTCCTCCCGGCATGAAACGGTCCTGTCCGCTGGAAAAGAGTTGTGCACTGCAGACGTCAAACGGCTTAGAGAAGGTAAATTAAGGGTGGCAAAATAATCAAGCCTATCATAGGCAAGTCCTCTTCTTTAATAAACTGTTATCTGTGTGCTGCTGCAGTTTCTTTTCCTCCCAAGGGTCCGAGAGATGCAAAGCGCAGGGTTACTGAGCTCTGTAATCGCTGCAAACAATTCAACCAGCCAGTTTCATTAGGTCTTCAAGACTCTATCCGACAACCATCGCTTTCGGAGAGCAGCCTGCCCACCCGTCTCTCTCCTTTCTCTCTCTCTCCTCCTTCTCCTCTCTCTGTTTGGTAGGCAGCGCTCGTTCACTTTCTAACTCCACCCCCTGCGAGCGACAAAAGCGCATTCCTCCAATATTGTGGCCGAGTCGCAGCACATCAGGCATCACTGCGAAGTGAAGTTTTTTTTGTCAACTGCTCGACCTCCACCGCCGGTGTAAACGTAGAAAGCTTTGAATCTCCCCTCTGCAAGATACGTCCGCAGCTAACATCTGCAGTCTATTTTTCAACATAACACACACCCCCTTCTGCACCCCCCCCCCCACCCCGACACATACACACACACACACACACAAATGCATTTTTATTACAAAGGGTAAGAAACACCCGTAGACTACGACATATATTCTCCGCTACCACCCCTCCTCACTTGGATCCCCCAGACTATGTAACTCAGTCTAGTACAGCAATATCATTATGTACAATTCTCTTATAGCTGCAGCATTAACACGCATGCACGCGCGCGTAGGTCCTCTCACGCAATCATCCACCATTAAGAAAATATACTATACTATACTGTTCAGATCAGTCATGTTCACAGTGCAGTTGTTGTGATTTGACTTTGTTTTGGTGAGACACAATAACTTAAGAGACTTTGCTGTTTTATCTTGCAAGTTATGTTAGATCTAAAAGCAATTAAGTAACATTTGACTGATTAGTTCTTTTCATCCCAGTGTGTTGTGGCTCGTGTATTTCTGTCTCTCTGTCCTGCGGAGACATGCTAAAATGTTTTGGTAATTTGCCCCCCTCTGTCACCTCCACTGCCACAAACTGTGCATCTAAGGTGTGTTTGTGCAAGAAAGAGAGAGAGAGAAAGAGGGAGAGGAACAGCCCAGACAGGGACAGAGACAGGAGGAGGGAGTGAGAAAAAGAGAGAGATAGCAGAAAGGAGGAAGATTGTTACAGTTTTCTTGCCGCCTGCTGGGAATGAGTTGGTTAAGGAGAAGTCAGAATGATTTATTGGGAGAAAAAAGGAGGGAAATAGGGAGAAGGAGAGCAAGAAAGAGAGAGAGATGAGACGCCATCGGGGAATCCCTCTGTCTTTTCAGTCCTTCCACCCCTCTCATGAGCTGTCCATTTAATCCCCCCTCTGTCTCTCTTTCTCGCTTCTTCCTCTCCTCCTCATCTTCTTCTCCCATTTCCATTGCAAACTTTCTTTACTGCAAGCCCTGCTCCCTGGCTCTCCTCTTTTGCCTCCCTCTTTTTGTTAGCTTTGTCTCTGGTGGTCTACCTGTCTTCTCTGCCTCTCTCTCCATCTCTCTCCCTTATACAGCAGGCATGCAAGTTTTTAATGAGCACTCCTCCTTTGCCTCCTCTCCTTGCTCCTCTGTCTATCATTTCACCTCGGTCTCTCCATGCTGTGTCTATGTTTATCACCACACTGCATTGTGTAGTATCACAGCAGCACAACGAACACCTGCTCCAATTAAATATACATGTGCATGCACACATAAACACATATTCACGCTCCATCTTTCTGCCCTTAAAGGTTTGGTTCTCCCAAACTGCAAAAAAATACATATTTTATGATTGAGCTTAGTGGTATCCATGCAGATGGTCTTTGGTTTGTTTCTCCTGTCTCTGAAATGTCTGCTGCCATCCCAGTACAAGATGTACCAGTGGAATTTCCCTTATGGTTACATTAAAAAGATAAATTGACACTCAGTTACTCTTATTTGTTTAGTTGCTGAGAATTATATGAAGCTACAGTCTATTAACAACTGGAAACGGGGAAACAGCTAGCCAAGCTCCTCACTGGGCGCAGTGACTTCCTGTAGTCTCCATGGTTCCCTTGCATCCTCAAGGTGACATCATCATGTGCATGTGATAGTCTGATGCATAACCCCCCCTAAAAGCGTCACACGTTGTTTATACACTTTGTTTTTTGTACAGATAAAATAACGATGTATAACATGTCAATGCGGGCAGCATGGTGGCCCAGTGGATAGCACCAGGGCCTCACAGCAAGAAGGTCCTGGGTTCAAATCTTGGTTGGTTGATAGGTTAATCGGTGACTCTTATATTGCTCTTTGGTGTGAATGTGAGTGTGAATGGTTGTCTCTATGTGTCAGCCCTGTGATGAACTGGAGATCGGTCCCGGGTGTACCCCGCCTCTTTCCTGATGTCAGCTGGGGCTGGCTCCAGCTCTCCCTCTGCGACCCTGAGAGGATATGCGATTATAGATAGTGGATGGATGGTAATGTCAATCAGTGAGCTTTAGATGTATTGGTAGTCAGAGATTTCTGTATTATTTACTTAACTGACAAACTATTACTTTAAGAGAAACATAATTTTCCAGAATAAAAAAAAATACTTTGACAATGAGCGAGGAGGTTCCTTCCTAACATATCTTTGATAAAAAAAAATAATTTAAAACCCAAGGTTCACTTACAAGCTTTTTATGATGCTTTCAACCTTTTCCCAGTCTCTTCTTTAGCAAATGGAACTTGCTTAGGTGTCATCCTGCACCTTCTGTCACTTGAAAACTAGACCACTAGAGTACTTGTTATCCTGCAACCAAAGTTCTGTACTTAAATTAAAGTCCCATCCCCTGAAAAAGGCCATGGAATATAGTCCAAAGCTCCAGACTAAGCTGTAAAGTGAGAATATTTTATCACAGCTATAAAAACTGCTTACAGCGTATTCTGTGAAATGCCTGCAACAGGGATGCTGTTTCAGGAAATATATTGCTGTTGATATTTAATGTCTAAATATCTTCATTATCTTTATTATCTTTATTTATAAAACCAAAACTATCTGCGTGATCGGATACCCCCAAAATTAAGTAAAGAAATGTGTTTTTGCTATTAAGGTGACCTTTTTAACCCCAGCCTGTAGAGCATGGATGATTGACGGCGTTTGAGGCTACAGGGGGTTGGTTGTAAATGGCTACATTTTAAAGGAAACTGTAAATCAGGTGGCAGAAGACAAAGTTGGAAATGCAACACCAACGGTAGCAGGGATTTGGTACTTTTTTGAATAACAAAAAATCCATTTCTCGCTTTTCCATTTGGTTCCTTTGAAACAGACGCTGACATGTTCTGTTTCAGCAAACACCCCTGTCACTTCTAATCATCCAGGTTGGATTTTCCAGGCGTGGGTTGCAGTGCTATTGGATTACTTTTGTATTGGGGTTATTATGAGAAACGACCTCGGGGCTGACTGCATGCGGTGACACCGAGGCTCTTATGACATTTCCAAACCCAGAGCCGGCCAACAACACATCTGTCAAGTGCTCCTTTCTTCAACCTCCAAATCTAATTGGAGCTTTCTCATAGCACTGATAATTGGATAGAGGATAGGCCCCTATAGGACATCACATCCCTCTCTGAGGCCCCAGGAAGTAAAAAATGCACATATCAATCCAGCAGGACCCTTGTATGTACATGAACATCATGTGAATATACAGTAAACACTTTATATCTTCCGTACACTTGTATGTGTGTTGCATTTCAATGGCATTCTTGAACTGGGAGTCTCTTTCTCACTGCGCCTCCCGCTCGCTCTGTGTCTTGGCCTGCTTCGCTGTTCACTGTTGTGTTAGTAAATTGTACTGACACTCCCCCCGCCTCCTCTCGCTCCCTTACCACCTCTGCTGCTACCCTCCCTCCCTGTCCCTCTCTCACCCGACTGACTGACACGAATTTTCAATCTCTCTGTTTACCTTTCACTGCTGTGCCTAAAACAACACTGGTACAGGCTAAGAGCAAGGAGGCGGGGGGGTGGTGTGTGGAGGAGCTAGAGCTGAGTATGAGCGTCGGAGGAGAGAAAAAAAGAGGGAGGAAGATGAGTTAGAGAGGTGCTGCTAAGATTGGATGGAAGAAGGAGAACGGTGAGGAGGGGGAGGCGTGGAGGGGATGAAAAAAAACACGAAAGAGGTGCAAAAAGAGAGAACAGGGCTTTCTCTGTGTTTTAGTTGAAGAGGAATCGGGGGGGGGCGTGAGGAGAGAGAAGGAGTGAGGGGTTAAGGGAAGGAAAAGAGGAGCTGGTACTTTTGAACAGTCACGCAAACTAAGCCAGCAAGAGGGGACAGAGGAGAGGAGCGGGCAGGAAAAGGAAATGAAAGGGTGGAAGAGAATGTAAGTTGGGAGAAGGAGTTAGATGGGGCACAGAACATTAGGAGTGCAATGAGATATAGAGAAGAGTGGGTGAGAGGGGGGAGAGGGAGATTTATAGAGGTACAGAAAGTGGGAGAGGACAGCAAGAGTGATGTGTAGAGAGAGGGTTTTTTTGAGAAGACGGCAGGGATGGAGGAAGAGAGGGAGGAGAGGGCGTCTGTGGAGAGAGAGAAAGAGAGAGAGAGCTCAGAATAGATACGCTCTCAGCAGCATGAAATATTGAACGAAGGAGCCCGAACACAAGGAGGGGCGAGGAAAATGGAGGGACTGATAAAGACAAATACAATCGTTTTGTGTGTGTGTGTGAGTGAGTGTGTATGTGTGTGTGTGCGTGTGTGTGTGTTGTTTTGGAGACAGAGGAAGATGAGAGAGAAGAAGACTAGGTGACAGGAATATGAAGAATAGTTGCGAGAGGCTGGAGACTAAACACACACATGCGCTCAACCTCAAAATAACGCTGCTTTGAGTTTTGACCATGTGTGAATTTGGTGGTGTTGAAAATATCACACTGCAGAATACATTTCATCACTACTTGCACCATCCCAGCACACACACACGCTCGCTCACATGCGTACACCCTTCCCCCTCCTTTGATCTCACTTCTCACTGATCTTCTTTCCTTCCATGTCAAATATTTAGGCTGCATTTGGCAGGTTTGATGAAAATTACCATGGAGAAATGATTTTATTTATTTAACTTCCACATCAGAAGTCAGTGTCAGTAGCTTTGAGAGGATGATCCCAAAGTTAAACAAGAAGAGACCGGCACTGATCCAAAAAAAGTGGAATCTGCTGAGTTTCCCATTTAAGACATTATTTTTAACGTGGGGAATCTCTGTTGATAGATTTCTGAGGAAATTACATGAGCAGTTTGTTTCGAAAAGGTGATGAAAAATGAATGTAAAAGTTTAGAAGGTTTAAGAAGAGACTTTGTGACATTCACACACACAAACTCAAGGTGATGAGTCAACACTCTCTCTGCCTCAGTCATTCGCTATTAAAGTGTCGAGATGTTTTATGTCTCTTTTTGGATAAATGAATGTATGTTTTTTAATTAATTCAGGTTGTGCAACCCTGCAGGGAATCGTAATCTCCAGCTAAGCCTGAAAGGTGTATCATTTTAACAGCAGCATTGATGGAAATATCTGACTCGCATCATACACAGAGAATAGCGCACTATTCACTTACTCTGCATTTTTTATAAAAGGTTCTTGACATAAATCAGATCGGGTGCATAAGTGGAGCGAGAGGTGAGTTTACAGTGGCTGAAGAGGAAAGAACTGTGCTATAAAGACACCAAAACACATTTGGCTTACATTCAGAATGGCAAAAATTAGTTTACACATCCTTTAATAGAAAGAAATCTTTTCTTTTACTACATAAATACTAAATACAGATGAAAGTTACAACAGTGAATGAATTTCAAATGAATGAGTAGAACATGCAGTTCATTTGTTTACTGAGGTGATGATTAACCTACAAACATATTTTTAACATAAGACAAGTCATAATAAATTTCATTCACAGGAGGAAAGTGTTTTCTCTGTGATGTCATTCTCTTACTTTATTCTCAAAAGAGAATTTATGTTAAGGATCACACCAAAGGCAACACATACAATATAGACATGGTTAACAAATGAAAAGAAAAGCAAAATACATTCAGCAATAGTTGGGTGTAGCCAACAGAGGTGCAAAAATACTTTTAAAAAGAAAGAGGGAAAACTTACTTAAAAACTAAACAAAATGAACAAACAATGTGGAGGGCGTGCCACACATAATAACTAAAACAAACACAGACAAACAATGAGATAAACAGTTTGTTACTTTACTCAATTAACTATTAAAAAACACAAAATAACCTTAAACTTGCCAAATTAAATTCAATGCACACACAGTGTCAAACTTAAAGATAAACAGAACTTGTGTTAACATCATAAAATTTAATTAAAAACACAAAATAACTTTAAACTTGCCAAATTACATTCAATGCACACAAAGTGTCCAACTTAAAGATAAACAGAACTTGTGTAAACATCATAAAATTTACTAAATGTGCACATTACTTCTGGAAAATGATTTACAGTATGTCAAAAAATTAAAAGAGGAACCAAATCTAAAACCTAAATAAGAGAAAAGTATCAAATTAAACTGAAGATGTGAGGGTGTGCAAACATGAGATTGCTGCCACCATGAAGTTGGTCCAAAATCTCCCTCAAGTGTCCAACTGGATTGAAATCATGTTTTCACTTATGAAACCATTCAGTGACCCCACATCCCTGTGGATGTCGGCATTGTTAGCCTGAAAGAGACGACTCGCATCAGGATAGATGTTTAATGACAGAATAAAGTCAATTAGATCGTTTACTATGTTGATTCAAAATCAATGTCAACTGGGCTTGCTGAGTATTGTATAAACATCACCCAGCATGATGTGCTTAATTGTATTATTTAGTACGCCTGTATTTGAAGCATATTTGTTATCTTTCTGTACTCATTTATTCAGGTTTGACTTCTATTTTGTCAGCCATTTGTACAAATTACACACCTGGCCAGAGTGTAAAACGTTTAGGCCACTTAAGCAGATAGTTGTGTGCAACTGCAAGGTGTGCTAGTGTATGTCTATGTCTTTCAAGCAAGTGCATGTACGTGCACTGCTGCAAGCTTGTGTATGAGAGTGCTCGGGCTTTGGGGCTATTTAGACAAATGTTCCTGACGCCTCATATATCACAAGTCTTGGTACTGTATTAGCCCCCGTGAGTGTACTTCTGCAGACAGTACAGAAACACTGAAGACAGCAGGTACACACACACAGACAGATGAACACATACACACAAGAGCACCCCCTCCCCTTTGGGCTACACAGACAGACACACATGGAAAAGGAACAGGTGCAGGTTGAAAAAGCCAGCTGCCACCCGTTCTTTGTAACATCTACATTTCATCAGCCGCAGCAGTAGCAGCAGCAGCAGCAGCAGCAGCACAGGTGACACTGAGCCCAGTGGGTACTGAGATTAGGAGAGCGGGAAGAGGTTTAACTTACACTGTCATCTAAGGTCAGATTTGCATTTTCCTTTTATTGTTAAAGGTTAGGTATTCCGGTGGCTAAGCTGATCTGAGATCAATGCCTAAAGGCACCTTCCACCCTCAAGGACGGCTCCTTGGAGCTTCTGATGGTGACATCATATCTGTGTAGGAAGTTAAAAGGACGGTGGGGAGATTTTTACCCATTTGGACCATCATGATTGGTAGACAGTCAGTTTCCTCTAATTCTGTATCTCTTGTTCACTGTCTCTCTTCTTTCTTTCCCTCTATCTCCATTTCTTTCTCTCTTGCCTGCAGCTTCCTCTTTGTCATTCTATCTCAATCCCCTCATTTCTGTCTACACTGCTATCTCTGTCGCCCTAACGCTCCTGGTTTCCTTCTTCCACGCTCTATCTCTATTTGCCCGTTAGTCTCGGCCTCCCTCTCCTTCCTCTGCTGGGCCGCTGTGAGGAATTGCTGTCAGGTGAAGTCCTGGTAGATTAACCTTTGACCCTCAGCAGGAGGTAGGACCGGTTGGCTTATAATTGCTATCAATGTAGCATGTGTGTGGGTTGAGCATTTGTGTGTGTTTGTGTGTGTCTGTGTGTCTTTTCTCCATTTGGGCAGTATGATGGCTATCTGGGCCAGCACAGGCAGCCAGCAAATTTGAAGGGTGAAATGCATTCTGGGTTGCGTTGGTGCATTATGGGTGTAAGTGGATCTTTGGTGTCCATACTAAAGAGGATGAAAAACCATTTCTGCTGCTCTCAGCAAGGAGCTTACTGCTGTGTCCAGAGCATCCTTACACACAAACATGTTAACACACACACACACACACATGCACACAACACAAGACAAAAATACAATTGATTTTTTTATTTCCTCTTGTACCAACTTTGAATGGCACCTGATTTGTGCAACAGTGAGTGCTAAGGGCCCTCTTCTGCAGCTCGTCTGATCGACTTTGTGTGCATGTGTACCCATGTGTGCAGAATATTTACGACCGTGTATGCATGTGTGCAAGCGCACGTGTGTTCGTGCCAAGACGGGGTGCTGTGAAAAAGACGCTCTGACTCCCAGCAGTCCTTTGTCACACTGACTGACTGCTGAAAGGCTGAAAGCAGGAAAACCATTTCAGACTGTGGGGCTAAATGATGGCAGGTACTCCGATCCATCCACAGCTCGCTACAATAACACAATACAGACCAGTCATCAACAGCCCTGTCATCTCGATCTGTAAATGCACTTCACACAGCCCCCTCTGTCTCTCCTCCTCCGACTGCCATTCAAACACTTGTGTAACTGTCCCCTAAATCCAATTGGCCCTTATATAGTTGAAGTAGAGCCAGGTTCAGGGAAATCATTTGTGTGGCTCCTTTTCCCCTGTTTCCTTGTTTTGTTTGCCTCTTGTCATCCTCAATTTTTTTTATAATTACTGCTGAATTTATTGGCTTGTTGTTTTGGTTTGGGTGTTACTTTGCTTTAATGTATGACTAACTTTGAGTAGCCTTGTATTTCTGGTAGTGTCGCTGCAACTCCTTGAGTCTATTGATGAAATTAATGCCTGGAATGACTAAATGGGCCATCACAATACATGACTCTGGAGACTCAAAGGTGGGGGTAGGCTTTTTCGCCGGCCAAGCACTAACACAGTCAGCTGAAAGAGAGACAGAGCAAAAAAAAGGAACTTTTTTTAAGGTGAGACGGGAAGAAAACAGAGGGAGAGAGACATCAGATGGCAGAAGAATGCATGTGGTAAACGGATGGAGAGAAAGGGGGAGGAAAAGCGAGTGGCAGGAGGAAGGGAGGGAAAGAGAGAGTGAATAAGTAAAAGCAGGTCTGGTCCAGGTGGGGTTCAGACAGTCAGTATGTTATTTTAGGAGGGCAGAGGGAGGGAGGGCGAGAGAAAGGGATGGATGGAGGGAGGGGAAGATGAATGTAGTTAATTAAGATGAGCAGGCGTAGGAGACAGTGTGGAATTACACAAACACTAATTAGAGTCTTCGTTAGGGGGCACGAAACGAGAGCAGCACATCCATCATCACAACCCTCCATCCCTCTTTTCTCCCTCCTTCTATACCTCTGCTCACCACTGCTCTTGCTTTTGCGTGGCAACCATATTTCCTCTCACGATTCTCCCCACTGCCTCTGCCGTCTCCGGTCCTCCTCTACCACTATTCATCCCACACTTTCCTCCCTCCATCTTCCCTCCCCTTCTCAATTTTCCCCATCGATCCCATCAGCAGTTAACTAAATAGGTGTGATTTAATCTGGAATTGTGATCGAAGCAACCTGTGCTCTCCCCTTACTTCACTTTGATTTCTTTTCTTTTTTATCACGAGTCCTTTTTTATTATCACTGCTCTAGGAAGGATTTCATCTCAACTCTCCCTCTCCCACTTCCCTGTTACATGCTGACAAACAAACAAACACACACACACACACACACACACACACACATACACACACATACACACACACACACACACACACACACACACACACACACACACACACACACACACACACACACACACACACACACATTAACTTTACCATGTCAGCACTATTTTTATTGTCTCTCTAAGCCAGTCAATGCCTCCTCTAGTCTTGCTGCTCCTGCTCGACTCCTCCTACATACAGTATTCACACCACTGTAAACCACTTACCTCTTCTTATCTTGCTTTCTCTCCTCTCCTCTCTCTCTTTTTTTTACACACAGGCTCTAAGCACTACTGTTGTCCTCTTTATCGTTTCACTGTCCTCCTCTGGCTCATCCCTCACTCCCTGCTCTAAGTGAGGAGCAGATCAGCTTGTCACTGTTGTCGCCTGCCTCTCCCTCTCCCCTCATGAGACTGCAGGGATATAGGGAATAACGAGGGATAAGTTTAGCTAAGGGTGGTCCATGCCAGTTCTTGTTTTTGGCATTCGTATACATACACACAGCATGAGGCAAAATAATACCATACGCACTGTGGAGTGCGTACGGTACTAGGTATGGTAGAGTAAATTGCGTATGGTATTATGTATGGTAGAGTAAATTATTGTAATAATGTATTTAAATGAGTTGAGAATTTACTGACTTTAAATGTTTACTCCATTATCTACACATTTACTTATTATGTAAATGTTTACATTTATTTGCTACTTTCAAGGCAGCTGTGGGTTTGAGTATTCACTTAACAATTTCAGTATGGTATAAAAAAGTTCACATAAGTAATTTATAACAGTGAGCATTTAGTTACCTTATTTTCTTTTGTTACCAAAGCCTATTAATATTATTGAATTTGGAGGATACTGACTGAGGTATCACTTATATGAAGCTATAAAGTGGATTCAAAGCTATTAGTTCAAATAGACGCTGTAGTTCAGGGTGCCCCATCACAATGTATTTCTTTAATGATAATTTATGTTTCTTTCCCAAATACCCATATGTACATGCTTTAAGACATATTTGTATGTCTGCTTTGAATAAGAATTTGTGCCTGATGTGTTTTTCCCACAAAACCTTTTTAAAAATGTGTTTTCAGTACGTCTACGTATGTCTACTCCTTCATTGAAAAGTCCATCATCCCCTACTTTACTGAAAAGTTCATTCTCAGTGTATGTATGCTGGAGGCTTCAAGTTTCCACATCACACTTGTGTTACACTGTTCAGAACGGGTTGTAATGTCACAAAAACCTGCTTGTACGTACAAGTCTTAAACTGAGATTTAAGGTGAGTGCAGAGAACCTTTCCCCCATAAGCAGATGAATCTGAAAACAGACTTCTAGTGGCAATGTCTGCTCAAACATCATTCTGCACAGTGAAGCTCAAACATCCAAATGAAGTAACAATTAGCAAAACACATTTTTAAGTGGACTTAAATGTTTGCAACAATAGAGGAAAACATTATTTATTTGTCTGTTTAACCAATAGCAGTGTTGGACTCATTTGTCTGTCTAACTAATAGTACTGGCCAAATATAAATATTGTAAAATGTTTTTTCAGCAATCTCACTTATTTTCTTCAGGCCTCCCTGTGTGAATATTTATGACCTACTTCTTGCTCCCTGACTTTTAACCCAGGCCTGAATTTTGTGTGAGCTTCTCGCTGCAGGGTCACAGACAGACAGATCAAGGGACTCCCGACTGTTTGCAGTATGCTCACAGTTGGAGCCTACTAACAAGATACTGTCTACCTGCCAGTTATTTCTAGGTAACCCCAAAACCCCCTATAGCATGTTAATGCACCAACTACACTTTAAGTCATATCATGAACAAAAACCGAAGCTATCAAAACACTGGATAAACTTGATGTCAAGCTAATTAATTTTCGCTTATGTAGCAAAACATATCAACATTTACTGGATGGATAGGCACACAAATTGAGTACAGACACTTATAGTCTGATGGCTTAATAACTTTGATCCTCTAACTTTTCATCTAGAACACCATCAACACAGTAAAAATCTGTAACATTTTGCAAAACCAAGAAAATCACACTCACTGTGCTGTACTGAATGTGTTTTATGTTAGCATGCTACTAGGCTTAACTAAGACAGTGAGCATATTAAACATACCTGCCAAACATCCGCTTATTAACATTGCTTCATTGTGAGCATGTGAGAGTGCTGTTGTGAGCATTTAGCTCAAAGCATGATGTGTTTAAGTATAGCCTTGTAGAGCTGGTAGCATGCCTATGGACTCTTAGTCTGGTTTCTAACAGATAACATATTTAGATCAGTGTTAAGTAGATGCATTTGGGTGACACTTGCATGAGGAATTTTCAGAAATTGCTTCCATCTGGAGGCCTCACCACATGCAAAATCCTGTTCTGAAACTAAAACCACATTGTCAAGATCCTGAGTCTTTAGGTTTCATCAACAAACAAAGCATTATTGTACAGTATCTCCTTGAAAGTCAATGCCCTCCAAGGGCTGGTTTTTGGTTAGTTTCTATTGGTTATGTGCCCCCTCCTATGGGCATGTAAGTTGAAATACCTTCAGCTATCCACAGCCAGCTGGGACTCTATTGCAACAGCAGATCACCCAGTGAAACCAGTACCATGTGAATCACCTAGTCTCCTGTCATCTATCATTAACCACTGTGGCACATTCAGATTGCTCCTGGCCAGCACAACAGCAGCATACTAATTTACTGTGAAACCAGCATAGTGTGTCCCATCACTGCACACCTCCTGCAATCCCTGCAGGTGAGAAAGAGGAAGAGATGGATTCCTGAGTATCTGATTGAGCAGCACACAAGATGAATAATTGATATGTAGGTTCTCCATCCCAATGAACACACGGACGCACAAACACCAACTGTCTTACAGCCCTTACAGTCACCAGTCTCGCAGGCTAAACTAATCCTCCAGGAAATGTAATACGTGATTCAATTAGTAGCTGCAAATAGTGCCAGCTACCTTCTGTGTATGACACAGTGGTGTGTGTGTGTGTATGTGTCTGCACTGTAAGTACAGAGCTGAACTAAATCCATTCATTAATGTACAACCATTTATTAATATACTGTGCTTTCGCACAACAGTTATATGTTATACATATATACATATATGAGATATACAGTAAAATGGAAAATAAAGGGCTAGGTCTAGTAAATCTCTGATGGCAAACTGCTGAATAAAAATATGAGATTTTGCATTTTAAAATACAGAAAATATGACCGCACAAAGTGATAGACCCTCAAACAATAGCTGTCTCAGGCTAATGTTATTTTCAAATGTTCTGTTTGTGTTTTCATTATTAATCATCTTGTTTTCATGCATTCACTGTTGTTTTCCATGCTCACAGCGGTAGAATGATGCCATCGTCTTTCAAGTTTGCTTTAAAGGGTCAACTCTTGCCTCAGACCCTGAAGTCTAAACACACAAACAAAAGGGGAGAAAAGTGCATAATCTCACTGAAGGGTATAAGCAGCCAAAAATTTTTTTCCTGATTTTAATTGCTCACTGTTTCAAAAGTGAGCTTTGACTGCTAAGGCAGTCAGTTGAAAGATAAATATTAACACTATTTAATGATGAGTTTAAAGTAGTTTTCTCAGAGTAGGTGTTATTATTTAATGCCTTGGATTACTCAATAAGTAAATAGTGTTGCTCTGACAATATTCCAGAGTATTAAATCATCATAATAATCATAAATCAGCCACAAATTGAACACAGGGAAACATGGTGTAAGTTATTAAAAGAGACAAGCTGTCAGATTTGTGACTTCTTGTCTTTAGACAAAACTTAGCACTGACGTTTCCAACTCTTCTTTTAAGCTTTCAACATGGAAATTCCAAAATTCTGTTTTCACACATTAAAAGGTCAGACCCTCCCCCCCAAAAACAAAGAACTTTCAACACTTTCAAGATACAAAAAACTGCCCTTACAGGAAGCTTATTAAAAATTACACAATTGTTCACAGACTTGGCAAATAATAATTGCTTTACTTTTTTAAAAATGCATGTAGTGAAATACAGCCCATCTCATGGTCCAGTGGGGGAAGAGATGGAGGAGAGAGAACAAGAGTGTTACTCTTTATTGCTCCATCTCTCTTTCACGCTCCCTGAATCTCTCTATTACCCTGGAAGTCTCCTGAATCTCTAACAGACACACACACACACACACACGCACACGCACACGCACACACGCACGCACACACACACACACACACACACACACACACACACACACACACACACACACACACACACACACACACACACACACACACACACACACACATACACACACACACAGTGTCAATACAAACACTAAGTAATATACAGGATGTGGTTAGGAATAATGAGTGTGTGTGCCTATGCTTCTCACTTTTTTTGTGTCTGAGTTATGATTGATGTCTCTCTTCTCAAATTAGACATTTAAAGGCAAATGGGGTACAGAGATGGAGCATGTGGATGAAAGAGAAAAAAACACAGCCACTTAAAAGGGCCTAGACCATTTAACCACTTAACCTTGAAGCCCTCTCGATGTCACGCTCAAACTGCCTCCTCTGTCTTTTTTTCTTCTCCATGCTTCCTCTAACTCAAATTCAAAATTGCTTTATTGCCATGATCACAAGTAAAGTTTTTATTTTATTTATTTAAATGGGACAGTGCACTTTAATGAACATCACTGATGTAAACATGGCAGATTTAGCCAGAAGGCTATTGCCACATTGAATAAATGTAATAAACAAAAATAACTGGGTTTAAATCTACAAATCCATCACAACTGAGTGAACTCTATCTTCTAGGTAAAATCTGGTCATATGATAGAACGTTCCAGTATGGCCACAAAAGAGACCTCATTGTAAGAATATTTTGACAACTGTTTCCAAGACTGAAATGTCAATCTAAATTTACTAATCAACTAATTGTTTCAGCTCTACTACAAAACACAATAGACACTGTACATCTACATTACTATACTTCAGTATCCTATCATGAAAGATAAGAAAAATCACTGTATACAAATTATTAAAAAATATATAAGAATATACATAGGATGATTTATAACGTGTATTTATTTGAGTAAATGTAATGGTAGTGTGAGGGCCATAGAAGAAAAAAGTCAGAAAGAGCAGGCAGCTTTTTAAAGAAAACTGCTGGTTTTCCTTCACGCTGTGACATCCTCTGACCGCTAATTCGATGACAAGGCCAGTTGTTTTCTCAATTAAATACTGTTTTTTGTTTAGAGTTGAGTATGTGTCAGACTCTATTTGAGTTTTATTTTGGTAAAGATGTTGGCTCTTGTGTCTTTAATATAGTCAATGTAGCTGAAAATGTTGCATCTCTACCATTTGTTGTTGGCAGAACTGATGCAGTCAAGCTATGTCTCAAGTCCATTTGCAGGTATTGAGTGTGTTATATGTTCACCCTAGAATGGCAAAATGATGTATACTCAAAACAGTAAGCATGCACACTGAAAAATGCGAGATTTTTGAATGTGTCGTTGATGTACATTAATGACCTACAATGCAACACACAGAGGGTGCACAAAAGAATGTTACATAGACGACACAGCTTCAAAAACAAATCTTTGCAAAAACATTTTAGTTTCTTTTTGTGGAGTTAAACCTGCAGTGTGATTCAAAATCAGTTTGACTGATGTCTAACAGTGCATGTATTGTATAACTTCATGTTGCTAAAGGATGTTGATTTTAAGGTATACTAACTGCAAAAACAATATACTCTAAAGATTAATATACATACATCCTTAATACTATTTGTGAATTTGTTTTTGTCTTGGTTGCCAGGTCTGTCTGTGTCCACAAACCTCAACAGTGAGCTTGTGGTTACTCAATCTGTATTTAGTCATTTCACTCTTTCTGCTCACACACACTTAGCGTTTTCTTTTGAATTTTTTGGAGAAGATGTCCAGGGGTTAATGCACCTTTATATTTATTTGGCTATAATTTTCCCGGTCGAGATTGTGTGAGGGTTATGCTGTGGCTGTGTACTGTTATAGGAGATGAGCTACACATCAAGGTCCTCACTGATCAACTCAGTTAATCATCATCACGCTGTAAGGCCTGACACCCCCAACTGGCTTTTTAACATCCATCCATCTTTTGTCTCCATTACCCTGTTTTGTTTTTTTAGTCACATTTGCCACAAACTGGGGGAAAACATTTATAGTTGGCTTGAAAATCAGTCGCTCACTGACTGACTGATTTGCAGTGATGGCGAATTAACCCTGATTGGCCGATCTGTCTGTCTGTAATCAAAGTGGATGAGGCGAGGGCATGCATCAGACTGGCCGGATGAGACTCTCATTATTTTCCTTGCTACTTTCTTCTGCTCTCATCCCCTACATCAATTTATAATACCGCTCTCTCATTGCGTCTCCTCTCCCTCTTTCCCAAGCCTTCTGCTCATCAAATCCCCCTCCTAGACTTATCCACTCCATATTTTTCATTTCCATGTTCTCCCTCCCTCTCCTTGACTGTCTCTCTCTCCTCTCTCTCTCCCTCTCTCTCTCCCCTGGATATTTAGTTTGATTTATTGCCTCTTGTTGGAAAGGTTGGCGTTTTAATAACTCAGCTCCTCCTCACCCGAACGAAGAGAGAGAGAGCAAATGTACGAGAAGAAGAACTTTAGTAAGCACAAAATAAACGTGCCGACAGACAGCAAGGTTTTTCTAGTGCTTTTCTTTTATCTCCCCAGCACTCTCCTACTCTTTCATGTCTTCCGGTTCCTCTCACCGTTCACTCCGGCTGAGGATATAAAAGCTAAACGTGCAACCGAAATGGATGTCAATTTGAGCTCCTCTCTGATCTGTGCAGAGAAAAATACACATTCAAAATACTCACCCAACAGCTGTAATGGACTGGGGATGGGAAAACTGACAAGCATGTAAAAATGGACCATCTGGTTTGAGGTAAAGGAAAGCATGGGTCCAAACAAAAAGAAAGAAAAGACTGATGAAAGAGGGACAGCATTCTGGCCATGAGATACACAGTGATGATAACAAGAAAAAGTAGAGTCCAAGGAAATCAACAGAGGGAGACAAAACTGGAAACGTATGTTAATCAGCAATTGGGCTGAGAAAGATAGTGAGAGACAGACTGGGAGATTTCTAGCACCAAACAGAGCCTTTATTTAGATGGCGATTATTCACACTGGTCATTAGAGAACCATATCACTTTCCCTCATTTACTGAAAGACAGCAAGGGAGAGGGGGCCGAGGAGAGAATGAGAGGGCAATCATTAGGAGATATCACTTTCACCCATCTTCTGAGGATGGGAGGGAACGTCACGGTAGACAGATACAGTCTGACAATCCACATCCTCTGGCAATAAGACAATAAGTAGCAATTAATAATTCAACTCACAAAACAGCAGCCACAATATCCACATGTGGGAGTTACAAAACCTGTTAACAGACGCTTTACGCTCTTGTTCATTTAGTTTTCTGCATCTGCTTTGGAGGTAAGTCTGCCTGATCAGGGTAATTATGTAGTTTTAGCTATAGACTGAGAGTATTGTTTGTTCTTTTAATGCATGTCTCTGCTAAGAGCAATTAAGTTAAATTGTATGTTAATTACAGAGCATGATGTGGGATTATTGCAAAACATGCACACATTTCCCATTTAATTAAATGTTTGCAGGTATTCATTGCAAACCTGTCAAATGTTGTGATGTAGGAACAGCAGAAGCGTTTTAATAATGCACATCTGCAAACACATACAAAAGTCCCTCTTTCTCGCTCACTCTCACACACGCACACATGCACACACAGGCGCGCACACACACAGTGCTAGTGTCTGATTCCGCAGTAATAACTCACAGGAAAAATCGTTGATGGGGGAAAAAGTCATTGACGAGGGGGGTCTTGCATTTTTATCTTCAGCCCATAATTCTAAGTGGTCCGGCCTGTTTGAATATTTCCTAAGGGAACAATTAACTTGCTTTTAGTTCCTACCACATATGCATGTCTGCCAAATCCCCATCAGATCGCTGCCCTCAAAAACACACAGTGACAGTCTGAGATTACAGACACAAACTGGAAAACACTTGAACATGTACACTTAATGAAGAAATCTACTGGCACTGCAACAGTGACAAATGACTAAATATGTAGAGGGTAAAAAGGGACAAAAACGAAATAGAGTTTTGTTGTACGGTACTTGTATGTGCCAGATTTGATTCGCCTAAGTGTGGATCCACTTAAATGTAGATATGTACTATTATGACTTTATCAAGGTGTCACTATCACCATTTTAGTTTTTCTATATTGATATCTGAAGTGAGCATTTAGAGAAAACACAAAAAATGAAGTGCTTTCATGTGTTGGCCTCTCCTGTCAAAGCACACAGCTGCTAAAAAAATGGATATTCATTTATTCTTTTATCTCTTTCAGCGCCACATGACTAAGCAGGTGAGGGATTTGTGTTCTCCTCAAAGGCACTTTAATGGGGTTCAAACATCGATGTGCTGTATGTAATGGGACAGTCACTTCAACCACTAGACCGCCCTGCTGCATCCTCTTTTTCTGTATTTCAAGAGGAGTCTCTGTTTGGCCCCAAGAAGAATTGTTTGTTTTTAGTCACCAGAGCATAAATTGAGAAGCAAGCAAGTCACAAAATGTCTTGGCAGTAAATAGATCAAGACATAACCTTCACTGCATTTTTGGCAGAATATCATATTGTGTGCACAAACAGCCCAAGCCTCGTTCATCTCAAAGTAAATTTTACTATAGAGGGTTCATTCAGTCCATCTGGGCTGAAGAGGAGGAGTGGAGGGAGGTGCAGTACAGTAGGGGACAGAAAGGGAGAGGATAAATTGTGGAGGTGTTCAGGGGAGAGGATGAATGCTGGCACACAGTATGGATGGAGAGAAAATGGACAGAGAGCAGAGAATGACGGCAGGCTCTGTGAATAGAAGGAACAGAAGGACAGATGAATATGCAGAGCGGACAGTGTGCCCTCATCTTGCTTCCATCTGACTCTACTAATCATCCACAAATTCTACAAGAGGGGAGGGAGGAAGGGCAGGAGAACCAGAAAGTGGGTGACAGGAAAGGAAGAGGAATGATATGGAAACAGAGAGATGATGAGAGTGGGATATGCATAAAACAAGTACTATGGAACCCTACCCAAATTACCCTTTTTTCGATACCTCACATTGAGGAATTATAGTATATAATATATTGTATATATTACAAGTATAAAAAATGCTATTTTCCATTTCCGTTTCAGTTGCAGGACCCTGGTGTTGTGTATGCTGGCTCACTGTCACATTGACATGGCTTACTGGTACACCTGGAACATAGCTCAGAAGTGAGATTGCAGCCC
Source organism: Lepomis macrochirus (assembly GCA_024633595.2). Classification (NCBI taxonomy): domain Eukaryota; kingdom Metazoa; phylum Chordata; class Actinopteri; order Centrarchiformes; family Centrarchidae; genus Lepomis; species Lepomis macrochirus. The sequence goes on from JALXJV020000015.1 coordinate 16,847,352, forward strand.
TGTGTAATATGCTGAAATGGTACATTGTCAGTGTCCTACGAAAAACACATTTCCAAAATGTCCTATTTTTAGCTCAGAAAAAGCAGGCCTTTTTTCAGCTTCGTGACGATGCATATTTCAAATACTCCAACGTATGTTATACCATTTTCAGTAACAGTTTAACCTGTTGGCTCTGGACACTGAAAATAGCAGTTTGGCCAAAAACAAAAAAATCTCAAGTCATGGTCCTCTTACTTGCTATTTCTGGACCACACCTCAAGGTCTTCATCAGGTGGTAGAGTTAGCAGGTGGGTCAGTTGTTGTTTAGCTTACACAAGCTAATAAGCGAAAGGCACCATGGAGAAACTGTCATTCAGTAAGGGCCCAGAAAAGGGAGTGCTGAAAAGTGCTGAGAAAACTGGGTTGGACATATCTTTATAGCAGAAAGTATTTCATTTCCATTGGAAACTGTGTGTCTAAGCAGATGGCCATGACCTGTGGGGTTCCACAATGTTACATCTTGATACCTCTCTTGTTCAACCTATGTTTCCTTTAGGCCAAATAATGCAAAATAATAGCCTAACAAATTTTAACAATAATTATGTACCTACAGTGAGGAAAATAAGTATTTGAACACCCTGCTATTTTGCAAGTTCTCCCACTTAGAAATCATGGAGGGGTCTGAAATTGTCATCGTAGGTGCATGTCCACTGTGAGAGACATAATCCAAAAAATAAAATAAAATCCAGAAATCACAATGTATGATTTTTTAACTATTTATTTTTATGATACAGCTGCAGATAAGTATTTGAACACCTGAGAAAATCAATGTTAATATTTGGTACAGTAGCCTTTGTTTGCAATTACAGAGGTCAAACGTTTCCTGTAGTTTTTCACCAGGTTTGCACACACTGCAGGAGGGATTTTGGCCCACTCCTCCACACAGATCTTCTCTAGATCAGTCAGGTTTCTGGGCTGTCGCTGAGAAACACGGAGTTTGAGCTCCCTCCAAAGATTCTCTATTGGGTTTAAGTCTGGAGACTGGCTAGGCCACGCCAGAACATTGATATGCTTCTTACAGAGCCACTCCTTGGTTATCCTGGCTGTGTGCTTCGGGTCATTGTCATGTTGGAAGACCCAGCCTCGACCCATCTTCAATGCTCTAACTGAGGGAAGGAGGTTGTTCCCCAAAATCTCGTAATACATGGCCCCGGTCATCCTCTCCTTAATACAGTGCAGTCGCCCTGTCCCATGTGCAGAAAAACAACCCCAAAGCATGATGCTACCGCCCCCATGCTTCACAGTAGGGATGGTGTTCTTGGGATGGTACTCATCATTCTTCTTCCTCCAAACACGGTTAGTGGAATTATGACCAAAAAGTTCTATTTTGGTCTCATCTGACCACATGACTTTCTCCCATGACTCCTCTGGATCATCCAAATGGTCACTGGCAAAGTTAAGACGGGCCTTGACATGTGCTGGTTTAAGCAGGGGAACCTTCCGTGCTATGCATGATTTCAAACCATGACGTCTTAGTGTATTACCAACAGTAACATTGGAAACGGTGGTCCCAGCTCTTTTCAGGTCATTGACCAGCTCCTCCCGTGTAGTTCTGGGCTGATTTCTCACCTTTCTTAGGATCATTGAGACCCCACGAGGTGATATCTTGCATGGAGCCCCAGTCCGAGGGAGATTGTCATGTTTAGCTTCTTCCATTTTCTAATGACTGCTCTAACAGTGGACCTTTTTTCACCAAGCTGCTTGGCAATTTCCCTGTAGCCCTTTCCAGCCTTGTGGAGGTGTACAATTTTGTCTCTAGTGTCTTTGGACAGCTCTTTGGTCTTGGCCATGTTAGTAGTTTCTTCCATGTTAGTAGTGGATTCTTACTGATTGTATGGGGTGGACAGGTGTCTTTATGCAGCTAACGACTTTAAACAGGTGAATCTGATTTAGGATAATAAATGGAGTGGAGGTGGACATTTTGAAGGCAGACTAACAGGTCTTTGAGTGTCAGAATTCTAGCTGATAGACAGGTGTTCAAATACTTATTTGAAGCTGTATCATACAAATAAATTGTTAAAAAATCATACATTGTGATTTCTCTCACAGTAGACATGCACCTACAATGACAATTTTGGACCCCTCCATGATTTCTAAGTGGGAGAACTTGCAAAATAGCAGGGTGTTCAAATACTTATTTTCCTCACTGTACATCGAGCAAATCAGTGACTGAAGCAAAATTTTCTCCAACTAACTAAAGATAAGACTGAGATAATTGTCTTTGGATCACTGAAAGAATGGCAGAATGTTGGCTCTCACCTTAACTCCCTGTCTCTCATAAGAGTCAAGCCAGCCATGGTGTTATCCTGGACTCATAGTTACATCAAATCCTTCACTTAGTCTGCTTACTATTATCACAGCACAGCAAGCATAGCATAGCAAGACCTCGAAAAGCTCACCCACGCATTCATTTCCAGTAGATTGGATTACTGCAATGGTCTATTCACTGGGCTTCCTGAAAAGGCTCTTCAACAACTACAACATATTCAAAACGCCACAGCCAGGGTCCTGACGAAGACTAGAAAACACTCAAAGAAAATCTTACTGCTCGTCTACAAATCACTCTGTGGCTCTGGGCCCAAATATATCAAATTAATCAATCAATCAAAATTTATTTATAGAGCACTTTAACAGCAATCATGAAGTTGCACAAAGTGCTGTACAGAGATTAAAATAAAAAAGCAAACATCAATTTATATGTTATCCCATACATATATACACCAAACACTAACAAATGAGTTCTTCCAAGTGTCATCCTCAAAGGTCAAAAGCCAGATGGAAGAGATGGGTTTTAAGACAAGTTTTAAAATCAGACAGTGAGGAAGTCTGTCTGATGGTAAGAGGAAGGGCATTACACAATTTCGGAGCTGCCACCACAAAAGCATGGTCCCCTTTAAGTTTTCAAGGCACTCTCAGGAGAAGTTTGTCAACTGACCTGAGCGAACGGGTGGGTGGGTGTAAGGATGAACATACATAGATCAAGCTGTCATCTCCATTACAATGGAAAGAGATGCCATGTTTCCTAAGTATTGATCCAAGTGGGAGGAGATAAAGGGAAAAGAGAAGAGGGCCTAGAATTGAGCCTTGCAGGATGCCACAGGAGAGGAGCGCCGTGGTAGACAGAGTCTCCACCGTTGACACTGAATGTCCTATCTTTCAAGTAGGATTGAAACCATTTTAGGGCTATGCCTGTAATGCCCACCCATCGCTCTAAACGAGAGACCAGAATTTCATGGTCCACAGTGTCAAAGCAGGCTGTTAAATCCAGAAGTACAAGGACCACACAGTCACCAGCGTCTGTTGCTAAAAATATATTGTTATGTTGTTTTAAAACCAGATTGGAAGGTTTCAAGAATATTGTGCTCATCCAGCACAGCTGTTAACTGGTTGTAAAATACCTTTTCAAGGTGTTTCGATAAAAAAGGGAACTTTGAAATAGGTCTAAAATGTGCTGGATCTGTATGAGCCAGTCCAGGTTTTTTAATTTGTGGTTGCACTATTGTGTGCTTGAGATTTTCAGGAACCATTCCTGAAGTAAGGCTTCAGGAATTCCTGTAAGGCTACTGTTCACAATTGTAAGTACAAATGGGCCAATGGTGTGAAAAACGTCTTTAAAGAGTCGGGGACGGTAAAGCGTCATTTGGCGAGCCTGAGGGTTTCAACTGCGTGATGGGTTCACATTTAGTAAAAGAAAAAGGGGCAGTGCAGTCAGCAGAGGATGACGGATCGTAAGTTGAGGGTGTGATATGAGATCTGATAGTATTGACTTTGTCCGTAAAGAAATTTCTCTATCTCTGATAGGGGAGATTATGGTTGTAAAATGGGGAGAGTTGTAACAACACCAATTCCACCAATAAGAGATAAGATAGGAGTTATGTGATCATTTCAGTATTTACCTACTTCCTCCCAGACCAAGCATGGTGGTTAACAAGTCTGGGAACAGGTACATTCAGAATATATAGATAAAAAAAATTTGAGGTCAGAGAGTAATTTTTTTAACCAAGACTATATTTTGTATAGTGTCTGTAAATTTTAATAAATCATAAAACAAATAAAACATTTTATAATTTAGTTTCCCTAATATGTCTCATATTATAAGAGGAAATTAATTTCTGCTTCTTTTGTTTTTAAAGGATTTAAATCACATTTTTGTGCAAAGCATCTTGCAGAAATTCTGAAAATGGCCTTCCCTCAGTATGATTTTTCTAGATAAAGCCTCAAATTTTGTTACATTACTCATGAATGGGTGTTATTCTTAATATATGTGAAATGTAGCAAAAAACAACAATTTAGTCAGGTCCCCATGTTGCTGTGTTATTTTTAATAAAAACACCCCTTCAAAGCTAATGGACGGGGGCCTCTCATGAATGCACCAGTGTGATGTCATGAAGGCTAGTAGTGGCTGGCAATAACATTTTTTGGCCAACCCTGTTACCTGAAGATATACCTGTTACCTTTTGTGTTTTGTCCTGGAATTTATCAGTGAGTCTAACATATAATTTTCATCACACTGTATATGAAAATATACTTTTTTTTACCAAAAAAGCAGTAATCGAGGGCAACTGGACTTGGTTAAAGAAGTTTTACCAGTCACCGGAGGCCAAATGTAAACAACTTTTCACTCCAACAATCTCCTGGCAAAGAGATGACGGACATTATCATATGAATGGGATAAGTTTGGTAGACATCCTCCTTTCTTGAGAGATGGTTTCTCTACTTTCAAGTAGTAGCCTCCTTCACTCCTCTTTCAAACTACCTGTCCTCTCTATCCTCTCTATCTTATCTCTTACAAAAGAGTGTTCCTTATTCTTAAACTGAGGAGTTACCCTTCCTGTGTTGAGCCATGCATTTGATTAAAGGCTGTTAGGTTTTCCCATTATATAATTCTGTGCCATTATCACTGTGTTGGACAGCATACACTATGTTGCTTTTCTTGTGTTTGGGGTGGGGTTTTTCAGGTGGACCAGTTTCTATCTTAGTGTGTTCCTGGGTTTGAAAAATACAGGGATGTGGAGTATCTCTGATACTCCTGACATGTATGGAATGATGCTGTGGCATTCACCAGCCACAGTGTGGTTGTCATTCAGAGTTGTTCCTGGATCTTGTGGCTGTTTTCACAAGGGTCCAATTAGAGTATCAATTAAGTGCATCCTTCAGTTTTTTTGTGCTCCTTCTCTAGGGCCTGGGCACTTTTTGGTACATTATCAACTTGGTGGTGCAGAGTTTTGACAAGTCCTTGTTTATGCTCCAGTGATTAGTGGTAGAATTAGAAGTAGGTACTGGTCTGTGTGTGGGTTTCCTGTACACTCCAATGTGGAGGTTCCTGCCCTCTTCAATCTCTCCACACTCCAACAAAGCAATCTTTTTGTTGTTGGATCTTTCACACGAGAGGTAAAGACAAGGAGGAAAAATGCAACAACATTGTGATTCCATTCCTGTATTTGGATAGGGAAGACAGATGGTTTGAAAGAGGAGTGAAGGAAGATATTTACACCACAATAGAGAAACCATCTCTCAACAGAGGAGGATAAATCACACCATTATCCTCCATAAATAATGCTGTCTTTTAATATCTTCCTAGAAGATTGAACTACTGGTCATATTTGGCCTTGTGACAATTCTAAAGACTGTTGTTTACACTTGGCCTCAGTTGACACCATGGACCCTAATTACCAATGTTACAATAGCCATGATCACCAACCACTAATTAGTATCACCGATTTTGATTATGACCCCATAGAGGTAAAACACTGGGAACCCCCCACCTGTCATTTAGAACTGAAGACGCCCCTTGGATGAGAGGTGAAAAACCTTCAACCTTCTTCAACCAAGTCCAGTTGCCCTTGATTCAACCCTTCTTGGCTAAGAAAGGTATATTTTTATGTACCCACAGACCAAACAATTTCATTTTTCACATTTATTTGCAAAGTACTTTTAATATGTTTTAATTTAACAATTGATTCACAGTTACATCTGTAGTATCATAATAAAGTTGCATCATCTTTTGGGCTAAACCCTCTCAACAATAGATATAGCCTGAGATGGCACGGCACATGTTTCTTAAAGCTAAGGATCTTTTTCATCCAAAAAGAGGCTTAAAGACTTTGAAAACAGTACTTTGAAAATCAAAAATTAAAAATGTGAAATGGGACGTTTTCATATAATGACCTGTCTATACTATTGCTGATAGAATTGTTTGACTTATATTAGATTAAAACGTAGTTTCTTAGGCAACATGTGATGCATTTTTTACCTGTGGGTTCTATTTTAATATTTTACAGAGTGCCCTTTGCAGTCTGGGCACGCCAAGCCTGTACTCCAGGTTACCAGCATTCATTTGTCAGCACTGTGACCAGTACTTCCCATTCACATGTTGTTCACATGTTGCTGTGTGTATAGGCACTCAATCTTTTCCATAATCTGTCTCCGCCGGTGGAGAGCTCAGAGAGGTGTACGGGCAGCTTGTGAGAAATTCCAGTGCGAAAGAAAAAGTCCCAGTACGCCAAAGAGGAAAATATAGAAGTGTTTTTGTACTGCGTACCAATGAGTACCAGCCCACTTCAAGCACTGACTCTGATTAAGAATATATGCACATTGACACATACAGACACACACCTCTTTTTTGTGAGACCTAAGGATGCACAAACATGTTCTTTAAGTACATTTTAGTAGTATTTATTAAGTATACTGTTAAGTTTATTCTATAGATACATTTACATACACATATTGTACATGCGCGTGAGTCATCGTACATAACCTGTTACAGTGAGAGAGAAACATTCATCTTTTATTTCGCTACCTGTTTTTGAAGCATATCATATAGTATGGATACTATTTTTGCTTCTTTTGTCTTATTGTCACAACTTACCCCAGCATGTGTTACAACCTACCCTGGTATTGGAGTAGGTTGTAACAAGGGAACACAATGCATTTGACAGGCCTGTGACATTCTTATAGAAGATAGAATACGTGTCATTTGAAGTGAACACATGTGGGTACATTGTATAAAAGTTTGAGAACTCTAGCTAAAAAAGTCAGTGAGTTATAGCGTTACAACCATACCTGGTCTCCTGCTGGTCTCCCCTACGCTTGTGCCATAAGAGCCCCTGAGAACCTTTTGGACATCTGGGACTAGCCTGGCTGTCCCAAGAATCAGAACAAAACACAGTGAAGCAGCATTCTGTCACCATGCAACGCAGAACTGGAATAACCTCCCAGCTGATATAAGATAAGCCATTTTAAGTCTAAAAACTTTTCTATTTAGCACTGCCTTGTCCACCAAGTAAAGGGTAAATCTTCTTAGCTTTGCTTTTAAATAACTTTAACTTTTAATGTGTTTAAATGTTTAATTTCTTCAAATTATGCATTAACATCTGTGTGTGTGTGTCAGTGTGTCAGTGTGTGTGTGTGTGTAAATAATTTTACAACTATTTTATTTTATATTTGAAACTTTTTTTATTTTCATCTATTCAAATGCATGCGGACTCAGTTTATTGCTGTGATCTTGACATCACTGAGTCATTTTGTCATATTACACCTCTTCCCTACTCTGTACTACTGTTCCACTGCTTTTTCAGTATGCACCAGTATCTCGTAATTGTCATTCGTGGCCACAATGGACGCTCTCCAGGTTACACTTTAACTGTCTGATTAAAGAATGAGCGAGAAGAGAAATTGTGCAAGCATTCGATGCTAGTCTTGGGTACGTGCCAGTTCTCTATACTCAATGCTATGCATACATTTCCTTCAGTACCAAAAGAGTATTGAAGTTTGATTCCCTCTCCTGTCAAAGATAGAGAGGGGGAGCATAAGGACAGCAGGTTCAGCGGCTTTGAGGGATGAACAAACCAAAAAAGAGAAAAGCCCATAGAGAGAGAAAGAAAAGCAGATTGGACACTGTATCTGTGAAGAGGAGAAGGAAGAAACACAATCAGATTCGCATCTCATAGTGTTGTACTCAGTGGGGGCCACTTACACAGTCAATACTAATGGATAACACATGCTATAAAAGAAACGTTGCTTTCTTTATCCGCTTACATGTACTCCAAGGCAAACAATAGCCCTAACTACTGCTCTGAAAATCTATCCGACATACTCAGTTCTCATCTTTTCTTTACAAATGGCAACTATTAGTCACCAAAGAAGTTGAGGTGGCTCCTCAGACAATAAATGAGAGAAATGGGATGGTGGAAAAGACACAGATAAGCATCAATACACAAGAGTGCAAGAAAAGAGTAAACACAGTGAAAGACAGGCGGAGTTGACAAAAAAGAGGGGTGGAAAGATGAAGGGGCTTAGAGGGAAGTAAGAAAGTGCTGCAAAAGGCATTCAATAAACATGTCTCTATAGTAACCAAGATGTAATTTGCTTGGTGAGAAAAAGAGAAAGATGGAGATTCAGGGGGAGTGATGGAGAGAAGGGAATAGAAAAGCATTTACCATCACTGCTTGAGTCCAGAGCTGTAATTACGGAGCTGAGATGCAGCGAGAGAGGAGGAGGAATAGAGCAGAGGTACACACAAGGCGGGAGCCACACACAATGTACTTTTACAAAAGAAAAAGGTGAGAATGAAAAATACACACAAGTAAAGTGATGACCCCATAAAATTGGCACTGTTGCAAATAAGTGTAGTAGGCGTATGGAAGAAAGGCAGGGGAAAAAGGTCCAGAATGTACAAAATGACATAGAAAAGGGAATAAAAAAAGTTGTGGAAAAAAAGCTTATTTTCTAAGTGTGTGTAGGTAGTGAGTTCATTTATTCATGAAAAAAACCCATAATAATCCTGGCCGATCATTAAGCCAAATTCCTGATTAAATAGAGAAAAGTATTAAAATTGCAGAGACCACAGACAGAAATGCAGGGATGTAAAGAGAGGAAGATTAGTGAATGTGGAGTAGAGTGAAAGTGAGGAGAGTGACAGGCAAAGACAACATATATCATATGGGAAGCAGTAGTTCTCGGATGATGAGTGATAGACAGGCCAAGATGCGCATGAAAAATGCAGGCATATGGCCGATCAAAATAGTAAGAGACCAAAAATAGCAGGATTACAGAGAAGTCAGAGAATGGGGCCAGTCCTGCTGTGTGTGTGTGTGTGTGTGTGTGTGTGTGTGTGTGTGTGTGTGTGTGTGTGTGTGTGTGTGTGTGTGTGTGTGTTTAAGTTAAAAGCAAGTCTATGTGTGTGTGTTTGTAGGGTAGTTGATTACAGCTCTGGCGAGTGGCTTGGTGTCAGCCTGTATATGTGGAGATAACAGGATTAAGAGGCTACTGACACTACTGTACAATAGCAATGGCGAGAGAAGACGGGGTGGTGGTGAGGAGAACAAGAGAGGAGGAACAGCAGGAAAAAGGAAAAAGCAAAAAAAACTATTCCCCTTGAATTTGGAAAGTTCATTTGGAATGTGACATTGAATAATAAGTAATAACATAGCACATAATGCAGAAAATAAAAGATCATCCATACAAACAGGTGACATATAGGGCACAAGGGATCAATGAACGGTTTGATAAATACAAAAATTATATGAATCGTGTTATGGCCTTTACAGTCACCAGATCTTGACCCAATAGATTTTGGACTGACATGTTAGACAGCTGTCTTCACCGCCATCATCAAAGAGGGAAGATCTCTTGGAAGAATGGTCATTGGTCCATTGCTCTGGACGCAAACACCTTACTAAGACACTTTGGGTCTTGCCATTTCTTAAACTCTTTTCATTTCATAACAAAAACAGCCCTGAAAATATGCTCATAAATTATTAAAATGCCCCCTAACCCTAACCTAACACCTGGAGCAATGGAAACAATAAATCATTTCTAGCTTTCATCGTGTTATAGAAAACTGGAAAAAATCAATACACTGGACATCAAGGTGACATATTCATGAATCATCTTTAGCTTGATTTGAGCTGGTAGTTAAGTCATGCAGTCTTATGTAAACACACAATTTTATGTCAAAGTTAGAACAGCTTTGGTTATTTTATTCTGCATTTGTGTTTTTGCTTGCTCTTCTTCTCATTAGCATGAAGTGGGAAGAGCTCAGATTGAAACATACTTGTTACATACTTTTGTGCACCAGTCATGGTTCAGAAATACTAATCAAAATGTGGTAACAGTTTCCCTATGTTGTCAAGTCACTGTCAATCAAATCTGATCATGTTAAACTCATAAATAAAACCTAAACTTAAACTGTTACATATTTAGTTATATAAATTTAATGCTATAAAGAAATAAGTATTTGAAAACAAGTTTTCAGGAGGCTTTAAGTGCAAATAAGGTTCAAAGGAATCTTACAAGAAGGGAGGGAGTCATTCCAGATGCAGGTTTGGACTCTATAGGAAAACAGAAAATGTTTGCTGAGATAAACTCTGCCAGGAGATGAGGGGGAAAAAACATATCTGACCAGTAATGAGAAGATCAATATAAGAGAAGATTAGGACCGATGATGGATAGAGATTGAAGAAAAAAGATGGGAAAGATTTTGGAAAGAGTGCTGATAATGATGAATTGCAGACACACAGGAGTTAGAGATAGAGAGGGGATTTTGAGGGTGAAGTGAAGTTGTAAAGTTAGTACTAAAATTTCTGTTTCTGCCTGTTTAGTTAAATTGACCATTGGTACATGCAAAATTCATCAGCTTTGCAAACTACATGGCTCTCAATTCAGTGCATTATAACTGCAAATTTCAATTGGTGCTCCCATGAGGTAAATGAGCCCACTTTACTCTCCAGTCTAATCTGAGTCAAGGGGGAAACTGGCCAATTTATATTCTGAGACAGAAGAGTTAGCTGCAGGGCCACTGAATACTTAACTGTTGCATTCTGAAGACAATTTCAAACTGAATGTTTGAATGTTTTTTCAGAGAAAGAGAGGAAGAATAAAATTAATTTTCACAAAGCATTGCTAACCTCTGGCACTCTTACAAAATTTGTTAGTTTTCTGGTCCTATAGATCAATCACAATGAGGGAGAGAGAGAGAGAGACCCCCGCAGAGTGAGTACTCCTCCGTGTCCGCTCCACATTTGCTGAGGGAGCGTTAGCTCACTAGGGACAAATTAGCCACACAGGACCACCGAGGCATCATGGGAAATTAATGATCGGGACCTCCAGGAAGTGAGCTAATGAGCTCACTGTGTATGTGTGTGGTTCATAGTGTACATGTGCTTCATGCACATGTATACTATGAACCACACACATACACAGGATAAAAGATAGAGAAAGCAAGAGAAGGAAGGGGGTCCTGCAGAGAGGAAATAGTCAATTGTGCAGCACCAGCAGAATAACACAAAGCTATCAATGTAACTTTGTCTGGATGAGTGATAGAGTATGCATGCCAATCACGTGCACACACACACACACACACAACACACACACACACACACACACACACACACACACACACACACACAATCTTAAGAGAATCAGATAATTAGAGAGGACCACCAGTGGCTTTCGCCCGTGGAGGCGTAGTGATTACTGTCACTACACCCTCCCCTGGGGCGGCTAACAACAACCAGAGAATTAATACTTATCAACACGTGCACACACACACACACACACACACACACACACACACACACACACACACACCTCATATAGCTAAGTGTAGCTGAACTAAATGTGGATCTTGTAGATGACAGTCAAGGCTCCCCTTTGTTTGATTACCTTGTTTGTTGGGTACCTGGACATTCCGTTTTACCATGTCATGTTGCCCTACTTGGAGCTATAGCTACAGTAAGATGTAATGCAGAAAGGAGGTTTACGAGGGAATGAAGTAGGAAGTTTGCTGGTTGAATTCTGTGAACCAGGTGGTCAAAGGTACTTTACTGCTGAAGTACCTATAAGCAAAATCCCAGCTACTGCTGAGGAGCTGCTGGAGGTCTGACAGGACTAAGTTGTGTGTTGGAGCCAGTTGGATGACACATGTTTAAATAATTCTAGGCCTATACTTTTAGTAAGTCACAAATCAGTTCAGTTGAGAACAAACTGGAACAGTGACAGACTGTCTCCCCACACCAGTCGGCGCACCTCACAAGGATTTAACTTTGTACTACTGTATCATACATGACCACACCCTTGTCGACTGATTGGGCCAAAGTTTCCCCGGCACCGCCCTCATCTCTGCGGATCCGCCCTTCCAGCGCTCCGCAACTTGTTGCTGCAAAACCAGCTGGCAGTTTCAACAAATTACTGTACACTGGAAACTCTGACCCTTAAACTCAGGTTTAGTCTCACTTTTATAGTCTATTGTTTTTCAGCAAAGAGATCTCAGTCCAAAACCATTATTCGTAGCCTACCATGGAGAGACTCTCAAGAACCTCTCACTGTGGAAGTTGACACCTTCCACTCTGAAGCCTGTGATTTACCTTTTTTTTAGTTTCTTTAAATCACTCTACCTTTACGCATAATGCAAAAACATTGGCAGTAGCAGATGACGTAGAAGTTTGAGTTTGTTGATGAGTTGGTGAAGCTGCTGGGGAGAGTTGTTCACCGATCTCCTCTGTCGGATCTCCTCACCTGATTTGCACGCCACTCCCAGCCGGTGCCGAGCCTTTCCGCTTGCACCCGCGGACAGGATGGGCTCCCTGTTGTGGACCCCGGGAGCTCTGCCTGCTTGGAAAGCCACGATTTTCCTCTTTAACATAATCTCAGCTGCTGTAGCCAAAAGACACGTCGTGTATTGGAATTCTACAAACACAAGGTGAGAAAACACTGTGCGCTTACTGATGTTCCTGTTCGGGACAAAACGAGATTGTTTCCACTGCGCTCGTCCTCACAGCCAAATGAGCTTTAATGATAACAACAGGATTTGGTTCATTTCAACCTGCTTTTCACAGAACAAACAGCTGGTCTGAACTTGCGCTGCAATGCTATTACACAACGACCACAATAATTCTTACTAAATGAGTCACAGTTTGTTTAAAGAATCTGTGCTATGCGGCAGATCACGTCCTTGTGTGTTCAGTTGAAGAGGGTTACCTAAAGCCTGCACTAACTCAAAAGCTATCGCTGGTATTTTAGATAAGTTAAAAGGCCTGAACTCTGGGGATTCAGTGGAGCCCTGGGCTCATTTAACGACACAGTGGCCTGATCTCACCTTCCAGCAGCCAGTTATCTTTATCATAATGACGACTCTCTAACCCTGGCTTTCACCTGGCCACTGACTTTTGGAGTTAGTGATTATGCTACTTATAGAATGGCAGAAGTAAGGGTTTCTTCTTAAGTGTTTGTTCTCAATAGTGTCCCAGATAGCATTTCTGAGGACACAGGTGTATATTAAAGGCTAAAGCACTGCTCTGCACAGGCTGCACAGAATATGTTGTTGGGTAATGAGGAGGTGTTTGTGTGTGCTTGTGTTTGAGAGTGTGTAATGGGTTGATTGGGGCCATTAGCAAGGCAGAGTCAGGCTCACCTGCTGATCCAGGTGTTTCAGTCTGCCTAATTTAAGGGTTGAGGTGGAAGACCTGCAGGGCCAGTAGGGCTACTGCCCAAATAAGTCCCATTCTCTCACCCACTTATTTAGACACTCTTGCTCTCTGTAAGGCCTGATTCCCCAAACACTATTTCTGATGAATGACCTTTTTACTTAACAGCCATTGGCAGCAGAGACCATTTTGTAAGTCACAGTTTTGTCTTTTACATTTTGTGGATGCACAAAATGGGACAGAAATATGGCTCCTGGGGCTGACCAAGGGCCTCTTTTGTCAAGTCTGTAGGACTCATCCTGCACTGGAGTCAGCCGAGATTATATCCAGCGTGTCCAGGCGGGTAAAAACCCGGTCCTGTAATTGGGGTCCAATAGAAATGTGGTGGGGAGGAACACTGTGAGGATTAGGAAGCACCTTCTTGTTCCCCAGAGATTCAGGGATGAATGGTCACAGCCTGTGGCAGGGCCTCACAGCCAGCTGCAACACGACACAATCACAATGCCATCAGCATCACGGCAGAGGGTAACCCACTGTGGCAGAGAATCACTCTCATCAACAACACCACCCAATCACAAAGCTATCAGCGGTGCCGTGATGCTGTACCCAGTCCAGAATCCCCTGGGTTTACTGCTAGGACTCTTTCGTTCCTCCTCTCCTCTCCTCCCCTCTCCTCACTCTTCATTACCTCCCTTCTTACATCCCGCTCTCCTTCTCATTTTTTTGTCTGCGCCCCCCCCCCCCCATCCTTGCCCCTTTTATCTCTCATGACTCCCTCCTGCCCAGTGATGGATATTGGCGGTGTGATTAGTTGAGCTTCAGTCATTTTCCCATACCATATTTTCTATTAGCTGCCAGCCAGCCAGCCAGGTTGTCCTGAGGCCTATAAATGTAGCCTGGCGAGGGGAGAGGAGCACAGGGACAGCAGAGTGGTGCTTTTGTTGGCTTGGTGCTACGCTGCAGGATCCAGGACTCCACTTGATGCTCATGGTACAGAAGGCTAGGTAGCTCTTAACTGTTGAATGTACTACAATGCTCTAGGCTAATTTCTGCTCTTCTAACAATGGATCAGATCACTTTGTAATGTGAAAGGACACACTCGCAGTGATAAACCCATGGAGAATTAACTCTGTTGGGACTGTAAATAGGCAATGCTTTGCTAACAACACAACATTACAACCTAATATTGTAGGTTTAAATGGCATATCTTTTTTTAATTGGATCACATTGGCAGAATTTTGTTGATTTGGCCTTTGTGCTCTTTTCTGTTGGTTCAACCCTCTTTGTAAATGTTGGCTATGTAGCAAATAACTGTTGAATGTTAAACTCATACTAAGTCTTCACAGCTAAAAGCCAAAGTCTTGTGTGGACCAGTTTATTCATGCCATCTCTGACACTGGAAAAACAGCCAAAAGGGTGAGGTGGCAGGTGTTACAGACATTGCATTAAAGACTCAGCACATACGTATAACACAACTGTAGCTCGAGAGCAAACAGGCTCCTCTTGATACGGACGACAGAAAACATTCTCTGCCCATCACCTTTCCTTCGACATCTAGATTTATGGTTTTAATGAAGCAGGGGCAGTGAAGTGGAGACTGAAGGGCCTTGTTGCTCTGTTCTTCTCTGGCTAATATGTCTGTAACAAAGGCTCAGCGAAACACTTTAACTGGCACACATTTAGCACCCTCCAGATTGAAAAATGGAGCTCTGAAATGAAACTGATAGACCGACTGCCGGGTCAGCGTGGAACATCGTGGAATTAGATACCCTGGCCTCTTTCATTGTGGGGCTCAAGTGGTTAGATTGCCCTCTCTTATGATTTTATGAACAGAGTTTACGATCCTTCTCGATTTTTATTACAATGTTTCTCTCAGAGCGACAGTTCCTTATTAGAGGAGAAATTATTTTTTACTTCCTGGAGCAGTTAAAGGTAAGTAAAAAATATTATAACCAGTGTGCTTGTGTGTGTGTGTGCGTGCGCTAGTAGTGTACTCTCCCCTGAGTAGGAAGCTAGTTTATTGGTATATTAAGCCCCCTCTTCTGTGCCATGTGTGCTTTAAAACCTGTTGGACCAAATACATTGACCCGCCTTTTTGCTGATACAACAGTGCATGCTTCTTGTGCTACATTCATCCTCATAAATTCACTCAGGATCTGTCAAAAAGTTTGCTCAAAGCGCCAAAACTTTAAGAATTGAATTACCTTTTTTTTTTGGAAGAGATGGCTTAAAAGAGGCTTTTACCATCTACATCTTGGCTGCTCACACACCTGTAACAAGAATAAATGTCACAGTCACCCAAACCTGAACCTGAAATAAGCTACTCTATTTCCTTGTCCTCTGACTTACCCTTGTTCTTGACTCGCACCTACTGTTACTTTCCCTTTTATCCAACATGGCAGGTGGCAAACTTGTGATCCAGGAGCAGTTCCTCTGAATCCCAAGCTCACAGCTCAGACTTTAGACTTTTCTGTCCTGCAATACACGGGTTGGCTGGTTGTTAATTGGAGATAGGTGCCTTATTATTTACATAGAAATACACTGCACAATAGGAATATTATAACCAATTTCTCCCACCTGTGTTCTCTCTTGCTCAAACTCCAGACCCCTCCGAACTCTCCCTCTCTCTCTCTTTCTTCCTGTCTGTACCTCTCTCCCCTCTTTTGACAAAGGCTTCGGGCAAACTCCAAGCCAGTGAAGCGTGTTTAAACGGTGCGTGAGGAGATGAATATTTGTATTGGTTTTCTGTATCTTTATTGAAAGCAGCCCTCATAAGTCTTCCGTGTAATATCTGCTCTGTTTATGCATCATTTCCCTCTGTGTGCACTCATGAATGATCTAGTTTAAATACCAAAGTAAATCACGTTCTGTATACCATACCTTCACACACACACACACACACACACACACACACACACACACACACACACACACACACACGCAGTATACAGTAAAGCAAAAGCAGTCAGTGTTTGTAATTGTGTCTAGTCTATGGAGATGATTGCACTTCTAGACTGAGTTCTTTTTTATCTTAGTCTTAGTCTTTATTAGTCTTTTTTTTTTTTAAATTTCTTTACCAGCTGGTCTGTCTGTGTCTCTTCCTCCTCTGCTGTGTGTGTGTGTGTGTGCATGTAAATGAATATATTTCTCGCACTGCCTGCTATCTCACCTCTTTGTGTCTGTCTCTGTACTAATCTCTGTCTTCCCCTGGTAAATGATTAACACGGAGAACCTGGCTGAACTATAATCAACAAACCCACGGTGAGGTAATTACCACTTTATTCCCTGCCCTGCTAACAAAGCAATCTCTCTTTCCCCCTTCTCTCTCCACGTCTCCCTGCTTCTCTCGCTCTCTCATCTGTCATCTAGCTGTATCAATGTCTCTCTCTACCTTTTCTGTGTCAATGCCTATTGTTTCACTCGCTGCAGCGCTAGTGGTCTGTGTAGATCAGGAGATGTGTTTTGTGAATGCGATTGTGCACCTTATCTGTCTTTTGTAAATGTGCTTTGTCTGTTTGTTTGTGGTATTGGGTGTGTTATTTGGAGGTAAACTGTGAAGGAGTTAACTGTGTGTACACTTGAGCTTCTTCATCTCTGTCGGAAAACAATGCGAGGCAGTGATTTTAGTGATTTGTACGCTTGTGAATTGACATTTGGTGCCATTGTTGTCAGTTGAAGTTCATTTCAGTTAAACAATAGCTCTGTGTGTGTGTGTTTGTGTGTGTTTTGGAGCTGACCGGCTGGTTTGCGTATAATTGAACTCTTTCCTTTCCTTGAGAAGAGATGCAGTGTGGTAAATAAATTTTCAGTTCTGGAAAAACAAAACCCAGAAATGCACCAGGATACCCAGCCCTATTAAAACACAGAGTTTAGATTCACTTGCGATCTAACAAATGACTCATGTTTTTTACTAGTTTTTTGAGACTTCCGTTCCGCTCACAGCAGGTAGTGAAAGTGGCTTTGGCTGGAAAAATCCTCAATTCCGGCCAGCGGTGTGCGGCTCTGGGAACATTTACCAACCGCTGTGCAGGCCTCTTGTCTAAATAGGTCATTGTTTTGTTTCAAGTTGTTAGTTGATTTTAGGTGTGACTAAAGTGTTGGAGGGAAACGGCATGTTAGTGCCTTTGAGTGCTTGGTTTTTTAAAGGTGGGGCATGCAGATAGAGTAATGTGCAAGCATGTATTTTGCTCTAGTGTCACATGACCTCATTCTGTGCAGTATTTGAAGTGAATCTTTACAGAAATAGGCACAGGCCTCCTTTTTTATGTGTATATCTTGTGTGAAATCAGTAATCCTCCGTTTTGCTGTTTAGTGTTATATTATAACCAAGAATGAAACCAACATAAAAGTTGCACAACAAAAATTATCTTTGCCGGTGAACTGAAAGCAGAGATGCATACACACACAAACACACACACAGGAAGACTCAAGCACACTGTGTTGAAAATGAGGTTTTGGCAGAGGCCTAGCGGTGAGGACGTCTGTATTAAAATGGATCAGATAGTCACAGTGCAGCTTGGAGCCGTCGGAGCAGACATGGCGTACAAGCATGAAAGGACGGGCGCTCTCTCCTCCTGGTCAGGATATTTAGTCAATCGATACCAATTTAACACCAAGATATTATCGCCAGCTTCTCACATTATCACTGGGCTGCATATGGACCCGTCTCTTTCCCAATTTTCCTCCCCACGCTGCCCTGTTTCTCTGTGTACACACATACATCAATATTAGGTTGCATTAAGCTGTAATAAGTTGTATTGTATGAATGTCTCCAAGTGGGGTGGAACAGCTGTGGAATGAAATGAGGTTCAATGTTGCCTGCTTCTCAGTTGGCACAGCACAGCCTGGCTTTGGCACAAAATGGCTGCGGTGCCGTATGTGCGTGAAGAGGGTGGTTATGGTGGTTAAGGGCTGTTGGTGAGCACTGAGCGGGAGCGCATCCATTCATTCATGGCACACAATGAGCTGGCATTGTTGTAGGTGTCAGGCCAACTGTGTATTTCTTTGACATACAAAACAGCAATTAAATTGTGGCGTGAGAATATAGAAACTCCAAATGTGGGAAACACCATCAACTTAAGCTTGACCAAAACAACACAGTCTGCTTGTTGTTTAGCCAATATGTGCGTTTTAGAATTTCTCACACGCAAATACACACACACACTTACACGTGCACTCAGAAACAGGCAGACGCACGCTTTCTCAAGTACATATAACCTTGCACAATGCTCTTCCACTCAGCTCAGAAATCCTGCCAAGAGGCAACCTGGGAATTCCCTGAGACAGAAATTGAATTAGTATTGACCCAGGCAGAGCAAAAGGCTGTAGCAGAAACCTGGATTATTGTACCATACAAGGTCCTTCGCTACCATGAGGACACTGAGACATGTTTGCCATCATACCCCAAATCTTCAAAGGTGCTTAAGGACAGTCGCCCCTAATGTTATTTTTATTGCCCATGTGTTGTCATAGACGTTGTTCATCAGTACAGTTGTTGTTGTTGTTATCTCTGAGAACATGAGAGCAAATTCCATGATATCAGTTGTGAATATCCAATATTATATTATAATATTTACTCAACATTAAATGTTTCAACATTTAAACTCAACAAACCTGATGAAACACTTATTATGAAGACTGATATGAGTGTGTGATGATTTACTTTAGTTTTAGACTCTCCTGTTGTTAGCAGCCAGGGAGGCAATCTTGTGAATCTTGTGAAAGCAAGCCACAAATTTGGAGACACAATGCTAAAGTCACTGTCCATATGAGTGACATAATTTTTTGTTTAATATGTATCTGTTAGCCTTAAATTATGCTTTATGACACTTTATCTAGACATGACAAGGAGACATTTAGATAAAAATACTTGAAGAGGTGTGAATGTGTGTGTGTTTAGCGGGTGTATACTCTTGTGTATAGCACCTTTTTTTTTTAAATAAATGATTGTGCTTATCAGAATTACCTTCTCCTAGTTGTAAGAAAGAGAGATTCAAGTCACACTTTGTGTCAGTAATATCCCCAGTTCCTCAAAATAAAACAAAACACCCAGCTTTCATCCTCTGCTTTGTGATTTCCAGAGGAGATGGATCACATGACAAATGCTGCGTAGATATTTTGAATCTGCTATATGATTTTTGGGAGACTTTTCCATGGTGGAACGAAAACTAATATTATTTTGGCATTGCCTCCCAGAAGTACGGCAGCACAGCCTACTTTTCAGCCCCCAGTGATGTGAAACACACACATTCCTCTTCTCGGTTTCTTTTTGGGCTGGCATACACATACCCCACACACACACAACACATATGAATATACACACTCCCTCTCTGCTTCCCTTTTCCCGTCAGCCCCAGGAGATAGTAAAAACATTAGACCTGCAGTGGAGGGATGGAGAATGCGTTAAGGAGAGGATGGTAGGGAAAGAGTCAACAGATTTCAACTCCCAAAACAGCTAGGGAAGGCCCCCGGGGATGGAGGGATGAGGTGAGAGGGAGAGAGGGAAGAAAGGATGTCAGCAAGTATTACTATCACTGTCACAACTAGGCGTGAGGAACCCCCCCCCAAACAGGGGACGCACTCACACACCCTGACGCAGGCTTGTATACAGGTGTAGTACAGACACTCGCATACCAATAGTACCATTGCCCTGCCTGCATATGCACTTGCATACAGCTGCTTGGACTCTGAGCAGAACCCCCAGTAGGAATCGCACCCCATTTAGAACTGACAATGCTTTCTGGTTTGTGTGTGTGTCAGTGTGTGTGTTGACATAAGCATACTGTGTACGGTTAGGCATGTTGTAAGCTGCATAAAACTGGGTAAAAAAGGGACAAAATATGAATGGAATGTGGTATCATATGCTTATTCAAACATGCCTGTCCTCAGATGTTTGAGGCTTACAGTAAGATGATGAGATATGGTTTTGGTATGTAGTGTATGTGAGTGTGTGTCTGCGACAGCATATTTGGATGTGTTATTTTTGTAGCAATAACCAGTACCACATGATTTTTCGGATGTGCAGTAATGCACAGCTTGATCCTTGTCTCCTGGTACTCTTGATTGCCATTTTTTTCTTCCTTGTTCTTTTTTCTGCCCTGTTAGTATGTAGTATGTATGTAGTATGTTAGTAATGTTTATTTTTTAAACATTTTAATGGAAACTGTAATGTTTTTATGAAGTGCTCTCACTATCTAAATGTAGGTTTTGTTATATTCATATTAGAAATGATCAGATGGTTGTAATTCACAGTCTGAAAGCAGTCAGAGAGAGTAGTGGCGGTATTTTTGTGCTGAATGGAAGAGGGGAAATAGCCCTGTCCCAAATCTCCATAGCTGTGGCCTTGTAGCAGGAGAACTCATGAATCTCATTGCTCTCTCATTCAGCTGGAAATGGAGTTCTTGTACGCAGCACGCTTCTGAAAACACTGGAGCAGACGCTCCGTGTTTATGATTTTGGAATTAATCTGTATGTTCTCCTAAAAATACACCCAATGACAAATGCCTGGTCATGAAAGTCAGAAAATTCCATACTCACAACAGTAACAGTACTCAGTTTTTACATTTAAGAAGGATCCCTGATGGATTTCCTTTCAGAATGGAAAATTGTTGTGACCAGCATTCCTCTTCATCAAAGGAGGATGCTGAATACCTTAACAAGTGGGTTTTTGATGGTATTTGCTAACTTTGTAGCTGACTTACAGTGGATTACTTATTATCTAGAAAAACACACTCTCCCACCCTGTACCTCGTGTGTGTTAATCTTGTAATTTTGGGTCATTGTGGTTCATTACTTAAAGTAGCGACCAGTCATCTTTAATCCCAAATTAATCAGTTAATCCCCGTCCAGTGTCAGGTCGTTGTTAGCACTGTATGAGACTGCCGCCTGCACCTCTCCTGTTGACCCTCGCCACTTCCTTCCCCTATGCTCCTAAATCCAACCCCCCTCCTTCCCGCTTATTGTGTCTAAACCCTTCATCAGTGTTGTGGAACTTAAATGGCCTTTCTAAGAAATTCAGGGGCATCCGGCCTTGAGGCAGAGAATGCATCCTGTTATATCTGCCCAAATGTTGAAAGCATTTTAATTCACATGTGGTAAAGCCGGATAAGCTAATGTAATGGAGTTGAATATACTGTTTTGAGTTTATAAATAAACACACATTCAGTGGCCTGTTATTTTCAATATTTGTTTTTCAATATTTCTTTTTTTTGTTGTTGATGCTATTGGTATTAGAGATCAGTGTAAATGTCATGTCTCTGGTGTGAATATGTGTTCATGTGCGTGAGGGCGGGGCTAGTGGGTGGCTGTGCGTGACTAGAACAAGACAAAGCTGGCTGCCTTGAGGGGGAATAAGGGGGACCTTCCATACCCCCGATGCACAGAGCGATATGAATCTTAACCGTTGTGACGGAGAAAGATGGAAAGGGAGAGAGAAGCATGGATCGGCTGCGAGGGTAGGGTGAGGGAAGGGTCCAGTTAGACTCCTGGGATTCCAAAGCAGTGACCGTGAAAGTGCTTAGATAAACAGAGAGAAAGACGAGGGGGTGGGGAGGTTGAAGAGGCAATGGAGGGAAGAGAGGATGAGAAGGTGTAGGCATGCTGACAGGGGGAAGAAATGAGACTTGCTGAAGATGGGGTGAAAGAAAGCAGATGGGAGTGAAACAGAGTATAGAAGTTTTAAAATAAGTTCACCACGAGTCACAGGGAGTGAAAGGGGCCAGCTTATTCTATTTACTCCTT
Organism: Lepomis macrochirus; assembly: GCA_024633595.2. Lineage (NCBI taxonomy): Eukaryota > Metazoa > Chordata > Actinopteri > Centrarchiformes > Centrarchidae > Lepomis > Lepomis macrochirus. The sequence goes on from JALXJV020000015.1 coordinate 16,869,554, forward strand.
AACTCTTGTGCCTCTCCAGTCTTTTTCTCTCCATCTTCTCCGACCCTCTCCTTCCCTTTGTTTAAATAATTCAGGCCTGTTGGCTGTATTAGGGCAGGCTTCCTTGACATGTCTTAACTATGTGTATGTGTGTCTGACTGACTGAAGGACAGCTCGAACCCTAGCCATTCCTCCGCTAACAACCACCAAATAATCAGACACAGAGGGAAAGCGAGAGAGACTGCACACCTGGGATGAATAGTCAATGATGCCTGTCCAGCATTGACCTTCTCATCATAGAGAGAGACAAAAACAGAGTAGAAGAATGGAAAAGAGTGTCTTTGACATCAGAAGTGTGACCCACTTAGTAAATGATGGATTCTCAAAGCCAGGTCTGATTTATTGGCTGTGTATTTGCTTTGCGAGCGCCCTTTTCACTATTGTGAAGAGTGTATTTGAGTAAATGTGTGTGTCTCTATGTGTGTGTGTTTTAAGGGGTGTTGCTCGTATGTCCTCCTTAACCCACTTACACAGGTGGGCCTTGCTGAAAGACCTAAGACACAGATAAGTGTAGTTAAGTATAGTTAATATAATAGATGAGGTAGTACAGCATATATGGCTACGGACTCTGTAAAAAAGTGAGAACATAGAATAACTTTTTAAAGAAATCAAGAAAAAACGTATGTAAGTGTTATTAAAAACTGTTCATTATGTGATGTGAGAGACAACATCATCTCATGGAAAAAGGACTTCACTGATATAGCATACTTACAAATATTGCTATGAAGATGGCGCATATTTGGTTGAATGCCAGTTTGCAACATTTGTTGTCTATAAAAAAGGTCCGGCAATTGGAGTATGAGTTAAAAGCAACTGAAAGCTCCAGTTTTCAAATAATCTGTACCCAACATCGTACAGAATTAGAATCTGAAGTGGAAACAAAAGCTCTTGAATTCATGACATCATAAAGGTACAGACAAGCTCAACTTTAAAGAGCACCAGAGATGACAAGTTGAAACAAAGCAACTTTGGGTTGCAATTAACAATTATTGTCTTATCTGAATAACATTCTAAATACCAAAGCTATTATATGGGTAATTATAAAAACGGAGAAAGGATGCAAATATTAAAGTTTGAGAAGCTGTAACCAGAGAATTTCTGGCACTTGAGCTTAAAAGAAAAAGATTTATTTTTCTGTTGACCAACTAATTGTTTCAGCTTTAAACAATCAGGTATGTGATGGAGATCTATAGTAAAATGTAGGTTGACAAATACTTGTCCTTGTATTTTATTGCATTTTCAATATAATTTCCTAAATACTCCCCAGTTGCCCCTTGGCCATACACCACCTGCTACATTGGCATGAACCCAGTATAACTAACCTTATGTGTTATTTACTCAAAGTTAACAGAATTTGTCTATGCACTCTCTTTAGCTATGCTTATCTGCTCTGGAACTGTGTCCAAAGCAGAAGGCCCCAAACAGCAAAGTTAGTACATAAACATCAGAGAAATGATGTTGACATGGAGGATCAGCACAGCTGCCACTTTGTAGGAATACACTTTGATAGATTTCATAAATAGTTTGAATCATCGCTTTTTGTGCCCACCCATCATAGCTGTCACTGTCCTCGTCCCCCGGCCGTCCATCCTGTCTCTGAGCAGTGAGGTACTGTAGCTATATTCAGGTTTATGTATCCAAGTCTGGCACCTGTACAAATCAGCCCTGTATTTACACTGCAGCTTCATTTAGACTGCAGAAACATGGAGAGCACTCATTACTCTGAGGTTTAGGCTGTCCGACAGAGAGATGCAGGAAAAAAGACGAATGGAGCGAAGGATGGATGGGTGGGGCACTGGCTTGGCTCCAATCCCAGTGCCGGATCGGTTGTTGTCCTGGCAACGGCACGTCTGACCTTATTTACCCCCATGCACGCCCCTTGCCGTACACGCGCTCCACTCTCGCCCGTGCACATCTTTTTTTGCCGCACACTTCTCCCAGTCACTCTTCTCAGCGTGGGATCTAAAACTCTTCGTCTTGTGCCCTTTTCTCCTCAAACTCCTCTTACAAGTGTGGCCACATTCACGCAGAGCAGGTGAGAGAGTCAAGGCGGGTTACTCTTTTCAGCTGCTGGTGGGCACAGTGAGGCAACATTTCGGCATGCAGTGTTTTTGGTCAAACAGGGAAAATATAAATGAGCCCTAGACTGCAGGACTGTACTCGTGTCCATTTATATTGTGGACAGTAATTTCATACCTCATAGAAAAGTCAGTGGAAAAGCTTATTTTAGCATCAGACTACACCACACATGGAGAGTGGTGCCTATGCATGACAGAGCTCTGCCATAAAGGGGGATGATGGTTTCTGCAGACCTGCAGCCGTATCAAAATGGTTCCGATGGATTGGTTTCCATACTGATGGGTCCTGTGGGCCTGGATCATGCAATTTTCCTCAGCTCTTATGGCCGTAGCTATACATCCTGTTGTGCTGCTGAGTCCCACAGAATGGACACACATACACACACAGAGGAGGACCTATGCCATAACAGGCAGAAAATAGGGTCTGTCTTTACCTGAGACTGAGAATCCTTTTAGGGCCTGAAGCAGCAGGTGTGTGTGTTTATGTGTGTATATCTGAGTGTTTTATCTGTGTCTGTAAATTGAGAGGGAATGCGGGTCCATAAGGGAACAGCTTGCTGATCCACACAGTTTGAATGCCCTGTGCCTGGTGGTCATTCAGTGGAGTCTGCAGGGCAAGAAAGGTGCAACCAATCACTTCATCTGGGTTATGCATTGCACAAACACCCACAAAGCCACAGAGACCAGCACTTATACACCAAATTTATATCGATAAATGAAGCTTTCCAACGTGTGTGTGTACACGTGCTTGTATCATTCTATCCTTATAAGGACAGAAGCATTAGGTTTGTCAGATGGTAGGCCACCCAGATGCATATTAATGCAATGTGTGTGCTCAGGCCTTGCATGTAAGGAAAAACAACAGGCTTAAGTGGATGGAGACAGAAGAGGGGGAAAAGAAGGAAGAAAGTTTACCATCCACATTTGGAGATTAGGAGTCATAGAAAAGAAAGCAAAAGGTCTGTTGTAGATGAGAGCTACACTTCCTGTGGACCTTGAAGGTAGCACACACACTCACATAGGCATGCCAAACAGGAAAGAGAAGATAAGAGCAACAGCTTGTTCCCCTTAAGTCCCTCTTATTTCTGTGAAGAGACGGCTGATCACCGTCATTGGCCACAGTTTGATGACACTGAGAATCTAAAGAGGCAGGGTCTGCAGAGTCTTGAGGGTATGAGGTTGACGGGGGTGATAAAGGGATTTTTCGGCCAGCTGGGCAGGCGGGGTGGTGGGGGGCCCCAGATGGTCAGAGGTGGGGGGTGAAGTCCTTGTTTGTGCGCGCTGAGGGGAGTAAGCACCAGGTTAGACACAACACTGGTGTTTGGGCCCTGGACACGGCATGGCTTTGTGTGGGCATGGATGGGGGCACAGCTAAAAGAGGGGAGGCGGGAGGGTTGTCCTGATTCTGCTTCAATTTACATACAAGATCGAGTGGGGAACAACAAGGTTTGAGCCATGCAAATTCTTAGAAATCGTGCACTATCAAGCAGATGAACTCTGTCTTTCCCTATCATTCTCTGACTCATGGGCATAGCACTACTGTTGTATGATTCTCTTTCTTCTTCCCTCTGAAGATGGGATAGCCTGTGGAGCAGGAGGTCACTGAAGTTTTGGAGACCTCAATAAAAGAAGGTTCTCTCTCTTTAGTTCTGCATTGTTCCCTCTTTCCTCCTGGACTGTCTTTAGGCTCTTTTTGTCCCAAACTTCTCTCATGCTTTCCACCAATTATTCCCCATACTACACTGCTGTTTTTCCTATGAAAGGGTTCCAAAGGCTGGTTTTATTCACCTGCCCAGCATCATGTTTTTTTTCTTTCTAAACATGAAACTGTGTGGTGTTGCCTTTAGGTTTTTTGCCTAACTTGAGAGACTTATTTGTACCATCAACTCCGTCCTCACAACTGACTGCAAACTGCAGTTTATGGAATAGTTTATACTCTAGCAGAGCAGAGTTGTATAAAATTTCATGGTCCGACAAAGCTAACAGTATTTGACTCTGGTTCTCTCTCCCCTTAAAGGTAAGCAGTGGCAAGGCAGTTTGCAGTATTTGTATAAAAAATCACCAGAGATAACCTTAATATGAAAGCTCTGCACAGGTTTATGTCGCCTCAGCAAGCAAATCCACTGATCGCAGCTATTCATTTTCAATGAAGAGATTTTGGTCTGAATATTGGCTGTTAAAAAATGCTGGTGTGGCTGAGCCACTATGATGGCTGGCTGGATTAACCAAACAACTGTGACACCCAGAATACTAAGGCAATCGGTATGTCAAAGTTGATGTTGTTTTATTCATTGAGATTGATGACTCACTTGACAGGTACTCATCTGTTATCATGCGGTAAACCCCACCCTTCTGGTACATAAAAAAAAACCTTAAATAAACAACACCATTTCAAGTCATACAAGATCCTCCCATACCACTAGAAGTGTTGATGCAGCACCCACCATAGAGGCTGAAAAAGTCTCGTGCTATGCCCAGCCAAGGCACAGTGACCACCGCGTGCTGTGCCCAGTCAGCATAGTGACCAGAGTTAGCGATCACCCTGCAGTTAATGACCACAGAAGAACTGAGACTCCACCAAGCATTTCGGACTACAAGGAACACAGACTTTTAGTGTGGGCTGGTTAGTGTACCATCACAAGCATGAAAGTGTTTATTGAAACTACAATATCTAGAGTATACATTTTCTGAATTCATTTGGGAAGCATAGTACAGTGTAAGCATGTTATTAGCATTTTCATTGTAGTAGAATATTCTTACGCCTCCATGTTTACGTGCAATACGTTAAGTGCCCAAGTGTATTCAGTATGCATAGTATGCAACTGCCGTACGTGATCGAGTATCTGTTCTGTATTCCTGAAGCTGTGTTGTGGGATTGTTGCTTCTTTAATTATTCTCTCATATTAAAGGATCAAAGGTCTATGCCACAGTCAACCCCCTGCATTTCATTATAAATGCGCGTGCGCGGACACACACAGATTCTTTCACACACGTATATATTCTTCAGTGTGCACACACATTAACATGGACACACATTGGGAGGACTTCAGTTATGTTCAATTTTTGAATTTGGAATGTGATTTCCCGTAATTATAAAAAGGATAAATGTTCGCCTTTTCAAGTTTTCCACTGAAGAACCCAGCATGTTATTTTTGATTCAGCTCCTCTGTGGGATTTTTCTTTATCAACCAAGAGCTTGCACCAGTCCTCAGAAGGGTGTCACTGAACACCCTCTGGCATGAGGGATAGAGCATGTTTTATTCTGGTGAAGTGCTTTCATGTCTTTGTGGCTTGTGTGTGTATGCCTGGCGCGTGTGAACATGTGTTTGTGTGTGTGGATTCATGCCCACATGTGCTTAAATGGACATGAGTGTGTGTTCTCGTCTGTGTCTTTGCCCTCTCCCCTCTGCTCCAGCATGGGGCCAAACCAATCCTCTTGTGCTGTTCCAGAAGATTCTCCTGCTGATAGGCTGCACCAGCGCTCTGTTCTTTGACACCCACAGCTCTTGGGTGCTCCCATGATGCCCCAGTGCTGTCACCACTCTACTGCATGGTGGCTGGCAGGAGGGGAGAATGCTGAGTGTAATTAGGGCGTACCCAAGCCTACCACGGCCTGAGAGAGGGAAAGGGAGGAAGGAAGGGAAGAGGATAGAAAGAGGGCTGACAGTTTGACATCAGTAGAGCACACCGTCTCTGTAATTGCTGGCGTGCATATGGCGCAGGCCGAGGTTGGAAGCTTGTGGGAGGAAGAAGGGGGGTAATGTAGAATAGAGAGGAGTCAGAAATAGGAGGGAGAACAGGGGGAGATGCAGCCTCTGAAGCAGTAGATTGGGGATGAGTGCATGTCTTCCAATGTGGGAAGAGAGGAGGGTGGGGATCGAGGAAAGGGGTGAGGAGGATTTCAAATTCGGGGGTGGGCAGTGTGAAAATAGGACCTTAGCAGTGCAGAGGAAGCTTGAGGTGAATGACATGAAAAGCAGGGGGGGCAGCGTGTTGACACAGCACAAGTCTATTATTACATACACATGCACATATACACACACACTCACATACACACCCGTGCACACACTTCCACCTGGTGCACCTAAGTAAACATTTCAGCCTCAGAGAATCCTCAAAAAGCCCCACAGGTAGCATGAAGAGTCTTGCTGTGTGTGTGTGTGTGTGTGTGTGTGTGTGTGTGTGTGTATGCGTGAGCCTACACTAGCTTATGTGCTTTTGTGTTCTCTTAACCAGACAATTGAGTGCCTTTGTTCGGCTGTAATTAGCACACACAGGTAATAGAGCTATCAGACGTGGCCACACACACACACATACACATTCACAGAAAGGGTATTGATCAGGGGAGTGTGTGTGTGTGTCCTGAGTGAGGGATCCTGATCGATTGTGTCCTGTCCCGTTGATAGATTGCCAATTCTGTGCGCTAGCTATTGAACAGGAAGCAGCTTTGGTGAGACCAGCCACCGGCAGCTCACCTGCATCCCCGCTACACATACACTTTTCCTGCTTTTCTGCTCTATTATCTCACTCAGAAATACACCATTCCACCCAGCATTCAGCTTCAATGTGAACAGAACACATGGATTTCTATTTTAGTTTTATAGTCGGGCCATATGGCTCCCTCCTCTCTGATGGTCTCTTGTCATTTCTCCTCTCATTGCTCTATCCATCTTTGGTACCCTCTGCAGATTTGCTGGACCATCTCAGTCTCCTGCTTCCTGTCCATGCCTATGTGTTTCATTTCAGTTTTTTGTCACTTCTGTCTCCTCCTCTCTGCACGCTCATTCTTCCTCTCGTTTATTCTTTTGGTCTCTTCTCTGTCCACCTACTTAACTTGAGACTACTCCGCCGTCCACCACCATCCTCCCCTCCCCATTCCACGCACTCCTTGCCTCCTATGTTCCCCTTCACTGACTCCCAGCACTCCCTTCCTTTCTCCTCCGCTCTGTCACCCCTCTATAAAGACTCCCACTGATGGACCTGAACCTTCTGCCCAAGCCACATTCTGCCCCTTATTCTTTCCTCCTGCACTCCATGCGAAGAGGAGACCAATTAAAGTCCGTCTCGTTTCTTTCTTCCACTCCGTTGTTCTCCTCTCTGTGTGTCTGCACTCAGACTCTCTGGGGTCACTAATTAAAACACTTTACTTTCTTTTATCTGTACTCCACTTTTTTCACCTGTTCACCTAACTTTCCTCTTCTTTTGCTTTTCTTATTCATTTTTTTGTTCCATCTCTCTTCTACAACCTGCCTCAACAGCTCTCTTTTCATCAGTCTCTTTCTGTCTTCCTTCGGCCCCCGTCTCATGTCACTCCATCACTCACATTGCTTCCCTCGGTTTGTCATTCTTTTTTCTCCTCATTTATTGTCTCCTACTTTGTCTTTTCATGCTGTTATGATTCATATAAAGTCTTGTGATTTCTCCATGTTAAATTTACCTGTCTTACTTTGTTCCACATCTACTTCACTGAATCTCTCTCCCGTCTTGTCTTTCTCCATATTAGTTTGTACACGGGTAACTCTTTATGCTGTAGCTGTCAGGAAGTCAGAATCTGTGGTCTAAAGGAGCATGCATTATGCAGCTCTTCTGTTCTAATGATGCTGTCTTGTCCAGAGTTGTTGTTATGCCTAAAGCCAGTCAACCTTGACTGAAGACTTGGTTGTGCATGCGCATGCACGTTTGCATAAGTTTGTGCATGTCTGTGTATATCTTTGGTGTGTAGTGAGACAGAGGAACGCAGAAGGAGTCAAGTTTATCTTACACTGAACACCCTCAGTGGTCTTCATTAGCATCTGAGGAATTCTTCCCTCTGACGCTCAGCAGAGCTCCCTTGGTGGTATAGAAGTAAAATAGAGTTGTATCATTGTGATGCATCAAATTCTGTAAGACCTGAGCAACTTTGCTTTCTTATTTATTTATTTGGATCCCCATTAGCGACTACCAAGGTAGCAACTACTCTTCCTGGGCTTTATCACCCTCTGTAATCGTTATGTGTAATATTGATGAACTATCCATCTGCTGTAACTATCCACATTCCTTCAGGCACAAAGCAATTATGGAATACCTGTCATCTGTCCTTTTTTCTCTCTTTGCTTAATCACTGCCTCTCTTTCCCCTTCAGTCAGTTATCACTCTGTGTAATCATTACGTGAAATATTAATGTCGTTGTCATTCTGTGTTCCAGGTTAACAGCAGGAGATCTGTCCGTCCAGGTGAATCTTAATGACTACCTGGACATTTACTGCCCACACTACCCCAACAAGGAGACCCTGGGCCCTGGGCAGCCAGAGACACTGGCCCTCTACTTGGTGGGAGAATCCTCTTTCCAGGGATGTGTGGAGACCAAAGGGGCCATCAAGAGGTGGGAGTGTAACACCCCCTATGCTCCGTTTGGACCAGTGCGCTTCTCTGAAAAGATCCAAAGGTTCACCCCTTTCTCACTGGGGTTTGAGTTTCTGCCAGGGCGCCACTACTACTACAGCTGTGAGTAGAGGGTATGTGTGTGTGTGTGTGTGTTTGGTGATGGTAGTGGTGGGGAGGGGACTATTTTCTGAAGGAATCAATAAATTGCATATCGCATATCAATAAAAGTGAAAACTCTCCTTCACAATTTCCTAAAGCTAAAGATGACACCTTCAAATTGCTCATTTTGTCCAACCAAGGTCAAATATACAAAGATATGATTTTACTATCACATAAGGTAATAAAAAGCATCATATCCATACAATCAAGAGGCTGGAACTAGGTGAATCATAGGTATTTAAGTATCACATTAAATATTTAGGACTCAATAAGCAAAAATCTAAGATTTGAAAACTGCTAAAATTGTGTAACATCCTATCCTTTGGTAACCCTAACCCTCAAAGTTAAACAGATAATCTGCTCCATCAGGACCTATTATTATTATTATTATTATTATTATTAGTATTAGTATGTATTAGTATTAGTATTAGTATTATTATTAGTATTATTATTAGTATTATTATTAATAATAAATATTATTATTTATTGATTATCCAAGTAGTTGCAAATTATATTCATGTCAGTTTGGCTTAGAGACTTTGAGCTAATTGTCTAAGTACTACTGTCGACTTTAAAAAGGTTTTAATATTCATTAGAGATTGAACATGGCTAAAATAGTTTGTGTTTTTAATATGCAAAGTGCATTATCCCTTATCTTTTTGTGAGAAATGTATATTTTATTGAAGCAATGAATATTAGCTTCTGGCTCCATACACTGGAAGCCACGTTAAACAGCCCACAAAGAGAAAAGATGTAAATATTTGATATTTCAGTTCATCAGGCTGTGCATAGACATCTGTGTGGTGTCCAGACAGCCCTACATTTTTAAGGGATGAAAAGGTTGAGTAGAGCTTTAGCCACTGTGTTTTTTATGATGTTTTGAATGTTGGCGAACTGCAGCTTAAAGCATTAATATTTTACAAATATTCAGACTGAATGACATTAATTTGATGTTTTCTTAGACTTGTGGGCTGTTACACAATTTTAGTTTCCCTATTACACTCTCCTGTGCTTCTCTCCCCTCACTCATTTATTTCAAACCACTGGAGGGAGAAAAGGAGGTAGAGAGACAGAAGATGGCTTAGTGGCTGTAAAATCAGTTGAGTCTTTTTTTTCTCACTTTTTACAACTTTTGGTGTCAGTCCAACCAAGAGGGGGAGGACATGAAACAAGGCAAAGAATGAAAGAGTCAAGTGAATGCATGGTATGGAAGGGTGACAACAAAGAGACAGAGGGACCGCAAAGTGTAGGAGGAAGAAATGGAGATCAATACGGGACGACAGTGAGGAGGGGAGGGGGGGGTGGCAGGCAGAGAAGCGTGGAGGAGTGACAGAGTGAGAGAAAGAGCAAAGATGGACACAGTCTGACAGTACACGAAGGGAGGGGGGAGAAAGGGATGTGAGGGGCCGGATGAGAGGAATCCACACTGGAGAAAGAAAAGGGAGTGCAACAAAAGCAACGGAGAAAAGGGATGGATGAGACGAAGGGAAAAAAATAATCTTTACATAAATTACTGTTGCAGTCCAAGGGACAATGGAGCATTGTGAGAGCATGAGAGAGTGGTTCCACACACACGCTAATACACACATGTATATATGTACACACACACACTGGTCGCTATTGTGGTTCAGGCCAGTTCAGAGAAAAGCAAAGTAACAATGGGCTACCCCCCTCTCCCCCACCCCCCTGGTCGGGCCACGTCGGGCTCAGAGCGATTGTGTGTGTTTTGTCCACATCAAAGATAAGGCGTAAAGTTGGTCCAAATGTCTGGCTCTGGGGTTTGTGCACTGAATGGGTCCACAGCACTGGAGACAGTATAATGGCATTAGCCTGGGAGAGCAGTACAATGGTATTAGAAACACTAATGGCATTAGTTGGCTCAGTCTGAGCTGGGTTCAGCTCCTCTCCACGGCTCCCACAGACTATGACACTGACATCCCACTGTCTCTGGGTCTCCCGGCCTTCTGACCAACGCCCGCTGGTTCTCCACGTCTTGATCCCCACAAACAGGAAACACCTGGACATCCTCTGATAGTCAGCGGCCCCTAACATGGAAACATTTGATAGTAAGGTTGGCACAAAGAGCCCAATGCACTGCCCCCTAGCAAAACAGAAGCAAATCAATCAATTTCAAAGTCTGACATGGTGTTGTGACAAGTGTTTTTTTGTGTGTTCTGTCTGTTTGACTCTCAGCCACCAATAAATAGTGTCTTATGACATAGCCCCATGGTTATTCTGTATCTTATCAGTTGAAATTATAGATTCAAAGTGAGACAGACTGTTAGCAATCATACACTCGGCTTGTGTGGTGGGTCCCTGTTGAGTGAGCAGCTGTTTGTGAATAATTCAAATAAAAAGCCATTTAACTGCACTTTCCAGACAGGTTTGTTTTGTAAAAGCAATGCTAAACTGACAGGCAATACAGCTGATGTTTTGCCTGATTTCCCATGTGAGCCATGATCATATTATTATCTAAGCAGTTGCGTTCTTTTATGGTCACATTCTCAATAGTAGATTTTATTGTTGCTATTTAGTTGCACACATAAGTGTGAAGTAATCATGGATTGCGTATGGCATTGTTATGGTAACAACTGTGCTGTTTTTTTAGTTTTTCTTGCCATAAGAATTCTTCAAAAGTACCAAGAGAGTTCTCAAAGCATCGACTTGATGGAAAGATTTCATTCAGCATTGCTGAATATCATTTTGAATACGAACAGTTTATCAGGGTTTAATAGATAACATAACAGGTAATAAAGAAATATTAGATAACAGATAATAAAGAAAGATTAGATAATAGATAATAAATCTCTTTCTCTTCTTCTTTCTAGCTCTACCCTCAGATGAAGGCCCTCCTCTGCCATGTATGAAGTTGCGTGTCACCGTGTGCTGTGAGCCCAGTGAGTACACTCCTTTCATGGTTCCCCTTTGTACACCATGAGGCTCTGTCTGCCTGTCTCATCTGTACTATCAGGACTGTTCTGGGACCCCCTCTCTTATTGAAAATATCTGATGCTTAAATTCCCAGCTTTTATCAATGAAACTAAACATATCTTTGCCCCTCACAATCTTGCATTCTCTTTAACCTTGTAAAATGAGACTACGCCTTTTATGAAATGACACAAACTCCATTCTCCACCCCATGTCGGCATTAAAACCATTTGGATTGTGCGTTGTTTAAGCATTAGTTCCTTCTAACGTACATCACTCTTCTTCCCTTTTTTATCTCTTTGTCTCCCTCATTTTCCCGCTCTCTATCTCTCTGTCCCAGTGTGAAATTCCCAGAGTTGATCTAATCCAGAGCGCGCCTGGAGTAATGTTAGTCTTCCGGTCCAGTGAGCTGCCTATTCCGGTTGGGAATGTTGCCCCGGCACTGTGGGAAACCCTGTACAGTTGTTGTTGTGTGTGTGTGTGTGTGTGTGTGTGTGTGTGTGTGTGTGTGTGTGTGTGTGTGTGTGTGTGTGTGCAGTTCTCATATGACCATTTTTCTGTGTTTTTGTGCGTTCCTGCATGCGTCTATGGGCCTTTGCTTGTGCTGCCTGCTGGTTTAATTTGAAAAGTGTGCGTGTGCATATGTGTGTGCCCGCCCTCATATGCGTGTGTGAGATGTCTGTCCCAGTTCCCATCCCAGTGCTATCTGCAGGGGGGCTTGTCGTGCCGTCCCAGGCTGAACTAACACACACTTTGTGCAGGAAAACTGGTCACAAGTTTGTGTGTTTCTGTGTGTGTGTTTGTGAGACCCAGTTGCTAAATTTCTACATGTTGTCTAACGAGTACCTCCCAACCATGCCGCCTTGATTAAATTCGTGTCAGGTTGGTGTGAAGTGAAAAAATATATTAAAAAATCGGAATAAAAAGAGACCCGTCTGTCTCAAATGAATTCTTAAATGCCATCAATGTTCTGGCGTGAGACGGGGAGTAATTTGCCGCATTATTACCAGAGTGAAGGCTGATGACTTTTTTAAATATGTTAATTATCCTGCTGTCATTAATTAGAAATAGCACAGATAGTTGTTCAGTGAGAAAATGCTAATTTAGTCCTGACCTTCTGACAGTATTCCCTCATCAGCCTATCTGAGCCAGAAATAATCAAAATATTTGAAATCACCTGGATTATGCAGGCTAGGAGACATGCGCGCACACACACTTGACTTTACTCTTAAAGCCCTTTATTGTACTCCACATTAGAAAGACTCCTACCTACAAAGATGCATATACTTCCATCTACTGTCTCCTTTTCTCATTTACTTTTTCACTCCCTCTCATCCTGTTCCTTTGCCAAAACTAATCCTGACTAAATTTCAGGATCTCCCTCTCCTTGTCTTTAACCCCCCTCTCCACTCCACCCTCCTACTCTTTCTTTCTAGTCTTCTGTCATTCCTGAAGTGGCACTAATCCTCCCCTTCTCTCTGTCTCCTCAGCTCTCTCCTCCATTCCTCATTTTTTATGATCTTTCGCTACTGAAGCAAAACTAATCTAGGCACCATCCATGGCAGTCTCTTACACTTCCTACCTCCCTACCCCTTGACTCCACCCTACCTCCTCCACCTTCCCTGTGTCTTCTCTATCTCTTTGTTGCATCTCCATATCTACAGTACAGCTATTCACCGACTCCCCCTCGTCCTGTTTCTACACTCCGCTCCATCTTTGTCATGCGCATGCTGTGCGGTGAGTGCGTTGGGATGAGAATACATGGGGCCGGAGAGAAAGAAGAGCGGATGAGATGGATGAGAGAGGAGATGAAGGAGAGTTGGAGGGTTCTCTCTCTCTTTGGCTGTCCATTAGTGGCGGTTTACCACAGCTGTTGTTGTGTTGTTCCCTGTGGTAACACCTCACAAACTCTCTGGTTCCTTCCTGCTCAGGTTGCCTTTTATCTGACAGGTAGCATGGCAGCAGGGCACACGGTGCCTGTGTACTCTGTGAGTGTGTGTGTGTGTGGCCCTCGGTGACGGCAGCCTCTGGTCCTTCAGCTACATCTCGTCTCTCGTCCAAACTTCAAATCGTGCACGTTCTTCTCTCCCCAAACTTTTATTTTTCCTAGAAAGCAGCTCGGGTGATTAAAAGGTAGTTCCATGTGGGGATGCTCTGTTGTGGGTGTTTGAATTAATTATCAGCCAGCACGCTCACACACATACCTGCCTCACACTGGTCTGAAGGACAGAGTAGTGACAGTGAGAGGGTCCATCAGGTACCTTTTCATTGCTCCAAGGTCAGTTACCACTCGCCAGTCCCTCGGTCTCCTCTCCAGTGTGTGAATGTGTGTGTTTATTGCCTTAATTTAACCCAAGAACACAGGCAAACCAGGCAGGACAGATTCAGTGACGCAGGAAGCTCTTAATGACATCCTCTGTGTGTGCGTGGGTGTGTGTGTGTCTGATGTTACTTGTTTCCCCATCCTGGTTGTTGCTTTGGAACACTGTGAAGCATGTTTTGGTTTTTTAGGTTTTGGTGATGTTTTTTCGACATAGCAATGTTTATTTGAACACAACGCTGTCATGCATCACGCCAGAGATAGAGCTTTGCTGGAAGGTGCTTGAGCTTGTGTTGCGTCAGAAAACAAAGCTCTGAATCGGCATTATCAGACTGGTGTCAAATGAAATCTCTAGCGCCCTGCAGCCGTCTCTTGCATCTTTCACCAGCTCGCTTCGCCTCTCACTCCATACTTACCTTTTTTTTTTGCTGCAACTTCTCCCTAAAACTCCTCCTGTTGTATTTATCTCTCTTGTTCTCCTTGTCGCTCTGCCTCTCCGCCTTTCTCTTTTTTGGCCGCCCTACTGTGAGAAACCATTATAGACCAACTTCTCTCTCTCTCTAATTGATTCCTTTTCTCTCTCTCTGTCTCTCTTCCTTTTTTTCTGTCGTTCTCCCGCTGTGAGCAGTCCATTGCATTCATTTCAGTTTACAGAGCTTCACCATTTTCCCCAGTTTCTTTCTCTTTTTTTCCGATTTTTTTTTAAATTTCTTACATCGCTGCTCTCCTCTACCCCCTCCACTCTTTCCCAAATACCTTTGTACCCTCTGAACTCAATACACACAAGGACCAAACTGGAACACAGGCATACACACACACACACCGCTTGCCCAACCGAGCTCTCTCAGATCCCAAACTGGACACTGAAAGATTTTACTTTAACCGCTTTCGACAATTTATGTTTTACGTTCGCTTTTTCTTCGCAATTTTGGTTACATTCTTCACTTTAAGTAAATAGCAAACATTCAGGGTTGGTTAGCATTAGCTTCTGCGTGTGTAAAATGGCGGCACGAGAGAAGAGGTGGGATGGTGGAACAGTGTCTGTCTCTGCAGTGCTGACTGGAGACACACACACACACACACTCACACACACACTGGCATGCACGCGCAAACACACACACACATACACACACACACACCACTAGCCATAGTTGTGCATGTATAGTTACACATGCTGCATGTTTCTGACTGCAGTGCAGTGATGACACTGTTCTTGCAGTCACACCACCGTGGACGCCATTTTGTGACGGAGCATGACCAAAATTATGATGTTGACTCAAACTAGTGTCCTCAGTGTTCAGTTTTTGCACAGATGATGCGATTAAAGCCGGATCACAACACACATATCACACACAGCCGGGTAAACACGAGGCATTTCGGATGAGAACATTTTAGTTTTAAAGTACGGCGTGGCGTTACACACACGCGCTAATTCACTCTGTTGAGTAAAGTGTTTTTCCTCTACCCAAGTAAATTAGAAGGCTGATTTAAAAGACATTAGTAATTGTCATAGGGGATTTTTTAAACTACATTTGCCACATCCAAAATGTCAACAATAAAAAAACATACTAAAGTCAAGAAGGAGTTAGTTATTTTTTGTTTAGAAATCATTTTAAATAAATCAATAAATCAAATGCTATTGATAAAATTATGCACACCCTTTTTATGCTTCTGTTTAATCTACACAATTCAAACTTGGAAGGAAGCAAATAAATATTTTTTTTGTCATTAAATTACATTAAATCATGATCGGGAGCAGAAAGGCAACATCAAAAAATATAGAACAAAGATGAACGTGGCATGAATTTTTGTTCTATTTGGTGCAGGGAAGGCTGTACTATTTAAAGTACTACATTTTTGAGTATTAAGCCTTTCTGTTTTCTTTGATTTTTCCTACATATATAAACACTCACAATCCTATCCACATAGCTAAACAAAATGCACACACCAGCTTAGTAAAAGGCCCAGACCCAGCATGCTATTTAATGCTTCGTTAACCCGTAAATCGTCGTTAGTTGCACAGAACCTGGGAGTAATTTAGTGGCTCATGTCTGTCAGAGCAACATATTGCTGCAGAGACCTGTAGATACAAGATGGATATTACAGACAAAACACAGTGTTTCTCTGCTAAGCCCTCATTTGATAAATTCTTCTTCCCTCGGTGTGACTCTACACAGATGAGCTTAGTGTCCCATTTCCTGTGTCATAATTTTAGTCAATCACTGTGGGATGTGGATAGGCTGACGTTTTCCCAAAGACAGACTTTGTGTGTGTGTGTGTGTGTGTGTGTGTGTGAGTGTGTGTGTGTTTGTGCATGCTTGTGTGCCATGTCAGAGGTGGGTTCAAGGCCATAGATCGATTTAATAACAGCTGCAATTGTGCAGCCTCATCCCTGTTTTCTGACCCTTCTGTCCTCCCTCACTGATGTTACACTACTGTAGCTTTTTCTGAGAGGTTTTAACCGTTTCCACTTTTTAGTCTCACTACCTGTATTTTTTTGTCCTTTTCCTTTCCTCTTCACCAGCTCGCCCACCCCTCCCTATCCCTCCATCCTACCATCCCTTCATCTTTCCCTCCATTATTTCCTTTTAGTCCGCCCCCTGCGGAGAAAGTGACGCCCAGACACAAACAACCCCCATCCCGTCTCTTTCTCTCCCTCCCTTTTCTCTCTGTCTGACCTTGTTTCAATCTTTCGAACCTTCTTTTTTTTTCAACGTACTTTCTCACTCGGATCTCTGCTGCCCCTCCTTTCATCTTCTGTCCACTTTTTGGTTTCGCTCTGTCATTTAGAATTCTCTTGTGTTTTTTCCCCCTTCTTTTTCATTTCCTGCATCCTTTCTGTGTAATCTCGATCTTTCTTACCCCTCCTAATTTACATAACACTATCTTTTCCTGTTGCCATGCTTCTCAAGCTCTTTTTTATCCGACCTTTAAGAGAATTTGCATAGGGGACATATTTAGGGTTGCATAGCCAGTCAGTACTCATTTTTCATGGCGTTAGGCTTTGAGTAATGGTAAATACCTTCCCCTGGTCATTTGTCTGTTTCTTGCTTCTTTTGTTCCACAAAGCAGTAGCTTTATTGAGGAAGTTAAGACTGCAAAAATGACTCATCAGCAACTTGTTTCTTTGCCTCGACTTTATCTAAATCTTCCTTCTCCTCCCCTCTTTCTCCTATTACAGCATCAGAGGGTTCAAAACAAATACAAGGTGAGATGCAACATTTAAAACCCAATTTCTTCTTAAACTTAGGCATACACTTAGGCTTAGGTTTGTAGGCCTATGTGTCTGTATGATTACGTATGTACAATGGCTTATTGTCACATTTCTATGTCTTTTTGTCTGACTGTCTCCCTCAAGTTCAGATGGGGTTTATTTGCATAAATCAATTATAGCTGTAGCAAGAATACACTGTATGAAAACATTAAAATGAGAACATACATTACATAAATAGATTAAACAGGAATAGAAATTATTCAAATTATACACTACAGGGCCAAAAGTGTCTCAACCTCAAACATTATACCTATATGTGACTGTTGAAAATCTAATTCCAAAAAAAAGCCATTAATGTGCTTCTATTAGAAGTTCCACAAGAGCATTAGTGATACAATGTTGGGCGATAAGGTCTGACTCACAGTTTGTGATATAATTCATCCCAAAGGTGGTTGATGTGGTTGAGGGCTGGGCTCTGTGTAGGCCAGTGAAGTTTGCCCAAAACTCTGAAACCATGGACCTTCCCCAAACTCTTAGTATTGGAGTAAAGAGGTACACCATTGTCCATAATATCAATATACACTGTAATATTAAGATTTTCCTGAATTGGAATTAAGGCACTGAGCCCAATCTGTGGAAATCTGGTCCAGACTAAAAGACATAATTGTCCATATTTTTTTGGCTATACAGTGTATTTCATTCACAGTATTTAATTATTGAAGTTTTATTCTCTCTCTCTTTTAGAAACTCGAAGTAGTGTTTGCTCACTGAGGACAGCTTCACCTCCACTCCTCCTAACCCTCATCCTCCTGCTGACTACCTGACTTCCCCCTCTGACCTCTCCACTGACCTCTCACCTGCTCAGTTGGATTGGGGGATATTCATCTGACGTTCATGTACACAATGCAATCTACACTCAGACAGTGAATGACACAATGCAATCTATGCTAAGCTATTGCGTATGACACATATTATTACCTTGTGGCTGTTTACCCTTGAAATTCCAGAAAGAATCGGGTGTCTTCCCCCGAACGGGGCCACGGTGACTCAGGGACTGACACACCGAATCACAGTGACTCATTTCTTGTTATTTTCTTCTCCCACCTGTTGTGTAAGTAGTAGCACAGAATATTACATATAGAGCTAGGCCTAGTCATAAGACTCGTATCCCACTCTGATGGCAGAAGAACAATAAGTCCTTCAGGACAAAGCTTTCTCTCTCTCATTTCTGTTTCTCATTCTGTTTCTCGTTTTCTACATGATGTGTTGTATTGACTTCTTTTGAGAACCTGCCTCCAGTTAAAAAGTGGCCAAATAAACACATACTACTATACTGAGTGGCTCGTGTTGGATGTCAGTCAGTTAGCTGGTGACTTTTAAATGGGCAGACATGAATTAATTGGCAATTTTTAACCTTGCCATATTAAGATAAATGTGTTAAACTTTTAATGACATTTTGAAAATAAAGGCATTTTAGCAGGAAATGTAGACTATTCTGGAATAGCCAGGCAGGGCTGCTGCGCCCCCTACTGGGATTAAACTGGTTAAACTGGTATTGGACTGGGTTCGCCATGAACTCAGAAGGTGGACACTAGATTTTTGTGCTGTATGATGATAATGGGACCTGGGACAGATTTTGTCTCCTCTGATTGGACCCCATGTTGTTCTGCCTCCCCGCCCTTTTCCCTACTTGAGAATAAAGCACAGAACAAATGGGTTTATGGGTAAACTGAGAGCATCAGATTGTCTTGCTCCACTGTATACACTGCGGACTACTGATGAGGCTGATGGTGGTTGATGCTTTTGTTGACCATCCAGGTGCGCAGATATGTGCACAAGGTTTTTGTTCCATTTGTTGTTGTTCTTGTTTGTGTGTGGGTTTTTTTTTTTTGCAAAATCCTTGATTTTACGTTTTAGTTAATATATTCTGCAAAATGAGATATATTAACTACATAATTCAATGTTTTAGTGAGAATTGATCTCTGATATTTAGGTGACAAAAAAATACTCTTTTGCATACACAAGCAATGATTTATATTCTAGATATGTGTATTTACTGGTATATTTTCAACATACTCTGCTACAATGTAGTTTCAAAAGTTAAATGATTTGATGGTTGAATTCATTAAATATTTTGCCAGATATTTTTTAAAGAAATCACTTGAATTTTCATCGATTAAGAAAAAATATAATGAATTGACAATTTATTTATTTTCCCGATTCTTTTCATTGAACTAAATTTTAACTGAGATAATTTAGGTGTGTATTTTTCACTGAAATTAAATTAAGTTTATATATATTTCATAAAGTTACATAATTATTTCCCCAAAATATTTGAGTAACTTCAGCTCAGAAAATAGATTATAGAGTAGTTGCACGGTTTTGATCTGTCTTTGAAAAAAACTACATTGTAGCACTTAATATAATCTCAAAATATTTGGGTGTCATGCTGTAAATCACATGCTATTATTTTTTTATTTTATGTTAAATGATGTTTAAAGATCTGTTAATAATTTTCAGTGGTGTAGAATTACAATCATGTAAACTAGGAATTTGTTTTTGATCTATTTGTGTGTACCGTGTCCTGCTTTCACATTTTAGTGAACAATGTAGCTTCTTCTGTGAAGAGCTGACTGCAATCTGAGCCTTTTTTATGTGGCAAGACAACAAAATAAATGATTGCATTTAACCTCTTCGAGTCGATCGTCATTTAACTTTTGAAAGTATTGATATTTTATGTAACCGCAGGTCTCAATGACAGCACACATACACACAACTTTATTTGCGGAACAGACACATCCAGTGTAATACACAGGGGTGTGGAGATAAGGAGACTTCAGGGACTTGAAATGACCTTGTAGTGTAAGAGGCCACTGTAATGTGAGTAACCTAGTGGAATATTGAGCTGAGTTTTTATCTATGGGCGGCAAATGTCTGATAAGACTCAGATACCCAATAGACTCCTGGTATTATTAGACCCTGAAGCCTCATTGCCAATACATCGACCTTAAAGTAGTAACTGCATTTATTTTCAGTAAACATAGAACTGGGGTTGAATAGCAAGAGGGGACTGTTTTTGTTTCATGCTTTAAATATAGAATGTACATCCAAATAAGCTGTAAATGCATTTCCATTTATGTAGGCTGTAATGTTGAGCCTCTTGTGAAGCCAGAAAGGCAATTTCCTAGATAATATGGCTAATGCTCCTATTTCATGGTTTATGATCTCTTCTGATGACATGTTTGTTACTGTTGGAGCTTGGTATGAAGTGCCTTTGATTCTGACCTTCACATAGAAATATCCAAAGCCCATGTTTTCATTCTCCTTCCATTGTGAATGATGAAGTAAGCATGCTGAAATCAGTGAAAAGTGGGGGACACACAAATCGATGTAAAAGTAAAAGAACAGCAGCAAAGCCTGTGTCCACTTCCACTTTCACTGCATTGCTGCTTATTCCAGCAAAAGCGTGCACAAAGCTAAGCTTTAATGTGATAGCGTGATATTGAGTCTTTTTATCTTTGATTCCAGACAGGAAATGATTGAACAATCACACCAAAATTTTCTGATATTTTCAGAAATTCTTCGTACTTGACAACGTTGAAGTCATCTGTGCACTGATGTACTAAAGCTGGAACAGAACTCTCCCTCCATACTTAATATACTTAATAATTATGGACAGATGTTGCCATATTATATACATTTAAAAGATCATGAAAATCCCACGTCAAAGCTTCCCTCTGTGGGTTCCTGGGACGGCTATGATCATAAAAAAATTTCGGGTTGACAAATTTAGTTTCTAACTATCTGTCTGACACAAAAAGAAATCCATGCTGTATATCCATGTAGCAACTCTCCTTGTCCACAAATGACACTGTAACTACACTGTATCAAATTTCAACACAGTAGGTTCTTTTGCCACAAGTTGGCCTGTATTTAATTGGACCTCGGCTGAATATTTAAGGCTTGGATTGCTGGTGTTGATTACATCTTCTGAAATACAAAACTTTGGCTATTAATAGAAGTAAACAATGATTATATAGTTAAATTGTGATTACTTGAAACATTTTTTTAAAGGGCAAAAATTTAACCTGCTGAAAAATATTCAACAATGTATTTTATACGTGAAAAGATGTAAATCCTTGTAAAGTAGCATGTTCCTCCTTTCCTTTTTGCATTTAGCAGAGAGCAGGCATAGACAAATGCTTCTCAAGCCTTACCTTGAATTTTGGAGGGATGTTTTTTCACAGTTAAAAGAGTTTCTCAGCGTGTAATCAACACCTTGATCAGTGGCGACATTCTTGTTGTGAATCCTGACCAGTGTGTATTTCTTCAGAACCAAGGTGAGGTGAGAGGGCGTTCCTGCTGCAGGAAGTGTCCTGTCCCTGAATTAGAAAATAAACACCTCAAGATCATAAGGTCCTTGAGAAAATTGGGATTCAACATTTTCAATTCAGTTGTTGGCTTTTCTTGTTTTATTGAAGTCACAGCATCCATAAAAAATAAGCACTTCATCTCCTCTGGGCAGTGAAGTGATACAAGGCCAAGCTGGCTTCCTTTGGACATTCTGGCCTTCGAAGCTTTCATCAGGTACATTTTAGCAAACACTTGCAAGGGTTGTGCAGCTGTACCTTAAATATTTCATTATAGCCAAGCTTAATCTTGATAAGATGCTGTATTTATTTTGATGGTATTCATGTTTTCACTGAGATGGGGCTATATACAGGTGCTGGTCATATAATTAGAATATCATCAGTAATTTCAGTAATTCCATTCAAAAAGTGAAACTTGGATATTATATTCATTAATTACACACAGACTGATATATTTCAAATGTTTATTTCATTTAATTGTTATGATTAAAACTGACAACTAATGAATCTCAGAAAATTCATTAATTCAGTATCTCAGAAAATTAGAATATTACATAAGACCAATTAAAAAAAAGGATTTTTGGAAATGTTGGCCAACTGAAAAGTATGAACATGAAATGTATGAGCATGTACAGCACTCAGTACTTAGTTGGGGCTCCTTTTGCCTGAATTACTGCAGTAATGCTGTGTGGCATGGAGTCGATCAGTCTGTGGCACTGCCCAGGTTGCTCTGATAGTGGCCTTCAGCTCTTCTGCATTGTTGGGTCTGGCGTATCGCATCTTCCTCTTCACAGTACCCCATAGATTTTCTATAGGGTTAAGGTCAGGCAAGTTTGCTGGCCAATTAAGAACCATGGTCCTTAAACCAGGTACTGGTAGCTTTGGCACTGTGTGTCTTCATAAATTTGGTCAGCAGCAGGAAGCATAAAGTGCTCTAAAGCTTCCTGGTAGACGGCTGCTTTGACCTTGGACCTCAGAAAACACAGTGGACCAACACCAGCAGATGACATGGCACCCCAAACCATCACTGACTGTGGAAACTTTATACTGGACAACATGGATTCTGTGCCTCTACTCTCTTCCTCCAGACTCTGGGACCTTGATTTCCAAAGGAAATGCAAAATTTACTTTCATCAGAGAACATAACTTTGGACCACAGCAGTCCAGTCCTTTTTGTCTTTAGCCCAGGCAAGACGCTAGTGACGCTGTGTCTTGTTCAAGAGTGGCTTGACACAAGGAATGCGACAGCTGAAACTGTCTTGCATACGTCTGTGCGTGGTGGTTCTTGAATTACTGACTCCAGCTGCAGTCCACTCTTTGTGAATCTCCACCGCATTTTTGAATGGGTTTTGTTTCACAATCCTTTCCAGGGTGCGGTTATCCCTATTGCATATACACTTTTTTCTACCACATCATTTCTTTCCCTTCGCTTCTCTATTAATGTGCTTGGACACAGAGCTCAGTGAACAGCCAGCCTCTTTAGCAATGACCTTTTGTGTCTTGCCCTCCTTGTGCAAGGTGTCAATTGTCATCTTTTGGACAGCTGTCAAGTCAGCAGTCTTCCCCATGATTGTGTAGCCTACAGAACTAGACTGAGAGACCATTTAAAGGCCTTTGCAGGTGTTCTGAGTTAATTAGCTGATTAGAATGTGGCACCAGGTGTCTTCAATATTGAACCTTTTCACAATATTCTAATCTGAGATACTGATTTTGGGATTTTCATTAGTTGTCGGTTATAATCATCAAAATTAAAAAGGAATGAACTCTTGAATCAGTATGTGTGGAATGAATGTATACATTATACAAGTTTCACTTTTTGAATGGAATTACTGAAATAAATCAACTTTATATTCTAATTATAAGACCAGCACCTGTATATTATTGATGGCAGCCAGTTAGTGATGTGAAAGCAGCCAAAACTTGAGCTCCACTGATCTTTCCAGCTCACTAATCTAATATTTGGTTGTAATTTCTGCCCATAAGTGCGACGTCTACCAACTTCCAAAAACGTTTTTGCATCAGGAAACAGGACAGTTTGACTCAATTGACCTCTTATTTTCACAGCTGTGGATGTAAAACATTGCGTCTTTTTGTGTGAAGAAGCAGAATCTCAGAGAACAGGGAAAGTGGTTTTCTGTTGTGTGCCGTTGCTCCTCAGCGTAACATCTCCGGTGTCTGTGCAGTATTAAATAGTCCTGCAAAAGATATGTAAAGATCAAGGACTGTGTTAAAGTCTCCACCAATCAGCAAAATGTCACTTGACATCTCTTGCACATATTGCGTCTACTTTTACAGTGTATATTTCTAAGGGTGAGCCTTCTGACCCTTCATGCAATGGAGAGTAAAAAACTGACTTAAGATGCTAAATCTGCGAAGAGGGTTATAATAAGCAGAACCTTGACTTAAATGCCTTTAAAGTGTAGAGTAGAGAATATCCCCCTTATTTATTCTGGGATGTTTCACTTTACTTGTTTTCCCAGTGACCCATTCAGGAATATTTTTAAATGCCCTCACAGCTGATCAATAGTTACACCACACTTCACCTCACATACATACAGAACTTAAACAGTGCTCGCCATTCAACCAAAATGAAGTACCATAAAGGACGCTTGCACAGTCACAACCCTAAAGTTTTAAAGCTGTAGTGAGGTAATAATTAGATAATCAAGGCAGTAAATGATTGAAGTTCAAAAGTTTGACTGTGATAATCACACTACCCAAAATTGCATTTTTTTAATTGATCAAATCACAGATTCAAAATGCCGCCTAAAAGTCAAGAAAATTATTTGGAATAGATGAGCCTTTTGAATAACACATTTGCATTTACACATTCATTACTGAAGAATCCAGAATTTGATTGTACAGATTTTTGCATTGGAGAAATATGTGTGAGACTATGGCTTGTGAAAGCCTCTGAGGATCATCATTAAATCATTTTGTAGCCTTGATGAATATGTGTGTTGTTTAATTTCCAGGTTACGAATAATAGCCCAGGCTGTGATTTTCTCTTCGGGTGTGAGCAGGCTTTTTTTGTTCTAAATAAAGTCTAAACTGCTTCTTGTACTCTTATTCACATCCTTTACATGTGTCAGGTAGCCAGTGTAATTATTTCTGCTGTGTGCTCACAAGGCAGGCACTTCCAGTGTGCCACGCAATCTGTGATGAATGTGGATGAACCAGATTATGACAAAGGAGGTAAAAGAACAACAACAAAAAAACCCAGATTAGCTGTTTTGGTGTTAAACTCAAGCAAGAGCACGCCAACCTACATAAGACAACTCAAGGACACTTGCAAGTAGGGCCTACTAACTTTTAATAATAAAAAGATGAACAAGGTACCATCTGAAAGAGGTAAACATAAATATTATTTCCATGCCTGATTTTGGATATTTTACATTGATTCATACATTAAAAATGCCCTCAAAAAAGGCAGTGCAGGATTTTCTAGATACTAAAAGTCCACTCCTAATCTTTAAAAACAGGAACCAGGTGACAGTGGCTGGGCCTTTTTAGTGTTAAGCATCTCTCATCTTTCTAACACCCTGCACCATGTTTAAGTTATGGCTGTTGAGTGCAAATGAGCTCCAGTTGAGTTGAGCTAAGCTGATTTTTTTCCCATCAGTTTTCCGCATGCTGGTTGAAGCTTCATAGACCCTGGCTCCTTTATATTAAAGCGTGCCCGCTGTGTGAAAGGCATTTGTGGATGCATCCCGTGTGTGGCTACGAGCAGGGGGTCTTGGTTCTGCGTACCGGACTGCGAGCTGTGACAAACTTAGGATTATGAGACTGTCTTTTTTATTTGAACACACCAAAAGCAGACACAAACGAGCTAAGTCAGTCACACTTCACATGGCGGCAAGCAAAGCAGCCTCCTTCCTCATTCTCCATCCCACACCCCCATTCTCCCTTCCTTTCTTTCTCTCTTACTTTCATCCACTTTTAATGTGTGACACTTTGATACTGATACATCCTATTTCCCGTGTTCTGGTCGATTGGCTTTACATGCAGATGGGTTGGTAATTTGCATAGACTCAAAGGTCCCCTTCTCTCCTGATGCTTTCTGACAACGGAGTGTCTATTCATCTCTGTGTTAAGCATCCCTCCTAGGACATCGCCTGAATTGCTGTCTCATGCTGCTTCAAGTCTCGTTTTACACTGCAGGAACTGCTGAGGAATTGGATTAGGAACATATTGCTTTAAAGAAAAGCATCACAGTCACCGAGGCAGGCTCGCATCTGAAATGGATAGTTCACTCCGATATCAAAGCTTGTCACATGTTTTTGTACAAAGTCACACCAAGTGTGTAACAGTGATCTTAAGTCACACTGAGTCCATTTCACATGAACACTGTTAGATCTGTGGATTCTGTTATACCTTAGTCCCACCTGGGAGATCTAGAGAGAAACACTGGAGTGTTTCAGTGGAGTAGCAAGGAATTATGGTCCCAATGTGGAGGAGGTAACTCCGATCACCCCAGTTCTTCTTATCCTCACATCACTTTAAGTGGCTGCTGTGATCATACTTCTACCGGTGGACCTAAAATCTGTCTTTGGAGAACCAATTAAGTTTAAATATGCACAGGAGGGAAAAATAGCCACTCTTTTTTTATTTCTCCTTGTTCCACTTTGTCTCAAATGACACAAAAGTTGCTGTATCAGAATTTTCGAGAATGTTTTGTTTGCAGTTTTGTAGATTTCAAACGCACCCTGTTTCAAAAGCACAGCAGTGTGAAATTAAAAACTAAGATATTCATAAATATGCAGCTGAGAACCACACAAAAAAAAGTATTTTAGTCCAGATACTTTAAGGCCCCTAGTCAATACCCATATCCTCTCTTCTGACTCAGTTTTCCGGGTCAAAATCAAAACAACATTTTGAAATTCAGAAGAACTGAACAAAAATCCAGAGTTATAATACACAGCAAAGGCAGTTATGAAGGAAGTGGTGCGAGTCGTGTGATGATACAGCAGAGAGTGGGTGGATATAGTAGTGAAGCCAAAACAGAGATGAAGGATGAAACAGCCAAGTGATAGTGATGGAGTGACAACTGAAAGAGGATGAAGATGAAACTGTGGAAGACAATGGCACAAAATGACAAAGGTAATAAACTTTGGAAAGATATACAAATGTCAAAAGAAATTTACCTGATAGCAAAGAATAGAAGTATTCATATCTTTTACTGCATTTTACATTTTACTGTTGTCCAGGTGGAATGGGTTTCAATTACTTTCATATCACGAGATATATCTGTGTGTGTGTTTGTGTGTGTTGGGGGGGGGGCTGACGTGATTAATGAGGTATGAGGTAGGAAACAAGAAAAAACGGAGTTCTGCTTCACAAATGTGCATTCAATTTTTTTTTTAAATTTTCTTGAAACAAGGTTTTCTGTGTGGGGTCAGAGGCCAAAAAGTGGCTGGGTTTGCACTGGTTTAACCTTTAACAATGCATTTATAATAAATTGTGTTTTAAAAGCTTATTTTGTTTGGGGGTTTTTTTGGAGTAAAATCTTAAGCTAAAATCATAACAAAGGCCGTCAGACAAATCAGAATCAGCTTTATTGTCCATGTATGTGCATGTACACATAATAGAAATTTGATAGTGGTCTTAAACGTTCAATAACTCCCTGAAATGTATTGGAGTAGAAGTATAAAGTAGCATAGAAATACTCAAAAAGTAACTCAAAAGTGTACTTATGTGGAGCATTTGAATAAAAGCAATTGCTTTTCGCAACTTGCAAGTGAGAGGCATACCAGGAGAAATACTAATTACCACTATAAAAGTCACGTTTAGGAGCAAAGTAACAAATTGTAGGTGGATATATTACTAAAATTACATTCAAGAAACATTAGAAGAAAGCAAGGAACTAGAAAGTTGAAATAATTTACTTAATTATACATAGATAATACATAAACTGGAACAATGACATGACTTAAGTTTATTATTTTATCAACTGCTTACACATCAAATTAATCCATTATATACCCTACTTATTGGACAGGCACCCAGCTCAGACACATCGTCTATAGGAATTATTTTTTTTGCCAAACAAATCTCATAATTCCAATGTCCCTGTGTTTTATCACACCACCAAAGCACACACCATTACATTTCTGCTGTGATTATGAAGCCTCTGTTCATTGCCTCTTTTATTACTGTTATTATTAATAAATCAAGCAAGCCGTGAAGCCCGGATAGATAAGTTGGGGGGCATGGGGGGCTGGAGGTGGTAATTGCTGGTGTAACAGTGTGTGCAACCCCGCGGTGGCCTCGTAAGCGACCCGCTTTATTAGATCGGCCGGTATCGATCCTCGCTGCGCGGTGTTGACTAATCTCCAGGCGGGGAGAGGGAGCGCGCGGATCGATGAGCCTGGATTCAATCATGTCTGGGAACAGAGGAGGTGATTTTTTTTGTAATCACGGCCGCTAAATGGAAAAAGTTGAGAACAACGCGCCCGTGAGGTGCGCAAAGAGAACTACATCACAGTAGAGTATTTTTTTCAAGGGGATGATGCACTCTGCAATTACGGATATTCAGCGCGAGGCACGATAAATCAATTAGCCTGCTGGTTGACCTTCAGTGGTCTGTCCATGCTGCATGACACCCAGTTCCTGAAACTTTATTTTCTCACCTTGACAGAAAACCTTTGATAGTGTCTGTCTTGCTGGTCAGATTGTTCTTATTGGATTTACAAATAAGACAAATTCATGAATACGGTAAACCAAGAGCAATATTGAAAGCCCTACACACACTGCCATGTGTATGAGAGACTTCTCTTAAAATAGTAACATGACAATGGAAAAAGATGACACAGATTGATGTTTTATTCAACAGCACAGAGAGCCATTACTTTAGAGTGAAACACATTTATAGCATGCTCGCAAGCGCGGGCACACACATGCACACACACACACACACACACATACAGACTTCCTTCACAATCTTCCATTCTGAAAATATACAGGAGGTCTTGATAAAAATGTCAGTGCTATGTGCGCTCATGATCTGAGATCTGAAATTCTGGCTCGATCAGCAACAGGTGACACGGTGAGAAGCAAGACTACATCAGGCCCGGGAGTTTCGCTCCTCTTCTTCATTCTCCAGGAGGTAGGCTGGCTTGTATCGCGTCACCCCCTTCTCGTCCACCACCCGGAGGGAAGCGTTTCGACAGGTGTTGTCCATACTGCCCAGCGAAGTGTATCTGTGGGTTGACAAGGACAATAATTCCACACTTCGGCTACGATGTCACAATAAATGGAAAATAATTGAATGTATTCTTACCCTTTATCATAGAGAATGCAGTATGGCACATATAACGTCCTCAAGAGCGACCAGATGTCGTGATATGTCCAGTCCTGTGGAGTGTGGCAGGCATTAAATTTAACTGGTTTGTGACTGAATTATGATTAGTTAAATCTAGGGATTCCTTTGAAATGCAATCATGCTATGTAAAGTATTGTACAATGAAATAAACTGCAGAGCATCCCATTGTTTCCCAATATATATTTCATGTGTACCATTGTGGCTGTCACAGTATGACCACTAACAGCCATTACAAAACTATTTGCCAGTAAATACATTAACAAATACATAATAAAGCAGGTGGCACTGTGTTCCTACTCATGTGCATCTATTCTTCAGTGAGCCTAAGCAGATGAAAGAGAAACAACATCAGAGGTTGCTGCCAGACTCTGTCAACAGATCCAGAACAAATTCTATCATGTGAAGCTTTTAATGTTAAATATCTGTTGAGAATGTGTCACAGAGGTGCTGACTCACATCACCAATTTGTTTTGGGATTATGTTGGATAGCATTACGTTGTACAGGTGTACCTACTAAGTGTGTGTGTTGGGGGGAGAGTCCAAAATATATGGGCACAAACTATGCATAGTATCATTTAAAGCTTCACAAATACAGTATTACTGTAGGGCTGTTGAAGTGCATTAAACTGTGCATGTGTTGTGATATTTTGTTTACACCCTCTAGATCTGCATTCTCAAACTTCAGTCAAGATGACAAATAACATTAAGTGTAACAAGGAGAAATTGCCTGGCTAAAGCTGTGAAAACAGATTTGTATTACCAGTCAAAAAGCAGTTTCTCCTGTAACTTTAAAAAGTTGAGGACTGTTGAGGACTGCTTGGTTCTTATTTTTATAATTAATGTCAGCAGGTGCTCTTAAGAGTAAACAAGGTGAGGTAAACCTCAATGTCCAACTGTTACTTTAGTTAAACTTACATGTGTTTTTAGTTGACAGATTTTTTAATTTGATTTTTGGGATATATAGACACACACACACACACACAATTTCTGTATGTCTTACTAATAATGGGTTGACTCTCATATAGTCTGGCCAGCCGGGGTCAGTCGGACACATGGGCGTGAGTGTGTGTGAGTATGGGTCACTCCTCCTGGTCCCCATCAGGACGGCTTTCAGCTCCGGCCTCCGCTCCTGCACCTCACTCAACGCCTGCCGTATACTGCCCTCAACGGAGATAATCTCCAGGTCATATCTACGGGATAATTAAAAAGATATTAAAATACATAAAATAAAAAAATCAGCTGAAATATGTTTGTTACAGCATGCAATAGGACCGACTGGTGGTTCACCTTTTTATAGTGTCCTGAAGGAATCTCTCCATTTCTGGGAATGGAGAGACAATACGGATATACAGAGCTTTCACCTTGTCTTTTACATTTGGATACCGCCTGAGAATGGCAGGAGGGAGAGAAATGGGATATAGAAAAAGAAAGATAAAAAAGGGGCACAGAAAACAATGAGATTACACGTTCATTTCACCATCTCCCACTGTCCAGTACAGAAAAGTCCAAACTGTCATGTCCAGGATTTTTCTATAGTTGCTGCTGAACTCATGTCCCTCTTTACTTCACTGCAACGCCCCACTGCACAGAAGTGGTATCATTATGTTTTTAATTTAAATCTCCCTTTCATCTCTTCTCCCTCGCAGGTCATTTGTTTTGTCCTGATTAAATCATTCCTACCCCTAAATGTGTTCTAATTGTCTCGTCTCATCCCCTCCTGTTACCGTTTCAGTGCTGCGTAGTAGAGATGGAGCAGGGCCGTGCAGTCTTTGCCTCCGTTGAAGCCGACGCAGACCTCTTCTGTCGAATACTGATCCAGTGCAGCCTCTATTGTTTTCAGCGCAGACATAACTTTGTTGCCCAATGGTGTGCCTGCGGGAAATGAAATCCACAGCAAGAGGATGTTTTATAGTGAATATAGTCAAATTTTGTAAGTTATAATATAAATTATCTCTCATTCTTACATCAAATTCACAGTAAAAATATCTGTTTTGAAATATGTGCTTGTCTTTTGTCTTATTTTATTGATGCTTGATTCTATTCTCTGTTCAGTCTCATGCCGGTAATATTCTTTTTTTTATAATCCGCCGTGATTTTACAGCCGTAATTACTTTAATTCTTTTGCTTCTTTTATTGGTCCCAATGCTTTTGTAAAGTGTAAGAGTTCTCTGTAATATTCACTTTATATTAAGTTGATATAGTTTAACTGTCATCTCCCACCACCCTTCGTCTCCCCCTCACCGCTCTTGGCCAATTTGTACACCTCAGCTGTGGCGACGGACACCGGGTCAGTGACTAAGGTCACCACGCTACCCTTGGGCAGCTCGTCGACCAGCTGTGCCCGGGCTTTGTCCACCTCCTCCTGGCTATCTGAGTCCAGGTACAGCCTGACTCTGTGATAGTTGCTCAGCCAGGCAGGGTAGGAGCCCAGAGCCACCTTCCGGCCCCAAGCAGCCTGCAGTTTGGTCAGCACGGGGGCTATCTCTGTTTCATCTGTGTCCACAAACACCTAAGGCAAAGATCTCTGGTTAGCTCGCTTATACTATCAAAACACAGTATTCAGATGTGTTTGTATGTGAAAGGTATGGTCATGGTGTTACCTCACGAAAGTGAAACGTGGTCCCTGAACCAGCAAAGAGGTGCTCCAGCCCACTGAAGGCCCTCTCCATCAGGGCCGGGATCCCAGGAAAGATATACACGTTACGCACACTAACCTGGGAGAAGAACGTGGATCTCTTACATACTGGCAGGATAAATGGGCCAGGTAGTTAGTGTTTTCCTAAACCTACAGGTTTGATCATTCTGTGCGTATTTTCTGTTTGAGGTACAACAACCAATACTTCCTATACCATGTATTTTAAGGTAATTAACACCTTAGTGTCTTGTTACTACAATTGTTAAGCCTGTAAAAAAAGTCTAGATTCTATTTACAATGTCTGTAAACTGATATTTATATTAATTTGATACTGGGCTATTTTCTTGCATATCTTTTCATTCCGCTTGAAAGATGTGTTTTTTTCCTTACATTTGGCAATTGTTTTCAGATCTGATCTTTTTCATCAGTTTGTAAAGGAAGGCGTGGCATATGTTTTGAATGTTATGGTACAATCAATGTAATGTGTAGGATAGTCTACTGCATGAAAATGTAGTTAATGCACATATTAGTGTAGCACCATCATTTCAGTAACTTACTGGGACTAATGATTCATTTTAATTCAAGCTAAGTACATGTTTGTTTGTTGTCCATCTCTACTTGAAACTGTTCAATGTAAATATAATCATAAGCTACTACAGATGTTAATCATACAGAGCACTATGGTCTTCATTAAGGAAAAATATCAATATATTATGTTTGAATTTCTGCAAACTGCAACACAAACACTTGCTGCTGCGTCTGCCTTACACTGCTGTTTTCTATAAATGTTCAATGTAATTGTTTGGCCCACTGTGAGAAACTGTGTTTCACTTCTGCAGTGTCTGCTTAGCAGTTGATGTTGCAATCTGTCTTCTGAAATAACCCCAGAGCAGGATGAAACACAGACAGAACATTATATGACTGTGAGTGGACATGTTTCTGATAGTTGTGTCAGCTAAACAATTAGTTTGCCCCCCAAAAAAACTACTGAAAAGGAAATACACAGCACAGCAGATATCCGGGACATCTATTTTAACAAAGAATGCAGGCAGGCAGGCAGTAGGTGGGGGGTACCGGATCTTCATATCTTGGGTATAACTTGATCTAATTTAGTGTTTAATGACAACATGATCCACAGCATTTGCCATCTGCAGGTAATCTAAACTAATCCCCCCTCCATCCTGCGTTCACTCACCACTGGGTAACGTTGAGGCTGTCCAGTCTGAGGGTCAGTTCCATAGTTGAGTTTAGCTGAGCGAGGCACCATGGCCAGCTTCATAGGAGCACTGTTCTTATCCACAACCCCAAAGAATTCCTCAACCAGCTGGGCGAGCTCAGGGTGGGGATGTAGCTCTTCTTGGAATGCCATGGCAACGCTTTCAAAGGTAACATCGTCATGGGTGGGGCCTATGCCCCCTGAGGTAAAGAGGTGTGTATACTGAGAGGAAAGGAGGGCCACCTCTTTGGCAATGACCTCCTGTACATCTGGTATGACAGTTATGCGCTGCACAGAAACTCCAAGCCTCCTTAGTGCCCGTGTCAGAAAGCCACTGTTGGTGTCGACGGTGTGACCCTGGCAGACGAGGGACGAGAAGAGACAGTTAGATTCTGGTTAGATCTGGTGTTTCCACTCTTGAATATCACATTCAAGGACTTAACAATGACTCATAGCGGCCATGTTTTGAGGGTTAGACATGACACTGGACACAATCAAAGGCTTCATGTTTAAATCATGATCATGTCAAGTCAAGAAACAACAGTGAACTTGTCATTTTAAAAAACGAGCACTGCTGCCACATCAAACAACCATCATAGGAATATGAAATGGTCCGGAGAGCTGAGGCATCCTGATGAATTGGGGTGTCGTGTTAGGATGTATACATTGATCAAAATCTTACTTTCAAGCGCACAGACTTATTCAAAAAGAGTGAGAGTTTATTATGATTTGCTCAAATCCACAAACTTTCAAGGACTCTCAGGGAGACGCATCAAAACTGTGCTGGTGACAATGCTGAGACAAAGGAGACTAGTGACTGTTGAGCAAGCCATATGGTTTGAAACATAGAACGTATGCTGGAGGACTATGAATATACACTCCTAGTTGCCAGTTTATTGAGGACAACATGATTATGTTATGAATTTGGTCCACCCTATTTATATAATTGTGAGAAGGTTAAATAGCACCTTTCTGAATAATGTAATACAATTCAACAGCACCACAAATGAAATCCTCCAAAATCATCATTGACCCCTCTCTAAAACACTTTAAACAAAAACGGAACATTAAACATTCATCAAAATTGCATTTATTGCAAAACTGTTGCATTAGTCTGTGGTTTAGCTGGGTGTGCCTACTAAACTGTCAACTTAGTGCATCTTCTGCTGTATACTTTACAAACAGTCCAGTACTTCAAAATGTAAATGTCAGCGATAATGACATCATAATAAATAATAAACCACATACACCCAATAACAATATAAAAAAGAATAATACAGGGCTGCAATAGAAGATCAAAGATATAACAAAGATAATATTAAGGTGATGGTAATAGGTTTCTTAGTAAGATACTGTCAATAACACAAATACAGCTCTTAAGTTGTACAAAACACAAGTATCCATCAACACTAAATCACCTTGAGTATCTCATCTCCAATGATGAGAATGGCTGCAGTGGGAGCATCCCCGTTGACTGCAGAGGACGGACTGAAGTTCTGCTGGTTTGTGGACATGGTTCCTTTGCAGAGTTGAGCCGTCAGTCTTCTTACGCGCACCGCTGCTCTACTCAGCTTTGAAAACGCAAGGCTAGAACACAAAGGAAAACTGTTTACTACATTGTTCATTAAGCATTTGCACTTTCAAAGGCACAAATCTCCCAGAGCAATAACAGCTCTATACAGTAAAGTACTTTTGTGTGTTCTCTATATATTTTCCATTGTTTTTGTGACAACTCATTGTGCCTATGAGGATCAGTAAAGTTAATTGTCAATCTTACATCAACATTAAGAATTCATATGGCGTATCCCAAAATGTTTAATCGCAGTTCAGGCCCTCTCCTCCTTCATAACTTGTCTCCTACCAAAAGTATCTGGGACGAGACACACAAAGAAGCAGATTAGAGAAAGACAGAAACGAAAGGAGAAAGGCGAAAAAATCATAAGCAGCATTTGTGCATTTCATCAGCAAAAACAGTGCATCAACTAACAATGAAGTCTTATGAGTTGTTTCTTAATATATCCATGGCAACTAACAGGACGTGGAGCTTAATAGTGCAAACTGACATTCAATCCATTCAATTTAACTGGGAAACAAATATTCTAATTCTATGTAAGGAGCCATTTCCTTGAATAACATTGGTATACCTTCAAACTGGATAAACACGCTATTAGCTGTTGACAATGCAAGTGAGGCCAGTCTATAAGTTGTCTGAAGCAGATGTGTAGAACTGACAAATAAAGGTAAAATATGCTGATAAGAGTGGTAGGGAAATGCAAAGAAGAAAACTCGTTAAGAGATGTGGGGAACTGGAAGCAGGTGGACAAAAAATCCAACGATTCACAGCTGTCAAAGGAGGAAGACAGTGTCTACTAGTTAACTATGTGTGTGCTTTTGTGTTTGTGTGTGACAACGTTCAGCCTTCACGTTGTATGCATTGTATGTATAGGACAGATAGGAGTCACAGGAGCATACTACCATCTTCACTTGATGGCACTTTCTAAATTGCGTAACAATCGTGACGTAGATGATCCTCGTGCAAATCCGTTCGCCTACATAAAAACGACATTACCCCAAATGATGGATTAATATCAATCAAGCGTCAGGAACTGACAAATCCTAAATAATTGTGACATGTCGCCTTGTTAGGTTAACTTACTTAGCGTTAACCCATTGTTGGGGGCACTAGCAGCAAGCACGCACTAGCATTCAAGTACACATAACGTGACATATTGGCTTATATTCCGTCTCTACTGCCGATTCATCTCCACTAACATACACTGTGAGAAACACGAAATATCTTGTTTTTGTAATGTGGTAACCAAACTTATCAAAACCGAGGCAACTTACTCCTGAACCGCATATGTCCTTCTTATGTATCTTACCGTTTGTGCCTACATGTCACTTACAAGACATGTCGTCAGCCGTCCAATCACAAACACGAAAGCGTTTTACCAAGAGGTTCGAGAGCCAATCAAATTTGCGGAGGCAGGTCTTTAATGTCAGCCTTTTTATTTCCACGGAAGTAACTGAAAGATTGTCCTTTTTGTGCAAGAATCAACAAAGAAAATGCGGACCGATTTATATCGTTTGGCCGGTATGACAAGTAAAGGATAAACGAGTGGGACCTACAATTCATTATCTGCGAGATGGCACTTTATACCATCTCCACGGATAGCAGAATGCTAACTGCTAAAGCATTCGTCTTCTATGCCTGTTCATGGGAGATACTGAGATCACTATAAGTTGTCTGCCTCTGCTGGCTGGAGGAGTCTAATAATGAGTGTGCTGTTGGTGCTTGTCTGTGGGTGGCGCATGTTGGCACGTAAAACAGCGAGTCTGCCGTTCTGCAATGTAAAAAAGAGTTATTTTCCAGTATTTTATTGGTATGAGCAAATATTGATAATGATACGTTTAATGTTCATGACAAAAGGAATCAATTGAAGTTTTGAGGGTGGTATTAATCATGCTTTTGCACTAAAAACTCCTTGTGCATATACCCACTCACCTAGATAGCACAAAACAGTCTATTCAAGCTGTCAGAACATTTAAGTGAAATATAGCCTAATATTTCCATGGTGTTTAACCTAATTATAAGAAAAGAATATTGCACATGGGTCTGCAAATAAATGTATATAGAACACAATTCTGCCAGGAATAGAAAAATAGAGTATCAAAATTAGGAAATAAAAATTTAAATTAGGCTACATGATAAAACATACTCATGATAAATCAAAATAATGAAATACGAATTTAATTATTTGAAGAATTAAGACAATATAGAAGTGATAATTATGAGATGTGCCAACATAAGTGTAGGCCTACTCACCAGCTACTTTATTAGGTTCACCTGTTCAACACAAGGCAAACATGTAATCAGCCAATCATGAGAAAGAAACTCAATACATTTAAGCATGCAGCCATGGTCCAAACAATCCAGTGAAGTCCAAACCAAGAATCAGAATGTGAAAGAAAGATGATTTAAATTATTTTGTATTTGGCATGGTTTGTTAGTGCCAGACGGGTTGGTTTGAGTATATTTCATAGACTGCTGATAGAAAAGGCAACAGTAACTCACATAACCACACAACACTACAAATATGGACTGAAGCATATGGACTGCAGCAGCAAAAGGAAACTCAGACTACAATTGGCTTGGGCACACTAAAACTACAAAGGAAGATTTGAAAAACCTTGCCTGGTCTGATGAGGATAGGTTTCTGCTGCAACATTCAGATGGTAGGATCAGAATTTGGCGTAAACATCATGAAAGCATGGATCCATCCTGCCTTATAACAACGGTTCAGGCCAGTGGTGATGAGATGATGGTGTAGGGGATATTTTCTGGGCACACTTTGGGCCATTTAGGACCAACTGAGGCACATACCGGAGTATCTATGTCCATCCCTTTATGACCATCGTGTACCCATCATATTATGGCTACTTCCAGCAGAACAATGTGCCATGTAACAAAGCTCAAATCATCTCAAACTGCTTTCTTGAACATGACATTGATTTTACTTAAAAAGCTTCCACACCAGATTTCAATCCTATAGAGTACCTTTGGGATGTGGTGGAGCTGGACAATGGCATTGTGCATGTGCAGCCAACAAATCTGCACCAACCGCGTGATGCTGTCATGTCAATATGGACCAAAATAAATCTCTAATGAATGTTTTCAACACCTTGTTGAATCTATGCCATGAAGGAATAAGACAGACACAAAAGCACAAAAGTGTCTCTAAATTGGTAGAGTGTACTAATAAATATGCATATATATATGTATACATACATATATATATATATATATATATATAATCATCAAACTGTCTCTTTTAAAATGTATGAAGCATATATGAAAATCAGTGTCTAGACAGCGATATCCATCAAAACTGTGCTGATGGCAATTCATTTTGTCCATCCCATTTATATAAATTAAAATAGGCTAAATAACTCCTCTTTCTATAATGAAACACATTCAACAGCACCACAAACCGCATCCTTCACAATGATCAGTCGAATCAACACCTCTCTAAAACAGCAAAAAGTTTGAACAAAAAGATTAGGCTATAACAGTCATAGATGTAGGTAGCCTATGCCTAATAAACTGGCAACGAAGTATAGCCTACTGCTACATGCTTTATAAATATTTAAACATGTAAATGTCCATGGTAATAACGTCGCAATACTAAATCAAAATATGTCACATACACACAATAACAAGGGATACTACAGGGTTGCCATAGGATGTAATAAAGTTATGATATGATATTAAGGTAATAAATAGGCCTACAGAAGTGGTTGGTCTCTCTTGGAAAAATACAAGAAGTCCTGGTCTTGTGGTGACTAAATAACGAAAATAAAGCTACAGTTGTTCGCATGTGGTTTTTAAGGTAACTTTCATTTTAGTGCTTTTAGCTTGCGATGTGGGATTTCTGCGATTGTGCAATCTGCACTGAATGGGCCAGGTGCAAAACAGGGCCAAACACACACACACACACGCACAGGATCCGTGGCCAGATGACGTTGCCATTTGTTCGCGGAAGTGGCTTCTGTCGTGACCGTGGAGGGGGAGGCAGGGGGAGGAGGAAGGGAAGGAAAGGGTGAGGAAAGAAGAAGTTTAGACTCATCTCTTATGAAGTTAATGAAAGCTGAAAGGCGCCCGGCGGACAAAATCACCGACCTTTTGTCCTGTTGAATGAAATTTTAAGCTAAAGTTTGGGCAGCAACAGTTTGCTGGACAGGAGGGGCGAGTCGTGGGGAAAGGAAGGAAGATAGCTGGTAAGTTGCTCGTTAAAAGTTGACCACACATTTCGGGGGGGAGGCATGGTTTGGAGTGTGAGCGTGCTGTGCGTCAGTATTCCGCAGTTGTTGTAAGTTAACACATGAAAAGTTTGAGGAAATGGTCCACTTACTATCTTTGCGGTGCCCGTAGGAAAGCATTGTTCTGGTTTGTAAAGTCGTATGGTTGTGTTATTTAAAGACATCTCAGTGTAGTGTAGCCTGTCGGGTTACTTTAAAAATGTAGCTTATGATCACACTGGGCTGTACATACACACACTAGCTAAATGTTTAACTTTGTGTTCGCCTTTTGC
This sequence comes from Lepomis macrochirus, assembly GCA_024633595.2. Classification (NCBI taxonomy): domain Eukaryota; kingdom Metazoa; phylum Chordata; class Actinopteri; order Centrarchiformes; family Centrarchidae; genus Lepomis; species Lepomis macrochirus. Next base: position 16,908,289 of record JALXJV020000015.1, read on the forward strand.
GCTGTCAGACGAGTTTTCAGCTTCTATTATTCTAGCCTAAAGTCTTAGTAGCTGCCAGGTGAGCAACGTTGTAGCGTAACAGCCACTGTTAAAGCTTTGTAGCTAGTTTAAAAAAGGCAATGATGAGGAATCAACTGAGTGGCCCTTTCAGTAAATGAATAGAGAATATGTCACAGAAATGCCTTTATGTTATATACTAGACACGGCAATATTCTCAAATTGAGTTAGAGCTGAAATTCAGGAGATCAAGCAATAAGAATGGCAGCTGTTCTGATAATCACTTAGCAGTTTGAGATATTTTTCATGCAAAAGTGACAACGGTTTGCAGGTTCCATCCTCTCTAAAATGTGAGGGGTTTCTTTCTTTTCTTTGTTTTATATGACAGTTAACTAGATATATTTGCATGCTGCAGCTACTGGTCAGACAAAGCAAGTTATTTGAATACATTGCCTTTGAGAAATTGTGATTTTTTCACAGCTCTTGACGTTTTATTGACTGAACGATCATTGAGAAAATACAAGTGATGTCAGGTCTAGTTTATTGCCACTTCCCCAATATAGGCTGTTAAACATATAGGGGTGTGAAATATTGTTGCTCCTCATCCCATGGTGCTACATATGTGACAGACATGACAAGAAAATAACTATTTCTACTACAAGTGCAATAGAGAAAGTATGTATACACAGAATAGAAAATATATACTATTTATTCTGCAAATGTTCATTTAAGATAGTCTGAAGGTCTGTAGATTGTTTATGTGTGCATGTAATATAATTATTAGTTGCAGCCCTCCATTGAGTCTATAAAAACAGGGGGCCCGGTAGTGTCAGGGTCAAGCTAAATCTCTTCAGGTTGTCTCAAATTTTCAGTGAAATAAGCTGTAGAGCCACAGCATGCACACACAAATCTGTACACAACCACAGAGTAAACTTAAAGGTATGTGCCACTATTTCTTCTGCATTGAGCGTATCAGTGGATGCCAATGAGCCAAACGCACCTCAGATGTTTTAAAACAGGGTCACTGTGACAGAGTTAAAGTTCACAATGAACGAGTGAAGGACAGTCAGACGTTTATGGAAACAGACTCAAGGGTATGTGGGATGATTGAAGCGACTGAGAGCAGTGGGCTTGGTGCTCTTATCAGGGTCAGCCACACCGCTCAAACCAGCAGGCCCTGACATGATATAATATGGTGGAAGTTATCTCCGCTGATGAAATGGACGGGAAGAGAAGGTCCAATCAACAACTGATCCGGGGAAAAATGGTAGATTCAGACACATGCCAGGAGCCAGACAAACAAGAGACATGTGCACCTACACACACATATACACAAAGGACAAAAACAACACAAATAGAAGGACACTCTGATACACAATCTGTCAGTCAAAGCGGAGCATCTTGGCCACTCTATCACAGCGCTGGCACAATCCAAAATCCACTTGATTAAAATTGGATCTGTCCAATTCCGCTCAAATTGTATCAATCACCAGTGAAAGCTTTAGTCCTGATTGATGGCACAGCGCAATACTTGTGATTGTTACGGCTTCACTTTGACAGGTGTGTCCACTAGTGTACATACCCATACACTCACTCGCAGACATACATACAGTCACTTCAGAAATAAGCTTTGAGTTTTCTTGTAAGCAGGGAATGTTTGTGCTGATATTGGCCTTGAATTAGTCTTGTGATGCTTAAAACTTGGCTATTGATGGAGGTAGGTTTAAACGCGTCAACCTGACTGTTGACAGGACATAATATGTGGGTGTCTGTACTATGTGAGGATGTGTTTGTCTGATGTGTATGCTGTATCTGTCTGTCGGGGTGGCGTTGTTGATGTTTGCTTGTGTGTCTGTGTGTGAAACAAACTGTAGGAGTTTGTTTTCGAGGTCGTAGCATGTGGTTGTCCGTCTCTGCCTCTACACAATGGGACCAAGCCTCAGCTGTGTTTCCTCCTGCACCGCTCGGTCGAGTGCAACATGCTCAAGTGTTCAGTACACTGTGCCGACCGCAGTTTGATTAAAATCCTGTCCTGTGTGATGTACAAAATGAGAAGTGAGTGTAGCTTGGTGTAATTTATAAAAAAATAACCTAAGTAACATTGTAATGACTGTTGATGTATTTTTGTATTTTATGGCTCTGATCTTTCTTTGGCTTTGATATATACAGTATATCGGTATGAATCTGTTGTGTCATGAGCTTTTAGTTGAGAAATATGTCTTGTGTCTTTATTGTGGTCCATCTTTTTATGTGCAGGAAGCTGAGATTGCATTTTTACAAGCTATATTCTTTTTTGCAGATCAGAGCTCCCTAGGTAATGTTTTGGATGTACGTATGAAGTTCTTCTGCCGATCAAGATCACCATAGGGTTAGGTCAATATCAGGTCTGGCGCAGGACAAATTGTCATTTCCTGGTCTGTCCCTTGTAGAGCTGGTATTACTAGATTGTTCCCTATACTGATTCCAGAGAATAATAAATCACCAATAAGATCAGAATCACACTCAAGACACTGAAATATTTAACTGCTCGGCAAATACTAATGATATAACACTTTTAAGACACAGAAAACACTTTATTTTAATTTTGTCTAAAGTTTGACCTAAAACAATGTTCTTTAAAAGCAGCGATTAAAACCAACTGTTGTTTGAGCAGCTGAAAAAACAGGGACTTGGCTAAAATAAAAGTAAATGCTGTGATGATGAAAGATGTACTCGAATTAGATGACACAATCTAAATAGTGTAAGCAGTAAGTACAATGGAAAGATTACTGAATCTACTTTTGCATGAGTTTGACTGTGTTTGAAGATCAAGGACTTGAAATATTTCTAGCTTTTTACCAATATTTATAGCTTTACTGTTTTGTACTTAAATTAAATGGCAGTGTTATTTGAACAGGAACAAGTCTTGGGTTGTGTTAAAGTCTCAATCTGGTAAAGAAAAGTCTGGTTAATGTCAAAGCAGAGTAGGACTGGGTATCCACTGACATTTTTTAAAAAACATTGTCAATACAGTACCTGTCAGGTGGAACATGACGTATAGAGACACTTACCCGCCAAAGCTTCTCCTTGATCTAATGTGATGTAGATTGTACCTATTTTTGACCTTGTCTTAGACAAAAGCCTCTGTAAATGGATAAATGTAAAAGTAAGTTTATGTAAATGTACTCACGGTTTGGTATCTGTACCAAAACAATATATTTTTTTAGATACCTTATGCTAAGTAATGTAAACATTTTATGTAAACTCTGACCGCCTTTCTTTTGTTCACAAAACAAGCCGAACTCCCTAAACACTGACTACTCATGATGTTTTAACTCAAGCAGCCATGCAGAGAAACGTGACTGAAATAAAATAGTATAGGCCTTTTAATTGGCACAGTTATGACTTAAAACTGTAAATATCTCATCAGAGAATAAGTAAACAAGACCTAACAAAAGAATCCATGCTAACTTTTGGCACATGACAGTTTCAGTCCTCGATGCTACGGACACATTTAAGTAGGCACTCAGAAAGTGTTAAAGTTTGAGTGGGAACTTAAGTGAAGAAACAGCTGACTCTATGACAAATAAACCGTTACAGCAAGGTGGAAGTTGTAAGTGAAGAGAGGCAGAGAGTGGTAGCAGGAAGGGAATGATGGAAGTAGATAGAGATGTGGGAGTGTGGTTAGAGGGGGGTGGAGGTGGGGGGGGGGCTGGCCAACCCAAAATAGCCAGCTCACATGTTTGCTGTGTGTGGTGAGCTGTGAAACCAGCAGAAAGGCCTCCTGCTGAATGCCTGGCTAATCTAATGTTCACTCTCGCCCCCTAATTTTTGGAAATCTGATTTCTCCGTGCATATATTCGTGTCCTGTTTGCACGTCTTTTCCAATCAGAAAGGCTTTCCCTTGACGCCCACTCCCACTGCACTCTCTGTGCTCATCATCGTCATCATTGTCTCTCTTGTCTCCGTAATGTGAACTGATGTTAGACAGCGTCTCAGTCTGGCAATCGTCCAGTGAGGAAAAGGTCAGTGACTAGGCCTGTTTACTCATCTACGCTCATTTTTACAGTCTAGTGTACGTAGGGGGGGCAGAGTAGACAGATGATGTGGCCCTGCAGCGTGTGCATTAGATCCAGAGCTCTGTCTCGGTCGTCATCTAATACATACTGACTAGAAGAGCTTCCACAGAGAGTCATTCCGTCTCCTTCATGCATAGAAACAACTAACTCGTGTTGGGCAAGCCAAGACACAAAAACCCTACACATGCGGCTCTTTCAGTTAATTCCTTTCATTCCACGGTGTGTTTAAACACGTACACTGGGTTATTGCCTTTCTCCTATCACTCTTGCTCGTTTCTCTCACTTTCTGTTATTTTCTCCCACTCAAACTCGCTCTGTCTCTGTTTTATGTCAGTGTTATGTCTCTGTGTGCTTAATAAACTGGGTTGTTTATATATCAAGGAGATCCCATGACCCTCTCCACAGCTGATCCTGGGAGCAAAGCATGCTGGGAGTCAAGTATAGCTGCAAGGGCGGCATTGAAGCGCGCTGTGATCTGCTCCTTGAGTTTATGTGTGTGTGTACATTGTGCTGATGTGCACTTTGGTGTTTTTAGGGTTACAGACTCACAGGCAGCCTGTGTTAGCCAATGGAATATATGGTAAGACATTCAATGATACAAGCAGCTAATCAAAAACACGCCGTGACACCGTGGCAAAGGGGCTGCTTCTTCTCACGACAATGTGATGTCAAAATGAGAACCTCTCATGTCTAATATGAGAATCAGCTGTTCAAATGGTATTTAGAGATTGATGATAGTTTTAAAGGTTATATTAAAGTAAGTAAACCCTCCTGGAAGTAATTGTTTGACCCTCTTATCTTCAGGACGGTTAAATTTTGGTCTTTTAGTTAATGACTTATACATTTTGGGCTGCATGATTACAGCAAACTCTGTTCTCAATGAGTTTTGTAGATATTGTGAACATGACTGCAGTTTTAGTAATAATTCACAAAAATCACAGTTTGATTCATTTTTAATATATCATCTTGAGAGAATTTATTTTTAGTTCATTATAATTCTGCTTTTAAATTGTGATGTTTTAAGACTTTGAAATGAAAATGCACAGTTTTGCCTGACCCATTTCGATTGGTTTCTCAGCAGCAAAAAACAGGAGTATTATACAGCAGATGAACAAAGCAAAGTATTATAAGAAACTATACAGTATAATACAATATATTGTTGTACCCCTACCAACTATTTGACATTTTTTTACTACATGTTTGGTATCTTATATCATTTGAAGGTTTTCCCCTGCATTCTAAAATAAATATGTCGTTATAGCTAGTATGCCAGTCGTTTCTTGTGAAACTGGAAACTAAAACCACAGTGTGTAATCATGCATGAGTAATTGTGCAGCCTTGTGTATGTACATTTATTGTGATTTTAAGTGAGTTGCCAGTTTATTAGGTACACCTATCTAAAATGAATGCAACAGTCCTGCAGTAACTCCTACCTTCATGAAGGTTATAATGCTCAGTTTGTGTTGGAACTGTTCAAGAGAGGCATTATGTCAAGATTGTTGTATTAGACTGCATTACTTTTAGTTGGATGTACCTAATAAACTCAACTGAGTGAGTCTTTTTGATATAAATTCTGGATAGCACAAAAATGATTCACTTATTAAAGTATACCAAGTTCTTAAAGAAAGCGGTATTATCTTTCTGTCAACCCTAAGCCACCGTGTGTCCTGCGTTTTACTGGTTTTAGGCATGGTGCAGACTACGGGTGCAGGGGGCTGTCTTCACCAGTCACTATCATACAAATCACTTCCAGTCACATCCCCTTGTGGTGATGGATATCTTGAATGACACTCCAGCTCTCTGCAGTTCTCATCATCAAGACCATCAAAAACACCTCGTTCAAGATCATTTTGATCCCTCATGTCACCAAGTGCACTGCTCGACTTCATGATGACGGCGCAGTGGTCAAACGTAGAACTGCAGGGAATGTATGTGTGGGGTGTCATTTGAGGACTCCTTGCTTTCCGCTCTGCTAGGTCCCTGTGTCATCTGAGTGGTTTCCTATGCTTACCGCCTTCTCATCAGATGTGCTTGAATTTTTGGGTTGAGTCTGTGGGTCTCTGCTTTTTGTTTGCCTCTATAGAATCTCTCAGTTGTGATTGTGCTTGCCGGGTAGTAATCTCTCCTTTCCCCTAGAGAACTCTAGTCATGTAGTAAACATGGGGAATATTTATTATGTTAATGCCAGTGTGTGTGTGTTTCTTTTTTTCATTTGTCCACTTTCATCAAGGTTATATAGCGTGACCTCATGTTACACTCTGTGCAGCCCATAGAGGGAGGGTGAACCCTCTTCCTCTGTCTGTCTCCATCCTCGCTCCCTCTCTTTATCTCCCTCTTTCACTGTTTCTCAGGTTACCAAACATGAATAAGGGAGGAGCCTTGAATAGCCAACATGGACAAACCTCATATGCACACACCAACAACCCCTTGCCCCCACCCCCCCTCTGTTCCACATTTCCATCTCCCCTTGGAGTGTGTGCATTAATGTGCAGGAGTGCAGCATCTTGCTGTGCATACACATGTACACTGCTAAATGACTGAGGCTGCAGAGGGGAGGTGGGGGGAAGGGGAGGAAACAGGAAGGAGGTAGGATAGGAGGTGGGGAGGGCGGAGGCAGCAGCCCCGGTGAGTGTGTGTGTGTGTGTGTGTGTGTGTGTATGTATGAGAGTGAGAGAGAGAGAGAGAGACGTTAAGAGAGAAAATGGGAGGCAGCATCACCCAGCCAGACTGAGGAGGGGGGAGGACAGACAGCGTGATCGTCCCTCTAACAGACAGAGGTGGAAGGAAAGTGAGAATGAGAGACAGACGTGAGGGGAGAAGAGGAGCACAATGAAGGAGTGCCATTGTCCAACCTGGCAGCACTGCCATTTCACCATCTGCTGAGAGAGAGAGAGAGGCAGAGGAGGGAAGAGAAGAGGAGGCAACCAAACAGAGGAGAGGATAGATGGAAAGGAGCTGCCGGCAGTGACTTTGTGAATTAATCGAGCGGAAGAGCGGATCAGAGGAGAAGCACGTTTTTCAGGGAGTGGACGGACGGAGAGCCAGAAAGAGGAAGGAGAGGACAAATGACCGGACAGTCTGTGGATGTTTAAACATTAATGTGGTTCTCATGTGAATATGGAGCCCAGCTTTAAATGAATCAACATGGATTGTCAACTGTATGCTTTTTAAACCAAAAAAGGAACTAATAATTGACATTCATTTAAAAAAGAACTCTTAGGGATATTGATTAGACTCGCTTTATTCAAAACAATTTGAATTACTTATTTTGGGTTCTTGTAAATATAGACACTCTCTGTGACTTCTGATTTTCTATTCTCTATGAGCATAGGATCTACTCTGCAGGATGTTATACAATCATTATCTTTGTTAGCTGCTGCCCAGAATATTCAGGTTGTTTTTATGCAAGTTTTCTAAACATCAGTTGTCTTTTAGCAGTAAGTTATTAGTGTAGTTGTTGTTGTTTATACTGTTATTAGGAAAGTGATTATTGTTCTTTTGAAATAATACCAGACATATAGTTTTACATGCCCTAGTTGGAGTCAGTGCATGCAGCCGACATGGGATGTCAACATTGATTGGGTTTTATGGATGGCGCGACGCCGGTCAAACTTTCATCATTTCCTGAAACCTATTGATCTTTCTAACAGTCTGTAGTTTCTCCTCCTGTTGGATGAAAAGAAGCTCTAATGTGGAACCTCTGATGCAGCAACTAATTGCTGTCGTGTGATTTGACCGAGTGGTTATCTCTTTGTCTGAAGATTTCTGCGGTTGTCGGGACTTAGTATATATCCTCCGCAGGCATCTCTTTTAATGTCTGTTGCCATAGCAACGGGCAGCAGCTGCAGACAGAACAAGATGTGAAGTTCTTTTTTCTTGTCTTATCTTTTTAAAACTGGTGCTGTTCCATTAGGTAATTATATTTATTCAGTTGATAAGAAGAAGACTTGATTAGTCTTTAGTGGTTGTGTGCAGTTTGTAGACTTACACAGGATTTTTTTTCTTTACTATACAGTCTTTGTCTATGTGGAGCTCTGCAGTCTCCAAGAATCAGGGTTGTTTCAGGTCACCTGCCCCCCCTTCCATAGTTTGTGTTTGTGTTGTGTTAGTCGGCTCAACCTCGTTTGTCCTTTTCTCCTTTTTCAACAGCAACTACCATTTAATCAGTCAAGCTGATGTGTCATTATCAGGAATGACTGGATAAGTTCATTTATCATACTGGTTTCACTTGTATATATCACCCTGTGCAGCTGCTTGGCTTTGAGGCCACTGATCACTGGTGTTCTATGTTTGTGACAGTCTGTTCGTTTTACTGTCTGTTAGTAGGTGACTCAGGAGTTATCCTCATGTAGAGGGTTGTCTCCTCTGCAGTCACCTGACCTACACTGTGCTCTGTGCACTGAAACATCCTCGGTCAGCATGAGGGTTAACTGCTCATAGAGCATTTCAGCACCTCTTTGAATGAGCACCTTGGTTTTCCTATCTAGTACTAACAAGTCCATTTATGTTGGATCCTTTGCCTTTTTAAAGTGCTAATTCTCTCCTAAGACTAATTTCTGTTTTTATTAGGGGTGTGACAGACTGTTTCGTTTGTTCTGCATGCTCTTTGAGTGTCCAAGTACCGGGTGTCTTTTGTGACTTTTCCAGCCATCTTCTTTACAGCTTTCTGGAGATTATCCCAACCTCTCTGGCAGTGCGTGAGCGTGACTGGATCCTCCATGGTGCTTTTTGGTCAAGACCAGACGGATGACTAGCTAGAATTGTTAGACAATCCTTCTGTGGTGCTAGACTGGTGTAGGCGACTGTTCCTTTGCCATGCATCCAGCGTCCACTACAAGCTGGCCCGCTGTAACACAGTTAAGTTCTGCAATGTTAGTGTGTGGAAAACTCGACACGTCATTGGCATCACTGAAACCTTGGTGCTAAATTTACAACGTTGTGTAAGTGGTCAAGGCAAGGTGTGTGTAAACCTTGCTATCCTTTAGAGGGAGTAAAGGTCAACAGATTGTAAATATGACTAGTGCCTCAATAGCACTGAGTGGTAGGCCAGCCAGCTTGCTGTAGGACTGTAGGTGCAGCCTTGCCTCCAGCTGAAGTCCAATTACTGCAGATGGTTTGAGGCACTTTGGGACTTGTGAGACTGTTAAAGCAGACTGTTGTTTGCCTTCTAGGTTGGTCTATGCAGAATATGAAATTATGTAGTGTCTGCACAGTAGTTAGTAGTGAGTATAACTGAGAGCTAACTTGCTTCTTGATAAGCCCTGCCTTAGATAAGGAAGGTAGTAGTTCCAGAACATAACACTTGTCTTGTTCATATCAAATGGGGCTGTGTCAACGCTCTTCTCTCAGGTAACTGACTATAATCTGGGCTTGTTATTTGAACCAGGCAGTGAAAAAAGTAACAGGGTGAGAAGAGATGTGCATAGAGAGGTCAGCATACCAACAAAGTGTGGTTTTAATTGAGTATTTCAAGCTGGGGTATCAAGTTCACGTTTAACTCTGATCAGCCTCCAGCACCATTCAGGGAACCCTGGGTTGGGAGTTCAAACAGGACCATTCAGGTCTCATTACCATCACAACAAGCCCACCGGTAGTCATCATCAGCCAATGACCTACATTCTCCAGTGTTACATCACCGCCGTGCTACTGCAGTGTGTGTCACTGTACCAGACACAAACAACATCTCAGAATCAAAATACCAATCTCTAATGGTGCTCCAGAAGAAAAAAAAACATCCTAACCGAGGTGGCCATTTTTAGGTAACACACTTGAACCAAAGGCAGCCTCACTTGTTTTAGCCATATCAGGAACTTTAGTCAGGAACGGGCTCAGCTCTGCCGGCCCAGTCTTAAATACAAAGTCTTTTCTTTCTGTTTTCTACTGGTGTCTAAATAGGTGACCATGCCTAGCCTCTAGCCATCCCTAATCTTAAAGTTAGAGAGACAGGAAGAGACGGGGCTCACCATTAATATATTAGACAGAGGAACTGTTAAACAGGACAGCCTGGAGAACGGGCGAGCAGACGAGGGAGGGGGTGAGGGGGAGCGAGAGATCATCTGGAAGAGGAGAGAGGAAGTGGTGGAGCGGGAGAGGGCGGAGGCGTTGGAGAGACAGAGATTGGCAGACTACATCGTGTGGAGGAAGAGAGAGGGCTTCCAGGAGAAGAGAGGAGACAGAGAGAAGGGAGGAAAGAGTGCAGAGAAAGGGAATAAGGCTGTGCCAGAAGTGATCTGGAAGAGGAGAGAAGAGGAAGAAGGCGACGCAGGGAGTGAGAGAGCGAGGGCCATTCAGAAAGGACATGAAACCATTTGGAGGAAAAGGGAGAGGGAGTAAAAGAGGAAATGCGAGGAAAGATTTGAGAATATGATGCACTTGAAAAGAGGGTGTTAAAGAAAGCGTGCCGCGTTGGATACTAGCCATTCATCAGTAAGCCTTCTCTCTCTTTAGCAGTTCTGTGCTTCATTGAGCTCTGCAGGTGCTCACTGTAGTATCGACCAACTGGAGTTGTGTACTGTGTGTGTGTGTTGCTGCCGTGTTTGTGTGCGCAGCCCCCTTGCGATCCCCTCGTCGGCTGCTAATAGGATTTTTATGGGCCCGTGTCAAGCAGGATAGAGCTGCCAAGGGGAGCTGCTGCACACGTGTGCACACCAACACACATACACAGATAATCTAAGAAGCATTGTGGGTAGAGAAGACTTACACTGCCTCACACACATGTAAATGCATCACATACAAGTGCGCACCCCTCAGTGCAGTAAGACACACATGCAAGAGTGCATTGAAAGACAATCACTTGTGTTGATTCTCCATGGTGCTGCTGACAGCTGGATAGCTGGCCCTCACTGAGAGGCTATTAAGCTGTGACAAGATACTCACAGATATTGTTTTACATTATGGCAAAAACACCTAGATGAACACTTTGTGGAGAGCAAAGACCATGTCATAAGTCCCTGGGAACACAATGAACATTGATGCAGAGTTAAAAGTGAACTGATGACAACATGATCTGCACTGGTGCACTGAAAGCAAACTTTTTTCACCTGCATTCTAACATTAACTGGGACACCCAGCTTCCTCTGCGCCTCTTCTCATTCTGCTTTCGTTGTGGGTGAAGCCGTTTTTAAAGCGGTTTGGTTTCGGATGCTTGGTAACGAGTGGAGGACAGACCACCGGACAGATGGATGCTGCTCTTACGCTGAGGGAGACAGACAGATGGCTGTGTGTCCCTTTAGTGAGAAACTTTGAATACTGAGACAAAGAGACTTTGATTGAATCACTAGAGCCTGTGTGGACTTGCGCGGATATAAAAACTGACACTGCTGATTCATTATGGAGCTTGTCCCAAAAACCAAGTACACCCACTTTCGGAGCGAATCGCTGAGCTCAACTGATGAAACAAACTCCAATCCATCATCTTCCAGTCCTGCCACCCCGCTCACTCCCTCCCCTGGTTTACCTTCTTCTCTTTCCTCCTCGTCTCTCACACCCATCTTGCCCCCCTCTTCTCCCCGCCCGGCTGAGAACAGCCCCACCACCCTCTGCTCCTTCTTCCCCAGGATGGGATCCCTTCGTCTGGGAGTCTCTGCCACTCTTCTCCCAGGACTCAAACCCTCAAGCAGGCCACAGCAGCCTCAGCCGCCTGTTGAGTCCTCTGGGGACGACAGGAGCAGCTCTAGCTCCTCCCCCCCACTTCACCACCCACTCCCCCCTCTAATCGCTCCTTCTCCCCCTCCTCGACCTCCTCTGCAGGACATGAACCGGCTGGGAGGGGCGTCCAGGAGGGCACGGGTGGAAGGAGGGCAGCTGGGAGGAGATGAGTGGACGCGCCATGGCTCCTTTGTCAACAAGCCCACCCGTGGCTGGCTGCACTCCGACAGTGTGGTCAGCACCAGCGGTGTTTCCTATACTGTGCGGGTAAGCAACTGGCAGACTCTCACTAACCCCCAACCTAAAATACTGTGTATATATATATATATATATATATATATATATATTTTTTTTTTTTTTTTTTTTTTTTTTTTTTTTGCTTTGTTCCTCTGTTGATTTCCATCTGTCCAATGGGACTGCAATGTAGGAAATGTCTGATGCTAATGTGTTGCCTTCCTGTTTTCCGGGCAGTACATGGGTTGTGTGGAGGTGCTACAGTCAATGCGAGCGCTGGATTTCAACACTAGAACTCAGGTCACCAGGTGAGATTACACACTGCTCATCTACTGTTGGCTTGCCATTTCATCTCTTGTTTGTACATGTGGGGGCGAGATGGTTAAAGTGTGGTTAGACCAGTTGGCTGTGTTCAGTCACACACATCTCTCATATATGTCTTAGTCTTCTGGCTTGCCTTCTGTCCCGCTTCCGCCCTCTTTTTTTGCTCGCTTGCTTGTTTCTTTCTGAGTAAGTGTCCGCTCATTTGTGCATGTGTGTGTATACACGCCTGCAGCTCTCCCAGCCCCTAAATTAGAATGTCCAGGAATCCTGGTGGTTTCCTTCTGGTTTCCGTAGTAATGTTTGTCTCGCAGCAAAGACCAGTACCTTTTGCCAGAGATGATAAATTCACCAACGGCCAGAACTTTTTAATTGTGAGTCCGGGAAGGTGTGAGGGTTAATGACATGCTATTGCACCACTTGCATGTTGTTAATGTTTCAGGGAGGCTATCTCTGTGGTTTGCGAGGCCGTGCCCGGAGCCAAAGGAGCCCAGCGCAGGAGAAAGGTACACACCACACACACTAGCACACACCCTTACAGGACATTATTTATTTATATGGCTTAAGTGGGCAGCAATGGGAAGGTCTTTTCTGGATAAGAGCCAGATTTTGCTTGATTGTCCACTCTGTGGTCAGTTGGCTATTCAGTCACACACACACACAGATCTTGATTTAGGCTGATTGTACACTTCTGTGGTTAGCGGGCTACTCGCAGGTAATTACCAATCACTCTCTGGTCTCTGTTTTCCCTCCCTCTTCTCACAAGGGAAGCTGGAGCAGAGGAGTTGTAGCTTGTGTGGAGCCAGTGTCAGGCCAAAGAAGCACTACAGATTAGCAGACACAGCCGCCAGTCTGCTGTTTTAAAAACTTGTGTCTGTGCGCAGTATTCCTGTAAAAGTAAAAACATCCACCCAAACAGTCCATAAAACAGGTGGCTAAATCTAGCCGCCTGTTGCTTTAGCAGGTTTTGACCGAGGAATGTCTGGCAGTGCAGCACACCAGACAAAACACAGTTATAGGATGTAAACTAGAATAGATGAAAGTAGTCTAGTCCCTCTGATTTGGCTCGAGTGAGGTTAATGTGGTTGACCATGTGCATCCTGTCCTGATGCTGTTTTTTCTCACAGCGTATGCCAAAATATTCTGGATAGTCAGATATGGATGAAAGCCATGAGAACAGGAGGATTGGGATAAACGCGCTGGCACAGTAGTGCTGGCGTGGTCCGTGTGATGCTCTTGGCCCAGCCTACAGTATATGAACTGTCCTGTCTACTCCCCATTGGTCACAGTTGGCCTTGGAGATGGGATCACTTTCACAATTGCAGCTGTTCTTCTACTCCCACACACACAGGCATTTCCACACATACGCCCACAAGCTTAAGCAGGGAGCACTCAGCAGACCATCGTGCCTTGTTGAAGTAAAAAAAAAAAAACAGGGCCTGTTGTTTTCTGTTTGTGCACCTTGTGTGCTTATCACTCATGGACTACATCCCTCTGCTTCGCAGCCTTCCTCTCGCTGTTTGTCATCCATCCTGGGGAAGAGTAACCTGCAGTTTGCTGGCATGACAATCAGCCTCACCATCTCGACCAGCAGCCTCAACCTACTGGCCTCGGACTGCAAACAGGTTAGACTGAAACCAGCTTATTTTCAACATGCTGCTGTGTGTATTTTTCTAAAATGTTGGGTTTGGTAGAGTTATCCTTGATAGTGAGAGGCATTACTGTGAGTCAGAGATGCATCTGATTGTTAAGAGTGCAGTTGTAGCCAATGGTATGTTTGGCACTTTGCCTGTGCAGTTTACTGAAGCAGAGTCAACCTGAGGATCTCTCTCCTTGAGGGATTTCATATGTTTTTAAGTATTATACAGACTTACTTTTTAAAAATGTACTATAGAACGGCAATGTTTATAAGATTGTAAATGTTTTTATTTTCTTTATGTGTAATGTGTAAACTGCATTGGAACTGTTCATTATCAATATATCTACTAACCTTAATTATCTGCACAAAGTTAGTTTTATGATTATGCATTTAAAACTATTCCCATGGTCTTTCCGGGCATTCAGGGGGATTCCCAGAGAAATTTAGAGCTTCTCTACTTTGTTTGCCTCACTTATTCTGGATGCTGCACAAATCCCTCTTAACAGTAGTCTTCATTCCTGCTTCTCCACGGGGCAGGATGTGATCCTCCTCCTAGACCTCTAATGAGTTAATAGCTGCTAAACAATGTTTATTTCTTTGGGGAGATTGTATACAGTAGTGCAGTGCGCATACACATTAACACATAGCTCAAAGAATTGTGATGTGCACATGTGTCCATTCACAAATAAAGCCTCGGATAACGACCACACATTGTGCTCAGAGCATTAGCAAGTGTTGATGTTGGTATTGATTCAACATGGGTGGTTGTTGCAGACTGTTAAAAAGGTGTTCCATCCATTGTCCCTACTTATTTTTTCATCTCTGCTGCAGTTGATGGCACTCAGTGGAGGAAAAAGCACTTTTATCAGTAATGATTCCACATTTGTCTCACCATCCACATACTTTCATCTCACTTCCCACATACTTCATGTTACCCACGTGCTCTCCTTCTGTCTCTATATTTCCCCCTCTCTCTTCCTTTCTCTCTTTTTCTCCACAGATAATCGCCAATCATCACATGCAGTCCATCTCCTTTGCCTCTGGAGGAGACCCAGTGAGTCACCAAACACTCTCTCAACTCATATCTTTTCCACCTTTCTTCAGCCAGCATATCCTTCCTTCCTGTCTTCTGTCATTGTCCTATGAATACCTCTCACTCCATAGCTGCCTCGCTGGTTTGCAGTCGTTCTCTTCCAAGCTTGATCTCATCACTTCCTGTCTTTCAGTTCAATGTATGTTTTGAACTTGTAACTGACTTAAAACTGCAGCGTTTGCTTTACGTCTTTCTTCTCCTCTTCAACCTATCTATCCTAAACCTGTCCTTCACTTTTTCCTGCTATTTGTTTTCCCCCTCCCATCCTCCCCTAACTGTCTTACCCTGTCTCACTCAGGATACGGCTGAGTACGTAGCATATGTGGCCAAAGACCCAGTCAACCAGAGAGGTGAGCAGAAACATCAAAATGACACCTTCACTCAGGCAAATAATATTAAAGTTGTACTGAACTTTTTTAGATGTGGTTTGAGTAGAACTCTGACCATGATCCTTTGGGGCACAAGTTTGAAATGTTGTCTCACTGGATGGTGAAACAGATTATGAGATTTCACTCTAAGGAAATACTGTAAATAAAAATGAAATGAGCTGTCTTAAAAATATAAATTAATCTTATTAAATAAATGACTCCCTCACTTTTTATTCCCCTTTGAATTTGACATACCACCCACTGGAGCTCAGACATTACAGACCCAGTTTCAGAGTGAAGGAAGAAACAGTACATTTACCACTAAATAGGCAGAGAATTCTTTTAATTGTTTGGCAAAATCTTCTTGATTAATGCATGTGTGCTATGTGCTAAACATGTCAATGTGCGATTGATGTTCCATGAAATGGAGGACATAACCACTATCATCGGTTTCACACAAAAAAACTGCAAAACATGTACTTTTTTTTTACATTATCGGCAAAAAAGTTCTACCAACATTCAACACAACTTTAAATATTATTTATGTTCTCTGTGTAATTTTGCAATTTGAGGGACAGCTAGAGTGCACTCTGTCTGTCCATTTTTCCTTCAGCAAGGCCATGTACATGAATGTACTGTTGGTGAAAATGCACATATCCACTTTTTTAATTTTGCCTGCTGGTCAATATGTTTGTCTAGCTGAGTGCAGATCTCATTCAAGTACATGTTGCTGCAGTTTTCTTATTAGTCATCTCCTCTCCTCCTTCCATTCAGCGTGTCATATCCTGGAGTGTTCAGAGGGTTTAGCCCAGGAAGTCATCAGCACCATCGGCCAGGCCTTTGAACTACGTTTTAAACAGTACCTAAAGAACCCCCCCAAACTGGTCACACCTCATGACAGGTAAATGTGAATAAAAGGGACTCGCATAAGCCTTAAATATGAGCTTTTGTTTGTATTTTGTCACCCACACTTTGTTTCTGTATCTGCTTTTGTGTCACTCCTTTTCTCTCCCAGAATGGCTCCATTTGACGGCTCTGCATGGGAGGAAGAAGATGATGAGGCTGCTCCACCTCCTGACGTCCCTTACTATAATCATTTCCCTGGAAAACAACCTCCTCCTGGTGGACTGATTGACATGAGGACCCGCCCAGGTGCCACGCTGGTGAGAAAAGTGCACATAACAAACACAACAGGCAGATGAGATACTCACACACATGCTTCAACACATCCAAGCACTACTCATACTGCAGCTCTAGGTATTTAGTTCAAGAATCTAATAACTATACTGTATATGTATCAACATTGCCTTACTCTGAAACAAAAAATGAAAAGGCAACAGTAACCTAGCCGCGATCACTTGGTTTGTGATAGATGATTCATCACTCACCTTTTGTAACCCTTTTAATATAAATGTATTTGTGTATGTACACAAGTGTATATCCACGTGTGGCTGTGAGTCATTATTTGTTGATATGTGTCTGTGTTTTGCAGCCTTATGGACAGCCAGGTCAGAGTGACATTCACAAGCAGCCTCTGCCGCCTCTACCAGGTGAGCTTTGTCTCTTCACGTCTGTTTGCATCTCTGTCTGTCATTCTCTGTAAAACAGGAGAAAGGGGGAGACTGAGGATGTCATCCATGTTTTTTTTCTCTTCCCATCTAATGTGCATGGCAGATGAAGAAATGGTATGTGCCAGGGTCACTAATGTCCTTTTCTGTTTTTGGTTTTAGTGGGTGCTAAAGAAGGGGGACGGGAACTGTTTGATGACCCTTCATACGTTAATGTGGATAAACCTCGACCCCCAGTTGCAGCCAATGGAAATGCTCACAGAGATGCTTTTGACATGAGTAAGTCCTTTACTGGTCTTATCTACATTGTGTTGGGAATATCATACCAGCTTGAGAAAACCAAGCTAAAATGGTCTGCTATCCAAAAAGCACTAAAGGAATGCAGATAACTAACTATCTTGCCAGGAAACTAAATAACTGGAAAAGGTATTAATATGATTTCCTTTTAATGACAAGGTATGTGGGTTATAATCAAAGTGAACACAATTATGGGTAACTCATGTGAAATAGTTTTGCCATGAAAAAAGAATAGGGGTTAATTATTGACTAAGGAGATGAGCAGAGTAGTGTTTAATGTCCATATGGCAGGCTAATTGAAGGGTGGAACTGCCCACAGAAGGCAGTCTCGGAGGAAGAGAAGGGAATTAGAGTGCCTTTGTCCATTACAGGGGTAGTTTATATAACATGATTGGCCGACTGCATAAAGCTTTTCACATTAAAGAAACAGTCCACTATCAGTGTATAACATGCAGCTGTCAGACACCGTGTGGTTCACTTGGACAAGGTCCAAACTTTTTTGTTCTAAATAAAAATTCATACAATAGTAAAAGGCAACCTATTTTCCCCTATATAGGCATGTATTTGAGGTTTTCAGCTCAAAAAATACAGTGATACAAAAGTATGTTTATTTATTTCTCAAGAACCCTTTGATGATGCCCTGGGGGTCTCTGGCCACAGTGGTCCAAGCTCAGTGACAACAGCACCCCCTCTTGTGCAGCAGTTGCAGTGTGAGGCTTGGTTCCATGGTAGCTTAAGTCGCAGGGAAGCAGAGAGACTGCTGACTCGCGATGGAGACTTCCTGGTGCGAGAGTCTGGGACGACGCCTGGACAGTATGTCCTCACGGGACAGCAGGGGGGTCAGCCCAAACACCTGCTACTAGTCGACCCAGAAGGAGTGGTGAGTCATGGTGGGAGGAGGAGATCATAAGGGCGAGCAAGATTATAAAGGAGAGGGAGACGCATGAATGAGCAAAAGCCATTTTATAAATAGTGTGTTCTTAATACATGGTTGTATTAGTGTTTATGTATTTAAACTTGTCTTTAATAATTTTTCGTTTCTTTTAGGTCCGTACAAAAGACCATCGGTTTGAAAGCGTGAGTCACCTGATCAGTTACCACATGGACAACAGACTGCCCATCGTGTCAGCTGGTAGTGAAGTGTGTCTGCAACAGCCTGTAGAGCGCAGGGCCTGACCTTACACACAAAGATAATACTCACCAAATATATGCACTCCTGCAGCAATTCAACACACCTTCATATGCTATATACACACATATATCAACACTACACGTACACACAGGCACACACAAACATGCACATACCATAGCAAAGAAAGCCAAAAACAAAGAAATTACCAGTTCACTCACTTGCTGCTGTTGCCACATTTTCCCATCCTTTCTGAAATCCAAACTGTGACCTGCAGTCCTCGACCCCACCAATTATCAGGCTCATTCCTCCACAACGGAGAAGCACTGCTGCAATTTTTCAACAGCCTACTGTGAACCAGGGAGGAGCCCTTTGCTAATTTCAGAACGGGGCAGAAAATAAATGCAAATTTTTTTTTTTTTTTTTTTTTGAAGAAAAAAAATCTTATGCGATTTACGAAAAACAAAAAAACCCTGAACACTTTACTAATACATGGAATCGTGTACAAAAAAAAGTGAAACTGAAAAGTGAAGAAAAGAGCAGTGATGGGACATCGAATGAGGTTTTTAGTGCTTTTAAGCATGTGTTCTTTTCACCCAGACCGCTGCTGGAGCATATTAGACAAAACACAAACTGGATGGCAGTGGTTATTTGTTTCAGAGACTGAACCAGGCTCGAACATAAACTCTCCCGTCACTGGAGCACTTCAGCAGCAAACCTGACTTTGCCTGGTGAATATGCATAAACAAATTTGCTCCCAATCTAATCAGGAGGGCCACCTTACCCCCCAAACACTCCCCTTTTAATGACTTATGAACTTTGACCCCTGGAGTGATACCTGGTGATAAGGAAAACCTGTATGCAAAACTGGGGACTGCTATGCCAATGACCATGATATATGATCTTTCTTTTCATTTATTTCTGTCTTTTATCTTGGAACTCATTATTTTCTGCAGTTCAGGAGGATCTAAAAAGCTGTATCTCCCTAATCCCTCTGTACACATACACCTTTCACCATATGCGATCTGCACCACCTTTCATGCCAAAGAACATGAACTTGGTCGCTAACGGCAGAGAAAGCCATGACAATTATCAACAGTTATCTCTCTTGTGTGCTTACAGCGTCTGGAGCAAATTTAAATGTAAAGGATAGAGATGCATATTAAAATGGGCCTGATTCAGAGGGGAGAAGAATCTAGGTGATTTTACCTGAATACATCATCAAAAAGGAGATGTTTAAAGTAAATTGTGTGTTGATGTCACCTACAAACACAATAAGTTGTACATTTTGAGAAGCATAGATCAGATCATTTTGACCTGTTGCTTTTTATTGACTCCTTGGTATGTGTCTGCATTGACAATCTATGGGTTATATCTTTACAGAGTATTCTGACTAAAAGCAAAGGAGAGTAGTTAAAGGAGACCTCCTTAAATGGTGGCCAATGAGAATGTTGAACAGTCTGAGCAATGAATTTCCCTCTGCAAAAATAATGCAAAAAATGTTGTAAATGGTTATGTATTTTTTGTTTTAATTTTTGCGTATTGTTATGTTGCTTTAATTTTTAATTATTGAGGGAAACATTTCCTTAAAAAAAAACAAGTTGTATCAAATTAAGTGGTTTGGGGTAACTGAACATAAGGACATAAATGTATTGGAGCATTTCTAATGCTAATATGCTAATGTTAAACCAAATGTTTCTCCTAAGTGTGCTGTTTTCACAAACTTTTGAGGATCAGGGAGGGGGGGCTCTTCTTCCTCCTCCCTCAGTTCATGGTGTTGTGGGGTTTGTTTTTTATGTCTTTTTAATCGTGCCTTGTTTCTTCAATGCAGTCACGTCACTTCAATGCAGTCACCTTATGTACTTAATTCAAATGTAGTCGACTACAGAAGAATACACAAGCCTCTCAGTTAAACAAAGACTCTGCAAAAATGACACTCCATTAAACACACACAAACAGATCCAGTGATGGCAATCTCCTCTGATGCACATTCTTGCATTCAGCTTATAGTCACAGATACTTGATGTCACCATTGGGGGGGTATTTCTCGACCATCTGTAAATAGCGTCAATTTTTTGACTGGTTAGCTTAGTATTGGATTATTCATAGATTTCATAGTTGTATATTTAAAGACTTATTTGACAAGAAACAGAGCCAGACACCAAGCACTGAGGTAACTCTTCTAGCCAATTGAACTCATGGTTGAGCTTGAGGTCGAACGCTTGAAATATGAGAAGGGATCTTTCAACCTAAACCTTAACTGTCAACTAATAATCAGACCCTGAAGTGGGCTCACATGTAATCTATCGTGTACACACACTCACACACACATCAGAGTGACAGCTAGGACAGTTAGACACTCACAAGCTGCCTGTTCAGGTGTTTGTGGGTCAGATATAGGAAACCAGATCTTTAAGTTCTTCCATTACTGTGCGTGTGTGTGTGTGTCCTGATCCACCTGACTCTGCATCATTATTGAACCAGCCCCATATTGTCATCACTCATCACAGATGCCTTTTGTTGCATGAAAATCCTTTTTTAAAATGTCTTGTTTGTTGTTGGTGGTGGTGATAGTGTTTATGATGCTGTTTGTGTTTTTTGAAAGCCAAAGGTTACTTTCAAAATAGCGTGGACAGATATTGATTTTTACTTTTTTTTACGTTTCTGTTTTAATACTTTTTTGTTTTTAGGGAAACATGTCAGTTTACACTTGTATCTGAAAATATAGATTGCATATATAAATACATATATCATTCATCTTTCTTTGTGCTTGTCTTTTGCTATGATAAGTGTTCATGCAGCCTTAAGAGTGTACCTTGTTGGATAGGCTTTTTAAGCTCCCTTTCATTTTAACACCAAAAAGCTTTGATGTAAAATGAAACAACAATGCACACACTACTGGAAGGTATGATTGCCTGTCACATACTGTCCTGAACAAAGGGTGGGATGTAGTGGGAGGGAGGGAGAGGGGAGTGAATTGGAGCTACTGGAACTCTCCTGTTTGTGAACAGATGAGCCTGTAACAGTAGGGGGCTGATTCAGGGATTATTAGATCCTGGGGAGAGTCTGTGTGTCGGGTACTGTACAACAGAGGAGAACAGTGCACAGCTAAGGTAAACAAGGCCTTTAATCAATCAGCGGATGTTTGAAAGCAGGGAACAGTTGAGAAAAAGCATGATGTCAATGGAGGCGGCCTGCAGTTTGTATAGGAGGTTATAAGTAGAGGAGCTAACTGCCAGGAACACGGAGCAGACCTCAACTGTTGCACGGGCCCAGTCTGATCCATTTGTCAGACCTTGCCTCCTATTTCTTCTCACTGACTGCCCTCTTGTTGCCTCTGCCTGATCTTTCGATTTCCTTGCCGGAACCATGCATCCCCAGCGTCCTCTTCCCCAGGCCATGCCCTCCTCCTCTCTGGGACAGCACCTGCGGGACATGGCCATGGGTCTGGGACGTGGCAAGAACTTCCTGGGAGGAAACTTTGCCTACGGTGTTATCCAGTCCGTTAAGGAGTGCCTCTATTTCCTCCTCTGCTGCTGGTGCATCAAAGAGATCCTGGACTGACAGACTGAAAGAGAGTAGATCAAGTGGTCAAACATTGATTTTCCCCTTTTCTCCGTTGGCTCCTATAGTATAATTTCAACCAGCTTTTATTTCATCAGGACTTGAGGGTTTCATCAGTGGTGCTGGCAAGTATGACTCTTATCTCATATGACAATAAACTACCACTGAGCACATAGTGAACTAAAATCTTTCAAATTGATATGTAAAATGCAGTTTATGTTGTCTAGTGTTTAAAGAGAGGTTCATTTACTAAATCCAAAGGTTATTTAATGTTATATTTTATATCTGTCTTTATCTTTTCAGTTTCTATAGGATGCTTTTCTTGGATTCCAGGAAACACACTGGCACATTTCCAGGTGCACATTGTGTTCATTATGAGACTGGGTCAGAATTTCGTGAATTTACCATACTGATCTAAGATCTTGAGGAATGGCACCCCTGATGTTCACTGTACAACACAAACTGGTGTGCAATGAATAAAGGAACTAATGAATAGAAACATATTACCATTATGTCTGCATTTTTTGTTCATTTTGTTTTGTTTAGTCTTATAGAAACATAAATTAAATATACTGTATAGTGTACAATTTTAAAAAAGAGAAAATGTATTTTATATATGGTTTAGGTTTCAAACTAAGATTTTATGTGCTTTTAAACCTTGTATTTATTTGATTATGACAAAGTTTGCGAAGTCATTATAGGGGACTCATTTCTGATTTATGTATAGAACAAAAACAGGGCAAACATGCTGTCTTATATGGGACAGAAGGATATTGCTTCCAACGATAGCAACTTTGGATCAACCCAAGCCTGTGGACTACCATTAAATGCCCAGCACTGGAGGTGTACGAACATAATGTATGTAAGATGTATATACATACTCTCATCACCTGCGTCTGTCACTCAAATTGGAAACTTTCCCAGTGTAGTACAGTGACATCGCATTGCCATTGGTCGAGTTTAAGGGCGAGGGGCGGGACCAGAGCGGACACTGTCTGTGATTGGACAAGAGGCGCGTGGATCACGCAAGTTCAGGAGGCAAGTTCTTAAGTTGGATGGGGACATTCAGAAGTAGCTGCGTTATGTGTGACAGACTGTGGCGTTTGAAGTAAAGCAGTACCACGCCACGGTAAGAATGACCTAAATTCAGATGTACTTACTTTTTTAACGGTTGTTCTGTTCCTTGTTTGTTCTTCCATTGCGTCGCCTACGTCGTTTCACTCACCTTTTCCTGCTTGCTCGATTGAGTGTTGCAGCCTTTGGAAAGTTCTGTTTTTAATTGCTAGTGTTAATTTGCGTGTTATTTGAGCTATCTTGCGATTTACCTCACTCAACTGGCCTTAAATACGCTTAAAAATTGCATTTGTGTGTTTAACTCCGTGTTTTTTGCGTGTAGCACATCGCTATATGATATTTCCTGTCACAGGCTTCACCCTAGTTAAAACAGTTTGTACAACTCGATACATAATCATGTGATTAACTGCTTGCTTTGTTTAGGATGCGGTGTGAACTGCTGGGAACAAGCGGGTTGTGGTCTTTTTGCTGAAAGCCTAACATTGCCGTACAATTGACCTATCCTGCAGTTTATTCTCTTGACCTTTTTTGGTCATTTTTCCCTGCTGAGAACAAGATAAGATTAACCCTAACCCCACAGCTGTAGTTGTACATTTGGCTTTGTTTTGCTCAAGAAAAAAAATCATGTGTGGCCATTTGTGCTTAACTAACTAAATTTAAGGTGGCACCTAATCTAAACTGAAGGCAGTTTATTGTTAGTTTGAAAAGGTTTTAATAATCGCAGAGAGGGTGTCAAGTATCTTTTCCATGAATAGACAACGTTAAGACATTTTGAAAACCTGACTCCCAAAGCTTGAGCTTTACAGGTGAGAAATTAAAATTACTCAAAAAGAGAGAGTAAGATCAAACTACAAGGCAGTGAAAATGATTTCCTCTCTTTTAAAAGCCATTCTGCCTCTGTCCTGTTCCTCATGGCCATCTTCTGCATGCTCCCTCTTTCTGTCTCCAGTCAATCTCATGGTGGCTATATTTAGCTGGTATCTATTTAAGCCATTTATGCTGCACAATGCTCCTAGGGCCCTAGGCTAGATTCAGAAGACTTCTCCTGGGAGGCACTCGATTAGGAGACCTAAATTGCGGAGCTGGGGGAGAATTGAATTTGGGGAGTGAAGTGTGTCATTACACAGATGTGGTGTTAACTTAAGTGGTTAGCTCTTTGTGAAGAAAGCCAGATTACACATAATAAATATGCATCTCTGAAATGTCATTCCCTGCGGGTTTGAAAGGAAAGGCTTTAGACAGCTGTAATACCTGACACTTGAATCTGACCAGGTGCTCAAATTGAAATGTCAGTCTGTGTTTCTGCTTGAGTGATCTTGGTCTGGAAAGAGTTGTGTTGGTCAGATACATTAAAACAGTTGAACCAAATGTTTAGCTTATTGTAAAATGTGTAATTCCTTAGCAATGTACACATAGGAATAGGTATATACAGTATATGGTTGAAATGTGGTGTGTAGACATATATTAACAGACCAGTAGCTTTTATATGGACACCTCATTCAGTTGTCTGTATCTCCAGAATAGTGCCGGCCTTAGTTACCTGTGTCTCTGCCAAAACATTTCCCAGCTAGTCAAAAGCAAAGGGTAACCAAAAGGCCCACAACACATGCAAACTACTAATGAAGAACTGAATGGTCCCAGGGAACTGGACTTCCTGCGCGTACACACACACACACACACACACACACACACACACACACACACACACACACACACACACACACACACAGAGCAATGCGTTAACAACTGCTTACAGAAAGGTCTTTTATTTGCAGAATGGGTGAGGCTGATACATGCCTTGCAAAGGCATGTATCCAAATCATGTGCACGGGTAAACAAATGATGTCCAATTCTTTGAGCTGCAGTACTGTCACCCATATTGTGGACTAGTGGCAGGCCTCAGAACAATACACCTACAGGTTGTAGGTTGTTAGCTTCAGTAAGTGCATTGTTTAAAAAACAAAATCCTATTTTTCCCACTCTGCCACCTTTTTAAAATTTAGGATTTACCTTGTTTGAAAAATCACACGGCCAAGGGTACACAAAGGAGTTTAGGATGTTCTTCAGTTTATTTCGATTTCTTCTCAGTCAGTTAGCATTAATCATGGAATCTGTTCTGTATGTTCCCCTTGTGTTGCAGGAGAAAGGCAAAGCCTCTAGGGGGCCATGTCAGGTGGCAGCAGTGCTAACAACAGCTGGACCATCCTCACTCCTGAGGTATCACTACTCTGTAAAGGGCATAGGAACATGTGGAGTTGCTGTGAATGACCTCATTGAAAACGTATTTTTAAAAAAAACAAAAAAAAACACTCCTCGTCCCAATTGATTTTCTTTTGGGTCACCTGAATATGAAGTAGGTTTCTGTAATAAGACGGCCTTTGTTTCTTTTCTTTTTCCTTTCTTATTTAACTATTAGTCAGAAAGATCAAAAGATAGACAGTATGTTCAGATTAGCATATATTGTGTCTAGGTCTAATGTCAGTGGTAATAATGCCTGTTTGTTTTTGTCCTTTGTTACTGTTGTTTGTCTCAGGAGACTGTTGCTGAAACCCTGAAGCCTTTGGCAGAGGAGACAGAACACCATGAAGAAAGCCTTACATCTGCAGCTGGTGTTTGTCACAATACATATGAGGATTATTTATAGCAGAGAAAAAAATCATATTTATAACTCATATTATAATTATTATAATTTCTAGTTTTTCATTTTCACTTCTTTACTTAATAGACAAAACAACCTAAAGAGTGTAAAATAATATACCACATGATTACAGCTCATATTTATACACACTGGTGACAGGTATCCCTAATAAGAATTTTCTGAGTCGCAATTGAAATATGCTAAACTATTACTCTAAAAGTCTTCATTCTTGGCTCCTTTTTCTGTGTTCGATGAGCCAGGTTCTGGGGAGAACCAGCCTGCAAACCTTGCAGAGTCTGCAGAGGGGCGGATCTCTGTGGAGGGTCACCTGGTGAGACAGCAAATATTTTTATCATGTAATATTTGTTACATAGCTTAGTTGATTATGTAGTTATGGTTGACCAATGAAACAATTCTGTTGTCTTTTTATTTTGTAATTTTTACCATTGTTTGGTATAATTACATCCTGTGACAATTCACTTCTGAATAGCCACATTATCAACCATTTTAAGTATTCAATGATTCATGACTTATTTCAGCTGTTACTAGCTTCTTGATGCATTAATAATATAACGTTCCACACAAAGTTTCTAATTAAAGAAATTCATGAAAATCAAGTGAACACACCTTGGCTTAGTTCAAGGGTAACAATATCCTCTTGGATTATTGTAGACTATTTCTTGGTCTCAATCCGTAACTTCCTGGAGTTTCCTCTAGTTGCCAAGCAGCTGGCCCTAGCTAATTAATAATTCAGCATAATAGAGTCTGACTGATACGGGATTTTTAAGTCCGATTTCAATATTTGAGATTTTTAAAATCCGATACCCAATATATTGGACGATATTGTTTTTTTCCCCTTATTTTAAGAAACACATGACATAAACAAAGATTATCCCTAAAATGTCATGTTGAGATCGTACCAAGATACCATGACATAATTCAGTATTAAAAAAAAGCATTATTATAAATAATACTATAAATAAATGAATAAATAATACAACAAAATATATCAAGGATTGATATGATTTGATAAATAAAAGTCAAATAAAACTACAGAATTTTTTAAAAATATGATTTGTTATAAATTATGGTATACTACTATTAATGAACATTAAAGTAAATAGTGTATGTATTGTGGTGGCCAGGAAAATGAAAACTATATAAATTACCCATAAAACATATCATCTGCGGCACAATGACAAAGAGGAAATGCTGCTGTTAATCTAATGATACATTTAAATTTGAGAATTCACAATAATGTTTCACATTCAAAAGAAGAGGTAACCTTAGAGAGCTTTGTTAGGCAGGAAGCCGTGTTAGATTCTTGTTCGGTTCACATTTATTGAAGTCCGCTCTGGTTTAATCATTTCTGACACGCTGAACTGTAGCTCGAGACAAGCAGCTCGCAGATATATTTAGAATACCTCAAACACTATAGTTTAATTGCTCATTAACGTTAGCACTCTTCCACAGATAAATTATTGTAATGGCTTTGTTGCTAATTTAGCAATGGGCAGATTTAGCTGCTGTAAGTTATGTTAAATAATAATAAGTAATCATAATCATAAGTAATGAAACTGGAAGAAATGAGAGGATCGTTCACTAGAAGTGCCGCACTGTTTCAGAATAAATCTACAATCACGTCTGTCAGTGTAACGTTGGCCTCCACCACTCACCTACTGCAACATGAAACATCTTGCTGCGACCTGGGAAAGTGCAATGCAAGTGCAAATGAATGTTTTCAGGAGAGAAGTGATGAGGGCTGTATTTGTTCACAGCCCTCATCACAACTCAACGTAAACAGTGAGTGTGAGCGCTACCAGGAGCTAGGGAGCTACTCACCGTAGGTTCAGCAAAGCTCCAGTAGACTGCGGTCAGCTGATGTTTTGTTTTGTGGTGTTGCAGTGTTGTTAACAGAGGCGCTGCAGTGCGTCCTCTGGTGGGCAGACTATGCAATGCTCATGACCTGAGGCAAGGATCCGACTAGCTTTCTCTTTTTATAATAGCAGCTTATATCGGCCAATAATATCTGCAAAATGATAAATCGGTCGGGCTCTAGCACCTAACCCCCTGAAGAGTGAATTGACGTTTAACAAAAAAGGTTTTTACATTTTGGTTTTGTGCAAATTAAACAAGATATAAAATGATATATAATCTGTTATTTAGTGAGTTGAAGAGGTGCTTGTATGCAAATTTGCATTCTGGACAGAGCTAGGCTAGATCCCTTCCCTTTGTTCCCCCTGTTTCTCGTCTTTGTGCTTTGAGTGAGTTTAAACCAAAAATGCTAAAGGGGAGCTAAAACCTCTGACTGACAGTGAACTTTATTTACCTGATTCTTATACCCAGATATCAGAAGAAAAAACTGTAGACCTAAGTGGAGACAGAAGCACAGAGCAACACACCGCCTTATCTGATGCCGCCCCTGTTCCCACCTTTTTGGAAGTCTCCGACAGCTTTGTCCCTGGCAAGGATGCATTCAGCCAGTCAGAGCACCTACCTGAGGGCCCAGCAGAATTCAGCCCTGATTCATTTTCTGACTCCTATGCACACATAACCCCCTTCCCTGATGAGCCCCCAGCCTCACTGCTGAGCACAGAGACTCTGGGAGGAGTGGAGTTTACACAGGAGGAAGAGAGGCTCACAGAGGAAGGAACGCGGCATTCGCTGAACGGGGATGGGCTACAACAGGAAGGGGAGGAGTCAGATCTGTCTCTGAGGACGACTGATGTAGGGAAACAGGCAGGTATGAACAACAAGACTTTAGTTAGGTCATTATTACATTAATATTATAACCTCAGCATCAGTTTTAATCATGTGTATGTCATTTTATACTTCGCAAAGATTTATCACCTGGTACGCATGTATCATTTCCTTTTTAATTTTTTGGAGACTAAGTCGTATGTACTATTTGTGTTTGAAGTGTACTTGGTGGACCAGCTGGTAATGGAATTGTTCAGTATCTGGGCCAGGAGGTTGTCTGGACAGGCTGTGGTTGGTATGAGGCAGGGAGCATGATGTGACAGACAAACTTGTAGTTGCATGACACCCTGCAGAAGTAAATTGGCTTCAAAGGGACTGGGACCTCCCTAAAGTTTATTTTTTTCTGCATTGTGGTGGGGGGGGTTCGGTCTGCAGCTATTTTTTCGCTACAGCATTAAAAATGAGTCTTCTTCTGCTCTGTTGTGCATTTTTTTTTTATAAATACAGTTTTTGCTTACAAACTGGAGTCCAGTGTCAGTGAGGTCACTGTAGTGCCCATTTATATTTATATTGCTTTTTAACAGTAAAATGTGATGTGAATAGATTGCAAACTGTTTCCAGATGCCAGAAGTTGAAAAATGAAGCATCTGAATTACTGTCCAGACAGCATAGTTAAGATTAAAGCCTTATTTATGGGGAAATGGACCAAATGAACTCATGTCCCATGCACAGCAGAGCAACTAAAGAAGTCTTACCTCCCATGTGGGGTTCTGTCTCGTATTGCACCATCCGACTGGTTACAATGCCATAGCTGTCTAACATCAACTTTGTAAGTGCAAATTTGTGTTCAATAACGCACAACAGCTTTGTTTCGAAATATTAAACATGGCAGGAAATAAAATAGCCCACTGGATACCGATACAATAAATGATCTGTTCTTCATGTATGCCTGGAGTGGTCCATAAAATAGATTAAACCTGAGAAGTGCAAAGTAATAATTAAAATACTCTTTAACAACAGTTTTTTTTGTTTGTTTTTTATATTATACTCTTCCCGCCCTCTGCTCCAAACTCCCCTGTGGCTACAGAAGTGAGTGACGAGAGGACTGAGAAGACTGGAGGGGAGGGAGAGCCAGAGGTGAGGAGAAGGAGGTCTCTCTTAGCAGCTCTGGAGCGGATCGGAAGAACAGAGGAGGAAGAGGAAGGAGAGGAAGAGTTCCAGCTGCCACAGCGTGACGAAGACAGCGGGTTCTCTGTGAACAAGTGCATCCTGGGTGCTGTCATTCTGGTAGGCCTTGGCACCATCTTTTTCTCAGGTATGCATCACTAAATGGCCCGTTGAGAAGGTAAATGTGCCATTTTGTTTTGCCTGTTACTGGTTTAATTTTACTTGTGATGAGTTTTAAGATGTTAAAATGAGGTTAGCTAAGAGCAAAGTGATGAGTTCCTAGCAGTAAACTATAAAAGGGTGCTCTGAGACTGAGGTGTATTATACCTGCAGGTGTCTTCATGGATCTGAATGAGGGTAGGTTGTGTGTGTCTGTGTCTGTCTGTGTGTGTGAGTGACTAAATGAGTTCTGGTTTTGTCCACAGCATGTTTGTATGCGCATGAAGAAAGAAATGTTTTGCATTTGCCACATTTTTAAAGTACTGCACGGTTTAAAGCATGCAAGGGAGTGAGGGAGTGATTTATGCATTTTTGCAACAAGGCTTATTTGCTTTTTTAAATAACCATGTCACCACAGTGTAAACCAATTATGTTAAGCTTGCCCACCATCCCTTCTCTTGTGAAAACGTGGAGATACAAGGTTTTCAACCAGCAATAAATATACTGTCTCCAATCTTTCATTTTGATTTTAATTATATTATACAGTGTCTACCATTATGTACCCTTACTCAGCTGAGGAGTACACATTTTATTTGTTTGTTTTTTGGGTAGGTGCCATTTTTTTCAGTAATATGCACTGAGTGTAAAGCTTTTGCTTGTGTTGTTTTTTTCAGTGTTATAACATTAAACTTTGCATAATGCATTTGCAGACAGTGACTATGCTACTAGGGAGCTGAAAGACACAGAGTTACCAGGAAAACAGGTCAGTCTGTTTCACTTCTTTATTTTTTTTTTCTCCTTCTATTTTGTCTTTGTTATCTCTTCTCTGACTTATATTCGTTATAACTCCATTTTGTGTACTGATTTTTACAGTACAGCGAGTACCACCACATGGATTTGTTGTGTGATATGCTCAGTAGGAGACCACCCACGGCACTGGCAGCATTACTGCCATTGTCTACCAACTGTTTTACTTCGGACTTTTGTTCTTTCCCATCCCATCAACACAAACTGTTCTCTCTCTAACTTGTCGACTTGTCTGTCTGGCAATAATAATTCTGAGAAATCATCTGAAATCTTGTCATTGTGTTGTACTGTGTGCAACTTGCGGACAGGAGTGGCTTAATCCGGAAGTTCCTCCACCGCCAGTAGATGCTGACAGTACAGAGCTTCTAAATAAGTTAGCCAAAGGGAACCAGCAGATTTCTGTGCTACAAGCCCAACTTCAGGTGTGACTCCATTCTGTCTCTCACCTCATTTCCTCTGTGTGTGCATGTGTGTGTATGTATGTCTGTGTGCATGTGCGCTATGCATATATACAAGTGTGTCTGTGTATGAAAGTGTAACTGAGTGTGTAATATTCTCACAGGACCCTCTTCTGTTTTTTTTCCCAAACAGACACAGAAAGAAGAGCTAAAAGTAGCCAAGGGACAGGCAGCAGAGGGAGCAAAGGAGCGGCTGCGGTGGGAGGAGGTGGAGAAGGAAAACAGTAGGTTGAAGAAAGAGATGGCATCTCTCCCTGTCCTTCAGAAAGAGAACGAGAGGATGAAGAGAGAGCTGGAGTCTGTCCCGGCCCTACAGAAAGAACTAGAAACACTGAGATCCACTGTGACTGATTTAAAACTCTCCTCAGGTACAAAGGGACAGAGGGAGGAGGTATTGAGGGGACGTGGAGGAGGGTAGAAAATGTTGAACAATGATAGTTATTAGAAAGCTAGGGGAAGTGCAGTATGTTTCTTCCTTTTTTCTTCTTTTCACTTGAATGCTCACTTCTCATCTTTGTAGTGGTAGTGACTTCTTGTGTTTCCTCCAGCAGCCAGCGAAGCACTTCAAGCACCTGTGAAGCCTACTACATCGCCCTCCAGTGGCCAGCCAGAGGACCGCATGCAGGACGCTGAATCTAAAGACAGACAGGCTAGAAGGCCATGGGATGACCAGAGGGAGAAAAAGAAAGATATGAAGAAGGAGAAAAATGACATGGGTGAGAAGAAGGAGGGCAAAGAGAGAGAAAAATCTGAATGGATGGAAACAGAGAAACAGGAGCGCAAAGATCGAGGTAAAGACAAATTGAAAAAGGGAAAGCATGAGCAAGGAAAGTTTGACAAGAAGAAAGATGAGGAAGGTAAGCTAAAGAGGCACAGTGATGAGCCAAAATGGAAGGAGAAGGACTGGAAGAAAGAAAAGGCTAGCAGAGGTGATGAAGGAAAGCCATGGAAGGATAGGGAAGTGAAGAAAGAGTGGATAGAAAAGAGTAATAGAAAAGAATTGAAGGAGGAAAAAGACTGGAAAAAGGCAAAGCATGAGCAAGTGAATGAGGATCAACAATGGAGAGGTAAGGAGGAGAAGAAGGAATGGAAGGTAGGAAATAACCAGGGAGAGAAGCACAAGGGCAAGGAGAAATGGAAGGGAGTGAAGGAATGGAAGAAAGGGAAAGATGGCTTCAAGGAAAGTGGCAAAGAGAAATGGGAGAAAAAAGATTGGAAAGAAAAGGGAGAAAAGAGAGAGTGGAAGAAAGACAGTGACTGGAAGAGTAAAAACAGCAAAGATCATAGTAATGAAGGGAAGGGAAAGGGTGAAGGGAAACAGTGGGAGGAGAGCAAACATTTTGGTAAAGAAAGGAAGGGAAAGGATGAGGGGAAACACTGGAACGAGAACAAGTGGCAGAGAAAAAATGGTAAAGATGATAAGGAATGGAAGAGGAAGGATGAGAGCAAACAGTGGGAAAATAAAGAGCATTGGAAGAGAGGACAGAAGGAAAAAAAGCACAATGGAGATGGGGAAAAGGACAGATCAAGCTCCCAGAAACACAAAGAAGAGCACAAATTTACCAGTAATCACGGCCACAAGGAAGAGCATCTGTGGGGAGACAGAAAGCCTCCTCACACACACCGCCGACCCTCCCTGGAGCAGCCAGAGTACTGGGTCCAGCAGAGAGACCGCCTCCAGCACAACCCCAAACCCCCACAGAAGTGCAACTCATTGGAGACCTGTGCTCAGGCTGAGGGCCTGCTCCCTGTCACCTTCCCTGAGTTTGAGGCCATCCTCCAAATGTACCTGGCCAAGGCAGAGGAAGTAGGAGTGGATGAATCCAAAAGAGAAGAGCTCAAAAAACTAGCCGTCGAATCCTTCAAGGACGGAGTGTTTGTCCATGACCAGATGAGCTTTCAAGACTTCATTGAGGATTTGGGAGATATCTTGGAAGACATGGTGGAAGAAGAAGAGGAAGAGGAGCGGGATAGCGCCATAGAGGAAGAAATGGAGGGGTTTGAAAGGGAAGTCATGAAAAAGTTTTCAGTGCCAGGAGCTGGAGAGAAAGAGGAGAGATCCAAAGGGGAGTTGAGGAAGGAAAGCGGACGAGGACGTGGTTGAAGTGATGGATTTGATGGCTCTGTTAAGAAGGAGGTAAGAGCGGTGATGACGGATGAGAAGCTATTCAAAGGGAACATTTTATTTTGGACCACAAATGCATACAAGTATACATTGATCATCCTGACATCCTTTTTACAGCATCTTATTTTACCCCTTCCATCTGCCAGGCAAGAAGTTCAACTTTGAATTAAATGTCATGGTTTTACCTCGCACATTAGTGCTTAAATACACCATTTGCATAGAGGGAATTTAACCCATTAGATTGAGTTGGCTATTACTCTGCTGTATAGTCTTAATCACACATTACAACTCTTCCCCTGCAAACAGCACTGTGCACTGTTAACATCTACCTATTCATTGATCAACAGTATGTACTGCACCTACAGTATGCCATCTTTATGTATTAGTGGCTTTAGCCTGTGTCTTAATCTCAGATTATCTTTAGATCATTTAGCAAACAGTTTGTATATAAGGGTGGAGCAAGGTGAACAGCTGAAAAAGGTTTAGTGAATATTTTGTGAAATAAGTCTGGATTGAGTTTTTGAATTTTTGTTTAATGTTTGTAAATATTGCATAAAATATGTTTAAGAACTATGCTATAGTGCAAAAATATATAATTAACTTATTTTATAGAGGTTGCCGTAATATAGATTTAAAAAAGTAATTGGTTGGCACATATGTTGAGCACGAATGCTTCTTTTCAGGTACAGAACTCGTGCACTAATGTGTACTTAATTGTTTTACTATGAATGCAGCATTTGTTTTGATTGATTAGGCTGGTCATGGCACATAGTTTACAAAAAAGCTTCTTTTTTTTGCGTTTTCTATCTTATGTTTAAACGCTAATTTATGAAGTGTTGCTGATTCAAGGGCCTGCAGCCACATAAATGTTTTCAGAGTGTATCGATTCAGAAACATATGCTGTGCGGGCTTTGTGGCAGAATAGAGAACGCTGTATGTTAGGTTAGGATGTTCATATTTGCTACTATTACTGTCATAAGAGCATAATAATAAATTTGGCACATCCCTGTGATGGAATAACTTGATTTTGTCTTCTTTTCACTCACTTGTTAAAATGTCATCTTCATAAAACACCCCCTGCAAACATCTACTGATTTTATTTGACTTGGAGATTTCATGTCTTCATGCTTCATCTGAATTTGATCCTGTTGGATTTGCAAGACTTGATGACTCTGCAAGGTTAGAGAGAAGGTGAGAGCTTTGGCCCCATAAATTTCTGCTGGAACTCAGTGGAACAGTTTTTAGTGTATGTTTAAGAAAAGAACACAGAGGTCTTACAAGTGTCGTTTTCTGCAACAGGCTAACAGTATAACAAGCATAGTGTTCAGTAGAGTCATCATACTGTACAGTAGTAGCCATCTTGATTCTACAACAGTACCTCCTAGTTAAAAAGTAGCAGATATACAAATGATTGGACAAGTTATTTGTTGACAAATTAATACAACATGAGTGTTGTATTAACTGTGTGTGCTAATGCAGAGGAATCAATTCCTGTCCGTGGACTGTTTCCAGACTTATGTTAACGTCATCGTCTTTGTGTCATCAGGGATACTTTGTCCACTGTCCCATCCTTTTATATTCCATGTTTCTTAGTGGAACAACAACTTGGCTGATGGTAGCTGAGGAAAAGAAGAAAAAAAGGGACTGACTGAAGGGATTGACTATGATGACTCATTCAGTAACTAAGGGTCTGTTTTTCAGTCAATCATTGTGCCAGTGTGATACTAGAAACTGGAGTACTAGCCTGGTACATAAATACTGTATGTGAGAATAGATCAGTTATAGAGGTGTAAGGGAAATAACGGTTCTCTGCATGCAAGACGTGTTGATACATAGCCACTTACAACAAACTGCCAGTCATTGCCATGTAGCCCACCATATTGTTCTGCTTATCAGCCCTTTTGATAAAAAATAGACATGTTAATAGATTATATTTATCAATTAACAAAATGCAAAGTGAATGACAGAAGAAGTCAGATCAATAATTGGTGTGACCACCCTTTGACTTCAAAACAGCATAAATTCTAGGTACACTTGCACATAGTTTTTGAAGGGACTTGGTACATAGGTTGGTCCAGACATCTTTAACTACCTGCAGTTTTTTTCTGATTTAGGCAGCCTCAGTTGCTTCTCTCTCTTCATCCCAGACAGATCCGGTGATGTTGAGATCAGGGATCTGTGGGGCCCATATTGCATCCCTTCCAGGACTCCTTGTTGTTCTTTATGATGAAGATAGTTCTCAATGACTTTTGCTGTATGTTTGGGGTTGATGTCATGCTGCAGAATAAATTTGGGGCCAATCAGATGCCTCTTGGATGGAATTGTATGAGGAAAAGATATCTGCCTATACTTAGCATTGAGGAGACCGTTCATTCTGACCTGATGAGTCAAAATTTGTTCGTCGAAGGAGAGGTACAAGGATGAGTGTCTGCAGGCAACAGTGAAACATGGTGGAGGTTCATTGCAAGCATGGGGCTGCAAACGGGGTTGGGCCTCAGTTACTGTCCGTTTTGTGTATAGTCAAGTTGCTTTGCCTCGTTTCCGTCTTGGAGGTATGGCATTTTGGCCACAAGTCTTCCACAACAGCAACTTCTGACCAGATTTCTCTGTACAGTAGATGGGTGTACTGCTAGACATCTTCCGATTGGGAAGGCAAGTGAGCATAATGTCTTTATTTTGGTGCAGTAAGTTTCCTTGGCTGACCACTGTGTCTACAGTCCTAACCTTGCACATTTATTTGTGCCTCTTTAAAAGAGCTTGGACAGCACATCTGGAAACCCCTCTCTGCCTTCAAATGTCTGCCTGGGAGAGACCTTGCTGAGGCAGTATAACTACTTTGTGTCTTGTTGCTGTGCACACTATTTCTGTGGTGTACAGCTTTTGACAGTTAACTGTCTTTTCATCAACCTCATCTTGTGAGCTGTTTGTGTGTTGTTTGGCTGTTCCTCACCTAGTTGTATTCCTCCTACACAGCTGTTTCTGTTTCAGTTTATAATTGTGTTTCAACTTGATTGAATTGGTGATCAGTAGCATCTGTTTGGTATAATTGTTTAATCTGACGATATGCCTACAAAATCCCTGACGTTGTGCAAATGTGCCTAGAAGTATTGATGCTGTTTTGAAGGCAAAGGGTGGTCACACCAAATATTGGTTTGATTTGATTTTGACATTTGTCCAGTTACTTGTTAGTTGATAAATAAAATAAATGAACATGTCTATGTTGAAAGCATTCTTACTTTATAGCCTTTTTCTATACTTGCCTTAAACGCTTGCACAAGCCTGTTTTTTGCAAGCCAAAATAAGCATTATTTATTTGACGAAGGGGTCAACAAGAACCCAGAGTTGACTAGGGTTAAGCAGGACTGTCATTAGATGCTGGGCAGGGGTCTGAATCTAAACATACTAGAGACCTGGACTCCGGATCTAATGTAATTTTACCACATGTTCTCAGGGATAAGGTTTTAAAAAGTATGGGAATCTAACTAGGTGTATATCATAATTTGCATGTTGAGTTGTGAATGCAGAATGTAATGTACACTACATTTGTAACAGATTTCAACATAGAGAAAAAAAATATTCTTGACCATCTGGATTTTTCTGTATAAAAAACCTTACCAGCTGTGGGAGCAGATTTTTTTTAAACATTTTTTTTGCCAGGACTTTCCTTTTTATGTCAGACATCATGACAGCTTCAGATTAGTATAAACCATCCTCATGCCTGAAATTTCTCAAGTGCATTTAACCTACTCTGACCACCCACTGTACTGTATGTATAATACCAAAAATGATGTATGACAACCTACAAGGTTCAGCAGTATTTTATTATCTGGATCTTGGGTTTAGAGCACAGATTGTATCAGAGAGCTGATTTTGATTCTAAAACATGGACATAGTCTCTGTGATATTACCAATAGGTTTTTGAAGCGCAATTGTGATGCTCAATGTGAGTGGCTCCGGCTGTCATGTTGACAGTGCCTGAGTCACCTAACTCCAAGCTAATAAAAAAATGGAGAAAGAGGTGGAGCTGTGGTGGGCTAAATGAAGCTGAGGCTTACCACCTGCGATGGCACACGCCTGTCACTCACCGGCTTTGTGGCAGCATAGAGAACACTGTATGTTAGGTTAGGATGTTCATATTTGCTACTATTAACATCATAAGCGCATAATAGTTTGTGATGAAATAACTTGATTTTGTCTTCTTTTCACTCTCTTGTTAAAATGCTATCTTCAAAGAATACCTCCTGCACTAACTCACTATTGGAGCAAGCCTCAAGTGGTCAGTGGAAGGTCTGCAGTTTTTGATGCTTCCGTGTTGGCCCCAGAGGTTGGGGCTTTTGATCCTTTAAAACAATACAAAATTGAATATTGAATAAATATCGAAACCATATCAAAGGTTAAACTTTTTTTCCTATGAACTCTGAAAACTTCAAGCAAAGAGCTTTCCTGTGTTTTTAACTTAAATCATTTTTAGAGGCTTGAAGATGTTAACCTATCTACCCAATACCTATGTATTTTACAAGAAGAAAACACTGATACATGAATTTAGCTGCATCTACACTAACCAGCAGATGTCAGCAAAGCATAGCAGTGGTTTTCTTGTGATAAACCAAATTATTTTTCATACCTCAGAGACTTTTGACACAAAATAAATAGATCAAATCAACAGTTTTTGATACAAACTGTATTTGGAATATGTAGCACAAAATCAGAATAACAGAATCCTTATAAAAATCAACACATTTTACAGTAAGTGTGCTCACCTTTAATGCCACTGTAACTCAAACCATCAATCGTCAACCACTTATCCTGTGTACAGGGTCGCTTGAGCAAATCCCAGCTGACATCGGGCGAAAGGCAGGGTACACCCTGGACAGATCCCCAATCCATCGCAGGGCCATAGTTACAGAAACAACCGGTCACATTCACAATCAATCTTTGGACAGTGTGAGGAAGGTGGAGCAACCAAAGAAAATCCACGGGGCAACCAGGGTTTGAACCAGCGACCTTCTTGCGGTGAGCCCAGGGAGCAATACACCAGACCACCGTTCCGCCCTGTAACCCAAACCGTTAACCCTAAAAGATGATCAATGTGTGAAGGGTAGTAAAAGTAACAATAACAAAATCAGATGGCAATATTTTCACAAGAAATACAATGTTAGTATTATAACATTATTGTTGGAAAAGTTAAAAATAAAGATTGACATAGTATCATGTTGGATAATGAATCACTATTGGCCCAGCTGAATAGTCACTGAGTCAATACGAAACCAACAACATCACTTTCTTTTGGAGAAAGTGTTGCATTTGATATGTTCCTGTTTCATTTCTCTAAAACCTTTTTTTAGTGATGATTGGGGCATTGGTTGACTAAACTGTCTGCTCCAAAACTTTCACTGAAGGGCTATAGTGATGCCACTTGGAGTAACTTCTTACAATGGGGCAAAAATATATAACATTCTCCCGGCCTATATTTGCAAATCAAAAAGAGCTCAAAGATGAAACAGCAGAGACGACATGAGTAGTAAAAAAACTGATAACTTTTTTTTTTAAATGTTATTATTCAGATATATTGTACAAAATGCTTCAACTGTTTTTTTTTCAGTATTATTTCCCCTGTAGCTTACTCTAAATGTGTAACTGTAAAGTGTGATGTGAAATGGGTGTGTGTATCTGTGTGTTTGAGTCACATGTTTTATCCTCCATCCATAAATGTCAGTAATAGTGCAACTGTGTGACACACATGAACCCACGTAGTCCATAGCTACAGACACACATACTCAGTGTGTACCAGACTTCACACTCTATACACAGAGCTGGTAAAGTTTTCACTATTGGGATTTAATTTTTAATTAGTCAAATGTCTGAGTGTGAAGCAATGTGAAACAAAATTCCCCCAATCACAGAATTAGGGGCACTGACCAGATGTTTGTAAAGATTTATGGTTCACACATACCCAAAAAAAGGCAAACACATCTGCCCGTGATTTTGGTCAGACTTTTGAAGCCATTGTGAAAGTGATGTGGTTTTAAACGTGAAGGAAGTAAATGCAGAGATCAAACTTTGGGCTACAGAAGAAAAACATAAAACCCCTATCCCCATCTGCTGCAGTTTCAGCTATTAGGCTTACATGGAGCTCCTCTGTGGCTGTACTTACACACAGACCACAAAGGTAGTTTTTCTTCCCATTTGTGAGGCCCTAGTTTCAGGTCAAGAGGAACAGGTACGGTTTCATGAAGGTTAAAAGATGAGTGTATTTTACAAGACAAAGCCTGAAAAAAGCAATGTAACAATCATTTGGTGAGTTCTTAGATGATCTCTTGACAGGGAACCACTGTTCTACAAAAGTCTGTGCTTTGCCTTTTACTGTACATAAAAAAGAAAAGTTTGAAAACCT
The DNA here is from genome assembly GCA_024633595.2 of Lepomis macrochirus. Lineage (NCBI taxonomy): Eukaryota > Metazoa > Chordata > Actinopteri > Centrarchiformes > Centrarchidae > Lepomis > Lepomis macrochirus. Next base: position 16,947,726 of record JALXJV020000015.1, read on the forward strand.
GCACTTCTAACTTAATGCACAGGTTTGCTTTCTAATGCTAACAACGAGATATATACTGTATGTAAAGAATGGTTTAAAATTTATTTTTATTTTTAACTTTTCAATTACTGTCGTCTGAGAAATATAATACAGCACACAGTAAATGAAAAATGAAAAAAGCCTTTAAAATTACCTGTTTTTTTTGTTAAATTGGACATGAAATGAGATTCGATCCCATCAAAGTCACAACAATAGACAAACACAGTCTGCTTAAACTAATACAAACAACAATTATTTGTTTTCATGTGTTTTTGAACACACCATGTAAACATTCACAGTGCACTGTGGAAAAAGTATGTGAACCCATGGATTTAATAATTGGTGGACCCTCCTTTGGCAGCAATAACCTCAACCATCAGGTCTGATCTGCTACTACAGACCAGACAATCAGGAGGAATTTTGGACCTTTCCTCTTTATAAAATTGAGCATTCTGCGCTGTGGTCATGCAGTCTTCTTTGCAGGACGGCCACTCCTAGGGTGAGCAGTAACAGTGCTGAACTTTCTTCATTTGTCTAAATGTTGACTGATGAACATCAAGGCTTTTAGAGATAGTTTTGTAAATCTTTTTCGCTTCATGTAAATCAACAATTCTTAACCATAGGTCTTCTGAGAGGTCTTTTGTTCGAGGCACCATTAACATCAGCAATGTTTTATGAGAATAGCAAAATTATAATTGGTGTTTGTGTTTTTCACGAGGTAGCTCTAACCAAAACCTCCAATTTCATCTTATTGGCTGGACTCCAGGTTGGCTGACCGCTGACTCCAGTTTGCTTTTAGAAAAGTCATTAGCCTAGGGGTTCACATACATTTTCCTGCACTGTGAGTGTTTACATGGTGTGTTCATTAAAAACATATTACATATAATTATTTGTGTGTTAAGTAGACTATTTTTGTCTATTGTTGTGAATCAGGGGCATTTCCAGGCTCTTGAAACATTGGGGGCTTAGCCTAGCCCAGAAATCTTTCATGTTTTCACCTGTTTTCACCCCCCACCACCCTGTTGCCGCTTACCCAAAGTAGACCTACTGTAAAGCAACAGTAAATGACCTCTAAACAGTAACTCTAACAGCTGTTGCATTTTCTAATAATAATTAACACTGATTTTTTTTTTTAAATGTGCATATGGCACACAGATTTTGAGCATTAAACACTTAATTTCCTGCATTCTGGAGACATTTTCTGCACCAATTTATGGTGGAAATGCCTTTGTTTTTATAAGGGGAAGGACAAAATGTAGGTGGCTGGTGATAATTCAGAATATAAAAATATAATAGAATGCAGTAATAAGTAGCTTATTCTTTTTTTACCTTAAGTTACTTTTTTTAATTTAGAGATCTCTTCCATATTTACACTGCATTGCAGGCTTATTGTGTAAATAAACGTTTTTCACAGCACTTTAATTTGCTAATTAATTAATCATTTCTTGGTGCAAGCTATTTTTCAGAACATTTTTAACAAATGCTTGTGGCCACATGTCCCCAGCATCCCCACTGTAAATGACCCTCCCTCCCTACAGGTTAAGCTACTCCATGCTTACCACTTCACCTCTACTCTCCTCCTGCTCTCTCTCTGTCCCTCAGCACTGTCACTTTCACTCGGTTTCACTGTCTCAGGCCACCTCCTCTGTCTGGCAGTGGCCTGGGCTCTCCCTTTCTCCTTCAAGGTCCTATATTATGCTGATGTTGACGCTGCAGTTCCAGTACCGAACATATCGGTTATTTTCGCGCATTTGGCGATTTTTTTTGGCCCAAAAGAAACAGCTCGAGTAGAGGGGGAGGGAGTGGGGGCTAGTAAGATATGTGATGGGGCCAACCCAATGTCAGTATAGGCCTACGTCTGGGACTGTAGCCCTATGCCTAGACGAGCTCAGTGCTCTTCAACAGAGGAAGAAAATCGCAACTGAAATCACTCAGACAAAAATATTACCACAATTCCACACAAATGTTCACTTTAGCACCTCTGACAAAGTGCAGCTCACAGACGTTTTAGAGGGAAGAAGCATCCTGGAGAGTAAAACAGTAGTGTCACAGAGCGAGTGAACGGCAGGACACAGAGCGTCAGGAGTCTGTGTCGTGGTCAGATGTCATGATATTCTCTCACTACTGTGCAGCGACTGTTAACCGTTTGTGTTAATACATTGACACTGACCGACAACATTTCTATTTAAATGTATTCATTACAATTTTGCAATTCAGAAGTCGGAGACAAGCCCTGAAGCTGAGAGCAATGCGCGCTCTCTCTCTCTCCAAATGCAGGCAGGCTATGTAACAGAGGGGGAGTCTCCTTACGTGAACTTCAAAGAATCAATATTATTGCGAGTAGCCTCCGCTCTTTGAAGTCCTCAGAGACAGGCTGCGTCATGAAGATTATTGCATATTAACATGGAAAATATATTTTTTTGCTGTTGATTTACATTCGGGGCTACAGTCAAAATATCCGGGGCTAAAGCCCCGGAAAAATGACCTGGCGACGCCGTTGGAACAGATCATATTTTCCCTGTATATTAAGTGGACATATGGGCTTTAGTCTCCATCCAACTCGAGCAAAATAGTTAATTTATTTTCATTACCGGCTTCAAACTGCTTTTTGTGTGTTTTGTTTCTTCAGTTTGACATAATGAAAAGGAATCCACTCTTTTTAGAAGCTGACCATTCCACTTTTCATTCCTATTCAAGAAACTGCTACACTGTTGCTTCAGTGGTAATATCACACTCACACAAACAAACACATACAAGCTATACTGCTGCCTTTGTTGAGCAGGACGATTTTACACAAGTTAACATTCCCTAACATATAATTTTTTGTAATGAATAACTCCCATCTGAAAGGAGACTTTGTAAATCAGCACTGCTGATGAGCTGCAATAGATGCTGGATGAGTGGTTATAGCAGGCAATCAAGGAATTCAAGAAGTATGAATTATGTTTTGAAATGTAGACCAACAAATCTTAGACATAAGTACACCTACAGCTCCAATTGCAAAACATTAATTATAAGACAACTAGTAGCATCGCGCCATGGAAAATCCTGATGCTTTTAAACCACGGCATAAGATTTCTCAGTCCTCTCTGCAAGCCATTTGTTTTATGTTAGAAGCTGCATTCTCCTTCCTCAATGATGGCCAAGGGAATGGAAGGAGAAGACTGCTGTTTCAGGTATATGTGGATGTGTGTGTGTGTGTGTGTGTGTGTGTGTGTGTGTGTGTGTGTGTGTGTGTGTGTGTGTGTGTGTGTGTGTGTGTGTGTGTGTGTGTGTGATGCAGATGAGATGAGAAAGCTAGGTGTGGGGATATTTGGATGATGAAGCCATTGTGCTTGTTAGCACTAACTGCCTCCATAATATGCCAATTCTGCACATCCTGTCCGACCTTAAATAATATGACTGTTCTGAGTTAAAACCCAAGTGCCTCATTCTCAAAAGTTTTTGCAATACCGACTATACAATTATATCAGATTTATTGCTTTCCTTTTGCTCTCTAAAGCATTTTACCCATAGTTTCACACTCATACATAGCAAAGAAAAAATGTGAGACTATTGTCTAAGCATGAACTGAGCAAAACATTAAACTATTTGTGCACACACATTGTAATATATTTAACCCATCTGAGTTAGCCTGGGGTTTTCCTGAATGAGTTGATTCATCCAGTAATCCAAACTCAAAAGTTACACAACAAGAATGGATCAAAAAGACAATCACACCATGGAAAATTTTTTTACTGGCTGCAATGAATACACTGAAAACACAAGCAGTAAATTTATCCCTAGTATCTGGAAATGTATAATTCTCATAGGAGACATGACACTGAGGCCTTTATTTCAAACAACATGCATGCCATATCTTCTTACATCCCAATTTGAATGATGTAAAAAATATTTTTCTGTTTCAGGAGAGAAATTAGTGGATGATTTCCAGGATAGCTAGGCTCAAAAAAGAGTCCTCACAACTTTCTCCACATTTGTGTTGGCAGATCAAATGAAATTCTAGTTAAAGTCAAATTAAATCAAAATCAAATCAAATCAAATTTATTTGTCTAAAATCACCACCTGTGTGGTCCCAGTACACTTAAAACAGACATGCATAAAGTTTGCAGAATTGGACAAAAAAGGCTAACAGCACATAATAAACACACATTAAAAAACAACAATAAAATACACACTTATAAAACTAATAATAAATAAAATAAAATTGACAATTAAAAGTGATGTTTCTCTTTTATCCTAGCTTGAGCTCAATCTGTACTAAAAATGTACTGTATTTTGTAAATTCATTATTAGTATGATTGACAGCATTTTTAGAAATATAGGCAAAAGATGCTCCCTGTGCTCCTTTTGACATGTGATGGAGTCCCAGTTCAAGGCACATGCTGGCAGTGATGCTTCCTCTGACACACTGAGCAGGGATGAGTTCAGACTGGTCACATCAGAGCCCAGTAACTTTGTCAAGGTAACGCCTGTAGGTTTAACATAAAACAATACTGCAGTTGCTTGCTAGTGTAGTGTAGTTGTATTTGTATAGTTTACTTTAGTCTAATATATCACAGCTGTTGGATGGTTTTCACTCTGACATCTATAACACCCATTGAAATATTAAGCCAATTACTTTCATATGTCATATGTTTGTTTTTAGTTCTAAATGTTACATCAATGAAATAACTAATGACAAGGGTATAGCATACTTGTGGTCTTTTAAGTACATTCTAAAACTGATAATTATTTGACATAAAGGATAAGACTAGTGGGATTCTAATTTTGGCTTCTTGTCAACAAATCCCATAAAAAGACTAAAGCCAACAATGAACTGATGCAAGTGGCTCCAAAGCCTGATACATCTTATTCCTCTGTTACACAGAGCTCCATTGCTCTCCAAAAACCTATTTAAAAACAATCACGTTTGTCAGCCACACTGTAGATTTCTGTAGATTTAAGGTTCTGTACTCAGCTACCTGTTTGAAAGACATGAGTCACCTGCAGTTACACCGACACAGGACAATCGGGAAGATATTCCAAGTTTGCTCTGAGCCTCTTTGTTTACCAGGCAAAAAAGCTTTCTCATAAGGGCGGATTCATTTTGAAATGGGTATCATCTGGATGCCACATTGGCCCTTTTTGCTCTGACCACATAATTAACTGTTAGTCATACTTACGTGGGCAGTTTTCAGTGCATGTGGTCTTATTGTACTTCGGAGAACTTCAGAATATTTTACTCTTTCCACTCCTGTCTGTGATCTTGAGCCGGACTGAGCAGTTACATCTCATGTTGGGACAGGCTATAACGCTACATTTATTGTTCCACTGCATTCCCCAAAAACAATTAGTTTGTCATCAAGACAGAGTTGCCACCCTTCAGAGACTTTCGAAGTTTCACTCTAGTTGTGGTTGGGTTGTCTACACTCTTTTTATTTAACCCGAGCACAATGGCAGAAAGTAGTAGTTCTTGAGGCCCAACAAAAAATACAGGCTGAGTTTTCCAAGTGTGGAAAATTCCATGTGTTTCTGCCTGCACGAAAGTTAGTAATTACACTGGCCACTAGATGGTGACAGAGCAACAGATCCTTGTGCCAAACCAGTACTGCTGATGTTGCATGAATTATTTAACTGGTGTATGTGCCAGTGGTGTCAGCTTGCTTCTGCCTCATCGCCTCCACACACACACACACACAAACAATAATATCATAGTTGGTCCACACTGACTCTTTTTTTAGCATTTAATGTAGTATCTTCCTGCTTTCCTGCAGATTGCCAGCGACCCTGCTGCCATTGACCAGCTTATGAGCTCAATGGACAAGAACAATGATGGAGAGCTCAACTCCCTGAAGTTCTGGCAGCTGATTGAGCAAGCAAACACGGGGTGTTCAGCCAATAGAATGTCCTCCAATACTCTGTTACAGCCTCATGTGTGTTCCTGACTTGTCTGTGTGTCATATAGTTTGAGAAAATGGGAAAACAGCCAAGTGGAAACATCCAAAAGTCAGTTTCAAGTGCAAAATGCAGTGTTTTTATCAGTAGTTTTTTCTCACCCACTCTCTCACCAGCAACTGCCAAACTGGCACAGACTCTGTCACAAAATACTATTGACCAATTTCAGCAGTATTAGACACAGTCCTAGCTGTTTCACAAACACAAACACTCCCTGTAGAGCTCTACTGCTTGAAGTGCAGACATGTAAGCACAAACTTACTGGTCTGCTAGAGAGTTGCAGACCAAAATGGGAAAGCATTTTTCGAAGACTGGGAATGTGTGTTTGTGTGTACTATGTATTCTTGGCCCGTCTAATTCTGTGAAAAGAAACGTTATGGTTTATCAACTCCCTCCTGGACACAGTCATGTGGTGCTGGCAAAGAAAGATTTTGGAAATAAACATCTAAATAAAATGTAAAAACGTGTGTTTCCTGCTTCTCATGCCTTCATTTGTTAGTTTGTTGTAAAGTTTCATTTGTAGTGAACACTATCTTTCTATTATTTACACAACTGAGTAAAGTTTCAGGGTGTGGCTAGAGTACATCTGTCTATTGGGAAAGCTTTTAAACACACGCGCCCTTAGCCATGAGCGCTCGCCTGTTCCTACATGTTAAGAGAATGTATGCCAGAAAAATAATGAGACGAATGAGCAAGTATAAAACAGACATAGAATATGAAAAACCGAACATATTTCTTAAACCACATTATGAATACTTACTCTGTTTTCTTGAACAAACGGAAATGTTTGTTACAAAATGTTGCTGAAAATCTGCTGTTGCTCAAGCTGCGCCCCTTTCCACATTCCTCCTCTCCCAGGCACACGCCCTATGACAATGAAAAAAAAGTTGGCTGGAGTGAGAAGTTAAATCACGGAAAAGATATGTGTTGTTGGTTAATCTTGCCCAAGACTGAAGAGGAGGACCTGTGAGAGAGAAGGAGAGCAGCTTCTAGAGAAATAGTTTCTTGCCTTTTGTTTTCCTGTCCTAAGGTGAGTCTTTACTCTGATTCTAGCCTACGTTTTATGCTGCGCTTCTCTGTAGTAACAGGACATTATCAGTTAAGCTTATTTCCATAACTATGTCATACATTTTGTATAATTAGCGAGCGTCTCTACTGTCATTACCCAGCTTGGTGGTCACATGGATCAAGTTGTTCTTCTTGGTAATCGAACCCCAATCCCTTTACACTTCCAGAGAAACCTAAGTCTGGAGTCACGTTTACTTATTTATTTGCTGTGTGTCATTCCTGCCTCTGGTCGCTCTACAAATTGTCAGGATTAGTTCGGGCTAAATGCAAACGGGGGACCCGGGAGAGGCAAACCCCTGACATCTGTCTTACGCACGGCGCAAATTAGTTTTGGCATCTGCGCTGAGGCAGTTTTCGCCCCGTTAAACAGTCATACGGTGATCATTGTAACGGCGGTCAGATTTGGCTCTTATCAGTCTGAATTATTAACGTTATGATAAGACTCCGGTAGCGAGAGTCGAATGGCTTGAGCCTGGTGTAGTGAATGATGCGCAGGAGAAATAGCGACCTGGGCGATGACAGGTAACATGCACATGGAGGAAGTGAGTCAGTCACACCTAACGCAAATAACACGATCAGGGTGGAGCTGATTGTTCCCTGGGATAATTCAACGCTCATGAATTATCGTGAAGCCAGCGCTCATGATGATTCTGTGTTCTGTGGCCAGTATGTTAAAAATTCTGAGACATCAAGAAACAGCAACATTTTGGTGGTGAGGGGTGGTTGGGTTGGGTTTGGGTGGGCCTACCAGTCTTAGATGTTAACTGGTTTGTACATGTCAAGCCTAGCGGCAACAATGACTAAGCTCTCATCTCTGCTCAGTACCTAGTCATGCTTTATGTGATTTGTTCTGGAGGTACCGTGCACATACACTATAATACACATAGAGCTTTTAAATTTCTTCTTTAAAATCTACAGTATCTTTTGGTCACAATTAAAACTTGCAGACACAAATGACATATAATGTAAGGTAAATCCCAGACCTGGCCAAGACGAAATGAGGAGGGGAAATACCAAAATACTAAGTATTCTATACTATGCTTCAAATGCTAAAATAAGATGTAGAGACAACAAAGAGGTCGTTAAGTTATCTTGAATTATGCCAGAGATATTTGATTCCCTAATTTGATATTGCATACTTTTTTACCAACATGAAACATTTATTTAATCAAATGAAAAAAACAGTAAGAGCCCTTACAGTAAGAGGTGACTAGATGTGTCTGTGGGATTGTAAGAAACAGGATCGGTAAGTGGAAAAAACACATCCTCTAATCCTTGTTTTTTTCCACTCCAGAATTACTGGATACTTTTAGGCTACTGTTTTCTAAAAATATCAAAGAAAGTATCACTCTTTGGTTAACTATCCAAAGACATGCATCTGGAGACATTGGGTCACAAGTAGGAGTTGCTTTATTTTAAAATGTCTCATGCCAATACAGGTTGGGAGTCACTGAATTAGCAAAGGTGCAGTGCAGAATTTCAGTGAAATGTAGCAAAAAGGACCAATAATGCAAATGAGACCTCACACGAGCATTCATTGCACTTAAGTCATTATAATCACAGTCTCCACGCTGTGAATCTGAACGGCACATGTGCTGAAAGACTGTAGCCGAGCTACATGTGTTGTCAGCACCCACAGTCAGGCCATCTTCAGCTCTCATCAGACAAACCCTACTGCAAGTTCCTTTCTACCCATTTGTAATTCTGTGGCCCTGATGTCTCCAGTTCTGTCCGAAGCCTAGTTGGTTTCATGTTCATCTCATTACACTCGCAAGAGATTCTAATTGATGGTGGCCTGTCAGGCATTTTGATATATGGCCTGTAGAGCCACAAACACACAGACACTGGGCAACCTGCTCTTGTGCTGCTGTTCGTCTTGTAAAGGAGGTTAGGAAGGTGTTGGGACAATTATAGTAATCTATTAAATAATAATGAACAGCATGCTGATAACAGATGCTCACTTGTATGTAGGAAAGAGTGATGTGTTCACCTTTGTGTGCATGCGTGTGTGTCTGTGTTGGCATTGCAGGGACACATGAAATAGAATCCAGGGTTTGCGTGCCTGCTCGATCTCACCCAGTAATTAGGTTAATGCAGCAGAAGTCCTAATTGCTGTTGTCCTTCTCTAGATACGTGTGCATTTATCTTTCTGTCTGTCTATCTGTATGTCATTGTGTGTAGGTCAGTGTAGGTGCATGTAGTGTGAGCATCAAGGTGTGACATCTGTGTCAGATGAGAGATTTACCAGCTCCTATTGTTACGCCAACATCATTGCCACAGGCACCCACCATCATTACCCATCCTGTGGCCACCGCTGTATCCCTGTTGTTTTTAATACACAGTAGAAATCCTGCAGCAAGGCCTCGCACAGAAACCAAGAGATCCCTAGAAGTTCAATATGACAAAATTTTCATAGTGGTGTGGTGGAATGTAATTATGTACTATAAATATTTGAGGTGCTTGTATCTTACTTGAGTATTTCCATGTTCTGCTACTTTATACTTCTATTCTACTACATTTTAGAGGGAAATGTACGTTTTACTATACTGCATTTATCTGATTAAATAAATCACTAATTACTTTTCAGATTAATACAAAGTATATTCAGCAAATAAAAATGATGTATTTTTATATGATATGATATACATATATAAAGAGAAGACTTTATTGATCCTGGGGGGGGGGGATTCACAAGCTGTCCAGCAGTAGGGGAGAGCAGGGTGAGTTGAGCCAGTTTTTACTTGATGTGTTTTTAATGTTAGGACATGACAGTTATGTCTCCAACTAAAATATGTACATATATTTTAGGATGTGGTGCATCCCTGAGAATAATCAATTTGGATCCAAAATAAACTGTTTTCAAAATCTGGATTTCCAAAAAAAAGTGGAATCTTGACTCAACTTGCCCCATATGAGGGGTAAGTTGAGCTAAGGGAGAGGATAAGTTGAGCAACATGGAGGTCAGGTACATCAGTTCATCATTTCATCACGCAAACTTAAACGGCAGGTCCCAACATTCAATTGCACTTAGATAGTAGAACATTGTAGCTATGTCTCCTAGTTGTTTCATATATATAATGTATCACTTTAAAAGTCATTCTGTTCTGTGCCACCTGATGAATTGACTTCCCATTTTTGTAACTCTCCCACTGTTCTGCCTTTCTGTGTTCCAATTTATGGAAGCATGACATGATGGTTTCTTGTATAAAATGCATAATGTCACATCATTTTGTTGATGCATAAAAATGTAATGTAAATTTACAGTAAAATAGCTGGCTCAACTTCCCCCAGGTCGTTTGGCTCAAATTACCCCATCCCTGCCATTTTAACAAACTTGTGTCATCCAGCAGTTTATGGGAAACATCATGCTAACAGTATAGCCTCATATTGTAACTTCATAAAGCACTAACACATGCATAAGATTTTCTCAAATCTGTCTGTAATTGTTCAGACACGAGAATCAGGACTCCTTGAACATAAAAAAATCAATTTGAACGGCAAAAGAAGCTTTTTTTTTAACTTAAATGTGCTTATCACTTATTCCATGTGCCTCTCTTCATCATGGGGTGAGTAAAATGGATGACTCTTCAAAAATGTGTGGTCACATGACCAATTTTATCTATAGCTGCCGAGAAACAATGGGTGGCTTAACCTCCCCACAGGCTCAAATCACCCCGCTTGCCCAGCCTCTACATGTTGAGTATTTCTAAATTGTGGTATTGCTACTTTGACTTGAATACAATATCTGATGCCTTCTTCCACCACTAATTGTCATGGTGTACTGTTTTTGCAGTTGGTATACAAGAAATCAACATACTTTAAATTTTATTGCACCAACAGGAAATATGAAATACATGTGATGATGCATGGCAACCAAACTGTATTGTGTGTCCCAAATCCGTATTCTTCATACTAATTGTATGCTGTTTTTACACTTAGTTTACTAAAATGCAGCATTTCTTATCATTTTATACTAACATGAAATGATACAATATGCAATGATGGATGTCAATCTAACTTTGGAACGTCACTGCCAATTCTATGTCACAAATAGACTTCTGAGGTGTTCCTGGGGCTGTTTTTTTACCATTGTCAATTGGGTTTATTTTTTGCAGCTGTTAGCACTAGCAGATCCTCTGTTTCCTTTGTGCTTGTGCAGGACCCTGAAACTAAAACAGCTAAAGGAAATCAACTATCATTAATTGTATTATTTATAGGTATGCTTTTCCTACTGTGACATGTCAACATAGTATCAGTGAAAAGGCCTGCAGTGTTCATCAACAGTGCACTTAAGCCTTGACTTTTGACCGTTGACTTTTGTTCCAGTGCCTAACACATAACCAAAATCTGTGTAGAAATTACATGTAGTATGCAAATGGGACATATCTATTATGTTAATACTAGATTTGAAAAATTAAAGCATAAATGTGTTTCCATCGTGTTTCACTCCTTTCTTTCCTTCCTGCAAGGCCCAGCTATAGCAATAAGCAGTGAGTGAAATGCGCCATAGATGAAAACTTTTCAGCCGAGCATTTAGCTTCACATGACATTGAGATTCTGTCAATAAGAGCAGCATTAGATGTTTTTAGGATCCTTTAATGTACTGGCGCTGTCATACTTAAGCACAGTATTCAGTGTACTCCTACAGTGTGAGGGGAGGTTTGCTGCAGCAGACGGGCAGCAGGCAGTAATCTGAACCTGTGGCCTCCCTCTGGCTCCTAGGGATCAGATGTCCACCATCAGAGATCACCGCTCCCATTGTGTTTACCTCAGAGACTCCCCTCCTCTTCATCCTTCCATCACTCCCTCCTTCTCTCGCTCTGTTTACGTTGGAGGGCCTCCAGCACTCCTCCCCTGCCCGCCTGCTTTCCTCCTCTTCTTCTATGCTGACATCACTTATGTGTCACCTTTCTCACATGTTTAAGTTCAGAGGACATATCCTAACATATCCAATTCCAATACAATTTTAAGATGTGATCCAGATATCACCAAATAATTACATTTGTCTCATCTCTGGTGTACATTTAGGGCTTAAATGGCAAGTGAGACAGTTTTGCTTTGCTAATCACTATTATAACTATTTATTTACAATGTAGGGTTTAACCAAACATTATAATATATACTATGATTCCGAAGAGTTAATTATGAATCACTAATCTTGATCAGTCAGCTGAGCACAAGCAGTCCAAGGTCATGGTGCACTCTCTTCTGCGCTGATGCACTCAGTAATTGAAATAAGCCTTTTATCCACCTAAGACTCAATGTAAATATGTTTTTATATTCATAAAATTCATGGGAGCTGTACCCAACGGCATGATGTCTGCATGTCTAAGATATGACCATATCTCTCCTTGCAACTTCCTACACTCAATTCTCCTTTTTCGTTTTCCCTTCTCTTTCTGTCTTTAGATATGGAGGCAGCCATTAAAACCGTAGTGACCACATTTATTAGTTCTTCCAGGGGGAAGGAGAACCTAGACGGGAAATCCTTCCAGAAACTGGTAAATAAACAGCTTGGTGGCATCATGGAGGTAAGGAACTAGATAATTTTTTACTGTTCTCCGTGACATTTTTTCTGTCTTCCTTTCTCTTAAGGAGCACTCATTTTAACACTAACAGTATTTCCCCATCTGCTTCGTCGATCCCCTTTGTCTTCAGGATACAAACAGCTCCTCTGCCATTAAGGAGATGCAGCGGGGACTGGATGAGAACAACGATGGAAAGGTCAGCTTCCAGGAATACCTCACTCTGATCGGCTACGTGGCCAACTCCCTCAGTCAGAGCAAGACCGGATCCAACGCAGATGCATCATAGATGCTTATGAAGCTGCAGGGTTTGGTGGCTCAACAAATTATTATCTTTTCTCATTTCCAAATGTTCCAAACATCATGTATCCATCCCAACAGCCCATAATCATTTTCATACAGTTAATCAACCAGTTCTATGATGCCATGAACTGCAGCCTCATGTCCATCCAGATCAACCTTTTTTCTGTCACACCATATTGATCTCCAATGTCAATGACACATTGAAGGACTCTGAGCTGAGTGTCTTTTTTTATACCAATTAGACAAAGGATACCTACTGTATTTTAAAAATAAAAGCTTTATATAATAAACTATAGTGTGTGCAGTTTTTAATTTGTGTTTTATCTTTCTTTAGTTGCATTTTCATTTTCATAAAGTGTCTTAATTGCTGACATTACCCGTTAACATGCATTAAAATTCTGCAGTGGTTTTCTCTGATATGATTTGACATTGTCCCACAGGCACCGCTGCAATCATACAAACAACACTTGCTAAATATAGCTGTGACATCCCTGACCAGTCAAACTCGGTAGCCTTTATATGCATCAACTACTGCAACCAGATCCTGACATACAGTATACGCTTCCTATTGTGCACCATCCTCCACTCTGCAACACTATACATACACACATGGTGCACACTGTGCTGCTGCACCCTCTGACAAAATACACTTTAGCAATAACACAAAAACAAGAAGATGCACTTACCAGTACGGCAGATCAAACATACGTTTCATGACATCTTGCACTGATGGTACTGTGCATTAATGTTGATGTTCTTTGCTCTGATATGTGTGACCTTCTAGATCATTCAAGTGTCCAATAGCATATGTTTTTCTGTCACTTGTTTTTAGTCTTCATTCACTCACTGTATCCATAACTGCTTTAGTGGATACATGATCCAAACTATATAAGGTTTGCCTTTGCGTCTGTAGTTGATCCTTTTTTGTGCATGCATGTTGTGTGACTTTGAGCTTGAACTGAGAATGTGCTTGTGAAAGTGTGTGCATGTGTCTGTGTCATTGCATTGGCATGTTTGCCTTTGTGTGTGTTTTACAAAGTCTTTGTTTGGGGATTTCTTGCATGGCTGCCAGGTGTGATGGCTCCATTCATCGGTGCTACAATAATCCTTCGGATACTGTATCAGGCATGACCCCCCTCTCCTCTGGTAAACATCCTATACCCACATGTACCCCAACACTCTTTGCTGCTTAAAACAAAGCCACATTTGGGGATTTATCAAGTTTTTCATCTTTGTCTTGGTACATTATTTTATCGTTCCCTCTAAACCTCACCTTTGTTTTGACATGAAATACAAAATGGTTAACAACTGGGTAGTAGGATAATGCAGTCAGAATAACAAAGTATGGTATACCAAGTGATAGCTCATTTTCACCTCACAACAGATTATTGTGCTCGGAGAAGGCTGCTGGTCTACTGCGCTGAGCTCAATATATGAATGTTGCAGACAAACTCACTGTTTACACTTGGTATCTGCTAAGTTACTTAACTTCCATGCAGACTGACATCTGAAATCAACAAGACCCCATTTAAAGTATACTAGGGCCTTTGTGGTTTGGTTTGTGGTCATATTATGGGTACTTCAATTTACTTAATGTCTTGTGAAGTTACAGTACCATTAGTGTCTTTTGTCGATATGTTATCTCTGACCGATGGGGGGCAGATGGATCTTACGTGTGTCCATTCAGCAGATAGCAGGTGTCTAATGCGTAAACAGAGAAGGAGGGTGGGGGTGGGGGCAACAGGTGGAAGGAGGGAGAGGGAAGGAAGAGATAAGAGGGATGGGTGGAGTGAGGGATGTATTTAAGGTGTTGTCCTCCTCATCCTCCTCATCAGTCGCTGTTACCTTCTCTCTCTCCACCTGACCAGCAGGCCAGCACTCGTCCTCCACTCAGGTAAGAACACTGCAAGCTGCGTCTCTGCATTTCTCAGAGGTTGTTTCTGACTATTTTTATTTTAAAAAGTAGATTTTTGGTTGTGCAGCAAAGGCAAAATTTTTTGTGCAGGTGGGCTGCCTGTTCTGCCAGTCCAACAACAAAGAGAGGAAGAGCTTTCTGTTCATGCAGGTTATGTAACCTTAATGGACCTGAACAGATAGAGCCAATAATATCTTTCCAAATTTTTTTGGTATACCACTGCTTCATGAGAATTTGAAACAGTCTGTCCATGAAGAGAGACTAGTGTAAGCTGTGATTGACAGTTAGAAAAAGTCTTCACAGTTCAGAGGTGATGTAGGTTCAAGAAAGGCAAAGACTTTGACACCTGTATCTGGTGTTTTCTGCCTTCCGGTGGAGCTAAAGTAAAAGCCAGATCAGGTTTCCGCTGTGTGTCCTGGTTATATCTCCTCCACTGGTTTGGCTGTTTTACCAGCTTAGGGTTTCACTCTTATCAGGTAGCTCACATGTCCAAATGCTGACTATGTGCTGACTCCCACAGGTCCTCTCGGCGGGGGCAAAGCAACAAACAGAATGAGGATCTGTTTATCTGTAGCAAAATCTTTTTAGGATCGCTGGCAGGGAGGAAACACTCCTGATGAGGAAACAAACCTGACTCCAGCACTGCGCAGGGTTTCTGACTCTGCCAAATACCTCTCCTGTCACTAGATAGATATGCTTAGACACTTCATAGAAGATCACTTTGCAGCTATCTCAGGGATTGGATTCAGTTTTCTATATGTATTTGTTCATGCAGCTATCTGTCTTGCAGGGTGTCTAAGAGAGAAAAAAGAAAAAGAGTGCACATGCAAGAGAGAGGAACCAAGAGAGGCTTTAACCTGTATTGATTTGGAGCAGTCCTTCATGCTCCAGAAAGCAGAGTTTTGCAGGCAGGAGTATACTAACATGGACTGCTCATCTCTTGCTTATTCCTCATCCCACCCTTTCTCTTGTTCTCTCCTTCTCCAGAATGTCTTTTCCCAACTCAGAGAATGCCTCCACCCTGGAGAACGCCATGCAGCTCATGATCCAGACCTTCCATAAGTACTCTGGAAACGAGGGGGACAAATACACACTGAGCAGGGCTGAACTCAAAGAGATGCTTACTGCAGAGCTCGGCAACTACCTGGGGGTAAGGAGATACACGCTGTACTTAGAGATACAAGAATATGTGTATAAAATAGATCCAGATTACATTTCTGTTTTAAATCCTCACACATGCAGAATGCCCAGGACAAGGAGGCAGTGGATAAGGTGATGGGAGACCTGGATTCCAACAATGACGGAGAGGTAGATTTTACAGAGTTTATCATACTAGTTGGAGCTCTTACTGTGGCCTGTAACGACTTCTTCCTGGAGTACAACGAAAAGTCAGAGAAGAAGAAGTGAACACGCCCTCGGCATAAAGATGTCCAAACCCACACACTCCAGGGAGGAAACAGTTAAGACAGGAGGGAAAACCCAAGGACATCCTGCCATGGACTTCATGAGCACAAATACACACACACACACACACACACACACACACACACACACACACGTCTAATTGTAACTTCAGCAGTAACTGTGTGTATTTGTCTGAAATGTCCCGTCAATCTGTTACAAACAGCACATATTGCAATGTCAAAATCAGTTTCAATGCCTGTCATTGTTGAATATGTGAATATATATCACTTTCTTTTTCTTTTCATGTATTTTGTAACACATTCAAGCAAAGGAATGTCTCCCTGGAAAGAATAAATGTGACCTTTCCTCAAACGATACACTGTTGGTTGTATTTATGACAGCGATGGAGATTAGTAAGAACACATGATGGACACCAGGTGGCAGCAAGTGGTCCTCAATATAATCCAGATAGTTCTGACTGACCTTTAATGTGCTTTTCACACTCTGGTACAGCAATTTTTTCCAGCAGTGGATGGATGTAGACTGGAGATTGTCAGTCACTGGCAAGTTGTTATTTACGTTATATTAATGAAATATACAGTATAAAACGTATTTGATATGAGTGACAGTTACCTCTGTTGTGGTATAAAGTTCATCCTATTATCCTTCTGCACCAAAAAATCCATAAGGTGTATCTGAATGGATAACAACTGTACCTACATCCCTGTTTTTACAACAGAATAATGAGAACTTGGCCATGGTTGGGCCATACACCCGTTGACA
Organism: Lepomis macrochirus; assembly: GCA_024633595.2. Taxonomy (NCBI): domain Eukaryota; kingdom Metazoa; phylum Chordata; class Actinopteri; order Centrarchiformes; family Centrarchidae; genus Lepomis; species Lepomis macrochirus. The sequence goes on from JALXJV020000015.1 coordinate 16,964,679, forward strand.
ATTGTTTAAAATGCTCTGCTTCTTAGAAGAAAAAAAGTATGTAGGAAGGTGCGTGTGAGTGTTTGTGAGTATATAAATAAAGTTACCAGCCTCAATATTAGAAAGCCAGGAAGCATTTCTTTCTTTTATTCCATCCTGTGGTGTAAGATTAATGGGAGGTTTGTGTAATACAGTAATTTACAGACTATAGGTTACGTGTGTATGTGTGAGTGTGAGTAAAAACATGCCACACAGATGCATACTTTGGTTAATCTGAACCTACAACCTTTATTGGACTGGTTAAGGTGTGCACAGGAGCAGATTTGAGAGTCAGGAAGGAGAAGGTGAAAGATCGGCAGGGGGGGCCGGGGGGTATAATGAGGGAGGATGTGAGAAGCAAGGAAGGAGAGTGTAAAGGTCAAAGAGGGAGAAAAAGAGTGGACAGCAGCGCTTTGTCTGTGTGGAGTCGTGCTGCCTACAGTTTTTACAGGTCTCTGATAGGCTTTTCACACTTGTTCGGGATCTGTTAGGGATCCCCCTGGGTAATCCCACCATCCTCCAGAGACAGAGAGAGAGAGAGAGAGAGAGAGAGGCAGCTCCCAGTCCAGAACTGAGCTGCAGGCTTGGCCACACAACCGTAAAAAGCAGGGAAAACTCACAGCGAGTTACAGTGACTGAGGATTAGACAGCATTTTTCAGCATTTTATAGTGGCTTTTCTATGCAGTAACAAGAGTCTTTTGTCTGTCTATCCTGCTTTATTCCTCTTCACTATCTGGATTGTGCTTGCTGTGGTCAGATTATCCTGTTTTTTTTCCAGTCTGTTGTTCCTCAGCTGCAACATAATGATAAAGTCCAAAACGTTTGCACCATTAACGCTCATGTATTGCCCTATACCTTTTTGTCATTCATCTCCATTATTGAAAATTGAATTCATCCTCCATTCCCTGTCTGCCTCAAAAGCCATTTTGCTTCTCACATGGTTGTCAGGGAAGATTGTGGAAATAAGACAAATCAGCCAGTCCACAATGAAAAGGAAAACTGTCGAAATGAAAAGATATTTAGAGAATGTAGGTAATTATTTTTTCTAATTGGACTAAATGTCAGAAATGTGTTTGTCCATGGAAGACCGGATAAACGAGAGAGAGAGAGGTTGCCACAGATAAATAGAAGGGAGGGGGAGACACACATACAGTACGCTCCTCTAAACATTGTATCTGACAGATGTGATAATGCATTGGGGTATGGGGCACGCACACACACGCACGCACACACACACACACACACACACACACACACACACACACACACACTCAAACGCATACATGTATAAATATGCTCTGAACATTACATACTTAAATATGAAATTACATATTAATACACATAATAGCTTCATTTCCATGATAGAATTCCCATCCTTCCATCAATATAATTTGATTTACATGTTACTTTTCCCAATAGTGACCTTTGCTCCATAAATACTCCATCTTGGAGAAATCATTTCCCACAGTCCATCATATGGAAGGGCTTATCCACCATCATTGCTCAGATTCCTCAGTTTCTCAGGAGCTAGCCTCATCTCATTGCAGCTGTGCACTCTGGCACAACCGACTGCTGCTGTTCTGTACTTAATGTGCACAGCTCTCTAAGCAAAAATTGGTCCATGCATAATCTATTACTTTATCCCTTTTCTTTGCATCTAATAATGCAACCTGGCTCTTTCTTTTCTTTAAGTCCCCTCTATGTATTTTTCTCCACAATCTGTTGCTTGTACACATGTTGTGTATATAGTGTGCACATCACAGGCTGTGTAGAGTTTATGTCACATTCTTGTTTAATCTATACAATCATACAACACACCGCAGCCTCCCTACCAGCAACAGATGAGCTAACACATAGAGAATTCTTAATATGCTCCTAATGCTATACTGTGGTAAGTCGCTACACTATGATAAAATATACTGAATTAGTTCACTGACGTAGTGGATTTCTGAAAAAATAAAATAAATGTATAAGAACCTTGATATGAACCTCCCTTCCCTTTCTGATTAGCTCCCTCTGACATCAGTCAAAATTGTGAAGAAGTAAAGTCATACTTAAAGGCAGGCATGTCATATGTCAATTAAGCAGTCAGTGTGGAGCGGAAAATTGGCTGCCGTGAGGTTCAACAGGGACTAAACAGAGCATCCTCGCTCCCTGACTGACTGAAGGGGAGAGCAGGGAGGGACCTTTCCACCAGAAAGGGGAGGTCAGTCCATTAAACATCTGGACAAAAAACTGCAGGTAGGAGTATGGTGGTGTTTTCCTTTTTTTTCTTCATACAAGAAAAAACATTGTTCATTGCAAAAAACATTACTAGAAAGGTAATGGGCGTGATTGCTGTTCAGTTCCAGTTCTGGTTCCAGTTTAATAGACACAATAAAACCCAGACCCGCCCTCCTCCCACCTCCAGCCCATGTCCTGCTGTGCTGATTGGTCGGGGGGGCTGTCCATCATCGTGTTCGCGGCCAGGGAATGGTCAGCCTGGCGAGCTGGTGATGGTCTTGGCTGTGTAATTCTGGAAGAGCGGCTGCATGAACATGCCCACTGTGCCGAACACGCACACAAACACAAAGATCCATAGGAAGAGGCGGTCGATCACCATGGCAACGTACTTCCAGTCCTCACTCACCTGTGGATGGGCAGGGACAAAAGGGATTTGGGAAGGGGTGAAGAGAAAGATTAAGGTGAACAGAATCACATTCTCTCACATCCTCTCATTGTCTTTTCATCTATCTGTCTGCCTTTCCCTATGCAGGGGGTTAATGGAGGTGAAGGGTTAATGTGAGTGGAGACTCATTCTGCCACACAGCTCTGATGAGGTCAGACACGAGTCAAGGAGGAGAAGAAGGACACGAGAGGCAAGAGAGAGTGATGGAGGGCAGAGAGACGGAGAGGGTTTTGACACTGTAACCCCTGCGATGATGACTTGGGGAGGAGGAGGGGGAAGGGAAGGGCTGACGCGCCATTCACTGTGCAAGGAGAGGGAGGACTTTAAAGCAGTCGGCATGGCAACAGGATAATAACTATGTCGATGATGGACAGAATTACAGAGGTTTGTTAATTCCTGTGTCAGTTTCTTTCATTCCAGGAGAGGAGACTGGTTTTCTAAGATAGCTTGAGGGAAAGCAATAAAACATACCACCCTTACTCCGCTGTCCTGTTCCTCTATGCCAGAGCCTTTCCAGTTGTACTCTTTCTCTATGCACACGTCATGCCGCAGCTATAATTATATGTCTGTGTTGAATATTCAGAGGGCTATGATTGCGTCACCAGATCTGTCTCCTTTGCTTATGCTCTGGTGTAGTCCCCCATGCGTTTCAAATGGCAGAGCACTGCTGCACCACTCTATAGTCACTATAACTTAATAAGGCATATCTGTGCTGCTGCTCATGATGCTGTTTATCATTCAGCAACTAATGCACATAAAATTATATGATTTATGCTATGATTTTATCCACACAGAGACAATAATTAATTTTAATATGGAGAAGTGCCTAGGCGATACATTGACAGCCTGGTAATTTTTAGCTGTTTATCACAGATATATCCATCTCTAGACTGTAGGAATTATTCATTTTTGGCAAATGAATCAGACTTTTAAAGGCCTAAAGGTGCACAAACAATCACTTAACTTTGCACAATGTTCAAACATAGTTAAAACGGTTTTTAACCATGGTTTTTGCTTGGTTGTGGCAAAATGGCTCGCTAGAGCCCCTAAAAAGCAGCCCCCGGGCCACATTTCACCGAAATGTACGAAATGTTTGTGGTACATGTATCATGTCCAGATGTACAAAAGTTTAGCCTCTGCCCTACACTTAACAGGGTGTCAGCCATTTTGAATTTAATGGTAATTTTTGGCGATTTACAGGTTCCGTACTTTAACACTACTTCTAGAAAATTAATCCGATTGACTTCCATTTTTTTCTGTGCCATCTAAAGGCATTGATGATGAAAAGATATCTGTGGTATCTGTGAGTTTTCGTCAAAGGGCTTGACCATGGCGTAGCGTTATATATTGAAGATTCGCCAAGAAACAGGTTGGTACAATGTTAGTGCACATGTTCAAATCTGCTGCAAACTTTACATGTTGGCTAACTGTCTGAATTGCCCTGAATACATCTACAGGCCAATCTTTAGTTAAAGTCATACCGCCACCTACTGGCAACAGGAAGTTGCAAGTTTTACGCTGTGATGTACTTCTAGCATGTTGGCTACATCCACCTCCACACTGTCTCAGAAAAGTCTCAAGAGATTGGTAATGCTAAGTTGTGAAGCTTGTAAGTTTTTACTTAAAGGCGTGTCCATGCCGTGGCGTCAAAGTTCCATGTTTCTCCATGAAACTGTACATGTAACTTTACTGTACATGCTCACATCTACATTAACAACATTAATCATAGCAACATGTACTGCAACATGAAGTTACCCTTCAACAAAGGGTCCTGTTTGACCTAAATGCATAAAATTATATATTTGTTTTCCCAAGACACCCAAAAAAGCCTTTTGCCACGATTTTAGATTTAATGATCATTTTTGGCAATTTACAGGTTCCGTACTTTAACATACCCCTCCCAGAGAATTAATCCAATGGACTTCAAATATTCCCAATGCAATCTAAAGGCACTGACGATGAAAGGTTGTGCTATCGGCATCCAAGATGCACAATAATTCAGAGCTGCGTCACCCGACCTCCATCCACTATGCCACGGCACGCCCCAATGCACATCACCTATGCGCATTGGGACTTGGGCATTGGGCTACCTGAGTCCAACATTTACTCTCCTTTAGCTCCTTTTTTGATTTATAAACAACCAGAAAAATGTGACTATTTAGTAGCTGAATGCTCCACTATGTTCACCAGCTAGTCGTTAACTCTGTCTGTCTGTTGTTTGGCCCCTTTCTGTCTGGAAACAACACTGTTGAGAATGGCAAGAGTGAAACAAAAAAGTAAAGTTGCGTGCCCTAAAAACCAAACCAGTGAGCTAAAACAATGGTACTACGGCAAAATGCAGGCTGGTGATAATCTCTGTAGGTTTGTGACTACAAGTAACATCCTTCATATTATGCGTAGTCACTTGATCTGTTGTTATTATAAAGATATTCATAACAGCAGCTTAAATAATTTGTTTAAATAAAAATGGGAACTTCAGCTGATATATTGTTACCTATTTTTTATTACTCTCCAGTATCTCACTATCACCTGAAAAAGTCCAGTATAGGTCAGGCTCTGATGGTGTAATTGGTATGCAGATAATGTAATACTCACACTCTGATCATCATCTTCACTCTTCATGTGGTTGGCGATAAAGCGTACTCCTTCTACAGCCTCCTCAAAGCCTGGACAGGCTTGAGCCAGGAGGGCCTGAGTCAGAGCAGGACCTCCTGTTGCTTGCTTCCCTCGCGGCAGGTTTCCAGAGCCCCCTTCCCGGCCCTCTCTAACCCTGTTCAGACCATCCATGGATCCCCCTGCACCTCCCAGATCCCCTCCAAACTGTTTAACAGATGCCCGGTTCACATAGCAGGTACAAGGGTCACTGTCCTCCTTGCTAAACACCCCTGTGGATGTTGCCCCTCCGTTCCCGCCAGCACTGCCCAGGCCAAGCCCCACCATCAAGGCCCCTGCCTCCCCGCTGCGGCCACCCTCCTTCTGTTCCTGGGCCCTCCTTCTTTGGCGCAGTCGCTGGCGCTCGCAGCTGTTCCTGGGCTGGCGCATGAAGAGTAAGGCAGGAAGCTTGTTGAGAAACACCAGTTTAACCCAAGGGGGCATGGTGTGTGTGGTGGGCGAGCGGTGGTGTACGTTGAGCACACACACACTGGTGACGATAGAGAAAGTGACTAGGACCATCGTGAACATCAGGTACTTCCCCACGAGGGGAACGTCTAATGAAGTGGGCGGGACGATCTTAGAGATCAGCAGCAAGAACACAGTGAGAGCCAGCAGCACGGAGATGCAGAGCGTCATCTTCTCTCCACAGTCAGAGGGCAGGTAGAAGACCAGGATTGCCAGCGAGGTGATGAGCACACATGGGATGATGAGGTTGATTGTGTAAAAAAGAGGCTTCCTGCGAATGATGAAGTCATATGTGATGTCCACGTAAGTGGGGTCAGCTGGGTTTTCGTTTCGTCTGCCAGGAAGGGCGATGATGTCCCACTCCCCGCTGGGCGTAAAGTCGTCCATGCTGGCCACATCAGCACGGAGCACCAGGTCAATCTCAGTGCGGTCGTAAGTCCAGGATCGGAAGCGCAGCGTGCAGTTCTGCTGGTCAAAGGGGAAGTGCTTGACCTCGATCTTACAGGCTGACTTATAGATGGCTGGGGGCAACCAAAAGATACTGCCATCGTAGGAGACCACCGCGTTGGAGTAGAACGACACCTCGTACACCCCATCAGCACTGAGTGACGTGGTGAGAGAGATGGAGAGGCAGAGGCGAAAGACAAAAAAGAGTGTCAGACAGAAACCTTTGTGTGATGACAAAAAGTATAAAGAGAGGCCATGTTTCCCATGAGTCTCATAAACAGTAAAATATGACGCATCTCATCATGCAATACTGACACACTCTAGGACACACACGCTAATGCACACACTAGGATACGGTTTGAAGTGTCCCAGGGCAGCAGGGTCACACACACCTGCTTCTACAATCACAAGGAACAGGACGAACATACAGTCTAGACAGGAAACACGACTCACAGGTCAGACCGGGTCGAGTTTAACGACTTGTTTTAGACACTTGCATTAGTCAGTGGACAATGTTAAAACTGTAGGCTGAATTTCCATTCAATTCACATTTTGGCAAGATAACTAATTAATGATGGCTACTGCTGTGAGATGTCATATATGCTAGAGGATCTTTCATATGTTTTGACTGATTAACCAGTCTGTTAAAGTACACTCTCAGTAACATAATCTTTTCTGCAAATACACAATCAAGACTTCGGAATGAGCAAATATTGCTGTATCCAGAGAAAATCCTTCTGTTTAGGTGACTGACAGGAGTTTTGAAGCAGCGAAGAAGACTTGGGGGATAGTGTGTCGACCTGGGGTTCATGGGATTAACAGGATCATTTTATTCAGAGCTTGGTGGGTCTGGGATCTTTTAATCTTTAGTAAAGTAAGGAGTGAGGCAGGGAAAGAAGAGAAGGCCAGACAGATCACTGTACTCTGATGAGCTGATTTACATACTGTAGGCTGACACTCAGTTTCCATTACATTGAGAAGAGTGGTCTGCAAGATCCTGACCTTCCTCAGACATGCAAGCAAATTCTAATTAAAAACTAAGAAGAGCCAAGTTTTCTGTTATTTAATGCATTACAGTGCAACACAGTTACTTGCATTGAACATAACATGTGACAGTTGAAATAAAATTTTACTTTTATGTGTGATTTTGCACACATTTTCTCTATGGTTGATTTTAACTATATCACCCAGACCATCTAAATTAACTGAGCATAGCAGGCAACATCCCAGTGGCCACAAAATCCCCAGGGTAACTATTCACTGTCAACAAGGTAATTTGATAAATTGCAAAAGTTGTCAGGGAATTTGCACCACAAAAGTACAATTTAAACTGTATCAGTCCTGTATTGGTGGTTCCAGTGTTAGTATAATATAATAGATAATATAGTTTATATTGTGTACATTCCTGAATCAGTTTAAATTGAATTACAGCAAAGTATTCCTGCATCTCAGTATTGGGTTTCTGTTCAGAACTTGAAGGTGACAGGATACATACACAATGACCAAAGGATGGGCATGGCCTGTAGAGAGCACAATGCAAACTTACAGCTGCACATTTTACAATGGAGTAATACGAATTATACTAAATGGCAAAGACACGATTTAACAGCAAGGGATGGTCCTGGGTCCAGACGCTAAATTAAAATTCAAAAACAGTTATTTGTCAAGCATCTCTGCATGCAGGACACAATGAAGTCAAATGTTTTACCAAGCTAAAAAGAAAGAAGAGCGGCTTTTGTTAGGATATGTGTAAATATTTGCAATTGTGTCTGTATGCATCGACTGTACATGTATTTGTGCTTATCTGGGTATGAAAGATGACTCTCACCTTTGACTTGTCTCATGACTTGGAGGTACTGTATAGTAATGTAGCATGAGTGATATGAGCAGATTACAGAGGACACATTCAGTGTGTGACAGGCCTGCATGTATTACTGAGAATTGTATGTGCTTTTGTTGTGCATGTAAATGAGCCAGTGTTGTGTCTTTTGAGAGCCATCTTAAGTGAGGACAGGAGGGTGAGTGAGTGACTCACTTGTTGTAGAGCACCACATCAGGCAGCCAGATGTGTTTTGAGGGCAGCCTGACCTTCAACATTCCATCAAACTCCTCAGGGACCCAAGTCAGACGATAGTCCTGCCACTCCTGAGGACCAATAAAAACAAAATGCTTAGTCACTCATCCGCCACTCGCGCAGCAGCAGGACGACGTCTTAAGAGAAGCAGAGAGGAGGTCTGTTTGTCTTTGTGTCTGTCCGTCGGTCAGTCTGTGGTCAATATGACACATCACAAGCCACGTAATCCCAGGGAACATCCTGTCCTGCCTGTCCCTCTATGCTTACATCATACTTTTAGCTATAAGCCAAAGAGAGAGAGTGAATGGCTCATGTCAACCCTGACCCTGAACGGTCTTTTAAACACACCCAGCCACAAACCAATCAGCATGATTAATATGGCATCTACAGTGCATCAGCAAACACCTTCATGTCCTCTGTGTAACCTTTTTTAAAAGAAAACATTATCATGTTCTTTACGTTGTTGTGCATTTATTGATATTACCACACTAAAAGCCTCTGCGACCTGCAGCAGCAGCTCTCGGACTATTCTATGTTATGGCCATGTTGGAGCTGTAATTCCCATGCTAGGTCATCTGCAGTAACTATGATGCATTATGGTCATTACAGTTTATCTTGGTTCAGGACAGCTGTCCTTGGCTCCCAAGCTTACAGATTGTGAGGGGCCCCGAGAGCACTGATGGGTACTGTATGCTCCATTACATGTCATAAATCTTAACTTTTTCAGGTGCAAGTGTGTTGTGTGTGTGTGTGTGTGTGTGTGTGTGTGTGTGTGTGTGTGTGTGTGTGTGTGTGTGTGTGTGTGTGTGTGTGTGAACATAAGACAGTCAAATGGTAACGTTATACACAGAAGGCTGTTTAGAGAACTGTCTGTTTCATGTACATGTAAATTTATATCCAAATTGAACATATGTCTGTGCAATCGTATGTTGACGATGTGTGTGCGGGTGAATGAATTTGTATACCTAATATGTGTAAATGTGTACACCTGCTGTACATGTCCTACCATGTTAAAGGCCTCAGCTGTAAGCACATAAAGAGTCAACCATGTAGAAGAGGGTCACAGCGCAGTCACAGGCTATTATTCACAGGTTTCACAAGGTGAGGATACGAGTCGATCCAAAATCACAAATTGCCAGATTTACCAACTGAAAAATAGAGCATTAGCATTTGTGCTCTTCATTTTTGTTATCATCAGTTATGTATATTTTGAGTGTAAAAAAATCTGTTTCCTGCTCATAAATTTCAACTCTCTTGTCATATTTCTTCTGTGAGATTTTAGGATTTCGAGGACGTGTATTGTTTGATGTCTCTCTCATTGTCTGACACTTCACTCGTCATGTCAGTTCTCAGAGCTGCTGCTCCACATGAGTGGAGGCAGGATTAGACTCAGACAGCCACAACGAGTGAATCATATGGAACACGGCGATGCATCTGTTCTCTGTAGAAATATATGCCATGATCTACTGGTGTAATGACACTGTATACCATGATACATGATGTATATGATACATGATAACATGTAAATCAGCATTTTTACTGTAGTATAGCATAGAGAGAACATTATTCAGTGTTCTTGTTTGTCTAAGTCACATTTGTCACTAACAAGTCCCTTGTGGTATGTGATTAACTTCCACTGATCTGGCAGTAAAACTGTGAAATCTACAGTAAAACCATCTAAAATAAATTATAATCTTTCTCTGTGTGGAAGACTGTTTACTGTGTTAAGACGGTAAGATGAGGAGTAGTGTGGGAAGTCTCACCTGTGTAAGCCAGACATTGGTGGTCATCACCTGTTCTCTTTCATGCTGCAGAAAAAGAAAAAACATTACAAACTAAGATTAAAGGGATACCTCCGTGATTCATTAAATGGCAAGAAAATGATGCCGCAAAGCCAAGTTAACCTGACTTTTACTCCTTATAGCCTGAGTCAAGCTTAAAAAACACTGGATCCATAACTTTACAATATGTAACATGGTAGTGGCTTTCATCAGAGCCTCCCTGCTTGGTAAATGCCCATGTCTTTCCAATTTCAAACCCCTATTTTCCAAAGCTTTCAGATGGAGATTTTAAAAACCTATAATGAGCATTTTGTTTAAATACAATATATTGGTAGATTACATGAAATCACAGAACACTAAAATGAGCACAACTAGACTGCTACAACATTAAAATGCAGCATACTTGCATCAATAATAATAATCCAACAGTATACTATATAATAATGTAACAAGTTGGATATATAATGAGAACTATAACTTAGTACATTTTCCTGTAACTTTTGCTTGTGTACAATTTTGAGTAGTAGTAGTAGTAGTAGTAGTTGTAACAGAATATAAATTGTGTTACTAAACTGCTACTTTTACTTAAGTACAATATCTTAATACTTAAGTACAATATCTTAATACTTTTTCCACTTCTGCTTGTTTGTCTGTCTTTAAGCAAAATTTCTCAGAATGCTCTGAATAAATTTTCTAAGACATTCACAGGCCTTAGGCCAGGGACCAAAAAATTATCAGACTGACATGAGATTTCCTGGGATTTACATCATTGGACAACTTCATTTTCAGCTTTAACCACGAGACCTGAATACAAATCATTTTTGCAAGAGTCAAGAAGGGATTTGTAAAATATAGGTCTCCAGCAGAGCAGCATTAGTCAGATTGCACCCATCTACCTAAACTCCATTATACAAACCTACGTTCCTTCTCGGCCGCTACGCTCCTCCATCGAACGGCGCCTGGCTCTGCCAGCCCTTCACACAAAGCAATCCCAGTCCCGGCTGTTCTCATCTGTGACACCACGATGGTGGAACGAGTTACCACACGCCATCAGAGCAGGGGCGTCCCTCTCTAACTTCAAGAAGCTCTTGAAAACTCATCTCTTCCGAGAACACTTCCTTTTTTAACACCTCTAACTAACTAATCTCTAACATGCACTTCCTGTGCCCTTCTTCTTCTATCCCTACAATTATCTTGTATTGACTGAACTTTTTGTTCTGATTGCACTTTCTGTTAACTCTTACTTCCTTCCCTAGGTATTTACCCATTGATGTGATATGTACTATGAGCTCTTATTAGTATTTATTGCCACTCTTACTAGTATGTATTGTCAGTTGTAGATCTATCATTTGATGCTCTGTTGATACTTGTAAGTTGTTCCTCAAATGTAAGTTGCTTTGGATAAAAGCGTCTGCCAAATGAGTAAATGTAAATGTAAATGTGCACACTCACCACGCTGATGAGTTGGGCCAACGACACCATCAGCTGCACAGTAACCAGCTCAGAGCCATTAGTCGCAGGACGGATCAGTTTGTTGTAGTGGGCTGGGTTAAGGAGATGCTCCACCAACCGCTCCTCTGTGTCTGCCCCGAGGCCACCTGTAATGAGAACGTATTGTCTTCATCGTTGTCATCTCGCTGAGACAAAAGAGTTGAGGCCAACTGTGTCTCTTTTGGCATTTCTTAAAACTACTTTTATCATATCGCATATGTAGTATAATCATAGAAGAGCAGGACATGAGTGGGGCTGTTGAGTTTCTCTCTTTGGCCATTACCTTCACTGCTAACATTGAGAGCTGGCTATCCATATGTTTCGTGAATGCACAGCCTTTGAACCATGGCATTACTCATCACTGCCGGCTGGAGCACATCAGCACAGCTCGATACACACTTCTGACATCATAAGAATGAGTCAACCCGTCTGAATGTCTCTATCGCTATCCTTACTGTCTCTACTGCTCTCTCTTCATGCCTCTGTTCTGTCTCAATCTATTCTCCTCTGCTGTGTTGCACTTCTCCCCAACTGCCAGTCTTTTGTTGCATTGGGTTTATTTCACCTCATCTCTCGCTTCCCCTTACCTGCTCCCCCCCCTTCCCCTGTCCATTGCCCCCGTCCGTCTGCCATCCCTCCATCTATAGCTGACTGTAGTCGTATCTGTGTGAGTTTAGGCAGAGCTGCCATACGCAGGAAGGGAGGTGTTTTACTGGGAGACACGATGGATGGATCGAGAAAAACAACAGTTCTGCACCTCCTTCTTCCTTCCTCTCTCTGCTTTTCACTGCCTGCCTCTCTGGCATCTGCTCGCTCCTGTGCTGCATCTTTTACCTCTCACAATTCCCTGACACGTTTCCCCCTGAAGATAAACACAGGCTGCTTGTTGTTAACTTTGTACCAATGTTGTCATATTTAAAACCTGCTAATTTAGAGGCTATTAACAGTGCAGGAAAACAAATATACAGAACATTAAATTGGACTACTGTGGGTTTAATTTTTTATTTTTTCAAACTTTAAGGATAAACCCCTTTAGTTTTCAAGAGGGTCCTTACACGCAAAACATAGACTATAACAGACAATACAAAAAATAAAAAATGGAAAAGGAGAACAATCAAAATAATATAGAATAAAAGACAAAGACTCAAACAAAGCACATAACACATGTATTACCCTCTCTTACACGCATGCATGTAAAAAAAACCTGCATGTAAAAAAAACTAACAAGAAATGGACTGAATTAACAATTGCTAGAAAAAATACAATTTAGTCAGCACCATGACACAATAAAGTGCCAAAGTTGTGATAAGCGTTTCATAGATCAAATGATTCAATTTGATGGATGATTAATCAAATTATCATCCGGTTCATCAATAATGAAAATAATTGTTTCAGCCCTATCATTTGTATTGATAAATTAAATGTATCAGCTACAAATGACAATAACAAAATGTTGCATTAGTGATGTGAAAATATGGAAATGAATATTAAAAATGGAAATTAAAACGCTATAAACAAACTTAAATATACTTGATTAATTTTCCATTTTTCACCATTTCTGTGCACCTCTGAGCGTGTATTTGTTTCTGAGCTCCTCTCTGACACTCAGTCCTCCCCATCTACTTCTCCCTTGATCCCCACTTTCCTCCTCCTCCCCTCCCTCTTGACCTGTAGCAGGGCTGTGCTCACTGAACAGGAATGATAGCCTCTGTCTCTGGATCAATGAGGACTCTATTCATGCCCTGTAAACTAAACATGCAATTCCTCCTCCCCCTCTTTTTAATCTCCTGCTCTATCCTGCGCCCCGTCTCTTCTGTCTCATTTTCTTTTACACTTCCTTCTCAATCATTCCATCATCCAGGCTGGCCGTTATTTTTCTCTCACTCCCCTGACTGTCTCCATCGCTCTCTCCTTCCTGTTATCTCCATCTCCCCAACGCTGACAGCCACTGTCCATTTATTGCCCCTTCCCTCACTAATCCAACATCATCAATACACATCCTGTCAGCACATGCGTGTAGCACTCTGGTTGTTTATTGTGCACAAGAGCTGGTTAGCTTAGTATGTGTATATTTATGTGTGTCTTTTTCTGTGCACATATTCATGAGGGAAATAAACATTACTGTCTGTGTCTGAACCATATGAGTGATGCATATTATTCCCAGAAGCACAAGGCAATAACACTGTCGAACGAGACAGAAAGCGAATACAGTTCACTTAAACAATGCTGAAACAGAAGAGGTCTACATTTCCATCAGCCATGCTCATAATGTAAATGGTAGTTTCATGGTCAAACTAACCATGACAGCCTAAAAGTCTTGCTAAATTATATAAATGAAATTCAGTTTTTCTTCTTTGTAAACACAGTGTGTGAGTGTCACATTTTGTTTGCTTAAGCATCTTTAAGCATCTGCACACTTAAATCTATGAACATATTTTAATACAAGGTATTTGCTTTAAAGCTCAGTAAGTGACCCCAGACCCTCCACGAAACCTTATAAGAGGATCATCGTTTGTGTAGCTGCATTAGCAGTAATTATGTGGGAGTTTTCCGGTAGTGAAGAGCTCCTCAGTCAAAGACCACTAAAGATGACTAAGACCAACTTTACAAGGAGCCAACACAAAGTCCAAGGCCAAACTGATTCAGTTAATTGGACGTAATAGAGCTATTGTGTACAGCAATTACAAAATTTCAATTCGAACGTCATCTCTGTCAGCATTTGCCTGTTTCATCTTTGTTATTAGGATGACATCTCCCTACAAATTTCAAGAGTTTCATTTGTTTTCTGGCAACAGCTACATATTTTCTTACAGGATATTATGATATAGGCTGTGTTTGAACAGTTAACAATCAACTGCTTTACTTACTAATATAAAGACAAGTCTGGCATGTGGATCTCACTATAAGCTATAATGCAAATCTGAATCGACATGCAGATTTAAAAAATCATACATTTTCTATTACTAAAATTGAATAACAATTTTGGAGGATCAGTCTTGGCTTAGACATTAACTCTGAGTCTTTGTGTTTTCTGCTTATTTTTATTTTTACAAAAATATTTGCATGCATGGGCTCAGGATGAAAGTCTAGACTAATGTTTTATGACACTGAGACAAATTAGAGGCCCAAACAGGGAGCTTTAGTCTATTCTGGGCTTTTCTTATCTCAAGAACAAGACTGCAAAAAAAAGTTCCACACACTACAGCCTGATCACTGCACAAGGATGTTAACAGCTCTTCTTCAGCACTTACTAACGCTTCCAAAGAAAGACCAATCTCTGTCTTATCTCCACATATGACACTCACGCTAAAGGCCCAGCTGAGTGGTTGTAGTGTTGCTGGTAGATCAGGTTGTTTTCTGGTTGTTTTCCAGTGCAAATATTGCAAACTTAATGTGACACTATGAATATTTCAGCATGGCTCCCCATTAGACTCCGGAGCTAGGGAAGTTACACACCACAATGCACATGCAAACACACACACACACACACACACACACACACACACACGTCTGCGAGACAGCACAAGAACAGATGGTAGCCATGTTCAGTGTTCAATTGCTTCACAACTACATCCATTTGTCTCTCCTTCCTTTAAATGGCCATCGATCTTAGCATGCTGATCAACGTCAGGTGTGTAGGTCTTACTTGTGATTTTCATAAAATCACTGTATACAGTAAATGTGTTTGAGCAAATAAAATCATCAATCATTACATTTTACAGCATGTGTTGTCTACAATTATCTAACCTACAAAGAGGCCAGAGTCCACACATACTGTAAAGACAAATGTGGAGAAAATAAGGGTAAAGCACGAGCAAAATTGAATTATCCCACTAAGACTATTACAGTGATGATCTCTATTTATATAGCTCGCTCAAATGAGAAAAGTTTGGAGGGAAAGTAGGGTCGCTTTCTGTGCTCTGCCAAAGAGGCTTTTTGGCTGCAGTTGGCATATTTTATGCTGAAATATTCTTAAATCAATAATGGAGAGATTCATTGATCTACTGGCAACACCCAATTGGCTCTACAGTGCTCATAGAACTGAGATATTAATATTGATCTTCCATCCAGCTGCAATGTCACAGCATTTTAGAAACAAAGTCATCCCACTGTGGATTAACTGAGGGCAGGAGCTTTATTGTCGCCAAATTCAACAAACTCCAATGTCAAGAAAAGTATGGGTAGCTGAGCTTGTGCTATTTTAATTAGTAATGATGAGGAAACAACAACTCCACTAACAAACCTAATGCATCCACTTCAGTTTTGTACGTCTGTTCTTATGAAAAACATCATAATAGTAATACTAACAGTAATGTTCTAATATCAACTCAGCCACAAAGCTAGAAAAAAGATGCATAAATGAGCAGGATATTATAGTAATAAATACACAAAAACAATGATATAGGAAACAAGACGAAAAGCTGGCAAAATCAAAATATTGACATGTAAATAAAATGGGTAAGAGTATATTGCAGGATGTGAGTTAAAACAAGCATTTGCAAATTCCTCCAGCATGGCTTTTTATAGGCCAAAGCCGGATGGCACAAATACAATCAATATTTAGACAGATCTTAAAGCTCAAACGACAAGTATAATAATTGATTAGCCGATCGAAAGACAACTATTCAAATAATTGATTAATCTTTTAGGCCATTTTTAACACAAGAATGCAAGATTTTCTGCTTCTGTCTGTCTTGCATCATTGTTAATTGAATATCTTTGGGTTTTGGACTGTAGGCTGGACAAAACGAGACGTTTTGGGCAAGTTGGAGTCTGGCATTTTGTGATGGGCGTCCATCATTATTTTATATTTTATATAAACCAACCTATTAATGTATTATTCATGACAGTAATCTGCTGTCTATAATCATTAGTTACAATCCTAATAAATATTAAGATATGCAGAGGCAAGATCAACCAATCAAATTTAAGTTTTGAGTAAAATAGACAGCAGTTGAGGAACAAATCTTTGATATCTTTTTTGTGTTAATGTTTTAGCAATAATATATAATATCATGGCTTTATAGTTACAAATAGGCCTTAACCTCCAAAACTCCACAGACATGTCAGTCACGCCCATTATTACAAATGCATGCCAAGCACTGATCCAACCATAAAAATAAAATAAAAAGATATTTTTCTAATTCTACAAAGTTGCCAATGGCATTTTAGGCTTAAATATTTTTGAATATATAAGGTATAATCAGACATTGTGGAAATGTAAGGAAAACATGTTAAAATGGTTTAGACGACTAAAGAATCTACAGTTGAAAAGCTTTACCATCCGAAGGTATGCTTTAAAATGTGCCGAAATCCTCCTATTGGGGATCTAACGTATGGTTTATTTGTATTATTTACAGTCCAAGGAGCTCGACTGTTGGACGGAAGATGGTATGGCTTTCTATCTATAGTGGTGCATATTTCAGGCATTGCAATAAAATTCATCATTTGAACTGCATAATGCCACCGATAACAACTATTATTTGAGCTATTATTTGGACAGACATTAATCCTGAGGAGGTGTTATCACCAGGTCTGCTGCCTGAGTATAATGTGTGCTCATGAAGAGATAGGAGGTCTCCCGTCTGACAGAAATACATGTATTTAGATCACATTTAGGCTTATGTCTGATCTTACTCTTGATCAAAATCATTTTATTTACTCTATACAAAAGCATAACTTTCTATTTACAAGCATCTTTTTCTCTAGTTTTATTGTATTTTTTCAGGTCAGTGTGCTTTTAGATGTACGATAATTTCTGCCGTGATCACAAAATAAAACTTTATCTTTCATTTCTGTTTGTGTTATCTTGAACTTCTACATATACCTGCATCAGAGAAGCATAAGTAGAGATTCGCCATAACATTTCCTTTTTTTCCCTTTTTCTTTTAAATACTCTTAGACAAAGTCAAAATTAAACTCTTAACTTTCCAGCCGTCTCTTATCTGCCTCTTCTTCTCCACTGCTTAAGTTTCTATTAAACCTCTGTGCTCTCCCCCTGCTTGCCTCTAATCTCCAGGGGCACACACTGCTGTGTGCGCTGCTACTACTGCTGCACATTTATTCATTTACACACACACACATACACACAATCTTGCACAAATCACACATGAGAGCACACAGTTTTACACACGGAATCACACACATTCTCACATACAAATGCAGGCCTCTGTTGTGTGACCGCTGGGCATTTCTAATCGCAGATGCAGCCCTTATCTGCTGATCTGATCCTGTTGCTGCTATGTATTGGGAGTCAGTCCAAAGAGAGAGAAAATAAGAGAGCAAGATAAAGACAGAAAGTGACAGAAAGAGGGAGAGAGAGAGACAATGGGACGGCGGCTGTAATGTGCAGGTTGAGATGCTGCAGAGATCAGTGGGCTGGAACAGTGCAGCAGAAAGTGTTGACAGGCTAAACCCACTGAGGAGAACTTTCTAGACTGTAGCACTGCCAAGGAAATGGTTAGTTGATATTCACTAAGTGCATTCATAGAGCAGAGGACAAAGATTATGGTACGTGCATACACTCAGTCATACATGCAAAGAGGACGGCTTGGCAGAGCATCAAGCACATGTGTTTTAAGAAGCAGTTGATAAAAGTGTTGCTGTAAAACTAATCCAAGTACACTTCACGTCCTTGGTTGATGAGACTGTCGCACAGCGTGCTCCATATCCAGTAACCTCTGCATCAGGTCAACTCAGCACCACAGACCTGTTTATTATGCATGGCCTGCAGGGGAAATGACAAGAGACATCCTCCTCACACAACAGGACGGCCACATCCTCACGGCAGTGTCTGAGACAGGTGGTGAAATGTCCTTGAGCGTCCTTGCACAGCCACCAAATGTGAGACTATGTAAGAAAGTATTGTTGTACATCTGGAGGTTCAAAGTTACGACTTTTTCTCCTTCTAATTTCATCACCACCAATATTTTTGCTCCAAAAATTTGCTCTGACACTAGGTCATGTTGTGTGTGTATTGTGAATGAAAGAGCACACATGTCTCTTTCCATCCACTCCTCTTATACATTAATTGTGATGAGCATGAGTGCCATCTTGGGCTAATGTGAACAAATAAAAATGCATACAAATATAACTGATGTTGTCTTTTCTAAGTAGATATTTTACAATTATGTGTTGTGCTGCTTCTTTGTTAGAAACTCTGAAATGTGTTAACATAAGCTTGTGCTCCAGGTGTGCGAGCAGCCATGTGAGCTTTTCTTCAAACTTGTGTTTTTGTGTGTGGATTGAGTTTATAGTCTCAGAGGATGATGCTAATCAAATTTTCTCCCTTAAGGGAAGATGACTCATTAGTACTACACTGCTTATGAAGCTCCTTAAAGTGATATTTCATTTTTGGTAGCATTGTCTGTTTTAGTGCACATTGCTCTGTTTGAACTCAGGAACGATCAACTAACAACGCTAATCCCACTGCTCGGGGGATCAAGAATGCACACAAGTTTAGAACAAAAAACACATGCATTCTTGTCACATTTGATTTTTTAAATGCACATTTGATTTTTTAAAAGTTCTTAATTCTATTTGTATTTTTAGTAGCTTTTATTTGTGCTGACATTATTTCATTTAGTTAACCGCAAACTATTTACATTTTACTCCTGAACACTTTATATTTTTGATGTATTTAATTCTTTCTTGTGAGTATTTATTATCATATTTTTACTTACTGTATTATTTAAAAAATCAAACTTAACGCTTACTAAAATACATGAGTATGCTTTGTGTATGTATCCATATTAGTGCTTGGACATAATCTGAAAATGGTGCTTGAAATGATACTCTTAGATACGTATGCATATCTCAATGTTCTTAAAGCATGTTGTTAGTGTGTTTTTTGAAAAGTGTAAAATAATTACACAGTTATTATGACTAAAATTAAACATAAGCCTACTATTTTGTTTGTGTGTGTGTGTGTGTGTGTGTGTGTGTGTGTGTGTGTGTGTGTGTGTGTGTGTGTGTGTGTGTGTGTGTGTGGAGCTGGTGCTTCAAATGATAAATGGCAGGTTAATGGAGGTTAAAGCATTTGATCAGTTACTACATGCCTTTGTGATTGCTTCTGGATGTATTGTGATGAACTACGTTGTATAAAGCTCTTTTTCTGTGTGTGTTTGTGACTAAAAGAGTGCAAGTTTATGTGTGACATACAGAAAGCAAGGCAGATGGCGAGGCATTTGTGTGTGTGTTACTGTGTGTGGTTATGTGTGCAGCTACACAGTCAGTGACAAAAAGTATTTTTTGCTCGGAGGCACTGAGATGGCCTCTACCCTGCCGCTACTATGGACTGGCTGAAAATATTAAGGTGGCCATCATTCAACCAATCGGCTCATGTGTTTTCCCGCTCTGCTTGGAGTAAAACCTTAGGAAGCAGAAATTAACACCAAATTAGAGCCAACTTAGGGAGGTAAAATATGTCCAAACACCCTAATAGCTTTTCACTCACCATATACCTCATTTGCTCCCAATGAACTGCAGCAGCACCAGTGTCATAAATAAGACTCATCAGTGCATGTCCTAAACGCAGATCATTTATTTGTTATACAAAGGCAGAAGGCTTTTCCCGTACTGCTGGATGACACATCACTTGTCCTTTGATGACAGGATGTAGAAGTTGTTTTAGCTCAACGGGCCTCTCATTAACCTGCCCACTCAATGTAAGACCTCAGTATTAATGAGAGAGAAGGATAGAGAGGAGGGTGGGATATAAGTGGGTGATAAATAACATAATTCCCCTCTCCCTCTCTCTCTAAAGTATATTTAGGGAGAAAACAATGGTGTCTCAGAGCTGTCTTTTTTAGAGGTAGGTAGGTACAACTTCAAGCTGCTTTGTGTGTTATTTCATGCACCTAATTAATGATCAAATATTTACCAGCAAAAACAATGCTGCAAACGTGCCCCCCCCCCCACTCCCCCCCCCAAAACCAAACAAAATAAATATAGCAGTAGGCTCCAATAAGTCCAATATAATTATGAAACAATACCAAATGGTAGTACTTTATAAAGTAAGGTCTCTAAATGCACCACAGGCCTAGTGAGTACAACGGATACCCTAAATTAAAGGATTTCTTTCAGGTTTTAAACGGATGAGAGCTATTGCATTTTCTGCTGTCTCTACATTGTGCGCATGTGATTTATAGAGTGGACAATATTTCTCCACTACATCATTCCGTCGCTCTCGCTGCTGTTATGAGAAAGATGGTGACACAGCAATGAAAGAGTCATTTTCTCCATCACTGCCTCTCCTCAGCATCTAACCACCCCTTTTTGTTTTCACACTCCCTCGTTACTTTGAAGAAACAATTCAGATTCTCTGAATGCACAATGGCCCAATAAAGGTGACGATGCACACAAAAGCGCATCGATGGAGCCATTAGACGAACAAGTTACTCACCTCCTGCAATGGCGAGGAGAGCCAGCAGCAGCAGCGGCGGCCAGCCGTACATCATCTTACGTGCGTCCGAGCGCGCTCCGAGCCCGAAAGGTGTTCACCGCGATGGAGAGGCCACCCCAAGCACGCCCGCAGTGTCACTCCCCTCCTCCTCAAGACCCAAACCTCCCTTCAGTCTCTACCTGGCATGGTGACGTCGGGTCTCTCCGTCGGTCCACACTTCTTCGGTCCGAGAAGGTGAAAAGAGAAATATTTCGGCGGGGCCAGGTGAGCTCTGCGCTGGATCGTGCGTTGCTGGCTTTCCGTGCTGAAAACCGCTCACAGATGCGACGGGCTGGAGAGGCGGGGGCGGGGCGGGGGGCGCGCGGAGGAGCAGGAGGAGGAGGCGGGAGGCGAGGATGTGGCATACCTCAGAGGCTCCACCGCTCAGCTAACTATGCCAGTGTCTTCCCCGCACAAAGTCACCCATCACCATATAATATTCAGCACTCTTAGGCACGTAGAGCGTGTTTGTGCCGTTAATAGTGACTTTATATTGACCTTGTCAAACTTAATGGCGTCTTTAAGATCTATCTGCTTTATCTTTAATATTACCCTCAGACCAATTAGTTCTGGCAGAAGTGATTTTTATTATATCTTCTAGAATGTATTTTTCATCACGCAGCCATAAACACATCCGCATCAAAGCTTTTTTGCCTACCTGCGAAATAGTTTACAGAGAAAATTCATTTTAAAATATAATCATTAGGGTAAAGAAATTAAAATAAATATTACAGGTATGTGTCATCTGACAAACCTCATATCTTTTCCATTAAAATAACCTCACACCACCTTTCTTTCTAGGACTGCCTGAGCCTAATATAGTCACTATTCTGTGAATAATCTTCACCCTCTAAAAGCGGAAGGGGCATGTCTTGCCTTCTCCTGTGTGGTTTTTCCTTTTCTGTCACTTATCTTTCAATAAATGTCCATTTTTGTTTCATCTCCTCTAGGCCACTGAAGTAACCTCAAATCCCCATCCACAGAGCCACACAGGAAGATGGGGAGGGATGAAAACCGTGGCAGGTAAGAGGAAGAAGTTTGAGAAGGAAATGTAGCCAGGTAGGCATAAGTTGGGACGAACATATAGAAACTTGCTGCTAATTCTGGATATTGCAACATCCTCACTGCGGGCCATGCAGAGAGTTGGGTGATTGGCGACAAGAGAAATATAAGAAGTGATTTGGATGATGAGGGGCGGAGGGAATGCAGCAAATAAATAGGGGCGTGGGACTCAAAATGCAAGGGGGGGGGTCTTAAGAGCGTGGGAGGATGGGAGGGATAGATGGGGAAGAGTAAACAGGAATGCATGATGGAGGGAGGAGGCGGTTGCCGTGGTGACTAAGAGAAACCAGAAAGCTCCAGGAGGAAACGACCTGTTTCTCCTTCATTTAGTCTATTTTCATCACCAATACACACAAAGAATACACATGCACAGCTGGCACACACACACACACACACACACACACACATACACACACTCATGCATAAATGCATACAAAGCATACACACAAATGTACATATACATGCGCACAAAGGCAAACTCTTCCACTGTAATGTCTTCTTCTCTCTCATGCTATCTTTATACACTCTTCCTCTCTTCCTTTCTCTGTACAGTCCACCTCTCCTCTGCAGTGTATGAGCTGACCTGACAGTGCTCCTCCTCTGCACTGAGTGCTGTGAGTCTCTCTGAATTATTTAAAAGCTGGGACCCCCACAAGTGCTTGTCTTCCCCTAACACCCCCTCACACTCTCCCCACCCTCTCTCTCTCTCTCTCTTGCTTCTTTCCTCTGTCCCTTCCTCTCTTGCTGTCATTCTGTCTAGTGGCGGCTGCGATTACTTCCTGTGGTTCTGTCATATCTGGGCAACACTTTGATTAACAACATACAAATCTGTTCTATGAATCACAGACTACACACAGACTAATAGTGTAGACAAAGTATAAGAAATTATTAGTTACAGTGCAGGAATTTCACTATACTGTACAATTTTGAGGTATTTGTCCTTGTTGGTACTTGTGCATGAATCAGTCAGGTTATGGTTATCCAAAGAGGATTAAATCAAGGGAAACTGGACTTGGCTTGACACTGTTAGCTATCATCCCTCAAATGTCTGGATATTTCTTCCACGACTGATACATTATAAGCTGGTGCAGGTAATAGAAATTATGCATACCATTGCTGCCCTGTGAAAACCATGTATCTTCAAAATGTGTTGAGCTATGAAAAATAGTCTTCAACTATGTGACGCAATGCAGTTTTCAGACCCTCTAATGAGTTTTTTAATGGTTTATTTAGCTTAAGAAGTAAGATCATTTTCACAGCCCATTAAGGAACAAATACTCCTTCAGGTTATCTAAAAATCAAATATCACAAAAAATCTGAAACATTAAAGACAAAGATGAGATAAACTTATTAAGTGACCAAATGTAACATTCCCAAAAACAGACTGACAAGCACTGCAAGATTCATGTCCAGCACCCCTGGCCTCTTGTTTGTTATGACCTACTTTGTGATTTAATTAAGAGAACACAGAGGACTAACCACAACAGATCTCATGGTTGGAAGGATGGGTGATAGTTAGCACTGTCTGTTGTTGTGTAACATTGCCGCTTGTGACACGCTGGGTAGCAGAATGGCCAAAATCAGGGATAGGTCTTCAACCGTAAAATCCTGGGTTCAGGCTCACACAAAACAGAGCATCTGCCTTGCTGAAGTATCTTCCAGCAACAAAGTCAAACCTGCACTTTGACCCATTGAGGAGGTGTCATACGATCAATAAAGCACTTCACAATCGACTTTGTGAGCTGACAGGAAGAGGCGCAAATTACTTTTTACTTGCTCTGACATTTCATGTTGCTGCTCTCCATTCACAAACCAGGCAGGCTATTCTGTGGGGGAGCTACATTGCTAGTATGGCACTGTAGCCACAGTTATTCATAGCTCTTTTTATATTGCAGCCTTTCTCTCCTCCCTCTTTCCCTTCCTCTCTCCTCCCTCTCCTCATTCCCCGTAGATATGGCCCTACCTCACTCTAAACTAATCACCATGGCAACCTGGTAATCCCTGAACAGAAAAATCCTCGCTCTCCCTCTCTTTCCCTCTCTCTCTCGCTCTCTCTCTCACACACACACACACACACATAACAGGACTGCATGCACATAAATGCACACATGGGTGCACACATGGGCACACTTGCAATCACACTCACCCATGTACATGCGCGCAGCACACACACGCTCTAAAAGATACTCATGCAAACTAATACACTGGTGTTTACTGGTAAGACATATCTTACCACAAACACACACTTCCATGCTTCATTGTGAGGATAAGGCTCCTCTCTATTTTGTGAGAAGCTTCATGTGTGTGTCTTGGTGAGGATTTAAATACACTACGTTTTGGGTTGTGTGAATAAATTATATTTGTGTGTGCACTACGTCTGTGTGCTTATGCGTGAGCTCATGTTTGTCTGTATTTGTTAACTACAAATAGGTGAGTACGTGTATTTGCGTGAGATTGCATGTGTATAACTGTAATTGATTTCACACTCAGGTCAATGGTTTTACATCTAAAAAAGAAAAGCACACAGATTCACTCTGGTTAGTGTCTCATCTCTGTTTCACCGCCTTTTTCCATGAACCCTGCTTTGACTTTTGCTGCCTGCATGTATATTAATAACAGTTTATATGAGTTTTATTTTATTTTATGAATAAAAGTCTTACAACAATAATATACAGCCCGCGTCGGTGTGCATTTGGTGTCAAAAATATGACAATATACAACAATCAATTCATACATACATCATTTATGCATAGGTACATTTTAGGCTGAAGCAGGTCAGTTAATTCACAATAAAGTAAGATAGCTTTTAATCACAACAACTTCTTGTTACATTACAGTGAAGGTACAAAAATGGATGATGATATTCACATATTTAATTTGCACTGTTACACTCAAACAATTTTGCTGACTAGGTACTGTAATGTTATAAGACCCCTCCCACTACTAGTTCTAATTATCTAATCAATAAAGCTCTTTCTCGTGACAGAGAGAGTGATTGGCAAATGATTTTCTGGTTAGATCGATAAGCTGACTGACATGTCAGATGGATGAATGAATACACTCTAATCAGGTGTATTCATCTCACAGACCAAGCCTAATTGGATGGTGTGGTGCTAATTGATGATGCTTGCACCTCTGTTTAAGGGCATCCCATGAGGAGATTATAAACCTGTCCACTTACTTCAAATATATTGAATTGGTTATAGTAAGTGCAGTGCTTTAGGTGCACAGAAACCAATTTGGTTTGCATGGTACTGATTAAGGTCGGTAGGGTCAGTGGACAAAACAATAGGACAAATATGCTGTGGAAGAAGGGATCCTACAAATATAAATACATTCAATAGGGTGTGTGTGTGTGTGTCTGTGTGTGTGTGTGTGTGTGTGTGTGTGTGTGTGTGTGTGTGTGTGTGTGTGTGTGTGTGTGTGTGTGTGTGTGTGTGTGTGTGTGTGTGTGTGCGTATTTTAACAATTAGCACTATATCAATGTGACCAAAATGTTATTGTAATGTATGACTTTGACCACTAGACAGCGCCTGGAAGAGATATAAGGGATACATTAATGTAGTGCACAGGACAATCCAAAGCAGCATATCTTTGAGTATGTGTGTATGTATTAACAAGTTAATGTGTGTGTCTTTGTGCATTTGTGCATACATGAATATTACACGTCTCTGTTCATGTATATTTATATCCCAGTGTGTTTGCTTGTCCTTTATGCATGTTCAGTGTGGCCTGGGCACAGGATGCTGCAGAGTCATGTGCTCTGCTCCAGTGAAAGGCAGCCTGTGTGTGCAGTAGTGATGGACCAGCTCAGGGATACTGGAGAAGACGCAGCTGCTCTGATCCAGGGTGAAGCCCAAGCCCTTAACGCTCTTAGTCTGGGCCACAATGATGTGCACACAACTCTGGCTGGTCCTAATGGAACAAGACAGAGTGAAAAACACACAAAATGAAAAGATATATTTTCAGAAGAGACAGGCAGACACAAGAGACACAGCAACAGTTACAGTTGAGAGGTATAAGCTGCTAAAGAATGGAAACATAATATAGATGCTGTGACTAAAACCCTTGCACTCTTATATCCCTGAATGAGGCTATGCATTTTCCGAGTTCAGTGGATGTGTAAATGAGGTTAATGATGTGTACTCTCAAATGAATGAGCAGTGTACAACAAATGTGCACTCAGGCGCATGCACACACTCGCACACATGCTCACAATTGCACACAATTGTACCACAGAATTTTAGACTTTATCCTAGAGAACCTGTTCCTGGCACGCTTATGGGTAGTGCCTATTCTACAAATGACACATATTCTCATGAATTAACACCTTAGAGTTTGCCAACACAATGGAAGTTACTGTAACTCCAAAAAAATAGCAAAACACAGGCTCAATCACTGTTAAAGGCAAAGTCAGTGGGCATCAACAGCTAAAAATATTTTGTCTATAAAATAAACATAACATGCCGTGCCATGCCCATTTTCAAACAGGATTGTTTGATGTCAAATTAAAGAATGACATATAGTATTATTAAAGAAAATTTTAAAATCAGAAAAGCATATTTGATTTTCAAGCAAAATGTTTCCCACTTTCACCATTGTTCTCTAAGCCCAAGAAAAACTGAGATTGTGGTGCAGCAAAACAAATGTCTCTAAAAATAGAGCTATAAATAAATATAGGCTGCCCAACATGTTGCATTACATAGCCTGCATGTACCATGTTCAACAAACACACTCAAATGAAATTCATGTACACACGTCCGCGCACTCACTTCAAAGCGATGGAGTACTTGCTGGTTCCTGATTCGCTGTCTCTCACCAGGAAGCTGGCTTCCCTGCAGCGCTGCAGCTGAGCCTCAGCCTGCTGCCGACTCACACTGCCATGGTACCAGCTTGATGAGGCGAGAGTGTGGGGTGGGGGATGCAGAGAGAGAGACAGCAGTTCACTGACATATAGCATGGTGACATATGGAGATAAGTCATATGTCAAGTTACTGATAGGTGATGATGGTGAGAAGAGGAAAAATAGAGAGAGAGACTGACGGGAAGAACGAAACACACAGACACCAACAAAGATTTATATTTGTCATAAATCAAACGGAGAGATATACTGTGGACTAAATGAGTTATCAAAGGTGAACTTGGCAGGCCAAAGAGATAAATAAAATGGACAAACATAACATATGTGGCTGTGCAGGGTGTCAAGGGGCACCTATTTGGACATAAGGTGGTTCTGACAGTAGCTGCAGGCTAAAGCCATATATAAACAGGCTGTATGTGGCCTTTATGCTTGGAGGCAAAACATACTGACATTCAGCCACAACATGAGAGGAACAAATGCTAATGTGCTCTGAGCGTGTTCCCCACATGTTCCATCTGAAACGAGTGACCATGCTCAATGAGATGAGTCATGCAGGTTCACACTTAAAAGGAGTCTCTCCTGTCTATTCAAGCCTCACCTCAAGAGTGAAGCTCCCTCCCAGCAGTTATGTTCAGCAACTTATCAAGGGCTGCTGCTTGCTCACACTTTTAGTGATAAATAGCAAAATTCACTTAAAAATGTCTCAAGTGCCAAGTGTGAAATATATGGGAGATTTTGGCCGAGAATACTGGCAATCTCTGAGCTGTATTTGACATTGTGAGTCACCAGATCAGATGTTGCAGGAAATCTGCTTGATTGCTCTACAACTTTTGCTAAATTGATTTTCAGCCAAAACTGAGGAGGGCGCTGTTCTTCCAAAGTTTCTAACAAGAACAGTACATTACTGTGCAGAGTTTATGAGAAATGTGGTGTTAATTTGGATGAAGCACAAATAATACACAGACACGAGATAAAGGCAACCAAATGTCTCGACACCATCAAAAGACTGATGTACAAACACAGAGACTCTGGACTCTGTCCTGTCAGTTTTAGTTTCTAATTCACCTGACCTGCATGTCTTTGGACTATGTCAGCAAACCAGGAGGAAACCTACATGCATCTTGGATTTGAACCCAGACTTTTTTGATGTATAGAGAGCCACAATGCCATTCCTTAAATGTTAATATTTAAGAAATTATTTGGTATTTATACTGAGGTATGTGCAAATTTCATTTTTTTTCCTACATTCTTTTTTTGGAGGGTGGGGGGTTTCCTTTTGGACTTTTTAGCACATTATTTTCTAGCCAGTGGGGTCTATTCAATGTTAGACGGTGATGATGACCTTATTGGGTCGAAATGTTGCCAGTTTCAGCCCAGTAAAGTTTGGGAGCAATAATCCAGTGCGCAGATGCTTTCTTATTTTTCCATTACTAAAATGTATACACAACATATGCAACATCTCCCTCCTCCTTCCTATGGATGTCTTCTCCCTCCTTACCTCTGCTTCTCTAGGGGCAGGCTGGGGTCTGCTTTGGCTGCCTCCCCATCTAGTGGGGCACTGGGGGAGGTAGGAGATGGAGGGGAAAGCTTGTTGGGACTAGAAGGTGAGAGGGATGAGAGTTTGAGGGTGGGGAAAGAGGGAGATGGGGGTGTGAGAGGGGAGAGTTTGAGAATAGGAGAGGAGGGAAAGGAGGGAGAAGAGGGGGAGGATGGAGAAGATGGCACAAGTGTTTTATTGTTCCAGTTCTTCTGCCGCAGGGTGTGTTGCTGCTGCTGCTGGCGGCCGGACGTTGAACCACTCTCTTTAGTGGGAGAACAATCCACTGCCTCGAACTGAGCTGATGGAAGCAGGAGAGACAATATCAACCTTTCATAATAAAATTCTATCAAAGCATGCCAGAGCTACCAAAGTAAACACATCTTTGGAAATTGATTCCGCAGGATTGTTTTGTTTCCTCTCTAAAGCAAACACAAAATTGTTGTGGCATTACTGTACAAATAAAATTCATGGCATCCTTCCTCCACACCCTAAACCCCCACCCTTCCCATCATCTCACTCTCCCTTTCTCCTCTACCTGACAGAGCTCTAACAATGTCCTCCTTTCTCCACTCCCAGGGCAGTTCGTACTCTCCAGCGGGACGCACGTCAGACTCTGGCCGTGTGACAGGGATCCACACCCCCCCACTGTCGCCTTCCAGCCCGCCCTCATATGGTATGTCGTAGATATTTGGGGGCTTGGGCTTTCCCACTTCTCCTTTCCCCTCTCTCTGGCCTCGATCCAGCAGAACACACACTTTCAGGAGGTCTTTGGAGCCCCGTCTACGAACCTCTACAGCAGAATGATCATGTGATTAGTTAACAGTATTGAGATGAAGGGTTTTCACTTGTGTCATAATAGACAAAGCATTGTATCTACTAAAGGACTCACAACACTGTCATCTGCTTTTGTTAAAAAAATATTGTTTTAGAAAAGCGTAATGTTTTGAGCCCAAATTGGCTCCTCTGTGTTTTGATTTGTGTTTTTTTTAAATAACTGTGCATCTAAAAAGAGCTGGTTTGGCCTCAAAACGTCATAAAGAAGAGGTTTTAAATTAAGCAGGATGAGTCCTTTGGGAGATAGAATTCATTGTTACAGCTTTTTGGACTAGCACTTAGACAAAAGTGTATGTGTGCATGTGTGTGTGTTGTCACACATATAATAGACAAAGCAGTTACCAACATGAAGTCATATCATTGTTTTAAGTAGATGAGCTGCTTTGTAGGCAACAGTCTCCCCCTCAGTTTCAGTTAAATTATTTCAGCAAAATAACGGTATATCACTTCATTTTCAGCTTCACAATCAAATAAACTAATTCTGTATAATAATCATGTAGTGAACTTCATTGGATCAATAATACAATAGTGAGTCCTTCTATTCTAGATTAACATCAATACATTTTCTCCTAAAAATGCCTAGTCAGGTGTGCACTCTTTGAAAGTCACAGTATTCATTTGCATAATACATTATCTATACATACACTCATATTTCTTTTGTTTTAGGCTGGCAAGTTTGTCTCTCAACTCAAACTTTGGTAGTATGTTTATTTGTTTGTTTTTTTAGATTTCAGTAATACAGAAACTGAATTCATGATATCGTCACTAGTTTGAAGCAAAGGTTGTAATGCTTTTGTTAATTGGGCCAACTGGATTAACAAAATTAACAAAAGTCTCGCTCTCTAGAAATTGCATTTGTTGCATTTTTGCGGGGGGATTTCACTTGTTGTGTTTCTTCACTGTCTGACAGGTAGCCTGTGTGTCTGCACCATTGTGTGACCAAACAATGGAGCTACAAGAAGAAAAGGTCAACACAGCAGATGATTGGCTGGCTGTCCAGGCCACTTCCTGGCTGCTGGGAAGTGATTGGGTGAGACCAAGGGGGGACCTGCAGGTTTTGGGAAAGGGTGAGGGGGTCTTTCAATTCTCTTCACACGTAAGGGACCATAAACTATTTTGTGTATTCATGTGTCTATGTGTGTGGGGGGGGGGGCACTGGGGCCAACTTCCTATCAAGAGAATGGGGCAAAGGAAACAGAGGCAGGAGCCAGGAAGTTGGAAGAGGAAGCTGCACCCATTGTCCCTGCACAACACTGTTCCTATGGCAACCGCCAGCGGAGAGGGAAGTCAGCAGTGAGACTGAGGGTCTAGTTTGGCTCTAAATCCCTTTAAAATTGCCCTTTAGCAGGAATGTGACATAGTGTCAGAGTGCAGAGAAACTAGGATGTGGGAAAAGGGATCCCTGGCTTGCATATAAGTCACTTGCTTATCAAAGACGATGTACAAAGAGTGTTACAAGGTAAAAACAAAGTTATTTTGCTGTCAGCAGCAAAACTTACTCACTTATTGAACTCACTTATTTCAAACAATTTACTGTATGATGATACAAATAAGGCCTGTCATGTTTCAAAAAAGTCTTGCTAATGTGAAGTTGCCCTTTGAACAGAGCAGGCATGTATTTGTTTTTCCTGTCTATATTTCAAATTCAATAATTCTGTCCATATTCAATTAGATTTTTGATGATGTGTTGAACTCAGCTGCATGAATCGGCAGTTATGGTGCACTCATTGTAAAGTGCAATTTTAGTTTGCTTTCACCACATTTTCTCTTTAAAGTCAGTCTCAGAGAAAACAGTCCAAAACTCTGAGAGCAGCACTGAGTCGAAGAAGACTGGTTTGAATATTTTGCAGTCAATATGCCATACCAGCCCTTCCCATAATGTAACTATAGTTGCTGTACTAAGATGATGGCCCTGAGCTCACCTGTGATGA
This sequence comes from Lepomis macrochirus, assembly GCA_024633595.2. Taxonomy (NCBI): domain Eukaryota; kingdom Metazoa; phylum Chordata; class Actinopteri; order Centrarchiformes; family Centrarchidae; genus Lepomis; species Lepomis macrochirus. The sequence continues at coordinate 16,995,949 of JALXJV020000015.1, forward strand.
TGACCTGGGCATCATAGGGCTCCATGTACCCATCATTCACTCCTGCTCTCTCGGCCTCTCTCTGCTCCTTGGTTTTCTCTGCATCAAAAGGATCTGCATAGTCCTCCAGGATAATCAGCTGTGAGAAGGAAAAGGCCAGTCAGAAAAGAACAATGTTGGGCTGCTTTAGGACCTACTCAGATGTTCCATTTACCTGGAGACAACAGAGCAGGCAGGTGGAGATGGCTCTGATATAGTGTGTGTGTGTATGTGTGTGTGTGTGTGTGTGTGTGTGTGTGTGTGTGTGTGTGTGTGTGTGTGTGTGTGTGTGTGTGTGTGTGTGTGTGTGTGTTATCCATGACATGAGTGACAATTAATGGAAGGACAGGCAGAAATACTTGCAAATAGGTCAGCACATTGTGTTTGCCTGTTTGATCTGACACAATGTAGTGAAACTGCATTGTATTCTTTTGAGAGCAAAGGAAACCAAATACAGGGGTAGGAGCTGAGGTGGAGAGGGAAAACCCAAAGGAAAGCAGGAACCTCAAGCCCACAATGATTGAATATGAATCTGAATCTGCTATAACCGCTTGCGTCTGGTTTTGTTTGCTTCTAAATAAATAGCAGATGAAATATGGTGATCAAAAGATCGTGCATGAGGTTTATATTAGCTGCTGTTCCATCTCTAGAAGTTACTCACCGTTGTTTTAATGTCAGACCTTCCCTTTTCGTTCTCGGGCTGCTTCTGTTCACTTATTCCGTTGAGTTTAGGGGCCTTGTCTTGTTTGTCCACTTTGATCATCCTGCTGATGTACGCCTGCGCCAAACTAGAGGTCCTGACCTGGCGGTTCTCATCTGATGTCCCAGTCTCGACCTTGGATATCTTGCGACCTTTTCCAGTTGTGAGACTATCCCAGACAGTCCCACCAGAACCAGCGTTGTTGCGACCCAATTCTGTTGCCGAATTTTTCCTATTTCTCCCTGCCAATAAAGCCCCTACTCCCCCATCTTTGCGCTGATTTCCTTTCAGACTGTCACGAGAAAACGACGGTTTGGGTCGAGTTTGTGGACCAGATTCAGAGGCCGAACGGACCCTTTCATTTCCGTTCTTTAGGTTGATGGGGAAATCTCTGAACCATTTTGCCATGGCTATCAATGTAGCAACCCTTTTCACCGATTTAAATTCAAACAAATATTATGTCTTTTCTGGCATTAGCTGTCCCACTAGAACTGAATTTGATCCGCGCAACAGATCCAACTTTACGCACAGATATTTTACGCACGCCTCGGTTGAAGTTACTGTGGCCTGAAATTACAATAATCGCCTAGTCATCAAATTTAGAGAGCCCACTTCATTGTGTTAAACTGATTTCTAGCGTCTGGAACTCCCTCACAACTTCTGGCGCGTCTTGGAAGTCATTGGCTAGTGACTCTTTGCTGCTGTCACCCTGCACTTGCAGTAACAACTATCCCTGGAGCTTGAAAAGTAGCTTCTGGAGAGCGTAAACTCGAAAGAACTCGAAGTTTTTCTTTGAACCCAGTAAAGATCCCATTCCCGGAGCGTGAGATGGTGCGTCCAGTCTGTAGACCAGATGAAGTAATGAGATGGAGAGTAAAGTTGTGTAGGAAGACTGTGGGTTGTCGCTGGATTTTGGGGAGGGGCTGTACTGGACGGGGTAGGAATTTTACTGTAATCATTTCAAAGGATACACAGCTGAAGCTTCTGAAAAACTTCGACCATTATCAGTTGCTGTCTGATGCTGTCTGATGCCAATAGGCTGGTGTTTTTATTTTATAATATTTTAACATTATTTTTAAGCAGAAAACGATCATTTAGAATAAAAACATATTTTTGAAAAACAAAATATTCCACAATATCAAAATGAAACAGAAATTGAATAATATAATCATTAATAAAAAAAGACAAATCATATAAAATATTACATTATAGAAACAAGCTAAGTGCCATCTGAAAACAACCCGCACTCACTTAGCTGGATAAAATATCTCTAAAGTAACAGTAGGCTACTTCTACAACAGTAGAACGCTGCATGTACTTTCAGCTGCTGCTATTTTCTGTAGTCGGTTACTGTTATTGAAGGTCGTGTGGGCCTACTTGCAGCGAAGTGTACTCAAGGGTCCTGGATGATGCTGCCCAGCAGGTAGATAGTTGCGCCATCTAACGGTAAGTTGGAAAAGCATGTAGAACCACCAGTCTAGATTCACCTTGGTCCGTCAATGATCCTGCAAAATGTGTGTTTATCTGGGTCACACCTGTCGTTTTTGTTTGCTTGTTTATTTGATGCATCTCTTAAAATGTGGGCATCCGTTTTTCAGTGTAAATGTCATGAAGCGGTGCAGCACAATGAATGACTGACGTATAGACCAATAGCAAACTCAGCCGATATATATAGTCCAGCCTACGACAGTTCACTGGCCCAATCACAGCGCTCCATCCGGAGAGGCTGGGCGGGACAGTTACATCCCCAACAAAAAGGTAACAGGTTGCAGTCGCCTGCATAATGAACTTGTTGCTGCGTTGATTTGCATTGGAGGAGTTGTTTTTCCACCCACTTTTTGCGTGGACTGCGTGCGAAAATATTTGAGTTATCATCGACGTAAGAGAAGTGTCAAAGAGGATCAGTGGAATAACTTCATAGAAAGAGGTAACTTTAACTGTTTCGCTTGTTTTTTTGCCAGACAACTAAACCAGACAGACGCGACCTGTCAGACAGTTATGCTCTTTGTGGGAGATTTTTTTATGTTATGTGGCGCTTATTCATCGTTTTAGTAAGTCGTGTAAAATTTTCTGACAGTACTATGTCATTGAGCTTTTTCTGTTAGCCATTTTAGCCTCTTAGCTAACGTTAGTTTGATGGGATAGGCAGGACCAGGGCTCCCAGCTAACGTTACTTCAGGATAGCTTTCTCATTTGCCTGTTAATGTTGTGTGAAATACATGTGCGAGATGTCTGCAAGTACCTTCAGGTTGACTACACGTTTCTGCAAGTAAAGTATACAACTTATACAGGTCGTTTAATGCCAAATAAATTCATATTTAAAAGCTGTTTTACTCCAAAATAGGTATGATTTCTATGCATAAACTATGGGTCTGCCCTGTGCTAACACAGCTACCAGGGGAAGATTTGTCACTGGACAGAGTGCACTGAGAAACAAACAATTTTACGACCTCTGAGACAGTGTTTTTAAGAATCCAAGGCTACATGTAACCACGTTTCAAATCCTTTAAAGCCTTGAATCTATGCCACGTAACAATAAAACAGCCAGAAATGCTGCAAACTCTTAAGGACAGAGCAGGTTTATAATATTCAAGGTTGAGCTTGAGTCAGGTGGAACTGATGATACAAAGACGTGCAGATTATAGTTTTGAAGTTCAGTAATTATAGCACTGAACTTGGTAAGCCGCTGACCATGCTGACACACTTTCATTTTAAAGCAGATTGAGCTTGGCAAAAAGTTTAACCTGGTAACTCTACTTAATTCTGGACAGAGTGATAAAGGTACGTCCAATGTTACAGGTGCAAACACACAAGTCTTAAAATAAAATCCCATAAATCAATCTCTCACTCTCTCACGCACTCTCAGCTGGCTTAAGTGAGGAGGACAGAGAGAGACAAGTGTCTGCAATGTGGAGTGAGGGAGGGGCGTATTTATTTGCCCCTAATATGGTGTCATTTGTGTACTATTTGGGGACCTCTTTGTTATGCCAATGGAACTCTTTGGATTTGAAAAGAGGAATAAATGGCTGTTTGTTTGAGTGTGAAAGAGGAGCTGTAGCAAGTTTGGAGAGAGATTGACCTCTTCAGCGAGGAAGAGGGTCTGGTTTTATGTCAAGAATGTAATGGAGAGGGAGGAACACCCTGAGGACCTGCGTGGCTGCCCATCCTTAAAGGAGACAGAAGCCGTGAGCTACTGTTTTGTCCAGCACAAAACACCTTGATTCTATTTCCCATATTATGCCTGTAAAACTTAACGATTCACCTAGAACAAAAGTGGCAAACTATTGTTTCACAGCATGTCCGTGTTGGCTGTATATTAGTGTTGAAACTAAAATGAACAATTGTTTAAAGGAACTAGTAATCAAGTAAATAACAAAAATGTAATTATTCTCAAATGTGTGGATTTTCTGCTTCGCTCTCTATTATATTGCAAATTGAAAATGAGCATGAAACTTCATTATTGACATTGAAAACAGTAAATTGAGATAAAAACCCTAAATCACAGACCACTTACTAGCTTTTATCTGCGCTTTCAACCTCTTCTCAGTTAGTCTTCGTCAGCTGATGGTTTTGGGAAATTGCAAAGAACAATTTTCACTATTATATGAAATTTTCTAAATTCATAGATTGACTAAAATATCAATCAGTTATAAAAATAAATCAAGTCAATCATAGTTAAAATAATTTGGTATTGGCAATGTCCAAATTGTTTATACTTTCTGTACACTAAAAACACAGTATGTATTGAATATTGCATACTGTACATGCAATTCAGTACAGGATGGATACATTTGGATATTATATTGAACATGGCACAGGCCTGCTTTAGTTGTCATCCAAGTTGTTTTACTCTCATAGAATAGTTTTTCTACTCAAACAAACGTCAGCCTTTGATGCTTAAACTTTAGCTGTATCAGTTTCAGGCCAAAGATGATCTGATCACATGAACCATGATGACGCCATGAGTCACTAGAGGCACTTTCATGACTCCACACATTGAGGTTGTTTCATTTTTCTCCACACCCGCTCTAATCTCCTAATTATATTTTCCTTTCCATCTCGGCTCTTAACAGGCAAGCGGCTCCAATTCAATTTACTGTACGAGAATTCAATTTGAGGCCAGAAGCAGAGAGCCCGTCAGCATAACTGCAGGGTAACATGACTGGCAACAGGATCCAAAAGCACAAGATACACGCTTAGCTGGTCGAGCAAGCCTGTAAAATCTGGTCTCTTGTTGAAGTCACATCCTATTAATGATGCAAGTGTGGGCTATGGATATTTGCCTTAGAGCCTTCTAAAAGAATACGAGGGCTGCAGCTAACACTTTTTAAAAATGATGGATTAAATCTGGGCTAGGCAATTTATTTCAGAAGTATTTTTGCTGTATTTGTTAATGTTCTCTGTACATCCCCACAACAATGAATAAATTAAATGTTTTGACTCAAAGATGAAAACTAATCCGGTGTCCGTTGCTGTTGCAAGACTGTGAGAAGTACAGCCAAAATCTAGCTGCCTCTTACTTTTTTCTCCCATGTTGTCTGCCCCCAGCTTGTCTTGCTGTTTTTTACACACTAATTCGTCCAACTGTCCAAACATAACAAAAAATCTCAGTTAACTAAAGCCCAAGGTGATGTCTTGAAATCACTTGTTTTGTTCGACCAACTGTACAAAATGAACAGTTCAGCTGTAAAGGTTATAGAGTCTTACAATGTTTCTTTAAAGTAAAGAAAGCAATAACAAAGAAAAATGTGACTGACTTATTAATTTCACAGCACAGACACAGTATAGCCAAATGGAGTACAGAAGAACTTGCTTAATATTCTACTTTCAGTCTGGAAAAGGATGTTAGTTTTAGAGAGGTATGGAAATATATTAGCTTTGGGGAGATACCGACGGTGTATGGTGACAGGAATGCCAGTGCTGAAACAAACGTGTTATTGTTATCAGATAAACAGTGTAAGGGAGGGAATGAAAGAGCACAGGGATGGTTTTTGCCATTCTCAGAATTGCTGCCCTCATTTTCCGACCCACATCTACTGGACAATAGGATGGGTTCCCCCTCACCCCTGTACCTCTTGGAGCTGGGACTGCGTTCTTCCGCAGTGACATAAAAAGAAAATCAAACTGATGAACAGATATTAAGAGAGAAAACGTCTTGTCCTGTCTGTAAATCAATTTTCCACACTTGGAGTCTACAGATAGTTCTGGTTCAGATCAGGATTTCACATGGAATCAATGCATTCCTCGTATGGCGAGTCTGTGGCACGATTGTCTGTGCATGACACGTTTGCCTGACCTTGCTGCGAAGACAGTGGGGCTGCAGACTTCACACTTGACTGCACAAATATGTTGTGACATGGTGCTTCCTGTGTGTTTCCCAAAGGGTAGATAAAGAATCAACTAACTTTGCATGTCTGTCTGCTGACGATTCTTACGTACCAAAAGTACACATATCCTCAAAGGTCATTCATGTCATGTTGTTTTGATCGGTGCCAGCCCAGACATTTTCTTTCACCTATTGTTGCTCCAAAGTTGTTTATAGTATTTACTTTCACAGCGGCGATATATAAGATCCGTTTTGGCTCACTTTGCTGACTGTATCTTATTCTGCTCTTCTTTGGAGTGGTGTGGCTCATTCAGGGCTGCGTCTAACAGCTTCCAAAATCTGTGTAGAAATATAAAAATGTGTGTGTAGGCATTCAATAATGTATGGGTTTGTGTGTCAGTGCAATACAGAGTTCTCCATTTGATGGTTACTTTTGTAGTCAGTTCTTTTGTGTGTGTGGGGGTTGTGCACGGCAACAGCCTGACTTTGGATTTTATCACACAAGGCGCTGATAAGAGAAGAAAAGCTGAGTATTTCTTTCTCGCTTACGTCACCCTCCCTTTCAGTCTACCAGCCCACTTTCTGTCTCTCACCTTGGAAAGCTGTGGAGAGGAAGTAAAAGGTGCAGAGGGCACTCAGGAGGGAGTGTTATAATGGGTTTGAATGGAGTTTAATGAACCATACTAGTGTAATTAGATGGGCATGAGATTTATGTGTCCAAACACAATGACAGGAATGTTAAGTTCAGGACTTTATATTCTTATCAGTGCTGAATAATCTGGCACTCACTTATAACTAAACCTTTTCATAGGTGTGATCAGTTGAATAGAATAAACATTGTTTCAGAATTACTCATCAAGAACTATCAGAGTATGGAAAAGGGAGGATTAGGGAGTCAAGAAAAACAAAAGTGGAGACATGCAGAGTGCTATGGTACCTGTCTGTATTCATGTTTTGTTGCAGGAAATAGGTTTAGTATCTGGCTGGGAAAGGCTTAGTTGGCTCTTAGAAGGGAAATTGATATGTGGGTGTGTGCAGGTTGCAAAATTAACTTTTTTTTGTCCCCCGGCTATATGGCTAGTGTATGTTCAAATTTAGCTTTTTTGGCTGGTGAGAGAAGCAGATCTAACCTGGTGGCTGGTGCTAATTGTGTGCCCTGGGTGTGTGCTTTCAGGTTAATAACTAATGTAGTGTGCTAAGGTCAAAGTCCACACAAGCCATCAAGAGCCAGTAAAAAAGTGTTACTGCCTATAAATCTGTGTGCCTGTATTTGTTCAAAGCAAGGCTACGGTTTTGACATTTCAGGGTTGCGCGCTAATGAGTGTCTAGGTATTCATTGTTTGATCTCTGAATTTGAGGGAAGAGCTGTGGTATGTTGACCTGGCCACTGATTGTACTGTAGCAGTTTTTTTTTCTCTGCTTCCTTCCTCCTGAACCTACTATTGTGAGTATTAACAGATTGATACTGGATTTATCAGGCTGATACTGATATTGGTATTTGGAAGTTGAAAACTCTGGTAGCGACATATATATTAGCTGACTTTTTAAAACATGAACTAATACAGTAACATAAACAAGCAATCTTGGTGTAGAGTCCTTAGAGTTGTTTTGTGACCAAGTACATCCTAAAATAAATTTGGCAATGCTGTCTGGTAGACAAACTGGTTAAGTTTCTGTTCCTTGTTGGCTGACAAATAAATTGGTGCATATAGCTGCAATAAGCTAATATTGGCTTGAGATATAACATCCTGGATGATTTATTTGTCTACCTTCTTATTGTGATTTTGTCAGTATTGGTAATTGGTAATTTTTTATGGGACTCCTACACACATATCTCAGCCAAACCCTGAACACCACCTGTTATACTTAATTTTGTTCTGCTGTGTCAGAGCTTGAAGTGCAGTGCTTTCAGGAGTGGCTGTAGCTGAGGTTGTAAAACTAAAGAACTGTCAAATGAATCTATTATAATAGTCTTATAGTGTAATAAGACAAAACAAGTGAATTTGGTTTAGAAAGCTAACATTTTGGGTATGAAAATAGTGGACCTAAACAAGTATGTATCCATCTAACCACATCTTTGCCTTCTTCTTCTTCCTTGCTGTCTGCTGTCTTACCAGCATGAGCACACCATCTTCCGGTCGGAAGACCCCAGTGGATTGTGGTGTCCAGATCCGCTTCATCAATGACCTCCATGACACCGGCGGGAGTCAGCCTGGGCCCCAGCCCAAGACCAAGGCTCCCACCTCCAAGTACGGAGTGGCAGTCAGGGTGCAGGGTATTGCTGGCCAGCCGTATGTGGTCCTGAAGGACGGAAAGAAAGGAGACTCATATGGGGTCCAGCTCAGGACGCAGTACCCCTCTGGTTACACCAGCCTTCCCCGTAGGAGAGAGAAGGCAGAGCCGGGATTGCTGGGGGCAGATGTAGAAGGAGGAAGAGGGCAGGGAGGTGCACTACGCCGGGCCCAGTCCCATGGTTCGCTACTGGACAGGGATGAGGAGGGAGGGGCAGGCAATGAGGATTTTCAGCTGTCTAGGCCACCGGGGGATGGGAAGTCTGGTAGTTACGGGAATCTGGATGGGGGAATCGGAGTAAGAGTGGAGAGGGAGCAGATTTGGCATGACAGTGGTAGAGAAGGCAGCATGGAAAGGAATATGTGGAGTGGTTCGTACAAAGCAGGGCTCAACGGGTCAATGGGGTCAGTGAGGATCAGTCAGTCCTACCCTGACCCTCCTCAACAAACAAATGAGCTTCATCCTAATCAGAGACAAACTCCTGTCAACAGACTAATAAACAGGTTTGACGGTGGTAACACTGGAGGCCAACAGAGAGGACTCGCTCCTGCACACCAAGATCCCAGAGCTATATCTCCTCTCCTCACCCCCAACACCTACACCTCACCTCCGTCCTCAACTCACAGCAGCTTGGGACCCAGCCAGACTGCAGTAGACACATTTCCTGGACACCCTGCGAATCAGCGGACTTCGCCAGGGAGATATGCCGCTGTGGAGACGCAGCAGGCCAATCTGACTGAGGCACAAGTAAGAATGAGATGTTTTATGGCTGGGCTTTGCTGCTGTTTTTCACTGAGCTCCAAACACCACATAGCATGCAACATTGCAAGAGTAGTTTTCTGATCTATGTCTCAAGGTGACTCCTGACCTTTTGCTGGACCAGGGTCAGAGTGCAGAGATGAGCAGTGAGGAGGAGCAGGTCATGCAGACTATATACAACATCCTGAGACAAGGGTATGGACTGGATGTTATCCTTGTCATAATACAATTGGAATAAAGTATTACATTCATATAAATGTGTTAAATGATATTTGACCATTTTCACATCTTCCCTCAGTACCAACGAGAGTGATGTTGTCATCAAGCACAAAGTCAAGGTCATCTTTCAGAAAATTCAGAATCTAAAGGTTTGTCCCTTTTGAAAATTTGATTCTGTGATGGGTTGCTCCTGCACTGGTTCATGTTATGTCCCCATATACATTTTTCTTCAACAGCCCAAAGAAAGACCCCAGGAAGAGTGGGTGAGGGAAAAGAGGGAGCTTGAAAGAAAGATAGCTGAACTACAAACTGCCCTGCAGGAGGAAAGAAGGGTAAGCACAGCAGAAATAAAGATTTCTTTATATTGACAAAAGCTTCAATAAGAGTATGTTAACAGTGCTGAAATTTTTCCTCATGCTTTTCTGTAGTGGATGAAAAACAATTTTGTTTTAAATAGATAAAAAAAGGCACATCATATAGCGTGTGTGTACTGGAGTTTTGGGTTGTTGGTGCGGTGTTACTGTTCGGTGCCTGGATGACCCACCAATTCTCCCTCCTTCACTTGGCTTATTGGAACTGCCTGCCAACATTCAGAGAGTAACCTGCCACTTTTAATTGGCTCTGATTACATGGTGCACATCCTATGCCGCACACAAACAGTCATCTAAGTCTCCTTGAAATGAGAGCACCATCTATCAAGTAAAGGAAATAGCTGTTGGTTGCTTGAGAGTGGGATACTGTCCTCAGAGTTTGTATGTCTTTTTAGCCAATCAAATCAGGCGGGCTGGGGGTTCCTTGGAGTGTGCTTCAGATTAATCCTCAGATTAATCCTTAAATCCCTCTGGGCCAGTCAAAGGTCCACACACACAATAATCTAACTTCAGTAATGACTCATTATATATTGGTTTAAGGAAGGTGGGCAGGTCTTAATCTTTAATAGCTGCTAAGAGCTTAATCCCTTATGTATATTGATTGGTGGGCACATACAAGCCCGCTTTAACATTTCTTAAAAGCCCATTGCTAATGCCACCAGATCTACCTGATGTCTCATGTTTCACTGCTCTCATTTATTCATCATGTCTGCTCCTGTGTAGGACTCTGTTAGTAATTCTGATCCTGCTCTGAAAGCTGAGCTGGAGTCCTGTCTGGATGAAAATCTGCAGCTCCAGGAGATGCTGGACCGGAAGAAGAAAGAATTAAATGACACACAATCAGAGTGAGGGCACAACATTACACACACACACACACACACACACACAGATAGACAGACAGACAGACAGACAGGAAAGCAGGACAGGGAACAGTACCATTGTCTTGGTGGGCAGGAGTGAAAGGGGTGTATGACAAGCCCACTTTGTTTTCAAGCACACACTCCTCACAGTTTGATGAAACAAGCAGTCACTGTATGCAAGTAGTATAGTCATTTGAATTCAAATCATTTAGTCGCGTGTGTGTCCTCTTTTCCTCGCAGGCTGACTCAGCTGCGTATGGATAGGGAGAGCGCAGAGGCACGGGTCAGAGAAATGGAGGACCATCTGGCTGAGCTTCAGGATGAACTGAGAAGAGAGAATGGCAACAAGACGGTATCACAGAAACACACTCACACAATTGCTTCTCAAGACAGCATTTTATCATAGTATATAAACAAGCTTTTGTAGTTAAAAGCAATTAACTTTAATTTCTTTTCAGGAAAGGGTAGTGTTTGTGTAAAAAAATTACAATACTATACAAACAGTAGGAAGAGAGCTCTTAAGTGTCAAGTTAATGCTGTATACTTTCTGTCTGCAGGACCTGATGTCTTATCAGACACAGCTGATGGAAGTATGCCAGCTGAAACAGAAGCTGGAGGAGACGCTAAGACAGAGAGAGAGGGAGCTAACGGCTCTCAAAGGAGCTCTGAAGGAGGAGGTGGCCTCACATGACAAAGAGATCGAGGTCCTCCGAGAGCAGTACAGTGCTGACATGGAGAAGCTCCGCAGCAGCATGGAGCAGGTGTCTCAGGTGTGTACACAAACACAGAAACCTCATGAGCAAAGCTCTGTAACAAAGGTAACAAAGCCCTAAGAAAACCACCTCTATACATTGCTTTCCTTTGCAGTGACAGCATGTATTTTTTGGCTTATAGTAGGTGTTCTTATTGAGAGCAATCTTATAAGTCAGCTTGAAGAGCATCCGTGTTGACAGGATACATAGCTGCTGTTAAGATAAAATGTGAGGCACCATACACAAGAAGACACCACAGCACAGACTTTTTCACACCAGTTTCACTTTAATAAAATTAACATAATTGTAAGAAACAACTTCTTTTTGGGTTTCAGTGTTTAACATCTTCAAATACAGCTTTTTACATTTGTATACATTCTTTCAAGTCAAATACTATAAAATAGCTGCATTTACTAAAAAAAACACAACACTCAGAACAAGAACATTTCTCCTGTTTTAGTAAATGGTATTCTATTCTTAATTGACTATATTAATTCCAATAATTATGCCAAATAAAACAAATATATAGAACAACAATATACATTCTACAAAGGTCAGAACCTGTATTGTCTAAACAGAATAGCTATCTACTTATTTGTCTGTTAAATCTAAATCCTTAATGTGATTAATGAAAGGACTCCATATGTTCTCAAATATGTGCTTTTTAGCCTTTAACATGTAAGTTATCCTTTCTAATGGAATGCTTGATAACATCTCTCTTATTCATTAAGAAGTGCTTGGTCTACTCTGTGAATCTTTTTCCACAGCAGTGCTTTGGCATAAAAAGGTCTATAAATGCTTGTTCATTTCTACAATTATTATTTTTCTCTATGTTTAACTCCAACAGAAAAACTTTGAGTCCTGGAAAACTTGTTTTGAAATAATCTCCTTATTTAAAATGTTTACCTCGTCCCAGAATGTTGATGTAGAACATACAAAAGATGTAGAAACATCTTTTTAAATGTTATCACTTCAGCTAAAACAATGTGTAGTGATCTATCTGTCTACATATTTTCTTATGTCTATGAAATGGAAAGGTTAAAATCAAACTCTCAATTCTTCTGTCTTCTGTTTTAGTCTCACGCAGGGATTGAGGCAGAGCGGTTGCGTGTAAATGCGTCAGTTCGCTCCCTGCAGCAGCAGTTGGAAGATTGTAGAGACGAGAGCAGCCACTGGATGGAGCAGTTTCACGCCACCAGAGATGAACTTCGAACAACCAAACAAGAGTGAGTCTATTACATCATATTGTTCACAAAGTGTATTCATTATTACCTGCCTGGATTTGGAAGTTCCCGTGCTCTCTTTGGACCTACTGTACTACTAATGAGTGTCCATCTCTTCTCTTTCATTGTACCTGGTCAATGTTTCTCCCCCTCTCTGTCAGAGAGCCACCCAGCAGCCCTGAAACACTGTGAGAGTCACTAACTGAACGGCATTTGTGTTTAGATATGCAGACCTGTAGATGTGGCTAGCTGTGCTAACAACTGTCTCTAGCTCCAAGGCCATCCACACTTACAGCCCTAATTCATCTACATGACATGTAGACAGCGTCTACATGATCCAAGTTTAAATATATACCATGAACCCTCAAGCACAGGGGTGCTAATGGGAATATGGACCATATTTAGCACTGTGGTTGAGCAGAAATGGTGCTGAACAGCAGTCACAGTCTTCATTGTGTCCATATAGTAGAACACTGTATGTAAACAGACACTATGAAGATACAGCAGAGTAGTGTGGGTGATCTTCTTTGTTTAGCAAAAAGCACGTCCTAGACTTGTTTTCTGTGAATATGTCTGTTGTGTGGTGACAGGGAATGCTGATTTATTTCCTGTTATTTAACTTAAATTAAATTTTCTCATCAAAGTAAATTAATTTGTCTTGATTCATATATGCAATCCAGCTGCTGCTGATCAGATAATAAAGCAGTACTTTAAATGCATAAATATATCGTACAAATTGTTTTGATCAACTATTTCTAGACTCCTGCAAACCCGTCTGGAAAAAGAGGAGTTTGAGGAGGAGCTGAAGGAGCTCCAGGAGAAAGTCAGCACCATGAAACACCAGCTACCTGACCCTAGCCACACACAGACTCTCAACCAGGTGCAGTAAACACACACTCCGACCCACTGATGCACAGGTGAATGACCTTATCTGTTTAACAATCATGGAGCAATGTAATCATCACATTGTTCATGTTTGTGTTCAGGAAGTTCAGCGATACAGTGCTGATCTACAGAAGACCAAGTCTGAGTTGGAGAAGCTTAGGACGGAGTTTGACAAGAAGGTCATGGAGGTTATCTCCATAAAAAAATCTCACCAGAACCAGGAAGCAGAGCTGAAGTATGAGATTGACAGGCTAAAGGACCAGTTACAAAGGGCCAGAGAGGATTGTGCCAAAGCACAGGACAAGAACAAACGGGTTAGTCAAATCTTACACTGAGGAGCTAAATATGGCTTTAGATTTTATAATTTTAACAACTATAAAAAGTAACCTATTATAATATTTATTATTATTATTATTATTATTATTATTATTATTATTATTATACATTTAGTTATTTTATTTGTTTATACTTTTTAAAAATTCAATTAATGCTTAATGTTTCCAAAGTCATAATGAGTAATCATGTTAAGTAATTGCGATCTCAGAAGTAACCAAAATAATTGTGATTAAAGCTTTTGACTTAATCGAGTAACCCTACACCCTGAAGGGATTATAATCATATAAATCAAACATCTCCACACTTGCTTGTTTGAAGTGTGGAGATGTGGATGTGGTAGTTTTGATGTTGATTCGGATGATGAAGTTTGCGTGTAAATGACTAGTTATTTAGAAATTCTCATCTGTCATAAACATTATTCCCTTGTCTTCTTGTCTCCAGCTCCCAGACCCAGCCATCATCTCAGAGCTGGAGCAGAAGCTTGACGAGACACGTAGTGAAGCTAGCCGGCTCAAAGAGACACTTTCATTAGCTGAGGAGGAACTGGAGGCCAGTAAAACACGTGTCAGTAGAGTTCAGATGGACGTTAAATCTTTGCAAGATGCTAAGCAGGAGCAGGAGGAAGCCAACACACGTCTGAAAGACAAACTGTCACGGTTAGAGGTAGGTCATATCCTCTCACACACCACAGTGGCATAGAGCCATCAGTGTGTTAAACACCTGAAAAACAGAAGATATTTAAGCATAACTAGAAATCCTCTGTGGTTTCCTTCAGTCTCAGCTGCAGGCCAGTGCCACAGAGAGCTCAGAGGCAGAGCTCGCCCTCCACACTGAGGTAAGAGGTCTGAGAGCTGAGCTAGATGAGGCTAAGAGAAAGGCTTCCAGACTGAGCCAAGAGCACAGTGAACTTAGCCTGCGTCTGGAGGATATGGAGAAAGACAAAGAGACACTCAAACAGACCATCAGCCAGCTGGAAGAGACCAAACGACAGCAGGAGAGAGCTCTCGAGAAACTCAACAAGGAGGTAAGGAGAGATCCTTTTAACACCTTCACAAACAAATGAAAGCTTTTGCGGCTTGGAGCATCCAACTGCTCATTAGAGGATACACAGAACAAAAAAATCATTCTCTTTGTTTTTCCCCTCTGCCCCTGTCGGTCTTTCTGTCAGTATGAGTCTCTGACCGTGTCCTCAAGAGAGGAGGCACAGGCTCTCAGGGTTCAGCAGGAGGAGCAGCGAGAGAGAGCACGCAAGGAAATGCAGGAGGTGCAACGTCACGGAAACAATGCTCAGAGTGAACTGGAAAGAAGTCATACAAATCTAAGGAGACTGGAAGAAGAAGTGTGTGTTTTTGGGATTTTGCGTGCATGTGTACTCACATGGTTGGCCGGGTTGTTTTTATTATGAAAATCATGTCTGATCTGAATGTGTTCAATAGTTTTGACACATAATATTCATGCTGCATGCTTGACTGATTGTATTCATGCATCTGTTGGACAAAACATATCATGATGGAAATTTAGTTTGGCATTGCTGTTTCTAATATTATGATACATTTAACTAGATGTCACGACAGAAGAAGGAGCTTCTGCTTGTGTGCGAGGAAAGAGACAACCACCAGCTGGATAAAGAGCTTCTCACCAACAGACTGCGCCACCTTGAGGGAGAGATAGAGGCCAGCAAAAACAGCCACAATGAGAAAACCCGGGAGATTCGCATCCTGGAGGTTAGATTTGGTAGAATGAACCATGACTACAGAGCTGTCTGCTGTTAGTAGTTGTCTGCGTTCATTGTTGTTAGAACAACATTTCTGGACATGTTTCATTTGGAAATAAAACAAATATCATTAATATATTAGCATGTAGACTTGTTTAACGTGCATACACTTATTTGAAAGGACTACAGATCGAGACTGTTTACGTTGTTACGTTCAGTACAAACAGTCTCCTTTGTGACCATCTAATTAAGTCGATTTCATCTTGTCTGTGTCAGGACAAGCTGAAGCGTTTGGAGTTAGAGCTGGAGGAGGAGAAAAACAGCGTGGAGATGCTGACAGACAGAGTGGCCAGGAGCAGAGACCAAATCGATCAGCTCCGCTCTGAGCTCATGCAGGAGAGATCTTCTAAGCAGGACCTGGAGCTGGACAAGAACGCCATGGAGAGACATGTACATACATACACACAAACACACACACAGCACACCTGTGTTTGCTGACATTTGTGATTAACAGTAACTGAAGTATTCAAGTCCACCAAAATACACTTTCCTCTCTCTGTACTCCTGCATCTTCACTGAAATTCAGAATACAGCATTAAGGTGAGGTCTTAATTAAACATACCCACCTTGACCCCTGACCTGCTGTTTGTCTGTCCCTGCAGCTCAAGGAGCTGAGGAGTCGTGTGGCTGACATGGAGGGCCAGTCTCGCTCCTCAGCAGGAGTCTCTCAGCTGGAGAACAAGATCCAAGAGCTGGAAGATCGCCTACGGAATGAGGAAAGGTGCAGTGCAACAGATTAAAAACATGCTGCAAGCCAGTGGATCTTCACTCTGGATCACATTTTTCACCCTTGTTTGTTTGACAACTGAATATCTCAAGTGGAAATGTTCATTTTAACATATCATTTTACCTTTAAACAAAGTTAACCCATTAACCAAGGGGACATTTTTAAATTTAGTGTTGTTTGACCTTCTTGAATTTATTTAGGGTTCCTGCTTATCAAACCTGAGAGGATTTACTTAGCAAGCATGCTTTTTATTCACACTATACTTCACATTGATTCTGTTTTGCATATACACATCTGAGAGTCCAGTAAAGCCACATTTAACACCTGGCTAATGAGCACCTTCATGAGAGCTCAGTGTGTGACAAATGTCTTGCTGTTCTCTTGTATATGTAAAGGGAGAAGACCTCTCTGTTGGCGTCTCAGCGACGTCTGGAGAGGAAACTGAAAGAACTCAACATGACACTGGATGAGGAGAGACAAACGCACACTGAACAGAGAGACCAGGTATATGCATTCACTTCCTAATGTGTGTTAACATCTATACATATATATCAACATCAAACACATGCAGTCAAATTACACTTTAACCTTACCGTGTGTCGCAGCTTGCTCTGAGAGTGAAGGCTCTCAAGAGGCAGGTGGACGAAGGAGAGACTGAGCTGGAAAGGATAGATGGAATGAGGAGAAAGGCTCAGAGAGACATGGAGGAACAGATGGAGCTCAAAGAGGCCTTGCAGAACAGAGTCACAGCACTGGAAACTGATCTCAAGTAAGAATTTCCTTTTCTACAATTTTGTTTCTCATCCAATTTGTTACTCACTGTGTCAGCTTTTGGTAACGGTTATGCAAGACACTTCCTGGCAGCTAGATTCTCACATCAGTGTGTGTGCTTGTGTAAGTGAGTAAGAAAGACACACCATCTCCTCCTTATGTCACACTTAATGAATAACACTGCATGCAAATGACGTTACTACTAGGGAAGCCAGATTCCTTGGGTGTTACACACACACTTACAGAAACCGGGTATTTACAGCCTCCCAGAGGTGCAGTATTTCACAATGTGATGTGTGTAAAACAAATCGGTGTGTGAAAGGGTATTTCATTTAACTAGAATGGCACATTAATCACATACCGCAGGGGAAATTAAATTGCGTACATACTAGGGTTGAAAAGATGAGTTCTGTGTCTTTTAGTGTTAGGGTTAGACTTTATAAAACGTGCTGCTGATGGAGAAAGTGGAGTAGACGGGAAGGGGAGAGACAGACAGAGGCGGGGCACGCCGATGTGTTTACCTGAGGTGTAGGCTTCTTGTGTATCTGAGTGTGGGGAGAAGATAGTTCTGAGGAAGGTCCGAAGCATATTTAAAATTTATAATAATTATGTTCTTGGTGATTAAAACCTGTTGGTTTGATGTGAAAAATGTAGATTTTTTTTGCCGGGGCTGGGGGTTTACAATCAGGATGCCTGCTCAACCATCGCCCATCTGTCAGCCATTGCCGATGGACGATGGCATTGTCTTATCAGCCCAACACTAGTGCATACTAGTAACAAGTAAAGGCATGTTGTTCCTTTATATCGCCACCAGGGGGAGCACTGTGATCACTTGGCAACATTTATGAAAAAAGCATCTGACAAATAAATAACAGCGTGTTTGGTTATGTCTACAGGAGAAAAACCCAGGCAGCAATGCGTCCACTTTTGGATTCATCGGTTCTCAGCTCAGATGACGATGACAGCGTGTATGATCCCTCCACCATCACTTCTATCCTCACTGAGAGCAACCTCCAGACCAGCTCCTGTTAAAGTAGCACTTAAAGGACAGGATGAGGGTGGGAAAACATAGCACTGTTTAGAAAAGAATGGAGGGAAGTGTAGTTTAGCCGCTTTGTCGACTGGGAGTAAAGGCAAAAGACAGAATGGTATGCACTACAGACAATGAGGGAGGGGCACAAAGACCTGGGAGGCAAATTACATATTAGAGAGTTTGGTGGGGGAATGATTTTCCACACTAGAGTGAATGGAAGGAAATGGAACAACCATTGCATTTTGGGGAATTTCTTGCAGACTACAATGTACAGAGATGTAGTCCATGGTACAGTTGGAAGGATTAGCAAACACAGTCCAAGGTACTTAACTATACAAAAACGCATGACCGCACAAAGTCGGTACCTGGATTTGGATGGAGAGAAATGAAGCTAGAAGCACAGAAAAATGTCAAAATAAAATACCTCTTGTGTTTTTTGGTTCAAATTTGGTATGTCAAACCATTTCAGGGTTGAGATTCTGGGTCAAGCACTTATGGTACCAAGTCTGGCATTGACTGAAAAATCAAAATTGTTAGTATTTTTCTCTATAACACAGCTGTCCACTGACTGAACACACAAATTCTGTACCTCAGCATGCACAAATATTAGGTAGAGTTACTGAAGAACATGGACCAAATGCTGACACTGAGTGCATTCGTGTTTGAAAGACAAACTATAAGCAATATAACGCTATTGTTTCTTTGCTGGTGTTCTGAAAGTTAATTTGCCTAACCAAAGCTAATGTTTTAATGAGAATGCAAACATTTTTTATTGAATGAAATCTGGAGTTTGTTTACATAAAACAAAAAATATTTTCAAATGTTTTTGTATAGAATGCACGAGCAAGGATAGTTTGGGAAAGGAGTTTATTCCATTGTTCAGTTTTTAATGTTGGTACACAAACTGTGTCCTGAATTATAAAATATGGCAAAGTATTACACTAATAGCATCTCAAATGGATTCTGTATGGACAGGGACACAATATTAAATACTATAAATATGACAGTAACATCATGTTGGTTTAAAGGTTTGTTGTTGCTTGACCAACCATTTTTATTCATTGTATCTGAATCAGTTTCCTCGTAAAGGTAAACAGACATTTTGGTTTTGTGGATTATAACAGAGGACGAAGAGGTCACTGCTCACAAGAAGACATTCCTCAGAGAATCACACGCAATATCAAAGCAAAATTATGGCCAAAATATCTTCCTGTCTGATAAAAAATTTGTCAAAGCTGCACAATTTCTATGCATTTTCTTATAGCAAGCCACTAAAATATATTTTCATCATTTCAATGCCTTAAAATATTTTGTAATTGACTTGTAATTGGTTTCTGAATGACTTTTCATCTAAAGTATTTGTATTTAACATTTTTAGTTGATTTTTGTATAGACTTTGAGCAATCAGTTGGCGCTGTAATTGTATTACATATTGCTACACAGTTATGTGTTCTTATGTTTTCAGTGAAACTGGAAAATGGCACTTAATATGATTTGTTAGATTTTTAAGATCCTGTTATATGATGTAATTGTTGGCTGAAAACAAATTTCACACTGTGACTGTACTTTACAAATAGATATTTTTTCTATTACATACTGTAATAACTATAGCAAAAAAATAAAACTACTGAGTTAAATAGATATTTGTTTATTGTCCTTGTCATAATTGCAGAATGTTAATCAACTACTTTTCCTGCATAGTTTTTTTTTAGCACATTTCCGTATATACATTCTTTTGCAAAGCATTTGTCTTCAACAGAAGGAGTCCGCTATAACTGGCAGCCTGCCTACTAAAGTCTAAGATTACAGTGCACCTTATTTCCCCATGCCAGTGAAATTCTTAGGCAGGCCAGTTGGCTTTACTGGAAAAGGTCACTGTTGGATAAAGTCAACAAATCATTAACCCCTAAAATGTATTTCAAAATCTCTATAATGTTGTAGTTTCATGTAATAATCAAAAAAAGAAAAACACTGGGTTTGTTTTAGAGCCCTGAACCCTGAAGTATAATGTTCCAATTGTGTTCCAGTTGTTTCAACAAATTGTATTTGTTGAAACATTCAAAAGTTCACCTTGATAACAGTACTAGGATAAAAAACAAACAGGGTAAACAAGTGAATATTGGACTCACATCCATCAGGCGGCCAGAAACACAACTTCAAAAGAATTATCATTTGGCTCCATAACTGCTGGATGTGTAAATAATTAACAGTTTGCTAACAAGTTCACCTTATCAACTTGTCAGCGCTTTTTACAACCTTCTGCAGCTCCAAAGTGCCCAAAAATCAGTTATTGCAGATTTAATACACACACCGCTCTCTTCTCTACATAAAAGAGTAAAACGTTGAAGAGGTGGGTTGGATGAACAATCTGTGTGACAAACAAAACACACAAAGCTTTGGCAATTATAATATAAGCAGAGCCCTACTCACATTTTACAAATAATAAATGCAACCATTACTGTGTTTGAAGGAGCAAGATAACTTCAAAAGAACGAGATTGCTCATGTGTTTGTTTTTGGAAGCAGGCCAGTGGTTCTCTGGAATATGGGTTTATTATCTACGCCCGAGTTACACAGAAGTGTGTTGTTGAATGAGTTATTCAATACCACCTACGACGGGCTTGCTCCATACTACATGGAGTGAAAATACTGCACAGTAGGTCATCCGACATTTAAAGACTATTGGTCTTGTAGCTGCACAGGCTCTGCAGAAAATAAAGCATCTTCCAGCTGTGCCACATGCATGCTGCATTACCCCTCAAAGACACAAGACTGTATTTGATCTATACTGTCATGTTTGTATTACCTGTTCCAGCAGAGAAGCAGCAGGTGTTGACATGACATTCACTGATATTGTGGAGGCCATGGCTGAGTGGCAGTGTTGATGTTCTGCCCCTCTTATCTCTTGTTGCAGAATTGTTTTCGTTCATTACAACTGTGGGCATAGGCGTCGTTCAGGGCAGAAGTCAACATGGCTGATGTATTGGGACAAGAGACCTGTGTTCCTGTGTGTGTGGACACATTCATACATTCACGTGATTATTGTGTTCACACAAATGTGGATAAAAATAGTTCAGGGCTTTACTTTATCTGCTAGATTTCAGCTTTCCCTACCTGTCGACTAACTAAACTCACAATTCTAGATAGATATTCTAAATAATAAACACAATTACATCTTTAGACCATGATGCACAAAATCTATCCTACTTCTGAAAACCCAGACTGTATTGCTGTTTTTCTGAAAGTTACTGAATGAAATGGTTTCCAGAATGAAATCTGGATTTTGATTCTAACTGTGATATGCATCGTGCATGGCAGAAATCAACTGATCTGGCGTGTTGATAGAAGAGACCTGAGTTCACAGATTTATACATCTATACTGTTCAAAAACACCTGGGCTTCTTTACACAGTCATAAACCCTTCCCGACTGACTCGAGATGTGGGCGAAATACTAAACAGCCCACCTGCAACACCCTTGACTAGACTTATAGACTTATTAGTAATGTCTGTTTGCTTAAGTTTAAATTGCCTAATCAAGATGAGGTGATATGCAGGCTACTACAAGAGGCCTGTCTCCTGTGTGGAAGTAGCACCACAGGGTGAGGCACGTTAGGAATGTGCTAGATTAACTGAGATCCATGTGAGAGCAGTTCAAAACTGAAAACTTCTACAGAACTACAAGATATTTGTAAAATAATATCTGAAATCAGGAGATAAACCCACTAAATCACTGTTGATCCAGCTCATCTCAAAATCCCAGGAAAATCTCTTTACGGTGATGGGAATGCTTCCACGCCTTTTTGCTTTGTGCCAAAACATTTTTATGACTTCAGGCCTCTACATTTGAAAGAGAGATGAAAGGCACCACCCTGGAGCGAGACTTCGCCAGCTCCTCAGGTTATTTATGTGTTTACATCCTATTTGGCACATTGACACATGTAACAGAACTGTGTTTGACTATTTTCAGGCACCACAGTGGCTGCTGGGTCTCAGATGTGTACAGCTCTCTTGCTGTTTTTGACTTGCTGTACTGTACCTCCTGTGGTGCTATTGTGTGATTGATCTACAAGAGACCTGAAAAGGCCCATTTCCTCTCCTGGTTGCTGGGAATTGACCTTTATATTCTGTACTTGGAACTAATGTGCAAGAAGTCACACCTTCAATATTTGCTGTAGAACCAGATGCAGCATCCATGATACTACACCTCCCATCCAGTGTGACCAAACCTGTACAGTGCCAGCGTGTTGTGTACAGGACCTGTTTTGCTAGACTAATTACGTTTGAACATACTTTCCATGGGTGGGATTGGGTTTCCATATCATTCCAGGCCCAACTTTTAATATGAGCACTGTGCTTGTTGCGTTTTGAAATCATGATGTTTGCTATTGCATATGGTTGCTCAGAAAGAACCCAGCCCTACTGTAAAGAACATTCCCATCCGCCTCAAGGTGCTCCAGATGTGGGAGGTTTGGATGCAGTTGCTCAGACACAATGACGAACATGTTTTAATTGTTCTGTATTCAACAAATAAAAAGATAAGGAGTAGGGGAAGAATGCAATCATTTTAGAACGTCAGTGCTGTAAATGTCTATCCTTGTGTTCAACAGCACATGACAGTCAGGGCCGTGGTCAGCATTTAAGAAAGGTGAGGTCATGACAACACAGAGAACGTCTCCAAAATGTTGATGAACATTTAGATGTTGGTATCTAATTTAATTAGCTAGCTAGCTAGTTAAATTATGAAAATTCCTCTAGAAATCAACAGCTGCTCATCATAAACTCTACTAACTAAACTCTAACTAAAAATACTGAACAGAACATTTTCCATTATCTATAGGCTATAATTAGCATCAACTTACAAAGTTCATTCCAGGAAGTTTGCTAGGTTATTCTAATGACCTTTCCCTATGAGGTTCACTGTGTTAAACCAGAGTATATGACTACAGTAATAGTGTCATCATTGTTTTCGAGGAAAGTAACATCATTTCATCATAACACAATGACTCTGTGTCACTCTTGTGCACTTTTAACTCTTGACCACTTATTACCAGCAACCAAAATATGGGCGTTTTCTGTCTCTTCCTGTTTATTGGTGGGTTTCGGCACTGTTGCATCCAATCTGATTAAATATTTAACTTTTAATGGCGATGACCAAACATTACTGTTATCATCATTTATTTATTTAAAATAATATTTTATTTAGCGTTACTTTGTTTTTTGTTTGGGCACTTTTGAAACAACAACAAAAAACTTTTTTCCCCTCTACTGACTACACAATTTTTAAATTATGATCCTCTACTAAAATGTTGTGCACATTCAACAATCTGCGTAATTTTGTTTGACACATTTCATCTCTTTTTGGTGAGAATAATGTCTAAAACAACAAATAAAACATTTTACATATGATAAAAAGACTAAATGATGATTTTTGTAGAACAAGATTACATCTGCTCATTAAGGAGGTGGTGATTTAGTTTTTTGTCTGGAGGGCCCTCTTCTTGCTGCTATTCAAACACATGAGTATTTCCTATACACACTTACAGATTCTTCTGTTTTTGAAAACTGCAGTGCACCCTGGGCCTGAAACACTTTACTAACACAACAGAGTGATAGATGGTAGATGGCTCATTCTTGCTAAGTGCAACAAATGTTTTTTAAGATACTATAAGTCAAATTGTGCTTTACCAAACACCATGAAGAAAACCAGGAATTCTCATCAGAAGAGACGGAGTGTGAGCGAATAGCAGGATTCTGACTCACGGCGTGGTCTCACTCTTAGACATGGATGTATGTAAACATGCAGACCTCTCAAACTGTAACTGTCTGCCATCTGATCTCTGGATCAGTCTGTCTGAGTGTGGTGATGTAAACTCATAGTTATGGCTTATATTGTGGCTCAGTGCCAGGGACACATAATGACATACTGCAGTGAGGTTTAGGTGTTTGTCAGTGTTCTGGTTTTGCAGACGTGTGCATGTGGGACAGCCTTGTTCCTAATGATAAATCAACTAAGAAACAACACGCGCTGTGACACTACATTAACTCGATATATTTACTGATTAAAAATTGCACTTTTGAGAAACATTCAACATCAGAGTCTGACGAATATGACATATAGCCACATTTTGTTTTCATAGGCGCATTATTTCAGTATGCGCTTGTGTGTACTTGTTTCTGCCCCTGGTTCAAATTCACTTAGTGTCATCCCTTGTGTGCCACCGCGAGCTGTTGTTTCCTCCTCAACAGCCATTAATTCCATTAAAGTCTTTATCCAATTTGAGATCTGTGTCGGCCTTGGTCAGCTGCTGCTGGAATCAGCTAAATGCCAGCAGAGAAACTGATTGTGTTACTTTGTCATCTTGTTCCTGTTGCATGGCCTCAGTTAACTCTGGAAATATGTTGTTCAGAATGTGTAACATTAACGCTGCATAAGCACTTGAAATAATAAAACATCCATATCACTGATTACTTTGCTTTGTTTACTTCTCATTTTACATCGCTGTTGACAATTTGCCAACACTGCATAGTTTTATTTTTCTAAATAAACATGATCAACTTGCAAAGAGTTTTTAAAGTGTTTTTTGGGAGTTTTTCCTTTTCCAAACCAAGAGTCTAAGGCCCATGGGTGTCATTTGCCATACAGATTGTAAAGCCATTTGAGAAAACAAATGTGACATGTGATTTTGGGCAGTAAAGATAAAATTGACTTGACTTCATAACAAGGAGACTGCATTTATTTTGTTTTTTTTAAATGTTTTTTTTTGTTATAGTTGCAATGTTGTTGTTGTGGACCAAAGTACAGACTGACACAGCAATAACAAAACACAGTAGCATGGTGTTCAGTGTGGTAGATGATTTATCAAAGCAGAAAAAAGAAGAAATTATGTCTCATTAACTCCCAGTGCCTGTCTGGATCTTTAGAAAAACACTTCAGGAGATGATGAGCGGTGGGTTAATGTAAAGTACACTATTTTTGGTTTGTCAATGAGGTGCAAAAAACATATATTTTTTCTACTTGTATTTAAAGGAGGAATTAAAAATAAATTGTCTTATAAGATGCCTTAAATCACTGAATTTAATAACTTGCTTTCCACTGCTGTGTAAACTGATAGGAGACACATCTTAAACAGGTTCAGTCAGGGATTTAACCTTTTGAATTAATCATTTATTGGTAAACCGAGCAGTGCGCTGTAGTGCGCAACATTCAGCAGGGGCTGACAATCCGTAGTCACCCAAGGGTGGTTAACTTCAGTGTTTTACACTAAAAATATCTCCCTGAGCATTTTACAGCCCAGCCTAATAATACCACTACCATGTGATAACCATGGTGTAAAGTTTCTGGAGGTTATTGTTGCAGAAGCTGTCTTGCCGGAGGCGGCGGATACCTCCTGACCCTCCCTTCACCGCTATTCCCTGTTTCCACAGTTCCCTATTTGGCTCTTTCGGTCGGTTTGTGGGTGGGTTGGTTTTGTCGCTCATACACAGTGACGTGAGGAGAAAAGTTCTTACAATGTGCAGAGAGAGAGAGAAAGGGGAGGGATCAGACATATGAACACACAGGGCTGAAGACTGATAACAGCAGCAGCTACTGTGGAGAGGCACCAGAAAGTACTTCCAACGGAGCTTTATATAGCCTAGATTTCGCTTATAGTTATTTATTTGTTTGTGTGGGGGTATTTATTATATCTTTGTTAAAGATGAACGGAGTGACGAGAAGTCTGTGTACATTTGAGGACATCAGAAATCAAGAATATGGGGTAAGTAACTCGAGAGGCTATTTGTCTTTTCTTGATCAAGGCTACTTATGGATAAATAGGCTGCATGTATTTCTCTGTGTTTATTTTCTGTATGGATATATAATGATGAAAGATGCAATTTATGAATCGACCTGAAAACCAAAGGTTACTTTTTGGATCTGTCGGTCCTTTTTGCTGTTAAAGTAGGCTAACTTTCAGTTTCTTTCTCTGTTTTTTGTTTTGTTTTGTTTATATGACTCTGCTCAGTTGTGTGATGCTGGATTGGAGGCTGTGTGTAATTTTGTGATTCTGCCACAGATCTTCAGGCTTCATCTGCTCTAAGTGGTGTTGTCTATGGCCTTGCAGTAATTAAAGTATTAGCCCCTACCCACGCCCCAAGTCCCAACACACATAAAGGCAGCAGCTCAGCATTAGTCCAAATAACATCTGTGCCTGTCGTAGGTGCCTTCTGCCCACATCATTTAAAGGCTTACAGTTGCAGTTGTGACAGACAGCGAAGACAGCTCAGGAAACAAAGCTGTAAAAGCTTTGCTTGTGCACCACCTGTGCATGTGAAGTTTTGTTAAACAGGATTAAACATCACACTTTCTTGTATTTGCAGCACACACTTTACTGGTTATTTGTAAATGAGTGATCAGCAGCTCATGTCACCTACAGTAGAAAGGTTTTAGCATTTATCTGTGGCAACAAAGGGTTAATCATTTACCTTGCCTGAAAAAGCAAACTGTTAACCTGTGCTGAGGTTCATGAGGTTGCGGAGCAACATGACAATTTTACCTTATCAGGCGAGTCCAATACCTGCCAGAAGCCCACTGAAATCAGATGAGGCTCTTTCTCTAAAGAAAGGCATTACAGTCTCAACCATGATTACTCAATTCATTTTAGTTTTATTTGTATAGCGCCAACTCATTCTCTCATTGCACTTTTCATATAGAGCAGGTCTCAACCTTACTCTGTGTAATATTATTTACAGAGACCCAACAATTTCCACCATGAGCAAGCACTTGTAAAATAAAATCTTACAGTACAACTAGAGTACAACTAGACTAGAATTTGTCTAAAGTCAAAAAATGCATGACTTAAATGTCAGTTACTTGCGTAACTGTACAACTGCCAGAAAGGTCAAAGTGTACAAAGGGCAGCTCCACTCACGCACATAATAAACTCATTATTTGTGTTGAGGAATGTGTCAAGAAGCGATTTGAAAAACTCCATATTTGTTCAGCATCTGTTTCATGTATCATGCATTACATTTTAACATGCGACTGATAGCACATTTGCATCAGCTTCATATAGAAAACAAATTCATCCTTATCAAAGTCAAATGCAATAGTCAAATAGCCACCCACCTACAGTATTTACATATCTGATGTGGTTAGTCAGGTCGGACTAAATAAAGCATCAGTGTTACTGTTTAATCAGTAAGCGTGTCATTTTGTATTATACATGAGAAGAAGGAATGTGCCGTAGCAGAGAAGGGCCTACAGTGGTGGTTTTACTGATCCATGTGTTGCCTCGAACTGAGATGATGCAATTTAAAACTTAAAAAACACAGGATGAACAACCAGACCTGACTTTGGAACAAACTCTCCTATAGTTGTTGAATAGTTACCAAAATTCCAATTTTTAAGCTATTATTTAAAACTTATTTGAAGCGTGTTGCACAATTTCTCCTCTCTAAAAACCCAGTGTATATTGAAAAGATTGTTTTTTGTTTTACAAGGGGGCACTTTTTATATAAGGTCACAATTATTCCCCCAGCTATTTCGTTTCCATACGTTGAGTGACTTAACACATTCCTGTTCCTCCTGTCTTCCCTCATCCTCAGTCTCCATCTCAAGACAGGTGAGTCTGACGTTACTGGCTGGGAATGAGCCAAACATGACAGATAAATGGATCTATGTCGAGGAGTGACTGAATTATGCCAGAGCACACCTGGTTCGCAGGCCACACAGAGAAGAAACAATTATTATTATTGATTGTGGGGTGATAGTTGAAATTCTATCGCTGTCCTGTAATGGCAGCTCTCACTTGACTGAGATCCTGGACTAGCTCTTTGCCGTCAGCTGTTGTCACATGATGGCAATTTGCCTGCAAACCATCTAACAGTTCACTACACACCTTAGCTTGTCTCTTCCTTTTTAAAGATTACTCAGCCTTTATCCTTTAGTTTGCACAGAATATTGATTGACTAGAGGGCCCCATTCCCCTCACTACCCTGGGAATTACAACTCTAAACTAAAGTGTTGTTTAATACCAAGACATGACATACTTAAAGCTGGGGCTGCAACAAATAAATCATTTTCATTACTGATTAATCTGCTAATTATTTTCTTAATTAATCAATTTATCATTTAGTTTTTTTTTAAAGTGAAAAATTTTCCAGAGCCGTAAGTGACATTCAGTCCAAAACCCAAAGGTACTTTATTGCCTATCATTGAACAATCAATTAATGGACTAATCCACGCAGCTCACTAGTAATAAAACTCACTAGTACCTGCTTAGGTTGGATATTGAACCTCATTACGAACGTTGGCATTGAGTGCTTAGATTCTTAATCTTATTAACTTATTAACTTATTAACTTGTTAACTTATTCTTTGATCAAATATTTTCTGATCTTAGTCATAACTTTGCAAAGTTCCTGTTCAGCTGTATATTGTATGTTAGGGCAGCTGTAAAACATGGATGTACTGATGTGTTTGGCAAGTAATACTTATAAAAACATAAATATATTAAATACATATATCCTAATTCTTTTAGGTAAGGTGTCAAAACTCAGGTGTCGTATTTTAGTATTTAAAATTATACCTGTAGCACTAGCTCTAGCCCCAGTCAGCTCACACCTGTTGCCTTGAGGCCGAGGGCTATAAGGCAGCTGGAGCAGGTACAGTGTGTGCTCAGCAGGTATGAGAAAGCAGCTGTGAGAGGGGTAGAATGATTTAATGGGTGATGAGTGAACACACAAACTCACGCTTGAGGATTTTTTGTGTGGAATGCAGGTCCACCTACACCTGGGGGCACACGAGGATGTTTTACTGTTCGTGGCTATGATTCCATTTTGTTGCCTGAGCTCAGAAATCTGAACAATTCTACATCAGGTGCATATTTAAAGTGGCAGAAAGCTCTAAAGAACCTCTTGTATTTTTTGTCCCAAATTCAGCAGCTCTGTCTGTTCATCAGCAACATTCCCAGGTTGTTGAGCTAACTCAACTCAGATGATTTACGGGCCTCCTGACACCAAAGTCTAAAACAAAAGCATCCTCATACCCTTTAAGCCTTTCAGCCTGGTCGTACCCCGTGATCTTTTGTGCCCATTGTTGGTGTGTGTGTGTGTGTGTGTGTGTGTGTGTGTGTGTGTGTGTGTGTGTGTGTGTGTGTGTGCGTGTGTGTTTTAGTTTCAGGTTTCTGCCCTTGTATAAAGGTACTGTGTACTTTGGGTTACTGTGTGTGTGTGTTTTCCTGCGTGTACGCGTGCATGCATACGTCCACAAGCACATCCAACTGGTCCCTTTGTCCATGTTCCCAGGAAGTCTAGAATTACAGGTGGTAGAGACTGCATTTGTGTGTGTGTGTGTGTGTGTGTGTGTGTGTGTGTGTGTGTGTGTGTGTGTGTGTGTGTGTGTGTGTGTGTGTGTGTGTGTGTGTGTGTGTGTGTGTGTGTGTGTGTGTGTGTGTGTGTGTGTGTGGATATAAAAGTCTAGGCAGAAAGACTGGCGTGTAAGAAGTCAATGGCAGAGCGAGGATTAGCAGAGTCTTTGTTTAGTTGGCTATGACGGGCCAGATAAGTTGTATAATGATGGATTCCTACCTCTCGCTGTTCCCCATTTCTCTCCCCCTCCTCTCTTTTCCTCCCCTAATCGCTGATTCTTAATAGAGCTTTCAGGTGTCTATAATCTGAGAGGAAAGCATGTTGAAGAAAGGATTTTTTTTTTTTGTCATAGGTTTTGTTTGTCATAGGTGGACACCATCACTGTTTATTTGGCTATTTCCTCTGACTTTTTTATTATTCTTGTTGTCAGTTTACTCTAATTGTAAACAGCAAAAACAATTGAATTTAAATCCAATTGTTTCCTAAAAGCCAAAAGTGATATCATCTGTCTTCTTTTGTTTAGCTAACAGTAAAAAACCTAAAAATATTCAATTTACTATCACATAAAACCAAATCCTCCCAACTAGAACCTAAAAATATTTGTTGGCGTTTTTGCTTGAAAATATTCTAAATGATAAATTGATCATTAAAATATTTGGTGATTATTTTTATTATTAATCGTCTAATCATTTCAGTTGTTCAGCTGACAACTTTCACTTTCTGGAGCTTACGATTACATCACGTGATGGTAGATACTGAAATTTTCGAGGGGTTTTCTGAGCCCTTTTGCTCATGTTGCCTTTTGAAGTCAAGCTTCTTTTGCAAGCTTAAAATAAGCTCATAAATCATGAACATAAATTTGAACACCTTATTTCATGACAAGTGGGCAAACTCCATCCATGTTGTGTGATCGAAAGCTCAATAACTGCTACTAAATGGACCTTGAGGTGAGATTGTTTTCTCACCTCTGACTGCAGATTGTCTTTTGCAGTCTAAACACGACATGCAAGTAGCTGGGCGTTTTCATGCTGCAGGTTATGTACCAAAAACAAAGAAATAAAAGTAATACATTACAACAAGAGGCTAAATCGGGACAAACAGATGATGATACACACCCATGCATGGTCAATATGATTTGTCACCAGTGAATCTGATGATGTGGGTGTGCGCTTTTATTGTGTGTAATTGGGTGCATGTGGGCATTTCTTTGTGTTTATAGCATTTAACTTTAGAAGAAAATCACCTCTCGCTTGTCTCAGTTTAGATGCAAGGAGGACACAGTGAATACACATGAGAAAATAAACAGGACAAGATGTGCTGGCTGGAATGAGTTATCTAACGCTGACCTCCTCCCTCACTTCCGCATACTTACACTTGCACCCACACACTGGGTATCACGTATAAGGGGGTTCCCTGTGCTGGAAGACACACCCATTCGTGTCCCGGTCAAGACTTTTCCTGTTAAAGTGACGTCTCTCCTGTGACTTAAAGAAAAGAACTGGGAAGGTTTGTGTGTTTTTGCTTTTTAAAGTGTTCGACAAGTGTAGGATCTGTGCATTTTTTTGTCTCTGACATACTTTTTCCTATAGTTTATGGCCACTGTGTGTTTTTGTTGCCATGGAAATGTTCCGTCTTGCTCGACATTACATTTTCTGCCCACTTTCCCAGAAATCCAGTCACTGCTTCCAATTGGCTGTGAGCGCCTGGAGAGTTTTCTGCTTTAAGTCCCACTGACGTTCATAGCACACAATTTAAATCAAACAATCTGTCTCTGTGCAGCTGTGAGGAACTTTTGCTTTCTCTCTGACGTTCGTACCCCGTCTTTCTTACTGGTTACTGCCCCCTCTTCTCTCCCTCCTCCTCTCTTTCATTTAGTGAGTATGACTCAGTCTCTCCTCCTCTTTTTTCCTCCTCAAAATAGTCCCCAATCAGTCTCTCCATCACATAACGGTCTCTTTGTGGATTCACTTCATCGTCTCCTTTCTTCATTCGTCCTTTTTCAGGAGCGGTGCAGGCGACTGCGGCTCACTCTGCACAACCAGAACCAGGCAGCCAGGAGCACAGAGCAGCACAGGGACAAGGTAAGAACTTCCTGCGTCTGATAACTTACTATAATCTGGACTAGGACAAACCAAATCCTGGGAATCATAACTGTAGGGGATAGAGCAATGGAAAATTACTATAATCTGGACTAGGACAAACCAAATCCTGGGAATTATAACTGTAGGGGATAGAGCGATGGAAAATTGCGTAGAATAACATTCATCACCATTTTAAATACATGGTTTGGATACTTTAGGGCACATAATCTGTTTTAAGATGTTATGCTATTAAATATAAATTGACTTTCCATCTTTAGTGTATATAGGGTCATATTTGTTGTAGGACTGCAATTTCTTTCGATGAGATAAAAAAAACAATAGCGTTATTTCCTTTAGAGGGGAAGGTGCTCATCATTCTGGCCATACTTGGATCTGAACGTTCACACAGTTAGTCTTCTCAGTGATCCTGAGGAATTTGTTCAGAGCTGCCGCACATTCGCGCATGTATCGCGTCACATTCCTACACACAAACGGTACGGGCATAAACTGCTTGTAAACATACCATGGCGGCCATCAGCTTTTCATTAGCATGTTTCCCACTCAGAAGGCCTCAAGAGAGCCATTGTTCTATCAAAACCAGTGCCAAAGTTATAGAGGAAAAAAAACAGGACCACAGGAGCAGCAGAGTTGCATAACACCCCCCCACACACACACACACACACTTACTTCTGTCTGTCCTCCCCCCACCACCATGCTTTTGGTTTTTGACCAAGTCTGACTTCCAAAGAAGCACCAGATGTTTATGGTTAAGTCTCCATGGTGATTACGGCTAAAATGTTTCTGCCTCCTGATTATAGATACTCACAGTCACAGGAATAATTTGCTCAGGACAAGACTGCGATGAGAAGTTTATTCTTGATGAATTCAGTTTTGCCTATTAATAGTTTGATTTCATCATTCATGTCTGACGTTCCTGACAGATGTTTCATAATTACTGTTAAACGGAAGTACTCCTGGCTGATGCGGTATGTTCAGAAACATGCTTCAACTCCTCCTCCAGCGTTAGCAAAGTGCAGTGACTTCACTCCTCACATTTTCTGTATGATGTGTTTGGAAATGTATCACACATGCTCATGCCACACATTGCATGCCGCATTGTTAACTCCTCTGCTCTCTAACCTCCAGCCAATTGGACGAGCATTTGCACTTGTGCAGCCAGCCAGCGACAGGATATCTCCAATCCCCGAACCGGTCAAATCTACAGAGGAGCAGGTGGAGGTTATCAAGGTGGGTGTGGCACATTGGCTGGTTATTTTTGGCGTGTTTGTTTCGTTGTCACGTTGGTGTTTTAACATCGGTGTCTCTCCCTGTTTCAGGTTTATCTAGAGGCCCGCAAGCAAGAGCAGCACAAACACCAGGAGAGCCTGAAAATGCTGTCAGACGAAGTTTCACAGATACAGGAGGTCAGTCTCTTGACAGCACCTTCTGTAGCTCTGACTGTCTCACTAATGCACACTAACGTTATAGTCCTTCAACCCTGTCTCCTGGATTGTGTAACAATTTTGTATCATGTAAATTCCTCCTGGCTCCCAGATTTTTTTTCTCTCATTTGCTACTCCCTGAAACATCATAAAAAATATATGATCTCATGGTATTTCTGTATTCCAAACAGGTGAGGTATTGCCTGAAGACACTGCGGGAGCAAATGGCAGCCAAAAACAAGGTAGGTCTGTTTTATGCTGCTTTGTTGTGCCATCACCATTGTTAACCTCACATCCTGTGTGCTGAATGGCATGTCCTTCACCTCTCTGTTTTCCACCATTCTTTTTCATTGCTGCCTTCCTCTTTTTATGTTTCCAGCCACTCACAAACGGGTGGAAAGTCAGTGTTCCCTTCAAAAAGAGCAGCTCGTCTGCACCAAAAGGAGAAGCTAAATCTGACGGACAGGTAAGCAGTTTATCATGTGCACAACCTCCATTCATAGTTGTGTGTGTACAAATACAGTACATGTGTGAGACTTTTCAGTATTTCACGGCGATGCATATGACATCTCAGGTGCAAATCATTGCCACAATCCACTGTCTATGGTTTCGTCTGGACAATGTGTGGCAGTGTGTTTCGTGTGATTACTGTTAGGTGATCACCTCCTAAAAGCACGCGGGAAGAAGGAAGGTGTTAAGTTAAACAATGAGACAAACAGAGATGTGATATACGAGACAAAGAGAACGTTAAAATGACAGCAAGAGAGTGAAAATGCATATAGCACCCTGGGGTGTATGAAAAATGTGAGAAAAGGCTGTTCCAGCACGTACTGTTCCTCTCCTTGCATGTGTTATTGTATTCAGGCCCTCCCTATTGTTCCCAGCATTCCAGATGTCTCTCTTTTTTTTGTGCTATCTGCATGTTAGCAATGTTTTGTACAAATAAAGCAGAGCTAACACCACTGTGTTTGGCTTAATTGTTTTTGCACTAATTGTAGCATTTATCTGTGAGTCACGTTGTGGCTTAGGCACAGGCGTGTTGCAGAAATAGGAAGGGAAACATGATCATAATCCAACTGCTTCAGTGACGCACACTGACACGCCTGTTTTCTTTATGACAGCTCGAATGAAACCAAAACAGGACTTCTCCATTACATCATCATAAAAGCATATATCTGTCCATCCATCCATCCATCATGATATTGTTGTTTTCAAGCAATTCATGTGTACAGTTTTTACAGGCTTTTTGACTCTTTCAATGTCAAGCTGAAAATAGATCTCTACAAAGTGATCTAAATTAATTACAGATATAAAATACAAAAAACTTGTTTCCATAAGTACTCACCCCCTCCAAGTCTGTATTGTAGTCCGTATGCTCAGGGTCTGTCAGGTTGCCAAAGTATTGTGAGTGAACAGCCCAGTTGGGTTCGGAGATCTGGGCTCTACTCCAGGACATTACAGTATCTATCTGCTAATGTATCATGTCATTCTGTCTCTATTAGGAAGCAGATGAAGAAGCAGAGAGAAACAAGCTGAGGGAGGTCAGCAAGCGCCTATATGCACAGCTCCAGGAAGCAGAAAAAAAGCACCAAGAGGAGAAAGAGAGGCTGCAGGTAATAAATATATATAGAGCTCATTTTTATGTTCATCATGACAAATAATGTTCGCTGCATTTCTGTTGCACTGAAGCCACATTTTAAATAAACAAACACATTTTCTCCCATCTCTTCCAGGCTGAAGGCAGCAGGCTCAGGGAGCACCTGAGTGACCAGGAGGAGAAGTTGAAGAACACTGAAGAAGCCAGCATGAGGAAAGACATGCGCATAGACGAGCTCCAGAGGTTGCTGGGAGGGATGGAGCAGGAGAGCGCCACCCTGCGGGAGGCAATTCGCAACCGCGAGGAGGAACTCCGCGAACTGAGCAAGCTCAGACAAGAGGGCCAGAAAGGGGAGCAGAGGTCAGCAAATGTCTCACAGATAAAGTATATCAGTGATGATCAAATCATGAGCAGTGTGTTCTAACTCTGTGTGTGATTTTTAGGGCTGAGCAGTTGGAGAAGGAGGTGGCTCTTCTCAAAGAAAAGATCCACCATCTGGATGACATGCTGAAAAGCCAGCAAAGGAAAGTCAGACACATGATTGAACAGGTGAGGCGCACATGTGTGAGACTCTGTAGAACAAACACATTGTCTCCGGGTTCATATTTGTGCAGGATTTACTCACTGTTTGACTGTGTGTTTGCTCGCTCTGTAGCTCCAGAACTCCCGCATGGTTATCCAGGAGAGGGACCGCGTGATCAGAGAGCTGGAGGAGAAAGTGGCCTTCTTGGAGGCTGAGGTGAGAACTGCTTATGGTCCTCTCCTATAAAAAGATAGAAGATAGAAGGGTCAGGGTTAAGTGCAAATGAGTGACAGAAGAAAAAGCCTAATCTCTGCAAAGAGAGAAGATATGAAAGAAAATAAGTTGTAACCTCTGTCTGTTTGGTGGCCATAATTTTAATTTCTCATTGGTATTGTGTGAAATGATCCCTGACCTCCTCTGCATACAGAACCGAGAGATGCATGACCAGATGGACTACTTTCTGGGAGGACAAAGGTCAAATTCCTACCTTTCATCAGAGCGCAACCCCCAGATCGTCTATAGGTAACTTATTTTTCCCTTCAGATTAGTTTCAGCTGCAAACCTTGCGAATTGCACACAAATTCTTGTCCTAAAGCACCCTTTCTCACTCACACTCACCTATTCTAGTTGTACATTTGCTTAAGACACATATATATATATATATATATATATATATATATATATATATAAAATATATATATTATATAAAAAGTAATTTCTCTTTCTCTTGTCCCCTAAGTAAACCAATCAAGCCATCCACCTCATCTAACAAACCACTCCCTTTCATCAAAGTAATCGAGATCAAGTCATGAAGCGACTGCGCTGCCAAACCTTTTCAACGCAGACTGAAGCCAAACAGCAACGCATCTGATGGCATGGATATTTGGGGTGTCAGAGCTGAGCTTCCTAGACTGTCTTAACTACATCAGCACTTCCACTGAAGCATTTTAACCACAAACACTCTTGAAGGAAACTGTGCAGCATTTGGCAGCACACTCACATTAGGGCTAGCTGTGTCTGAGCTTGTGGATTATGAATGAGTGTGTGTGTGTTAGCTTTAATGTAGATACATTAAGCGTACTGATTCAGCTGATGTGCATTTGAAGTTTTACATTCTGTATGCATGTGTTTCCTTGTACTGCCCTGTTCTGATCGCTTTTTAACCTTTTAGTTTCTGACATTGGCATTGTTTTATCAAAACAGAACTGTTTAGGAAAGTGCAGGATGGCAGAGCTTTTGCCAAAGTGAGTTATTAGTTACAAACATAGATAACTAAGCTAAAGGTTTCTTGGAAAACCTCATGATCTACATCCAGATTGCTTGTCTTCATTAGTCACTCACCCATGACTCTGTTCACCTTGCTGAGTGAATGGTATGATGCTTTAAACTAAATACTGACTGTAGCATATGTAAGGTCAAAATCTGTGATGAAAAGAACTGTTTTTAAATAAATGTTTTTAAGCCCCAAACAACACTATAGCACATTATGAAACTGTGAGGACGCAGGACAAATGACAATATATTTGACATTACTGCTCCATAGAAGTGTAATTATTACATATTTCTTGCAAAGCATTTCAGTTCCCTGTCCTTGTGTAAACAGTCACCTTGGTTTGTAAATATTAATGAATGTGATTTTAATTTCTGCCTAACAACTTTTCTCTTTTGTATTTATTTATATTAATGAACCTCTCGACAGATTGTGTGAAAGATTTTTTTATTAAGTTCATTCTAATCTATTATCTGTGTTTGTGGTTCTCAGAATAAATTACTGAAAATTAAAACAATGTTTCTTTTGACTTCTTACTGGAATCTAGCCTGAATTTAAGGACTTTTAAGATTACTATTATGGGAGCGCCCTCTGCTGGACTCTGTACACACTTAAAATCATAGACTAATGTGTAGACTGTAATGTGTAAGAACATCAAAATAGTTTCTCTGTAAGTTACTGTTTTATTTGGATGGCAACTTGTACAACAAACACCACGGAAAATAAAATTATTCAGGCATGACAATGCCTCCCTGGGAACCCTGAATACCAAATAAAACACACAGTTAAGACATCTGCGGGGCAGTCTACAAAAGTCAAGAAAGAGACTTCACCTGATCCAAAACCTCATAAATGAATGCACTGTAATACTGTTAAATGGCATTGCACAAAGAGAAGTGATTAAACAAAAAGAGCACTTAATCATCAAAACTCATTAAATCAAGTATGGCTTCTGTGAAAACAAACAATTAATGCTAAAAAAAACAGGCTGTCAAATTCACTGCAGCAAATGAACAGCAGAGACATACATAGGCATAAACATAAGAGACACAATGTGTTTTGTTCTCACAGTGAGGCATCGTTAACACTGATTTTCTCTTCAAACAGTGTTGACTATTGGCATGTTTAAATATAGTTGGTTAAGTTGAACAAGTTGGCATAGGCCTTTACATTGTGCAATAAATAGTGATTGTCTTTAGCCATTGCATAGCCCCATAGCTCTGGTTTTTTTTGGTCAAATCAACCCTACTTTTTTTTTTCTACCCAATTATAGCATTCATACATGCATTAATACTGGATATACGCATAAGCCAGCAGTCTGATATGTAAATATATAATTTACTGTAAACCAGGCAATATGTGTTAGTATATAAAGGCAGTACTTATAACACTTCACTCTAAACTATCTGGCAACATGCCATCCTGAAGGCACTTTAATCACAGGCAGCACTACCCTCTCCTTGACCTTTTCGTTTTTAGACTAGTGTCACATATTTTCAGAACGAACTGTCCAGAGTGTTGTAGTTGTCTTTGAAGTTCTTCAGCTCCAGGAAGTGTCTGGGCCGCTTGCTGCGCTGCTGCATTGTAGATGTGAGGTAGGTGGTTTGGGTGGGGGAGGAGGAGGAGCTTGCAGGCTCCGCGGTGCTGGTCAGGTCTTTGGCTGCAGACTGGTGGTACTGGCTCGGAGTGCTGCCACTGCTGCTGTGAGACTTGACACTAATACCAACGAAGGGAGAAACAGATAGTTCCCGGTGCATAATTAACATTCTGTGACGGGATTAGCATAAAAGAAAAGCTGTAAGGGAGCGCCGTGAGAAAAAGGTTGTGTGTACTCACACAGAGGCCAGTTTAGTTAAAGCTTCCTGGTAACTCAAAAATTCTGCTTCACCAAAAGCCTACAGACGAAAACAGGAACAAAAGACAGGAAACAAAGACAGGCCGTCAGTACATTTGTGAGCCTTAATGGAATCACAATATACAGTAGACACCAGGATGGGCTATATGGTAAAAATAAAAATCATGCTAATCATGAAAGGATATTTTATAAATTTGTAAAAATGTACAGTAGGCCACAACACAGCCCACATAAGTGATATTGTGTGTTACATAGCTAATTGGCTGTTTACGGTACTGAACTAGTAGGCTAGATCTATTCTGACACAAATTTGACTTTTTCAAAAAAAATGTCCTTTTGAATTTAGCTAATATATTTTGTCCACTTCTTAAAACTGAATTTGTTGTAAGTGATTGTGTAGCACAATGTTATGATGATATGTTTGGTGAGATGACACATCTCTGGTACACAAACACATACACTGACCTCGGCCCCATGTCGGGCTTTATTGTACCCATCCAGTACCGTGTCAATGAGGGAGTTTAAGCTGTCTTGGAACATGCAGTTGGAATTTCGTAGCTGCAGAAGCCAGGTCCGAAGTCTTTTACCCGTCACAGCGGTGGACGAACCACCCAGCTCACGGAAAGGGAGATCTGTTGACAGAAAGTACAGGTGGTATTGTAACAGTTGGGAAGGGTGTCTCATGAAAAACTAAGATCAGTGACAGCAAAGCTTACCAGTGTCTTTGATGGCATCCAGTGCTCTCATCCTGTACAGGTAGTCATAGGAACCTGCATTTTACACAAACACACACACACAGATTATTCTGAACATTAGTATAAAAACTACTATGTAGATAGATACAGGAATGGTGTGTATGTGTGTGTGACCCCTCTAACCAGACTGTTCTCTGGGCTGCAGCCGGTCATCATCTGGGGAAAGCAGACGAGGCTCAAAGTGAATTTTCTGGACCAGGCACAGTTTGGCTTCAATTTCTTGCCTCAGTTCCTACAGCACACAAACAAGAAATACCCAGCTATAACATCATTTGTATGAATATATACACTCAACGGCCACTTTTTTTAGGTACACAATTCCTTGTTAAAATAAAGAGCTAATCAGCCAACCACATGGCAGCAACTCAATGCATTTAGGCATGTAGATGTGGTCAAGACAACTTGCTGAAGTTCAAACCAAGCATCAGAATGGGCATTTAAGTGACTTTGAACGTGGCATGGTTGTTGGTGCCAGTGTTTCAGAAGCTGCTGATCTAGTGGGATTTTCACACACAACCAACTCTAGGGTTTACAGAGAATGGTACGAAAAAGAGAAAATATCCAATGAGCGGCAGTTGTGTGGACGAAAATGCCTTGTTGATGTCACCGTGTGCCACTCCTGTCAGCTAAGAACAGGAAACTGAGGTTACAATTTGCACAGTCTCACCACAATCAAACAATAGAAGTTTGGAAAAACGTTGCTGGTCTGATGAGTCTCATTTTCAGCTGCCATTCCTCTTAGTAGCAGTTGAGCATAGTTTAAATGTGACAGCTGACTTGAATATTGTTGCTGACCATGTCCATCCTTTTATGACAACAGTACCCATCTTCTGATGGCTTCTTCCAGCAGGATAATACACCATGTCACAAAGCTCAAATCACCTCAAAGTGGTTTCTTAAACATGACCATGAGTTCACTGTACTCCAATGCCCTCCACAGTCACTAGATCTGAATCCAGTAAAGCACCTTTGGGATGTGGCGGAATGGGGGATTTGCATCATAGATGTGTAGATGTGCAGTTGTTGCGACAAATCTGCAGCAAATGTGTGATGCTATCATGTCAATATAGAACAAAGTCTCTGAGGAATGTTTCCAACTCCTTGTTGAAAATATGCCACGAAGAATTAAGGCAGTTCTGAGGGCAAACCCGATACCAGCAAGGTTTACCTTATAAAGTGGCCAGTGAGTGTATTTGTACATTTGTTAAGTGAATTTTGTGTTTACTAGCTCATACTTGTTTTGTGTAAGTAGTATATGTTTGGTAACTGTAATTTTATTGTGTTTTATGTAAACCGCTACTACTGCAACACTGCAATTTCCCTTTGGGGATGAATAACGTATTTGTCTGTCTATCTATCTAAATCAGCAAAACACTTCACTCTATCATACACTTCTGGCACATTGTGCAAGTGTTACCTTAGGAGCATTGTGACCAAGGGGAACATGTGGTCCTCTACGAGACTTCATAGCAAATCGCATAATTTGTCTTTTGACAAAGATGAACAGCAAAACAAACACCTAGAGGAGAGTCAAGAGTTAGCTACAGGTTTTTTTTTTTTACGTAGTGAACAAGTTGCCTGTGAGTGATAAACAGAAAAACACCAAAATACACAATAAATGATTAAGTATGTAAATAAATGAATTAATAATCTTAAATAGAAAAAATATATTGAATTGCTTTTGCACTTTCTGAAGTAAAACAAATGTTGGGTTTCCTTTTTAAAATGTTAAAAACAGGGCTTAATTTTGTTAACTTTTTTCAAAAAGTTGGAATTCTGCATTATCAGGTTACTAACACAGTACTGCTTAGATTTGTACATGTTATAGTTGTATTATTCGAAGAGGTTTAATGGCCATGAGAGAAACTCAAAAACAAGTGAAAAAAACTTTTGGCAGTTAACCGCCCCCCAAAAAATCAAAATCATTTTTAAACGTTTTCAGGTTAAAAGTTGGTGGGGTAGTACACAATGTGAAGAAAAGCACAAATTACATATGATGTAGCCTAAGTGAAGGATGCGTTTTGAAAACCATAATTTCATATATTGACCATAGTTAGTTACTATAAAACATAGATAATGAGGTCTGAAGTCTGAACTTCCTTAACACCCTAGTAGAACTTGAAAATGATGGTTGTGACTGTACTTTGTTGCATCCTTTTACTATTTCTGTGAATCCACCACAAACTTTGCGTTTTTATTGAAGACAACATACAGTAGGCTACATTAGATATTTTATCACTTGTTAGTTAAAACTTACTGGCAGGTGACCTGAAACTTTTACCTGCTACAGCCAACATTTAGCCTGCATTTGGCAGGTGCTCAGTTCATTCCCTGTCTGAGAGTCTTGTGATGTGCACTGAACTCTGAGGCATATGATTTACTTTTTAACACAGTGTATGTAAGGACATTATTTTGTGTTTAAGGCTTTAAAATGTTTTTTGAGAGTCTGAATGAGAAACTGCTGTTAAAGTTGAGCCCTATTTAACTGTCGTAAAATACTGTAAATTAAATGTAGTGTAAGTTATAACAAAGTGAAACAGACTCACCAGACTTCCATAGGCCATTACAAGCACCACGTTAACGCTTGAGAGATTCCGCATTTTGAGACTGTGCGTTTTTACTAATCTAACTAATGTTAAAGCTAGCTAAACGTCGCCTCAAAGTACGTCCAACACCAGACCTTTTAGAGGCATAACGTTACGGGTTCATTTAAGTGCTCGTTTTTAAAACGCATGAAGCTGAAGTTAAACGACAGACAGAAAACACAAAAGTAAAGTAAAGTGCTTTTAACATTAGTTGTTGGTACTTTTCGCTGCCTGGCTTGTTGACTTCCGCGGTAGTCACGTGACCGGTACAGACAGGTTGACGTCAGAGGTAACGTTACTCTTGCCTCTTCTGCCATCTGCTGTTCGTGAGCACAGCAACGCAACAAACAAACAAACAACTCAACACAAACCAATGACAAAGAAACGCTGCTGTGACAGAGAATAAAAGCCAGTGAATCCTGGTTCAGCAGTCTCGTGAAAAAAAGATACACACCATCAGATCAGTTCCCCAATTTCCACATTCTTTCAGTTTATTTTTGTGTGACACTGAATTGCC
This sequence comes from Lepomis macrochirus, assembly GCA_024633595.2. Lineage (NCBI taxonomy): Eukaryota > Metazoa > Chordata > Actinopteri > Centrarchiformes > Centrarchidae > Lepomis > Lepomis macrochirus. Next base: position 17,037,968 of record JALXJV020000015.1, read on the forward strand.
TATTTATATCCACTGTGACCTGCTGATTAAATACCATATACTTCCCTTCTGCATGGTTCTCTGAGTCCCACAGCCCGAAGAATGGATTTAAATAATCAGTGTGTCTGTGTGAGCAAGACAGTGATTTGCATCCATCCTGCAGAGACACTGAGTGCCATTCTTCTGTCAGGAACAAGGGTGGGTGTCTGTGGAGCTGCACTGGAGCTATTTTTCCCTACTCACAGACTTATCTCTGTCCTGAGAAGACCATGCAACCTACCAGCTCTCTTGTCTGTATGGCTGCTGGTTGATTGGATCATTAGGATCCTAAGACTTGGCTCAGGATCAATCAACGTTTCTGAATCAGTCTGTACTGACTTTTGACAGGCAGAGACAGACTTTAAGACATCCCTTATTTTGCATTGCAGCATGCTGATGTGGTAACCACAGTTTCCTCTGTATCAACGGAAGACAGTAGCAGGTGCATACAAAAAAGCAGCAGTAACAACTTGAGCCTCTACAAGCCAACCAAAACTGTAAGTACTGGTATTTTTATTTTATAGCTATGTCTGCTTGCTCGTGTGCTTGCAAAGGCTGTTTGGTGACCTTCCCACTCTGCAGAATCCAGTTGTCCCACAAACAATACTTCTGCTTCTTCTGTGTGGATAAAATCTATCAGCAATCTCAGATACGTTTCTCCTTCAGCCAACATTACAGTCCCACAGATTCTCAACAAGTGTGTCTGCAAATGGAGCTCTGTTTTAATAATAATCAACTTCAATGCAGCCCAAAGGGCTTTACAACAAAGAAATTACATGGACAGTGTACTCCTGAAAATAGACATAGAATGAATGCAAAACAGGGATAGAATTCCATAATTAGTGGAAAATAAGATGGAAAATAAAACCCACTGAATGATAATAAAGTTAAAAAAAATAGAATGCATAGAATGCATAAAATCAAGTAAAATACAGCATTTTAAAAGAAGTGCAGCAGTGCATAAGAGTGAGACAAAAGGAGTTTCCGGCCTGTATCAGGAAAGTCATAGCCGGTTGAGCGCTAAAGTGAAGAGATGAGTTTTGTTGAACGCATGTCATACGAGAGGTGTACTTTTATTAATATTTGTCCCTGCTGGTATTAATGGGTCTACGTGTAGGTCTTTATGTTCTCAGGTCCCAATTAAAGGCGCTCTGTTATTATGTATTTTGATACCTGCTCAGCCCAGATGAATAATACTCATTTTTGCCTAAGGTGGGGTTGATACTATAAGCCCGTGCTGGGAAATGACTGTTCCTTTTCACACAATCGTCCAAACTGCATCTCCTCTCCCTTGACCTATAAAATGCTGATGTGAGTTTGAGTATACTGTAGGGCATATATGTAAGCATGGTTGTGTTTGTGTGTGTGTGTGTGTGTGTGTGTGTGTGTGTGTGTGTGTGTGTGTGTGTGTGTGTGTGTGTGTGTGTGTGTGTGTGTGTGCACTCCCTGTTGAGCCATTTAGTGAGTGAGACATTAAACTGAAGTCAGGAATGCTACCCTGTGAGAAGAGAAAAAGAGGGAAAAAACAACAATGGAAGGGGGAGGAGAGAGAAAGAGAGACAGACACAGAGAGAGAGAGAGAGAGAGAAAGAAAGAAAGAAAATGAGAGCGGATGAGAGGACAAACCAGTGTGGCGGGTTTGCGTCACTGTACACAGTCTGTCATGAAAAGCTGGTGGCAAGAGAAGACGACAGAGAGAGACAGGAGCTAGGAGCTGATGTCATTACACAGCGCTGCCTTCATTATGAACCTGTGTCAACACAGTGGTGTAGGACAAGCACAGGAGTCACCATTCGAAAAGGTAAGGCTTGTGTGTTTGTAAATGTGTGAGTGGCTTAATCAGCTAATTTGTGATTAAATGAGTGAGTGAATGTGTGTATTTTTGCCTGAGGCTGGGTATTTCTGTGTCTTTCTTGCTGTTCAATTGTTTGAAGTGTTGCCGGGGGTTACGCAGATGGGAGGCTATATGACCTAGCAGAACAGGTGTTTCTGTAAACCGACACTCAGACTCACCTGCATCGGAAAGCGCCACAGAGACTGTCCCCCAAAATTACGCATGTGACCTAAACTAACCCAAAACAGCTTTGTATTATTATGCAGGCAATGCTGATCAAATTTCCTTGTCCTTTTGTGTTTGTACAGTAAATCAACATTTGTTTTTGTACAGTAATCAAAGTGTTGTATTTGTACATTAAATCAACATCTTACAAACTTAATGATCAAAGATGTGTTGTGTATGGCTGTAAACTCAGATACCCCTGATGAGCCATTGTCCATCAGTCATGCTATCTTTCTCCCAGCAGGCTGTATGTAAATCAAAATGACATTGTCCTCATCTTTGTCCATCTTATCTGATTGTTTTACCTGAATCCACTGTTACGTCAGTATCAGTCACTCAGTGTCATTCTTTGACCGATACGCATGGCACTTTGACACATTGTTTTTGCTAAGAGGATTGTCGTTAGGTGAGTTTTTCCAGTTTTTGGTTCAGGTTTAGCAGAGGCTGACAGGTAGTCATGAGTATGTTGCTTGTGTAAACAACCGTTATGATATGTGTATACAACAGAGTGAATTTTCCCCGTCCTACTGTTCTGTGAATGGGCCCATTGAGTCACTGTGAGGGAAGTGTTAGGAGGGCAGGGACATGTTGCAAAATGACAAAAATGACAGAGTGAGTAAACAGTAGTGTTTTTGGTTCTGGCTCTATCTCTATTTTTCTTATGCTATTTTTCTTCTTCTCATTTTCATAGCCCCTCCATTTGCTGTACACTTTAATGCTTCTCTGTTGCATGTTGTGTTCACTGCCGTAAAACCACTCCATGATTTTGATTCTGACCATTTCGAGGAGTCAGAGCGACCACAATCACAACATTCCAGCCCAATCCGTTCTGAGGATAGAAATTTGTATATTTTTATGCTTGGCAGGCAATGGGAGCTGTTTGCTGAAGTTGTGCAGGGGAACCAGAGACTCCAAGGGCCAGAACAACAAGAAATCAAGGAGAGGAGCCAGAGGAGTCATCTCTTCTAGACCACAAAACTAAGAATCATCAGGAGCATCACTGAAATATCAAACTTTTTGATGCATGATTTGTTTCTGTGCAAGAAAGTGGGAGGACTTTTCACTGTTTTTACACACTCAAAACTGCAGCATTCAGACTCTATAAGATAGTTGCTTGGAATCTCTTAAGTATCAAGTTCACTCTTCCGCTCTCTTTTTGGGATTTGGCCCTTGACAGGCGGTCATTAACTTTGTTTACTCTCAGACAATGGACTTGTCCGTGCTCCCTACTCCATCAAGTGAGCGCAACAACCAAAGGATAGGAGCATGCTTCACTGTCCGCTCAGCTAACTCTCCCTCTTACCGCCTAAACCGCAGGCCAGTTGTTAGGTCATCCCTAGTTTCATCAGAGGAGGAGAGGCAGGGTACTGAGCAAGTCGGAGAAAGAGAGAGATCCAGGACGCACACTGGCACAAATTGTGCAAACAAGGAGGAGGATCGCACATTCACTGGTGAAGACAAGACTGGGAGGAGAAGCACTGTCAAAGGTCAATGTGAGGAGAAGGAAGCAACAGGCTATAAAATGTCTACCAAGCTGAAGCACAATGGCACAACAGACAAAACAGCCACCAGGTTTGGCACTGACAAAAGTGGAAACCCTGCATCTGAAACCCGGGGCAGGACAGAGTGGAGAAGACACAACCTGTCAAGTAGAAGTAAGAGTTTAGATTGGAGAACAGGGGAAAAAAGCCCTGAGCGGGGCAAAAGGGCTGACATGTTGTCAACCAAATCAGGCGGGGACATCAGCAAACAGGCTCGAGGCTTGGATGAAAGATGGACAGGAGTTGGTGGAGTGAGTGCCTATTATAACTCTCCAGGTACAAGTAATGTTGTGCGAGAGAGTAGCCCAGTGAGTCACATGAGTGAGACTTTGAACAGGGCCAGTAGGGGTAATTCTCTCCCCTCCAGAATGAGGTCCCAGTCTGGATCAGGCTTTGGTGTCAGAGGAACATCTACATCGTTTGGGCCCAAAGGAGGTCACAGTATACTGGAGCGGATAGAGAAACTCTACGGGTCAGCTGGTTTCGATAAAACGGAGGATTGCAGCAAAATTAGGGATTTCTCCACCCCTGTAATATCCCATCGCAAAGAAACTACCACAGACTTCCCCATTTCAGCACAACAGAGGCCATATGAGGTGGCAGCAGGGGGAACCTTCCCCAGGTGTTTCTCATCAGGAGCAAAAAGAAGCCATAGTCCAGTGCAAAGCAGGAAATCATTCACCTCGACACAAAAAGACGCTTTAGGTTCTGAGACATTTTCTCCAGCTACAAGATGGACCAGGGGCAGGTATTCAGAGGTAGGGGGTGTAAGAGGATCAGAGGAAATCAGCACAAGATCTCTGGATGGAGCGAGGAGCAGGCGGACTGTAGCACCTCAGATAACATCTGCAAGGGCTGCAGGAGGAATTGCCTCAGCTCCACAGTCAAGCACTTTCTTAGAAGAAGAGGCATCGGTTTCCATGAGGGATTCGTCTGGAGTGAGAGACAGAAGAGCAAGTGGAAGTAAGGTTCAGGGTAGGGTGAACCATGGAGAGGAAAAGGCCGAGACTAATGGAATAAATGGGACAGTGAGAGAAAGAACTGGGGGACAGGAAAAAGAGAAAGAGACCAATGACAAAGCAAAACAAAAAACTGAATTGAAGGGTAGCCTCAGTGATGAAGATGTGTTTGAGCCAACACAGAAAATCACATTGAAAACAACAGACAAGAAGAAATGCCAAGATATAGTGCCAGGCCCCTCTGCAGCCAGTGTGAGAAATAAGATCAATCAGTTTGAGGCTCTGACACAGAGATCCCAGGGTTTGGCTACAGGAAAGGTCCTGATGTCCAGGCGGGCTTTGTCGGTGCCAACACCACTCAGCAGTGCACATGATGGAGTTAAAAAGAGTGGGTCAACAAGAGTGATAGGTGCATTGAGAGGCAAGTGGGAGGGATTGAAAGAGGGAACGGAGGCAGGTGAGATACCTGAGGAGAAAATGACAGGAGCAGGAAAGAAGCTGGTCTCAGAAAGGTCTTTATCAGTGGACGAGGTTGGACTAGCATTAGAGAGGAAAGAGAGAGAATGGAATAATGAAGTAAAAGAAACAGGTGACCATAAAAACTGCACTGAAGATTTTGGTAAATATTCCAGACTCAAGACTGTACAAGAAATGTCACTAAATGGAGGAGATCAAAGACGCAGCGGAAACTTTTACATAGATGAAACAGATTTCTCCAAAGTCTCAAGCCCTAAGAAGGCAAGTGAGAGACCACCATCCTCGCTACTGTTCAACTCCAGTGACACTTCCGCCGGTGTGCAGAAAACTGCTGCCCCTAGTGTTAAGTCACCTGTTAGTGAGGAAGAGAAAACACCAACAAACACTCCAAACCAATCACTCATTCGTTCACTTGCCGCACAGCCAGAAAATAGCACTCCCTTTGCAGACAGTGAAAATGAAAGCATTTCTGTCCTCACACAAGCAACCGATACTCCAAAACCAGATCCCCCACCTCTCTCTCGTCCCCTCACCACTTTATCTCACAGCAACCTCCCTGATCTCATCTCTTCAGATGTCAAAGCAGCCCATCCAAATAGGAAGAAACCAGCGTTGGACATGAATGCTTGGGTTGCTGGCTTGAACACAAAGCTTAAGGTCTGGAATGATGATGAAGATGATGAGGATGATGATGATGATAGTACACAGAAGGATGAGGATTCAAACTATGATTCAGATTCTGGAGAGTCCTCTGTGACCATTACTAGTAACATGAGCCAGTCAGATCACAGGAGCTTCAGTGTCAGGTGTGTGCTTATTATATGATCATATTTCTGGTTTGATGGAGGTATTCCTTCCAACAACTGGTCCATTTTTAACCGTCCCAACCCTCGTCTTTCCTTTCTGTAGTTTGTCAGAACTTTGTAACTTTGCTGGAGTTGACTGTGAGTCAGAGAATGACAGCGATGAGTGGCAATCTACATGCCAGCGGACTGCCTCTCTGAGCTCAGATGCGTCGGCCCTGTCCTGTGTGTCTGTGATGCCCAGTGAGGAGCTTGACAGGCTGCTGGAGGATGTCAGGAGCCTGGGGGACAGCAACCTGCAGGTACAAACAGCTGGGCAGTAACTTACATCCTTTGCTTTGCTGTGGCTTTAAACTTGTGATACTGAACCAACAGTCTTTCTCTGGCTTGTAATTTCAATGGCCCTTCTTTGCATTAACCTGTGTCTAACTGGAATACATTACATCTGTCATAAATTTCTTTACAGCTCACCAGTTACTGTTCAAGTATTTCTCATTGTTTCCCTTTCACATGATCAGACATATATTCAGTAAAAAAGTTGTGTTCAAATATGCATATTATTTTTAAGTGTGATTAAAAAAACACATTAAGAGTACAACCACAACTTCTTACTATCTTCCCTTCTTGCAGGATTATGATGATGTGCAGGTGGTGGTTCTCCATAAGGAGGTGGGAGTGGGACTGGGCTTCAGTTTGGCAGGGGGCGAGGACCAGAACAAGCCAGTCACTGTGAGGAAGATCTTTAATTTCTCCTGAAAAATATCTAAATCCATTGTCCTCAGCCTCTTTCTCATTTGTCTCTTGATCCCTTCTTTTCAGGTTCACAAAGTGTTTCACTCAGGTGTTGCAGCCCAGGAGGGCTCCATAAGGGAAGGGTACCAGGTCTTGTCAATCAATGGCACAGCACTGTGTGGCTGTGCCCACTGGGAGGCCTTGAAGGTCCTGCGAAAAGCAAAGACTCGGGAGTTAGGGGTGGTGGTCCTGAGGAGGGGAGGCATTAGCAATGTCTCTAAGGGGGGAGTTCAGACAAATAATCAGGGACCAACGCAGACTCAGTTCACAGAGACAGGTGAAAAGTTTTACTTTACTAAAGTTCTGAAAAGACATTAGTCCCACATCTGCAGCAGTTTAACGTGATAAACTCTAACTTCTTTTTCTCCCCTCTCAGGTCAGCATGTGTGTGTGCATCTGGAGAAGAACAGCAGGGATCTGGGCTTCAGTCTGGAGGGAGGTGAAGGCTCCAGCCCGGAGAACAGACCACTCACTGTGCAAAAGATCTTTCACGGTGAGAACTGAAGCTCAGTATTTCAAATCTCCACAGGGAAATGCAGGGATTTGAGCTCAAACAGGTCAACATAATATACATTAGATGGTCAAAAGTATGTGGACACCTGAACTTTGCACTCCTGTGTTATTGTTGAACAGCTCATTTCAAATCCATGAGCTTTAATGCAGCAGATTAACAACCTCTGCTGTTTGAGAAATCCTCCCACAAAATTTTAGCACCTGGCTGCAGGGATTTGTTCCCCTTCAACCACCATTGCATTAATGAGGCACAGACAATAGGTGATAAGACCTAGCTTGCCATCAATATTCATCTCGATGGTGTTGAATGGTGTTGAAGTCAGGGCTCCCTGCGCAACAGTCAAGCTCCTCCACAACTAACTCAGAAACTCCACAAATTGACTCAGAAATGAGTGGATCTACACTTTCTGCACAGGATTGTCAAAACAAAAAAGCACATAACTGATTTTCTTTCATCAAGCCCAAACCTTGAAAAACTCCACACAAGAAGTATACAAAAATATGAGGACAGGTGTCCACATACAGTATAACTTGCAGTATCTTCTCAAATAATGTAAAAACTATAAAATGTTGGATTATTAAATTGCACAGGTTATTCTACTTCCAAGTTAAATGGGGAAAGAAATCCATTGTATTGTTATTACAACGCCGGTTTTGTTCTTGTCGGTTTAATCAAACTTTTTGCAACCCTATCAGAATTAAGAAATTATTTTTAAATTCTATACACATACTGCATTACCTTTTCATAATGACCACTGAAGTTAAAGCTAAAGCTGTTTATCGAATGTTTGTTTTCCACTGTTTTCCCTTACAGGAGGTCCTGTTGACAAGGTATCTCCTGGTGATGAAGTTGTAGAGATTGGGGGTGTGAGCGTGGTGGGCATGAGACGCCTGGAGGCCTGGACTTTGATCAGGAGACTGGCCCCCGGGCCTGTGGATGTGGTGCTTCGTCGCACACTTAGACATCCGAAGACATGAGAATTATTAAATGAACATGAAGTACTTAAATTAAGCAGGTTATTTGGGCCAAATGCCGTTCAAACTATGTGTTTTTTTAGTCTTTATAACAAAGCCCTAAAGGAAATTTAATCTTGGATACCAGGTCAAAAGTATGAATCTTCCTTGTAACCCAGTTCGACAGGATTACATCTACCTCAAGGCCTGGAATATTTCTGTACGTGGTTCAAGTGCACTGATGGCAAATATATTTATCAAGTCAACCAACTTAAATAACACATAGTTTAGTCGGTAAAAAGCCATATTGTGGCCCCTGTAACTGAAACTACAATGTTGTAATATATTGTGAATAGAAGCTAACTGCATTTAGAGTTTTTATTGCTTTTTAATAAATCCTAACTTAAAGTGATGCTTTTTGATTCTTATGTCCAGCAGAGGGAGATAGTGTGATATAATATAATCTTTCTTTTAGAAAATGCTGTGGGGTAAAGGTTACTGTTCTTTTATACTTTACCAATCCGTGAAACTTAAAAAGTAGATATAATATGATAAGATAATGTGTTGCTCACTGTTTCCACGCACCATGTCAAGGTTTATGTTATGGAGAGATAGTCATCACCTCACTTTTACCACACTTACCTCACTTTTACACACAGCCTACCAGTCTGTCTTCAGATAAAAGAGCAGGAAAAAAGACAGAAATCAAAGCCTTTTGGCCAGTGAGGATGCAGGACTGACCTTACGTGTCAGTCTTGGTGCCCTTTATATCTTATCTGATGCCAACACATTTTCATGCCACAATCATGTGCCACTCTAAAAATTATCAGCAATAACGCATGTCTTTACTCTTACACAGCAATTATTTGGGTTACATAACCTATTAGGAGTCCAGAGTTCAGTGAGATGGGTCACGGTAACATCTTGCTCTCTGGTGATGAGAGGGGCTTCCCTATCAACCACCTTACCCATTGCACAAGGAATGTCTCACCACGACATTTATAATACAATTTGTGCATTTATTTACTGTCTAATGATTTTTGGACTTCATATACATGGAGATCATTTACCAATTTTCATTTTATTCAGGCATACTGGTTCTTTAATAGAGTATATACAAACTGTTGTATGCAAAGCCATTGGTAGTAGAATACCCACCAATGTTTTGATATTTATTAAGTTTTGGAGTTTTGCAACTACTTTGCATGTATTGCGAAAAGGGAAGTCAGAATGTATATCTCTGGTTGTGCTGATGGGCTGAGTGCTAATAGATATGGTGTATTCTTATTTATGCAGTATGTTAGTGTTAAAGGTGGTTGTTTCTCACATGGACACAGATTGACGACTTTTTGTCCTAAACATCTGTATATATTCCATATTCTGTGGGTTATTGCCCCCTGTTAGTGCTGTCAATACATAATCGGACTGTTTATGGCATCTGCTCATGTAAGCAACCTCTAACAGCTAAGGTGCATTTTGCTCTCTGAACCAGCAAATCCTGAGGTGTGACAACCCAATAAATGAGTAATAGTGTTTTACCAGCTGTGGGGAAAGAGAAGGGAGAGAAGTGGAGAGGACGGATACAGTGCAGAGCCCTCTGATGCTCAGGTGAACAAAACTTCTTTTTGTCATCAGTACTGTCAGCTCCTTCACTGACCACATCAGCTCCTGGACAGACGGACAGACGAACAGCTGGTCTGGTCTGGTCTGACAACAGCGACAGGGTACAGTGCGAGATGAGAACAGGGATTTAACTCCAGCTATGTTGAAGCAACGTGTTATGAGAGTGAGGAATGCCCTGGTGCGAGAGTGCATGGCTGAGTTCTTGGGAACTTTTGTGCTGCTGGTAAGTGACACTCTTTAGTTGGCTTTTGTGTACTAACTAGATCAACACTGCATTTTGAGTTTCTTTAAATGACATAGTGAAAAATAAAAACATATAATAAATAAAAAGAGAGAAAGAGAGGTGAAGTTAAACATGTAAGAATTCCATAATTTTTCTAGACTTGGCCTTAATTTACACAATTTTCTCCCATAAACATTTAGCTTCCATTGCATTGTGCAAATGTATCTAAAGCATTAAAGGCAAAAGTACTCAATGCAGAAAAATGTCCCATGTGACTGGGATACTGTTATATTATATCATTAGATTATTATTAGTCATGCATCCATGTAAAAGCAGGATTTTACCGTTGCAGTTGGTTGAAGTGGAGCTAATTTTGAACTATTTTGATTCAGACTGCAACTAATGATTATTTTCATGATGCATTAATCTGCTGATTAACCAGAGCCCAGTGATAACTTTACAATGTTGTCCAAACCGCAACAAGATAACAAATACTTAAAAAATAATAACGATTAAAAAGAAAAGCAGCAGATCTTCACATTTGTAAAAGGGACCCCATGAAGTCTTTTATATGAAAAATGACTATAATCAAAATAGTTGCCAATCAATTTTCTGTCTGACTTTTTTCTTTCAGCTGTACTTGTAAAAATTGAAGGGATGTTTTATTTATAACAAAAAATCATATTTTATAAACTCTTCATATGCTTGTGTGTAAAAATATTTATTTGTAAAGTAACTAAAGCCGTCAGACAGATGTAGTGGAGTTAAATGTACAATACCTCAAATTTGTACAGTGAGTACAGTACTTGAGAAAATGTACTTATTTCTGTCCACTACTGACACTTGAACCACTAGTGAAGTGTAAATTATCAAACCACTTTCTAGAATCAAGGTGATATTGGGATTTAAGATTAATATTTAAGATTAACAGTTAAGATTTAAGGTGGTGAGAACATTTCTTGACCCATTTTAACTAAGTCAGTTTACTGTATTGTGTTTCCACTAAGAGAGAAAGTCAGATGTATACAGAACATTCATGAACTAATAAACACAATTTACCATCACAAAATATGTAAAATAATACAGTTTAAACTGCAACTACTGTTGCCAAAAACCTTATCCATATGTCCTTGGCATTTACATTCATTGTTACAAGACCATAACTTTTATGTGCCCTGGAACTTTAATAAACACATAATACAGTAATGTCAATTAGGGATTTATTACCCATAAAGTTTAATCAGAAACTCGATCAAATAAAAGTGTGTTTTACTTCTGTCATCTGGGGTTCAGAGCCAGATGGATTGTTATATGGTCATTTAAATAAGAAGTGGACGGTTGCATTACAAAGTAAATTCTAATTACATTTAATGACCTCAAATTTGTCTTTGTTAACTGATAACTTTGTTTGACTTATCAATAATTGATAAATCATGGGAGAAATAAGGAATTACAAAATGATTTTTTGCCTGTATCAGTATGGGTGAGGTTTGGTGTCTGTTTTTTTTTCCATGGAAGTTTCTCGTTGCCCTGAAGTTTGCAATATTTATCTTGACTTTTTGGGTTTTCTCCCAATAACTCTGTCCCCTTACTCTGTTGTGAAGCTTTTTGGCTGTGCTGCTGCAGCGCAGGTGAAGACAAGCAGAGAGACCAAAGGCCAGTTCCTGTCAGTCAACATGGCCTTCTCTGTGGGTGTAATGTCAGCTATGTACCTCACCAAGGGCATCTCAGGTAAAAAAAAAAAAAAAGCTAAATGTACACTAACTATCAACTGGCATCCTGGAATGATTAACATAATTGATTAACAATAAAACCTCAGTATTTATTTTGACGCCTCAAACTCTGAGTTATGACTTTTCCATTACTGCAGTCATTCACTGATCTGATTTATTACAGTAATACCTGGAACTCTGTGCAGAGAGGCCTTATCCAGCTTATCAGTGCCTTCGCTCTGACTGATATCTTCCAGAATGCAACTACTTTTAGTTGACACACTACAAATAATCTGAGATTTCATTACCTTCCCATCTTTCTCATTGGAACTCACTTCTGTCTCTCTCTCGCTCCATGTCCTATTTTTCTCTGTAGGTGCTCATCTGAACCCAGCGGTGACTCTGAGCTTCTGTGTGTTAGGCCAAGTGCCCTGGGGAAGTCTGTTGCCCTACTGCCTCTCCCAGATGCTTGGGGCGTATATGGCGTCAGGGCTTGTCTACCTGGTCTACTATGGTTAGTTTTTCTGGCACCCCAAACATTGAAATTATTCAGGAGGCATATTGTAGAACACATTTGCAAATCTATTTGTTGTTTACTACATTACCTCTGTTTCTCAGATGCTATAATGGAATTTAGTGGAGGACTATTGACTGTGTATGGCCCAAACGAGACAGCGTCTATTTTTGCCACATACCCCTCAGAGTACATGACTTTGAGCAGAAGTTTCCTTGACCAGGTCAGAGTGATGATTTGTGTAACATTTAATCAGTACTTTAATAGCTGCTCCCTTATTGAATTGCTGCATTTATGCTTTTCATCAGGTAGTGGGCACCGGCATGCTCATGTTGTGCATCCTGTGTTTGGGTGAAAAGAGGAATACTCCGGCTCCCTCTGATCTGCTTCCTCCTATAGTGGCAGTGATCGTCCTGGGGATTTCAATGTCAATGTCAGCTAACTGCGGTGGTGCAATAAATCCTGCTCGCGACCTGGGGCCACGCCTCTTTACACTGACAGCAGGCTGGGGCACTGAGGTTTTCACGTAAGAATCTCAGTATCTTATCATTTAACACTTACAACTTTCAAACATTTGAAGAGGGACATAGTTTATATTCTTTCAGGTCTTTGACCTTGTGTTGCTCAGGAAACTATGCATGTAATAGGTTATCAGGTGTTGGAGCTGTTCTGCATTATCAAAGGAGCATGAAGTGTCAGCTTGTTACAGAACATCTGATTTTGACCTGTTGCTTGATCCACTATGCAACCTGTTGCTATGATCTTACAATGCTTTGGCTTTTCACATCTCAATGCTGGAGAGTAAGCACTTGGTCAACAGACAAACTCATATCTGAGTCCTTTCTGATGTTGATCTGTGTGTCTGTTCCCCAGGTGTTACAACTACTGGTTCTGGGTACCCGTGGTGGCCCCACTTATTGGGGGTGTTATAGGTACTTTCATGTATTTGGTCTTCATCCACTGGCATCTGCCTGACCCAGACCTCCCTGAGAGCCTCTCCACTCTCTCCACCATCAGTGACAAAATAAAGGAGCCCAGCACCACGTGGGACAACGCAGTAGAGTTAAAGGCTGAATATTTTTAAGTGTTACTGTATATTATGCTTTTTTAGACAGTAATCTGGCTGTGAGAAAGAAGAAGCGAATATCTGAGCTTAGCCACTGTGAAGATGTGAAGATGTGCACAAATCTTGTGAAATAACAGGAATATCTTTTATTATACTGTATGATCTCTAGTGAGCTTTTAATCACAGCCAGTAGGGCTGGAGGCAGCTGAAAGAGATAGTGTGATAACGCTGTTTACATTGATGTCTGTGTTCTTTAGAATACTGATTTATTCTTGGTAAATTAAATTACTGAGCTGTATATATTTTTTATGAAATGTCACAATGAATATTGAGGTGATGTGTTAAGTTGATTTAATAAAACTTTAAAATATCAGTGTCACTCTTAATTACAGTTCTATTAATTATTATTATTACATACTAAATCAGAAAACTGCTCTTTTTGCTGCTGAATTGTTTAAACATCGTGGCATTTTATTTAGAAAAAAATCAATTTTATAAAGAAACTTCCAAGAACACAACAGAAATGCAATTTGTAAAAAGAAAAAAAGAACAGTTTTAATTCTGTAAGTACCTTTTTTGAAATCCTTTCAAAAAAGGCAGTTGTACAGGAAATGTGCTTGAGATGGTTTTTATCTACTTTACTTTTCCATATTTTTCAAGTGCAGATGACACAGAGGGAAACCGTTTCATTGTTTCACCCTGGTAGTAAGTGTGATTTACTCTACCGTATGTGAGGAGAAAAGGGTCAATTCGAGGACACACTTCAGGAAACTACAGGTCTCCGAGGTCTACATTATGATAACAAGAGTTCTTTCATCAGTGCTTCAAATTGCTTCTTGAGTTCATCTGGAACACACTCAAGAGACAATTGTGAAAAAGGTTGATTACAGAATAATATTGTGTTTGAACCTTTGGGGCATGTTGATGAAGGTCAAGACTGTACTAAATTGGTGGTCTGTGACAATTATCAATGTCACAAAGAACATGTGACATCAATTCACAAGCCTCAAGTCTCAAGCCTACTTTTTTTTCTCAAAATATTACTCAAACTTCAAACCTTTGATTTTTTTTTACACATTTGCCCCAGTCCATTGTAAAATTCCCCACAGTGGTCAGAAGTGCATTATCAGGAAATGGGAATATCCCAGCTATGGTGCTAAGCCCACAATTTAACAAAATATATTAGACTACTGTGCTCCTGATCTGATGTGCCAATAGTCACAGTTAAAATGTTTCATCATCTCCCCCCAAAGTTCTGGTTTATGTCATCAATGCAGTTTGATAAGAAAACCCTTGATCAAACAATGACCTTGGGCCATTGTGTCATACATGAGCATATCTCTGCATGCTACAATATTTTTAAACAATAACGTAATTTGAATTTTGAAAACCAAACGTATATACAGTCCCCTCCAAAAGTATTGCAATGGTAAGGCAAATTTCTTTGGTTTTGTTGTTCACTGAAGACATTTCGGTTTAAGATCAAAAGATGTGTATGAGACCAGAGTTCAGAATTTCAGCTTTTATTTCCTGGTATTCACATCTAGATGTGTTAAACAACTTAGGACATATCATTGTTTGTTTTAGACCACAGCATTCTTAGGTGAGAAAAAGTAATGGAACAAATAATCTTAAATAACATTTAATATTTGGTGGCATAACCCTTGCTTGCAATAACTGGCTCAAGCCTGCGACCCATCGACATCACCAAACTGTTACATTCTTCATTTGTGATGCTATTCCAGGCTTTTACCGCAGCTTCTTTCAGGTCTTTTTTGTTTCGGGGTGTTTCTCCCTTCAGTGTCTTCTTAAGGTGGTAAAATGCAGCTCTATTGGGTTAACATAAGGTGATTGACTTGGCCAGTCTAAAACCTTCCACTTTTTCCCCTGAAGAAGTCAGTGATTGTTTTGTTGGCAGTCTGCTTTGGGTCATTGTCCTGCTGCATGATAAACTTCCTCCCAATTAGTTTCAATACATTCTCCGTAAATTGGCAAACAAAATGTTTCTGTACACTTCTGAATTCATTCTGCTGCTACCATCATCAGTTACATCATCAATAAATATTAATGAGTCTGTTCCAGAAGCAGCCATGCACCCCCAAGCCATGACATTACCTCCACCATGCTTCACAGATGAGCTTGAATGCTTCGGATCATACGCAGTTCTTTTTGTTCTCCACACTTTGGCCTTTCCATCACTTTAGTAGAGATTAATCTTTGTCTCATCAGTCCATAAGATTGTGTTCCAGAACTTTTGTGGCTCATCTCTATACTTCTTGCAAATGTCAAACTGGTCTTCTGATGAGTGGTTTGTATCTTGTGGTGTGGCCTCTTTATTTCTGCTCTCTGAGTCTTCTTCCAACAGTGGATTGTGATACCTTCACCTCTGCATTGTGGAGGTCGGTGGTGATGCAAGGCATGTCCTGAGTTGTTTAACACATTTAGATGTGAATAACAGGAAATGAGAGTTGAAATTCTGAACTCTTGTCTCATAACGTTACTCATCTTTTGAACCCATTTCTTCAGTGAACAACAAAAACAAAGGAATTTGCCTTACCGTTCAAATACTTTTCAAGGGAACTTTATGTGTGCTACATGTTTGAAAGTTAAAGTTAGGTAAATATGTGGTAAGTACATACCATCTATGCAGGTTGCTTGATTACAGATCCATGAAATGGAGACACTATCAGAATGTTTATAGTTAAATTGTTGAATCTAGAGATGCATTGCAGGTTACCACAGGAATGTTACAGTATTATTGTTATTATAATTTTTTTTTGCATGATGTTGGGGATTATGCAAATGAGCAGTGAACAAATGTTGGAGCAGATCATTCTGACAGAGCAGTAGAGGGCGGTCTGACACAAAAGGAAAGAAGAGCACATGGCTACTGAAAAATGCGGAATAGAAGAGTGTTCAGGTTGTTAAAGCACCGATGACTTTTCAGTGTAGGGCCTGGATAAAAAGTATTATAGACCTAAACGGTTTTAATAAGGTTTAAAACAACAGAAAGTATGTTTCGTTTTCAGTTTTTTACGTTGTGCTCCAATAATAATAACAACCAAACACTGCCACTGCAGAGGAAGATGTCAGATCCTCAGTTAAAGTCAAAGGTTAAAGTGCTGTCGTGTGTGGGTTCAGATGGAGTTGGAGAAGGTGACGGAGGTGCAGCCCCTCCTCCTCCTCCTCCTCCTCCTCCTCCTACTCCCCGTCCTCTCTCCTCACCCCTGGCCGAAGCCAAACCCTCCCTCACCTCGACACGGTGTCTCAAGCGCATCCCGGGTTCCTGCTTCACCCTCCCACCTCAGTAGCCGCGTCTCATCACGGGCCAACTCGTCCAATTCAGACCCGACACCTCATCATGACCTCGACACAAGGAGCAGCGAGGATGCCTCCACCAAAAACATATTTATAACGCCAACTTTAAAAGGTATGTTTGTGTTTCCTGAGCTGTGCGTGGTTAGCCGACCCCATCATGCATGGCCAGTATGCTGTGCAGTCTAGCTAAAAGTATTGACGTATGCCTCGGTTTTCGTTGTGAAGTGTTCAGCTCTTATTACTGCGCTAGGCAGTGTGATTTACATTAAAGCTGCTCTGTTCATACAGTAGACGCAGCTCTTAGTTTCTGGGTTTTTTAATCCTGGAATTAGTCATAACATTTTTCCAAAGTCAAAGTGAAAGTTAGTCATGTCACTATAGAGACTAGACATCACTGCATTTCCTCTAATGGGTGTCTAACAGAGCTTTATGGAGTATAATTGAATTTCTTCTTAAAAGCAGGCCAATTACATAGTGGTTTAACTTTGTTAGAGTTTTGCTTGTCTTTTGTTGTTTCACTTTGTTCCTTATGAAAGTGACCCGCAACCTTAGTTCATTTTATTTAATTTCATGCAGATACCACAAGAATCTAAAATTATCTGTTATGGTAGTAAATCGGTGGACATTAAAATATCAGTAAATTCATTCCTGCTCACAAAATACACACCCTGCCTTCAAAGCTGGCCAAATAGAGGTCTAACTTTGTTAGTGTTTGTTGGATGGCTTCCTTGTGATTGTGACAATAGTAGTCTAATTAATGTAATAGTATGTCAGAGGGTGGCATGTAAAATACCTTACCTATTAATTTAAGTTCTATTTACATATACAACCAGCCTTCAGAGCAGGCTAATGACACAGTGACTTAACTTTGTTAGAGTTATTCTAGTCTTTAATGTTTCAGTTTGGTTTTCTGTTACTTCCTTATGAAAGTCTTTTTCAGTGGCTTACAGTAAGCTTGTAGTTTATTTTGAAAGGATGTCATGCAGGTATCAAAGAAAAATATTTTTAATACAGTAGCAGAGGAGATTGACAAACCTGTAAAATACCCTGAAGTTAACATCAACACACTTTATTATTATGTGAGGACAAAGTACTGTATAGCATACACCAAGCTGAACACAGCAGACACTGAGTAATGATTAAAAAATAACACAAAATGAAAGGCCGCCTTTCAGTCATTCCCCTGGGTACATCAGACCAAGAGGGTTATGTAGCCCATCTAATCATAAATGCCATTTCTGGCACTCAAGATGTGTACAACAACAAGAGTTATTCTACAGTATATTAGCTTTCATCTGCAGAGATTAACAATACTGTAAAATAAACTGACACTCACCAGCAGCACTGCAGGCACACCAACTGACTCTACAGGAATATTAAATGCAATACACTTATTTGGTGTTGCAGTTTTTTTCTGCTCCAAATCCTCTAAAACTTCAGCCAGACTCCAGTGAGAGACATATGGAAAGGAAGTCTGCCCAGAAGCTGAGAAAGGTGCTCAGATATTCAGTGTGCCTCTGGTGTTTCTCACTCCCCGGGTTGCCAGGCTTTATTTCAGGGCAGTGCAGGTATACAGCCATAGATGGAGAGCAAAAGAGGGGCAGGGACGTGACAACTGAAAGCTTGAAGAAAGGTGAGAGGTGAGAGAACATGGCAAACAACTCTTATTCTCATTCCACCGTCTCAATTGAAAAATAATTGGTACGGTGCAGTGTAGAGAGCATGCAATGAAAGAAGACTGGATGACAGGGCAAGAGATGATGTTGGAAACTGTAGCTGAAAGCTGATCGCCCCAACTCACATGGAGAGAGGCAGAGCAGCTCTGTCTCAGGAGTATTGATTGGAGGCTCGCAGCCTCGAGCCCGTCTGCCATACTGTTTGTACCTTCTAGTATACACTACAAACCAGAGCCAAAGATGTATAACACCTCACCTCTGCAACCTCATCTCTCCTCTTTCTGCCTCTCTACTTAAATATAAAGATAAAAGTGAAAGCAGTGAGGTGTGTAATATGACAGGTCAGCATAAATGGAAAGAGAGGAGACAAGTGCTGAGGGGAAAGTAAGGAGAGAAGAAGAGAGAAGAGGAAAAATACCGCTCCATTACTCTTTCTCATCCACTGGAGACTGACAGTAGATCTGACCCGAGCCACCAGTCCCCAGACTGCTACAGAGACCGATGCATCTCTCTGCTGAATGTCATTTCCTCATTATGGCTGTAACACCAGAGACCAGAGATGGTCTGGTGTGTGTGAGTGTTTGTGTGTGTGCGTGTGCGTGTGTGCGTGTTTTTGGGCTTGTTTTACTATGTTTGTGGGTCCAACCAGATTTGTGGGGACCAAAATGCTGGATCTCACACATTTAAAAGGCTGCTTTTAACATTTAAGGGTTAAGGTTGTGTGCTTAGTTGTGATGATTAAGGTTAGGGTAAGGGGATAGGTGATGCATTATGTAATTGAGATGTCCCCACAGGGATAGAGGAACAGGGATGTGTGTGTGTGTGTGTGTGTGTGTGTGTGTGTGTGTGTGTGTGTGTGTGTGTGTGTGTGTGTGTGTGTGTGTGTGTGTGTGTGTGTGTGTGTGTGTGCGCTGTTGTGTAACATTTGTATGCCAGATTGTTTTTCACTTCTCTCTGTGAGGCAAATACATGTTTTTCACACCCTGAAACAACAAAAGAAATGACAGTAAGTAGTGTGCATCACTTGAACACAGGCAAGCTCACTGTCTTTTTTAAAATGTGAACACCTTCTCAGAATGTGACACTGAAGAAGAAGAAAGTATCCGTTTATGTGGTTCTCACTTCACCTCCTCTTTTATAACCACTTCAACCTTCTCACTTCTGTGTCCTTCTCATTTCCTCAGTGCCTCTCTTCACAATTAAGGGTTCTTCTCTTCTGTGTCCTTCACCTCCATTTCTTTCCCCCTGCAGACAATCCCATGGGCCATAGCAAAAGGCCGGTAGAGTGGAGATGTTCAGAAAGAGGCCTCCTCCAGGTAAGTACCTGACACTAAACACGCTCCAAGTACCTTCAGAGTCTTGACTTTTACCTGGTGTTAAGAAGTTTGTAGTCAGACAGCTGTACAATCAGCTAACTCATAGTGTCTTGTATTTGGGACCAAACCGTGTTTCACATGTGGCAAATCCTGACAGAATGAACTCACCAAATATGGGACCAGCAGACACTATGTCCGAGGACTTATGTCAAGCTTTGTATGGTCTTGATAGAGTGGAGAGGAATGTGAACAAAGTCTAGTCATGCCAGCCACATGCAGCTCAGAAACAGCTGTCTGCATAGCCTGGTTTAAAAGACAGTGGTGGTCTGGATAGTTAGTTTCGTCCACACCTTAGTCCCTTGATCTGCAAATCTTTGATCAGCTTCTCTGTCTTGCTCGCTAGCATCAACCCACCTGATCCTTAGTCTGCTAACTGCAGGTGGCTAGTCACTTTGGCGGCTAGCCACCTGCCTGTCTGATGCTCTGCTGGCTTTCCTTGGGAGAGGGGATTTACTGCACAGTAAAGACTCTCTGACATTACATTAATCTTTACTTAACTTTCCAACCGCTAGGAAGTCAGAGATGGTACGGCAGCTAGTCCCCTAGCTAATTCCGTGTCTGATCTACCTCCAGTGAAGTCATGTATAGGGTGACATGGATCTCGCCGCCATCGTGCCAGAGGGGTGCATCTTCACTAGTCTAACGATTCAATTCAGTTACGATTATCAGGTCAATGTTTCGATTCAATTTGATATCTCGCATCACTTCAAGGGTGGGAATTTCTGGGCACCTCATTACGATTATGAGTGGTACATTGCGATTGTAAAATTAATAGGATAAAGATGTTCTTTTCTCACTGTACTTTTAAAGTAAAGTAGTTGTAAAAATCCAAACAAGTAGGTATTAATAAAACTTCAAATGTAGCTAACATTCCATAGCATTATTACATTACAGCATTACTACTGACCTCTGCTGCTGCTATTTTTATTTCTGATGCTGCTGTTATATTAGTATCAGATAGGGGTTGAACTACATACTTTACAGTGCTCTAGCCAAACCAAGTTCACTCCACCTTAAAGAGGTGGTATTATGCTTTTTGGTTTTTTCCCCTCTCCTTTATTGATCTAAAAATCTTTTTTGTGCCTGTAATAGGTTTGCAAAGTGAGAAAGCCTAAAGTACACTCCAAAGGGAGTTCCGATCAACCACAGAAAACACTGCTCTGAACTGCCTGAAAACAGCTCATTTGTAGTCCAGCCGTTTCCCTTGCATCCCTGTGATGACATAGGGATGAAAGCAAAATGCACACCATATAACGCTCTCCAAACGGTTTGTGCGCCCTCAAAAACTAAGGTGACAAAATTTCTGAAATGAAAACCAGGGACATTTTTTGGTTTGGTGGTCAGTATGTCATTAAAAAATGTTATTATATATGAAATTTAGAAAAGGAGGACAATTTCAGTTTTGTAAACTGTCAAATATTACTCTTCTGAATGAAATCAAGTAATTTTGAGGCAGAAACTACATTTTAGTCTGCATGTTATGGGTTGTATTGGATTTGTTAAAGTAAAATAATGCAGAGTCATAAGGACAATTGCAATCATGTTAACTATAGGCTACAGTCTGTTTTCCAAATATAAACAGGGATATTAGAAATATAAGGCTACCAAATATAATTTCCATAGGCAACCAGAGGCTTTTATTAGTGATAATCATGCAAATGTCATGCCTGTTTACGCTATAAACAGCAAAAACTTATTTTGCCACAAAGTATCACAAAGACATACCTTTGCTATTGCTGTGGACATAAATTGATGTTTATTTGAACGTGAAGTGTGTTTGATCCAGACAAAAGCATCAGTAGATGTGAAGATACTGGGCGATACAGCTTTAAAATGCTGCGTGTGCTCCCGCAGACGGCAAACACTTTCAACACCTGTCTGCTCTGCTGTCCAGTCTTTCTTGACACTTAAATTCTGATTTCAGGTACACCTTACACAGTATATGATTAACACACAGTTAACAATGGGGACATTTCGAGGGAAAGGCCACCAAAACCGGGGACTGTCCCAGTAAAACGTGGTCGTCTGGTCACCCTATCAAAAACACTGGTGGAAAACCACTGAGCTGCAGCACACACCTCCCCTCTGCCTTCCAAACATCAGCTACCCTCCAAGCAGTGAATGGACATAAAGTTGTTACTGTGAGTTTAATAACTCACCACTCTGTAACTCTTGCTCCAGTCTATGTTGCTAAGCTGGTAACGGGAACATATACAGCTGAACCAAAGCCGTGTTTACCGGCTTCTCACTAACCCACCCTTCTCTGCTTCTGATTGGCTAGTAGTCCTTAACTAGGAACTACGCATGTGCAACTCCCAACAAAGAACATGTAGAGGCAAGATGCCTCACTCCATAGTTAAAACGAAGCATTCAAAACACAGGGTGAAAAGATGAGCTCCAGTAATGTGCAGTATGACAAAAATATGGTGTTTTTTCAAAATTAAACCATGTGATCCTGTTCTGGTACAACTCTTAAATAAGATTATGAACCTGAAAATGAGCATAATACCACCTCTTTAATATATCTGTTCTTCTAGTGTAGTTATATGTTTGTGTCTTGTAAGTTCATTATTGTAATCTTGTATTAAGCACCATGGGCCTTGAGAAACGGCATTTTGTACATTTGTGCACTCGATATGTAGATGAATGACAACAAACAAATTTGAACTAGCAGCCAAACAACGTTCTGCTCAGCTTCCAGACCGCAGTCTGAAGAGGAGATGTTAGCTAACTCTAAATTCCTTCACTTTTCCAGTAGTTGTAAAATGACAGACTTTAAGTAATGGTCACACAGTGAGCTACACTGTACATTTACAGCCAGACTGTAGCTACCCATCGGTAGCCCAACGGCACCAGCTCCTGGTAATCTCTCTGCCACTCCTGTCGACACCTGTTCCTCGTTGGCGGCCCATCCGACACCAGTTACTGGTTCCCTGTTGGCAGCTCAGCTGGTCTCTGAACCTGCTGTGTTGCAGTGTACTCCTGTCTGTCCTGAAATACTACAACAACCACCTGGACTCGAACTGCAAAAGACTGTTGCTCAGCCCTGCAATCCCATCGCCAATCTCCAGCATAGCTGCTCAGTCGCCTGTCTTCAGCCTGTGGCTGGTCTCTGGGTCCACACTCCAGGCCTTGGAGGGTGCTCCTGGTCTCCAGTCTCATTCCTGTGTGTGTGTTTGTGTGTGTGTGTGTGTGTGTGTGTGTGTGTGTGTGTGTGTGTGTGTGTGTGTGTGTGTGTGTGTGTGTGTGTGTGTGTGTGTCTTTATCTGTCTTTAATAAATAAATGCAATAAATGCCTCAGGGAATGTTATTGACAGAGAAAGCTGAGTTCTCCTGCAGGATGCATTCGAGCGCAAGCTTCTGGTGCCCACATCCACCCATATTTAAAATAAGAAGTGGACATAGCCACCGTGACATCACCCATTGTTTTTTGGACTACCATTTTGAAGCATTGAATTTTTTCCATCACCATCTTGTTTTTTTTATAGCCAGAAGTGACCATATTTGGTCTAATTAGTGTGTGCGGGCAGAGATCTTCACAAGTCATTTTATGCAAGTCTAAATCAAGTCTCAATTCTCAAGGCTAGGAGTCAGAAGTCTCTTTCTGGAATAATGTGTTACATCCACTGTGCATGCGCTTTGCATGTTAATTACTTTAGAGAAAGATCAAAGATTACTTTTTTATCTAAATGAAGGTATATCTAACTTTCACTTTAAAGTATCATACTTGCTTGCTTCCTAGCCTAATATTGTTGCCTATATGTTGTTTTCTTGAAATGGACATATAGCCAGCCAAACCAGTTGCTTTGATTTGAAGGGTGCTGCAAACACAGTGTGTAGCTGCATTTGTTCTGCATAGACTAAGGGCACATTCAGACCAGGAAAGTCTGCTAGTTCACTTTAGCGACACTGACTACGAAACCCTGTACAAAAAAAAGGCGCAGTGCTTTCTGCAGTTGGGTTGCATCAAGGTCGGGCAATGTTCACACCTTAAACAAACCATACTAGAATTTGTTTGTAACCAGACCGACACTACCTTTTCAGCTAGGTCTCAGTACAGTTTTGGTCTGCACCCAAATGCGACTGCTGTATTAAAACCTGCCCAAAAGATCCGCACCCAGGGAGGCAAACGAACCTGAGTGTGATTCAACCGTACCAAACAAGGCACGTGTAAATACACCTTTGATACACTTTTTATACAACTTTAATGGACAGTGAAAGTAATTCTGCCAACTTGTACAAGGGTGATGCAGGCTGCTTTCCAACACGGCCACTAATGCACAGTGATTTGAGTTCCATTAGTAGAACAATCAAACTTCTAATTGAAAAGATCATCTAAATGTTTGCATCTGCCAAGTTCATGATATCTTGCACAAGCACACGTTAAAATTGTAATCCATAACTGTAGCATACAGCTTGGATGACATCTTGTTTTAGTTAATGTAACAAAATGCAGAGAAGACAACCTAGTTGTAATAAAGGTATAAATAGCAAATGTACAGTTACAGGCCCCAAAAATACCTGGGTGAAGAGTAAAAGTACATTTTTAAAACGAATGTGAAAACTTGCCATTCCAAAAAAACCTACTTTTTTGACTCATTTGTGTTACTTGTAAGAATTACTACCCACCCCTGGCAGCGACAGCATCCTCTCTATGCTGCATTTCTTCTCTGGCTTGAATACATATGACTGAATATCAGAGTCAGCCAGAACACTGCAAAATATCTCCTTGTCCATCCTCTGCACTCATATTTTGGGATGCCATTTTTGCTGTTGGAAATGTTGCTAGTTTTCAATACAAGCAAAGACAGTGGCATCTAGAGCATGCCCCCTGGCTACCCAGAGGCAGAAGCTAGAAATCCATGCTGTAGTCCTTCTTTGCTCATAAACTGTATGCTCTAATTACTGTAGCCATATGTCACTGTCATGTCAAATGACAGTACATGAATACAGGAAGAATTAGCTAGCCTTTCTCATCTAATATAGCAGGCACTGAGGAATTTATTGCTTCAATGGCATCTAGCCTACCATCCGCATAAAATGTGTCTTTCCCTTTAATGTAGACACTCTTCCTCTTAAAAGGGTGGGCATTAATTGGATGGATATTATTAAGGAAAAATAATCAATGCTGAATATTCTCAGCCACATGTGTGTAGTGATAGAAATGGCCAGCTGGAAACATGTGTGCGTGTGTGTGTGTGTGTGAGAGAGAGAGAGAGAGAAGGAGAGAGAGAGACAAAGCTTGTGTGTGTGTTTGTATGTAAACGTGTGGTTGGCGATCTTAAATGTAGCTGCACGAGGCATGCCGCGCAGCACGTGCTAAGGCACCTGTCTGGCCCTGCCCACTGCAGTGCACCTTCTCGCTTTAAAACGCGCAAGAAACTGGACTGTTGTACGAGCCACTTTGGCTCCAAATTCCAGAGCTGTAACCCAATCAGCTAATGCGTTGTAGATCCAAAATGGCGCCCAGTTTCCTCATCGAGCGACTCGATGGTCTGAATGGTCTGCTGTGGGATGCCTGCAGAGGCTGTTGCCGTGGTAACGTCCGATAAACCTAAAGTCTGTTGGGTTACGTAATGCCTACAGCAGACAGTGTTTATGTTGTAGATTAGACTAAAGCTGAGAATGCAGATTTAGCACATAAGTACGTTAGTTGATGATGACTCTGCTGTCCTGCACACTTGAGGAAACACTGCTGATTTGCGTTTAGCATACATTTGTCTAAAGTAGGCTATATTTAATATAGGATAGCCTATAATAAAATAAATCTTAAACAGTCAGTTCCTGTGCCTGGCGGCAGATTAACTATGGAGTTGCTGACTAACCTTATTAGAATAAAATGACCTCAGTGTTTCTGCGGCAGGAGGGAGAGAAAACAGAGCAAGCGATGGACACAAGTGTGTGAGTGCGTGCATGTGTATGTGTTTGGGGAGGCGAGAGAGGCAGCAACAGAGAGACAAAGATGGGACGGTGCGCGGTTAATCCAACTTCACTGAAGTTGGGACCGGAGCTTCAGTCCCGCGTCGATGCCGAAATGCGGCGGTCAGATGTGACGGTCATCCGTCAGTGAAAATACCGCACATCTAACGAGAATTTAGACGGCGACTGTTAGAAAAGTCAAGATGACAGTAGTGACAGACATTCCGGATAAATGGTTTCCCGTCGTTCTCCCCCTGCAAAGAAAGAAACAGAAAGGACTAGATGGAGCCAAATCGAAAAAGAAGCGGACAGGTACGAGTTTGTGTGGCCATTGAGGCTGTGGTTGGACGGATGATTTGAGCTTTTTTTCCTTATCCCAGTCTCTTAACTGTCATCATCATCAGGATGTTGCTGTTGGTGTAAACTGCATCTCTGTTTTTCAAATAAACATCATTTCTCATCCTCCTCCCAACTGAGTCAAAGTTTCATCCATGCTTCTTTATTTCATTCCATTTTATATAGGTCTACTGTTTGTGCATGTGTGTGTGTACACATCATATCACAGATAGGCATAACAAACTTCATTGGCTGTACCACTTTGTGTCTGCTGATCCTGTAATCACTGAGCTTTCTCATTCTGTTTATTAGACACCAACATCAGCAGCAGATTTAATAACAAATTACAATAACTGGCATTCTTCTTATAGCTACTGCTATGTCTGCACTTTCAATGCCAGCCAGTGTTTTGGCTCAGTGTCACCTTTGTTATTTTTCTGACTTCAGTCTTGTGTCCCAACATTGGCAGATAACCTGTCATTTATACATTTTAGCTATTTTGCTGATGTTTAGTGCTTATTATGAATCTGTGATTACATTGGAACGTGCATTTGTAAACAAAACTGCCTTTATCGTCATTTTGTGTAAATAAGTAGGATGATATCCTTGACTCTGCTGAGACACTGATCAATCTTCAAGGAGCCAGCCTCCGCTGTCACTGCACAGCCTTGTCTGTATCCTTATTCCTTAGCCTAACTATCACAAATCACACTGGATGTGCACCTTCATTTGACCTCCAGCCCATCAGACCGTCACTATGTCACTCGCATCCTTTTCCAACAAATTAGATCACTCTGTCTGTGCACGTGCACGACTGCAGACGACTCCACTTTCCCATTTTCATATAATTAAATCAGCCGCAGTGAATGATGATCACTTCTGCACAGTGTCTGATCCTTGCTTAGGTTTAGTCATGGCAAGGACAAGACCATTTCCCATAGTTCAGACTGACTGTGCTTTTTGGTCATCATTGTTATGACTTCAGTCTGCGTTCACTGTATCGGCGACATAAGGGGAGTCTGAGCTATGGCACGTGCCCTCACATGTCCAGCCATGGGGGGACGAGTGTTAAAGAGACAGGAGGGTGGATGAAAGAAAATTTGTGCTTTTGGGTTGGGCTACAGTTAGTCATTCTGTGTAAGATAGTATATATTAAGTATTTTAGTTTTACTCAATATGTCTCACTTGTTTATGGAAACCATATGCTCACAACAACGTAAGCCTGCAACTGAAGGTTTCTTAGTAATGGAGCTTTATAGATTTTATACAGACTTGCTGTGTAGCATCTAGTCTACGTCAGGGCTTCTTATGCCCTTGAAGCTGTCAGAGACACTAAACACTTAATGGGCAGTTTGCTAACGATGCTCATGCATTCTGGTTGGGTTGGTCAGCGGCCTCGGTGCCTTGGATGCTTACGTGGCACAAGCATCTTGTCCTCTTTATGGAGGGTTAATGCAGCCTTGGCACTGCCTGTCAGACAGATCTCTCTGGTGAACACTTGCTGCAGAAAGCGATGTAACGACCTTCAGGTAGACGGGGAAGTGCCAGAGGGAAGGGGGGGGGGCATAGGATTGGAAGAGTTTCAACAAAATAGTATGGGATGTGCACCTACACAATCAGACACGTCTGATATTGTTATACTAACCAGAGTGTAGAAGAAAGGACATTTCAAATACCATCAGCCCAGAGCTGGATTCTTAAATGGTGAAATTTTATATACACTTAAACACTCAGATTAACTTTACATACACAGTGGATAGGAGTGCAGTTTTTCCGAATACTGCTGCCGAGATAAGAACATTTTTAACAAATATATTAACTTATGACAGACGTAATATTTATTATGAAATATACATATTTAGAGTATTGCTGTTGCTTAAGGTCTGGCAATATTGTACATACAGAGGGATGATTTTATTTTGATGTTTTTTTGCCATCAATGTGACCTTTATTTTTCAGGTACAGTGTGTAACATTATTCGTAAGTAAAAACAACATTCCTGCCTGTTTATTTTGTCAATTAACATTTTCTCAACAGAAATGCGCACTATGTATAATACACTATATATATATTAGTATAATATAAATCAAAGACAGTTTCAACCTAACACTGTGATAGAGGATATTGTCAACACATTCTGTTACACTTGTAACTCTCTATAGGTATTAGCATCTGATAGCAACTTAAAATGTCAAACAACAGCAAATAGTAATACCAAATAATGTAGTTTTTCTAACATTGTCTCAATCCACATCAGCTCAGCTGGTCTGTAGTTGTGGAGTTCATCACCTACATCAAATCTGTTGTATAACCAGACAACAAAGATCTTATGGGATCTCTTTTAAGTGGCCTGTTTTTGTTTGGTAAAGATGAACACAGCAGAGACAAAGATGTACTGTAAGTTGTGAGCTCTACAGGGTAACAGAGGACTTCACAGTGCTGCACACACAGGAAACCACAGGTCTTTGTTGATGTGTGTGCATTTGATTATGAGGCAGTGGCCTCAGTTGGATGATGTCCGTTCTAGGGCGCCCCGTTTCCTCTCAGCCACCAGTCAAAGGTGTGTTGAGGACTATGGTTTCAGAGCTACAGTACCTTGGTGCATAACATGTGCTTTGGCCCTGAATTTGATATTTGTGCGTGCATGCGATCTGTGTACAGCCCTGTGCTAAGCGGGCCAGTCATTTGAAAAGCATTCTCATCAATATTAGAGGAGACAGGCCCGGTGGTGGAGGAGGGGAACTCCCAAACTACTTTGCATCAGCATAAACAGAAACCTAAAAACAGCAAGAGGATAAAGAGCAGGGTCAGGAGGGGCGGGGGTACCAGAGCTTTAGCACAAGAAGAAATTTCACTTTGTACAAATCAAGTCTATACATGGATGTAATATTTCATCGTGTGACTACCTGTAATGGGTCCCAGTACTCATGTTGATTCAAACAAATGTTCGCACACTCATCCGTTGGCTAAGTGTTGTGTATCTGCCCCGGATTGCACAACCAGTTTTTAATCTAAGGTCATTAGTCTATATGTTAGTCCATTTGTGTGTGTATGTAAGACAGCATGATGGTGGAGGTTGTTTGAATATTGTTTGATAATACTCAAACAACCTCCAGCAGAAGCTCCAGCTTCATTGGTTTCTAAATAGATGCACAAGCATTGTGGACTTTCCTCATGCTGTCTTTCTCTCTCTTTCTCTGTCCAGGTCTTAGAGGACAGTACAGATACTGACATTCTTTAGGAATTAACCATTGGTCCTTGCATGCCTTTTGAGAGAGACAAAGATGCAGCACTGTGAATGCTTTCTGTGCATTCTGTGCATCCTTGTTGTGAAATCATCCTTTTATGACTCATTTCATGCCTTGTGTTTCTGCAGAGGAGGAGAGAAGGGTCAGAGCCAATGACAGAGAGTACAATGAAAAGTTTCAATATGCGGTAAGACTTTTTTCTCATACATGTTCCAAAATATGGAACATGACAATTTCAAGAATTCAACTGAAGCATTGTGAATCCATATAATTATCTATTTTCTATTTTCTATTTTCTATTATCTTCCTCATCCAGAGTAACTGCATTGTGACATCCAAGTACAACATCATCACCTTTCTGCCGGTCAACTTGTTTGAGCAGTTCCAGGAAGTAGCCAACACCTACTTCCTTTTCCTGCTCATACTGCAGGTGAGGAGAGGTGAAGTAGGGATGGATGAGAGGGATGAAAGCATGGCACAGGGCAAGAGAGAGATACTCTTTGTGTGCGAGTGCGGGTGCAGCAGCAGTGGCAGAGGCTTAAGAATAACTGGTTTACCTAAAGGACCAAGATGTATCAGGAAGTGATAGCTGGCTTAAGACATTTAAATTCAACAGCATTAATGGGTGACGATTATAACAGAGAAGGGATTCATATTAGGATTTAAAAGTCCAGTTAATTTCTCTAAACTCAATTTAGTGAGAGTAAAGAAGAAGCTGTTTATAAAAGCATCTTGTCACAAACTCTGAGAGCAGAGTCAGTGCTGACCTTGGATGGAGAGGATAAAACACATACTACCAAATGCCTTTCACAGTCAGTTGATCAGTCACAAATTGCAAAAATGTTTTGCACCCCACGTTTCACAGTTATGGTGTTCATTGATGAATCCTATATTTACATTGGTGACAAGGATGACTATTCCACGTGCACCATCATTTCAGTTTGTCTAATACTTTGGTTTATTGAAATATTCTTGCAAAACAAATTACATTTTCACCAGCCTCAACTGTTTAGTGTTAATTAGCTGAACAACTGTTTAGTGTTAATTAGCAAATATTTGCATGCTAACATGCTAAGCTTACATGCTAAACATGGTAAAATTTACCATTGTCATTTTGAGCATGTTAGCAAGCTAATATTACTAGCATGGCTACTGACTCGTCTTATATTTTAATCTCTGGTGAAGAATCATATTCTTCTCATTTGTGAAAATTGTACTGCTTTTAGTTTTTATTAAACCCCTTTCAGAGTTTGCAAAATTACATCATATTCAAGCTTAAAAATAAGGTTTTGTTTCTTATGCTCTGAGGACACTCATCTATCAGTGAACAAATGCATACTTCAAAGAAACACTTGTGTGGCTAGGTTCAGATGTAGCTCCCTCTGAATTCATACTCATCTGAAAATCAACCTTTTCTGTCTCTGTCTAGTTAATACCTCAGATCTCCTCCCTCTCCTGGTTCACTACCATTGTGCCTTTAGCTCTGGTGCTGAGCATCACTGCAGTAAAGGATGCCACAGACGACTATGTGAGCATATTCTTTACACACCACACAGTCACACAGTCTTACTCATAGCAGGATAACAACATTACAATGAAAAAAAGTACAAGGAATCCTAATTATTTCTAGGAGACACCACTTTAAATGTAGCATGCTAACAAGTGGCCCCTTAAATATGGTGAGCTCGACTCACAGTGACCTTTGTCTCCTGCAGTTTCGTCACAAGAGCGACAACCAAGTGAACAACCGCCAGTCTCAGGTCCTCATCCGTGGCTCGTGAGTCTCTTGACTTGCAACTAGGCACTCACCAGGGCTGTTGCTTCCTAAAATAACAAACTAATTATACCTAATTATAAAATGAAATATTCAAGTTTAATCAGTTTTTTTCTTTCCTAGCTTTTCTAACTCTCTTTGCATTTTCTCTCTGTTTTGCTGTTTCAGGCTAGAGAATGAAAAGTGGATGAACGTTAGAGTGGGTGACATCATTAAACTAGAAAACAACCAGTTTGTGGCAGTACGTGTCACCAATGTACATCACCACACATGCAAAAACACACACACAATGATGAATAGTCCTGTCCCATTTTAATTAAGATTACTTTATCTAGCAGTGGACTGTTCAGGGTTCATCCTGCACTGCAACTTTCTAGTCATTTTAGATGTGAATGTTATCGTGATGCCGATTTATAGCAAATGCTGCAGTGCTAAATGGATTTCATTAAAGTATATCCCTCATTAGGGACACTAGCTACAGTTAATTACTAAGTTGTTTGCAGGCGTAATTACTAATTTCAATCATTACTGTGCCATCTGGGCCTTAATAATTTTCCTGTGTCGTCTGTGCCATGCACTGGATGCTAATCTCAACTATTGTATCTATTTTCAGGCTGACCTGCTCCTGTTGTCCAGCAGTGAGCCTCACGGTCTCTGTTACATCGAGACAGCCGAGCTTGATGGGTCAGAAAATATACCACACCTTACCACTGAGACACAGTAATTCTGAATCTGCAGAAGCAATGGACACTATATCTAAATCACTATGCGTTGTATTCTCTTGCAGAGAGACCAATATGAAGGTGCGTCAGTCTGTCTCAGTGACATCTGAGCTTGGAGACCCAAACAACTTGGCTTTGTTCAACGGTGAGAATTCAGGAAACCCACCTTTTTCTCTCGATTGCTGGTTTGGTTCATCTTCCTTTTTCAATAATATAAAGGTCAACCGTTTCAATCTGCGTTTTTAACACAGACGTTATCCACTTTCAAACCCTTGCACATGAACCAAAAAATACACTCAAATCATGCACACACTTTGTGCCAGACAGACTATCATCACCCGCCCACTAGTACACACAACGAAAGACTTGTGTCAGCACAGCACGCCCACACACACATTCCTCACCTGCTCTGGAAAACGCTTTACTGCAGCAAATCAACCCACACTTTGGCTCATATCAACTTACAAAAGGTGTGTGTTTCAGCCTTATGTGAGTGACAACTGCATGGTGTCATAGGAATGGTTAATTTAACACTGTATCATACAGCAAGGAAAATTAACATAATATTGTAATTTGATTTGGTGAACATCTATGATATAGCATCTGATTTAGATTTGAATGTGCCTGTCCTTGCTATCCTGTGTGTGAAGGTGAGGTGGTGTGTGAGCCTCCCAACAACAAGCTGGATCGTTTCTGTGGGACTCTGTACTGGAGAGACAAGAAATACACCCTGACCAACCAGAACATGCTGCTACGAGGATGTGTCCTTCGCAACACAGAAGCCTGCTATGGCCTGGTCATCTTCGCAGGTCTGTGTATATTTGTGTTTGAAAATATCTGATGTGTGTGTAACAGGTCTAATTTTCCCTGTTTTTGTCCCAGGCCCAGATACCAAGCTAATGCAGAACAGCGGTCGCACCAAGT
Organism: Lepomis macrochirus; assembly: GCA_024633595.2. Lineage (NCBI taxonomy): Eukaryota > Metazoa > Chordata > Actinopteri > Centrarchiformes > Centrarchidae > Lepomis > Lepomis macrochirus. The sequence goes on from JALXJV020000015.1 coordinate 17,070,515, forward strand.
TTAAGCGCACGAGCATCGATCGCCTGATGAACACTCTGGTCCTCTGGGTAGGACACCCCAAACCTCTCACTTTCATGGCTCATACATATAACTATTTCAGGACTTGATCTCAGTGGCTTCAATCTAGTTTCATATATCTCCTCTAATAATGTATTCTATCCTAATTTGGCCTCAACTTACTGGAGATCAAATGTATGTTATCAGATTTAGACACCTCTCTCTTGCTTACTCTGTCTGTAATGATTCTCCATCTGTGTTTCTGTCAGATCTTTGGGTTCCTGGTGTGTATGGGTGTGATCCTGGCTGTGGGTAACGCAGTGTGGGAGAGAGAGGTGGGCTCCCTTTTTCAGAGCTATCTGCCTTGGGACCCTCCTGTAGACAACTTCCTGTTCTCAGCCTTCCTCTCCTTCTGGTCCTACGTTATCATTCTCAACACTGTGGTGCCTATCTCTCTATATGTCAGGTGAGGGGACGTCCAAGATTAATAGATAATGTGGTATTAATCCTGAAATCTTAGCAGACAACTTTGTTGTCTAAAGCATGACATCATTGATTGGGTAGTGACTACCTATCAGCACAAAAATACAAATGTAAATTGAACAAACGTGCAGTGAAGATTTTGCAAGGATTGCCTAAAACTACTTCTGTATGTACTCAGGCACACTTTGTGACAACATTGATTGTATCATATTTGTTTCTTTGAGTTCTGTACAATAAAATAATTAAAATCCAAATATGTGCAAAAAAGAAAACTTAGAGCGTAGAATAGGAAGAATATTTGGATTTCAATAATAATAATAATAATAGTCTGAATAATTTCAATAATAAAAACCCACAGTGCTCACAGAGGCAAAAAAATGTAAATGATTTAAATGATTGCCCTTCTTACAATACATTGTTTTAAACATGCAACAACTGATCCATACAATCCAGACAATAAATATAAGTTAAGCATTTGTCACTTAGAAAAAAGCAAAAGTGTTTATTGTGCAACCTCATATCTAGATACAATCTGGATACAAAGTGAATATTAAGTATCCCCTCTTGACACATTTTAAGACATACACGGTTCCCTATATTAGATTCTTGCCTTTATTAGCCATTAAGCTTTGTGTTTATGTTCTCTGCAGAGGTTCACTCTCAGGTAAGTGAGCAGAGTGCGCCTTCATTTCCAATCCACTTGTGTTGACCCTACAACCTCCCTACAAAGTTTTACATTCACCTACTCCCTGACTACAGCACGGGTGTGTGGCTAATAGCTCTGTGTGCCACTATAGGCTAATCCAAAGAGCTAACTGATGAAAATGTTTTCTCTGTTGTCAAGGTGTAGTGTTAACCTAAATTGGCAATAAGTTAGATTGCTTTTATTATCTGTTATTGTAACGGTGTCCCTCTCTCACCTGTCTGTGCATCAGTGTGGAGGTGATCAGGCTGGGGCACAGCTACTTCATTAACTGGGACCAGCAGATGTTTTGCTCACAGTGCAACACAGCAGCTGAGGCCAGGACCACCACTCTGAACGAGGAGCTGGGCCAAGTGTGTATAGACACCAAATACAGTTTATATGAGATTTTATGCATGTTAATGATTGCCTGTTCTGCCCATCCATCCTACATCCAGTCTAGTTCCTGTTGCTTTCTGAGGCTTAGTTAATTCATCTTAAATTACTTTAAAAACGCATTTCGATCCATTTTTCAATACATTCTGCAGTAACTGAATGATGAAACCACTTGTGTCTCACTGCACCTGAAGACTTAAAGGAATCTCAGGGATAAGGAGGCTTCATAGATTGGTCTGAAGACTTTATCACTCTGCTGGGCTATAATTAGTGTTCAGTATACACCGTCAAAAGTTCCCCGCTCTAAATCTATTTTAAGCATATCAATAAAAATATATGTTTTCCCCTAATGACAAGAGAGAAGATAGTTTTGGTTCAGTTTAAAGTCTTTATTTTTATTTTCAGATACAATCATGTCTGTAAGACATAGCTTTAATCTTGCTTTTAGATTTACAATAATTTTACAAAATTAACTGTGTTATTTTAGATTTAGAGTTACCATCTAAATTGTTTCCTTTAGGTTGAATACATCTTCAGTGACAAGACTGGAACTCTCACTCAGAACATCATGAGCTTCAATAAGTGCTCCATCAATGGACAGACTTACGGTAAGTGCGCACATACACACACATCAACACTTAGTGGCCACTTTATTGGTTACAGTCTATTGCAATTCAATACTGCTCTGCTATAAATTCTACCTTTACAAACTGTGTTGGACATGTGTAAATTCAATTTAATGTTTATTACTGAGGTCATAGTTAACGGTGGTGTACTGGATTACAATACACTGAGTTGCTTCAAAATCTTTGTTCTCCCTGTTTACATACACACATATTAGAAACACCTCTGAATATGATACAGTCCAGTAAAACACAACCACTAGCTATGACCTCAGTGCTAGAACATATAAGTTAATTAATTCCTTTATGATTGCATCAAATGAAAGTGAACATTACAGGCCTCATGAAAATAGACTTTGTCATAGTCACAGTTGGATTGCGTTATATTGTATCGGTGGCCACTGAGTGTAACCTTGTCCTGAATCAACATGTACACACAAAAATGCACAACAAAATCTCATCCATTTTTTTGTGTTACTATCAGGTGAAGTAACAGACCCGCTGGGACCTCAGCCAAAGGTAAGATGCCAATTTATTTTAAAACTAAAACACATTGTCATGCATCCCTACACATACAAATGTATGTAGTCCTAGTTAATACAGTCCCTGGCTGTCCGTGATCTTCAGAGATTGGACTTTACTCCCTTCAACCCCCTGGCGGACCCGGACTTCTGTTTCTATGACGACACCTTGCTGGAATCAGTGAAAGTGGGAGACTCACACACTCACGAGTTTTTCCGCCTGCTGTCCCTCTGTCACACCGTCATGAGTGAGGAGAAGAGCGAGGGTGAGCAAGAGAAGAGGAGAGGGGGATCTGGGAGGATGAATGGCAGCAAACACCTACACAACACACCATCTGTACGTTATTTATTATGCATTATTTATCATAATTTTATCTGTCAAATCAGGAGAGCTGCTTTATAAGGCTCAGTCTCCAGACGAGGGCGCTCTAGTGACAGCTGCTCGAAACTTCGGCTTTGTGTTTCGTTCCCGAACACCTGGGACGATAACCACCACAGAGATGGGACGACCTGTAACCTACACTCTGCTCGCCATACTGGACTTCAACAACATACGCAAGAGGATGTCTGTTATAGGTAAGCAGAGGTCATCATTTTCAGTTTACAATTTACAATAAAATTTATTACTGTTTATTTTAGATTAGGATTATCATAAAACAATCTGGATGAAATTAAATTATAAAATACCATCTGCAATCATCCATCCTTGTCATTTTTTCCCCATACTTTCAATGCGGTTATCACAAGAACTGTTTTCTGTGATGTAAAAGGATTCATTGCGATGGACTCCTACGATAAATTGAGTTTTGTATGTTTAAATCACAAATATGTATGTAAATTATGATCCACACTCCTACAAACTGACAGGAGATAGGCTGTTATTCATGTTTACATTTTATCCCTCAGTGAGATTTTTCACTATGTGTTCCTGTAATTTGTCTTCTTGTACAGTGCTGGAAAACTGCCCAGAAATCACTGATCATAAATCATTTTTGCCTTGGCAACAACTTTTTGCCTTAGTCTGTTATTCATTTTCAGTGCGTAACCCGGAGGGCAGGATCCGTCTGTACTGCAAAGGCGCTGACACTGTGCTGCTGGAGAGACTCCACCCCTGTAACCAGGAACAGATGAATATCACCTCAGACCACCTCAATGTAAGAAAACACACACAAACACATTAACTCTTGGATGGATGGAGCTGTACTGCCATCTAGTGCCTGTAAACTGCAAAACATCATCTTAAGCCTTTACTCATACACTTGACACTGTATTACACCTGTTCACTTGCTATTTCACATACAGAGCTAATCAGCAAATCACATGGCAGCAACTCGATGCATTTAGGCATGTAGATGTGTTCAATACAACTTGCTGAAGTTCAAACTGAAGAAAGGGGATTTAGGTGACTTTGAACGTGATATGGTTGTTGGTGCCAGACGGGCTGGTCTGAGTATTTCAGAAACTGCTTATCTACTGGGATTTTCACAGAGAATGATCCGAAAAAGAGAAAATATCCAGTGAGTGGCAGTTGTGTTCACGAAAATGCCTTGTTAATGTCAGAGGTCAGGGGGGAATGAGCAGACTGGTTTGAGATGACAGAAAGGCAACAGTAACTCAAACAACCACTCGTTACAACCAAGGAATGCAGGATACCAACTCTGAATGCACAACACGTCGAACTTTAAGCAGATGCGCTATATCAGCAGACCACACAAGGTGCCACTCCTGTCAGCCAAGAACAGGAAAGTGTGGCTTACAATTCAGGATCACCAAAATTGGACAAAAGAGAATTGGAAAAATGTTGCCCAGTCTGATGAGTCTCGATTTCAGTTGCAAGATTCAGATGGTAGGGCTGGTGGTGGTGTAATGGTGTGGGGGATATTTTCTTGGCACACTTAATGACCAGTGTACCCATCTTCTGATGGATACTTCCAGCAGAATACACAATCATGTCACAAAGCTCAAACAATCTCAAGCTGGTTTCTTGAACATGACAATGAGTTCACTGTACTTACATGGCCTCTGCAGTCACCAGATCTCAATCCAGTTGGCATCCTGTATGTGCAGCCAACAAATCTGCAATAACTGCACAATCCTATCATGTCATGACTTTTTTGTTTCTTCTCATGTGTGTCCTCATATCAGAACGTGTTTATATGTTTGCGTTTGTATGTGTGTGTATATATATAACTGGCTCTAGGAGTATGCAGCAGATGGTTTGCGGACTTTGGCGCTGGCCTACAGGGACCTGTCAGAGGACGAGTGGGAGGCGTGGTCAGAGAGTCACCGCTGTGCGGACAAGGCCACCAACTGCAGAGAGGACCGACTGGCAGCTGCTTATGAGGAGATTGAACAAGACATGATGGTTAGTGACTAATGGTCTGAGAGTGTGCATCCGTGTGTGGTGTGTGTGTAGTTTGCGGGTGTGCTTTCAGAGTCAGTCTGCCATTTGATTATGCAGCAGGGTTTCCGCCTATGGAATAAAAATAGCATTAAAAAAAGGGAACTTAGGTTTACTTGGACATATGGTCCAGACTGTACTTGGGGATGGGAAATTCCTCTTTTTTACTGCAACTAAACAACACTGTCATGCAGTATGCAGGATTTTGTTTAATTGAAAGTTGATTTAATGAGTGGTACTGGTGGAAAGCCATTTCAACTCATAACATAGCAATTGCTTTTATGACCTCCGTGTGTGTGTGTGTGTGTGTGTGTGTGTATGTGTGTATGTGTGTGTGTATGTGTGCGCGTGCGCATGTATGTGCATATATGTGTATGTTTTTGTCTGCCTGTCTATCTAGCTCCTCGGTGCCACAGCTATAGAGGACAAGTTGCAGGAAGGCGTCCCAGAGACGATCGCTGTCCTCTCTCTGGCTAACATTAAGATCTGGGTTCTCACTGGAGACAAGCAGGGTGAGACACACACACATACAAACACTTTCAGAACTGAGTTTGCATACAGTTATTTTTAAAAAGCACCATCATTTGCAAAGAACAAAAAAATCTAAATTTCTCTAAAAGAGATAGAGCACACTAAAGGGTAACTCAGTGCAGACTGTGTGCGACATTGACATTGCACTCAATCAATTTGTGAATAAATCTGCTACAAAAAAAATCTCAATGGTCAACATAAAACCAGGCAAACCTGTATATTTTCTTTTACAATGTTAGAGATGGAACAAAGATTCTCTTCTTCAATTTAACCATCAGTAGTGTGTTCAGACTTGTTTGACTGACTTATGCAGGGGTGGCATGAACTATGTACGCACATGCGTGCACATACACGCACACACACACAACGGAATAGCGTTCATTTACTATTCTCATATCAACTTCAATTACTAACATTACATTTTTTACATTCCTGGGTTTAACATTTTTATTTAACCCTCAGAAGTCTAAACCATTTTTACCAATTTTAGGTTTGCCTGGTGTAATAATGCTTGTAATAACCTCAACCCTGTAGTGCACAATGAAGTTATACACCTTTTTTTTTTCAGGACAACCTAGGCTATCAGAATTTGTGTACTACAGTGATATCACATGAATGTATTAATAGTTAAATGACCATAAAGATAAACAAGCAAAAATTTAATCTCACAGAACTGTATTTAAATCACAGTGATAAATTTAAAAGACATTCAATCAAACCAATTACAACACAACATAGTGGCTCCATACAAATGTGCTATAAAGCTTCCAAAGTTTATTCTTTAAAGGTTCAGTGTGCAATGTTTCTTAGCATCTGTTGACAGAAAGGTAATATAATATCCATAACTATGTTTTCAGTGGTGTAAAGACCATACACAATGAACAGTTATGTTTTTATTACCTTAGAATGAGCCATTTATATCTAAATAATCACGGGTCCCCCCTTCCATGGACATCGCCATGTTTCATCGCCATGTTTCATCGTCATGTTTCTACAGTAGCTGAAAACAGACGAACAGCGCCACAGAGCGCATTTCGTCACTACGTTCTTTGTTGTAGAATTCAGGCAGTGTAGACACTCATCACTATGTTGAATACATTCCTTTTAAAGAAGAAGTAAAAATATACAGCAGTGGTAAGCAAATAAGCTTTGCATCGGAGCAATTTTTTCATGCATGCATGGTGAGTATATAGCACATAATATTGGATCTCCTTTATACAGGGTTTGGTTAGTTCAGTAGGTAAAGTGCAGAACACACACCTTGAGGGCTGTATGTTCGATCCCACATTGGGACAATTTTTTTTTCTCCCAAGAAATTGATTCTGCAGCAACTGTTTCTCACATTACATCATGTGCTGTAGTGTTTGTGTTTTGGTGTTTGATCCACATACATCAACCTACGGACGCTTTTTCATTTCCCCAGTATCTTCAGGCGGAGGACATTTAGGGGAATCACATTTTCTGACGGCTCTTTCAGAGTTGTGTCTACAGACTCTTTTAATGTTGTCAGAGTTTTTCAAAGTAAAAGCTCACAGTTCAACTCCATATAAAGCATTGCAGTAAACAAGCTTCTCACACTTTTATTATGCAGGCAAAACCACTAAAGAGGAAGTGATTATGTGAGTAACTGTTGCTGTTGTGACTGAGATCTACTATTTCAGCACTGCTATCAAAGTATTTTTTTTGTCGCTATCAAAGCACCATATGTCGCAATAACATATGTTTTTACTGAATGATTAAGTAAATTTGATTTCTTAATAAATCTATATAAAGATAGATTTCTTGACTGGCTACTCTCTGCTGTCTCAGAAGAGACACCTTTTTTCCTGTGTCAGCCACCGTAACTGCCCCATGCACTTTGAAAGGGTAGGGTGCAGTGGTAGACTGGACAGATGGTTGCAATTCACAACATAGATATCACTAAAATCGTACACACACTGAACCTTTTAAATCCTCAAAAACAAGTTGTACCTCCAAAAAAGCAGGCTACAGACAAAAGAAAACAATGCAGATTCAAAAAATTCTTGTCAAACATTTGGTACCACCACTGACCGGGCTGATAGCCAATAATTGTTTGGGATAATGGGAGGTTTGCAGTGTCACACATATAGACCAGCAAAAAGCATGCAGGCAGCATAGGATGGCCTAAAAACACTTGAAACTTTGACACTATCACTGTGAACAAGTCTACCACAGGAAATTCAGGGACTAATATGAATAAAGATATAAAGCTCACTTGTTGATCTTTCTAAGCTCTCAATCTGGCACCTGTTCTCTTTAACATCCATCTCCAGTATGTTCAGCTGAATTGCTTAACTGAACTCCAGTAACCATCTCTCTTTCTGTCACAGAGACGGCTGTCAATATAGGTTACTCCTGCAAGATGCTGACAGATGATATGACAGAGGTGTTCATCATCAGTGGACACACTGTCCAGAGTGTACGGCAGGAACTCAGGTCAGTCTGTCTGTCTGGACAACTGCATGTCCATCTTCCTCCTCAGCTTTTGGTGTCTCTGTTTCTCTCCACAGTAAAAGCCACACTGAACCAAAATGAAAAAAGGCAAGTGTTGGTTGAAAAGAAACTAAGAAGTGTCTGCATGGTTGGAGTGAGTAGGTATGTTAGCGCTGTGTCCTGTACAAGAACTACTGAACAATATCCAGTGCTTTGATTAAACCACTGTATTTAAATCGAAATTGTCAAAAAAGTGTTAATTTTATGAAGTCAGTTCATTAAGTACTAAATTTGTAGTTTCTTTTAAGAAATAATCTGTAAAATTAGCATATGTCATAGATTCCAGTCAATGACAATGTCATTTTTGAAACTAGTGCAACAATCTGCATTGTTTAAATAATTCATTGCACGTGGAACTGCACAGGATATAAAGAAAATATTCTTTGTTTTTCTTAATAAAAAAATACTATTCTAATTTATCACAGTGTTGATTGATGCTCTTGTGATTTCTCATATACTACATGTTGTTTGCGCACACACTGTATTTCCCTCATTCTTGACTCTTAAAAATTTGCATGGCCTGAAGATTACATACCGTAACTTCTGTGAATGGCAATACAGGGTATGGGCTGTTTTTTGTATCAGTACAGACTGAATTTGAATCATTTAGAACTGAATTTGAATTGCCTAATTTGAATAATTGCATTAAAAAACTGAATTTGAATTGCTCAGTTTGAATAATTGCTTTAAAAAACTGAATTTAAATTGCTCAACTTGAATAATTCTATTAAAAACTGTATTTGAATTGTTCAACTTGAATAATTGCATTAAAAAACTGAATATGAATTTATTAGTTTGACACTGAATTCTAGTTTGCAGCTTGATGTTAACGTTAAACCCAAGAAAGTGACCATTTGTTTTTCACATGTGTACCACAGGGTCTATCAGGTCCATATGCATATCACAACAACAACAGATCCACATAACTTTACCAGCGAACATCAAGAGAAGAAGAGAGCTTAATAAGCAGAGATAAAGTTAGCGTTACAGTAGTAACACAAAAAGTAACTCACCACTTGCCACCAATTAACTGTGCTGTTTTCATGGGCTTCAGCCTCATTAGCTGCGGAGCTAACGTTAGCTTTGCAGTAGAGTTCTAAAGCAAGTTACTACAACCTGCAGCTGCGTTTATTTAATGTACTTCATACAAGGCTTAATGTTCGCACAAGTCCTCTAGACTGTCTCTCAGTGTGAAATGACGCTACTCCACTAACACTGCTCATTGTGTGGAACAGAGGCTAACCACATTAGCCACGCAGCGTGCTAGCGGCAAGTTCACCGGGTTACCATATTGTATAACAGTGAAACTACATATAAAGTCCACAACTTACATGTTCCAAGTTTGAAGTCGGCTTCAACCCACCCTTGTACTTAAGTCTTGAAGTGAATCCTGGTTTGTTACTTTACTGGTCCTCTTTATGAAATGACTTCAGTAACTTACAGTAGGTAACGTTAAGTTACGTAACTCAGGATTTTGTCTGGCGACTTGCGGTGTTATGAAAATAATTGCCCCTGTCGGCTTGTTTTTTGCGAATGTCCGGGTTCTGATTGATTACACCACCAGAAAAACCATATAGACCTCCTCGTTTCAAGTCTCCGTTTTCCCCGTTGAAATACGGGCATTTTGAGCAAGCCAAAGTTTGTCTGTCACAAAATCGTCTTGTTATTTGCTGAAAGTGAGTAAAAACATGCATTAAACTGTAACAGACATTTAGTTTAGTTGCTAAACTACAAGTGAACAAAATTTCAATTCATTTTAATTATGACCTTGAGAGTTATATTGCCCGCAAAATCTGCTTCCATTGACTAACAACGTAAGCGGAAGCAGCCAGCAGAGTGTGCCTGTCCGTGGGGTCACACCTTTTGCCTCGGCTTCAGTTGAAAACAGAGGACAAAATAAAGTGACTACTTTTGGCTTTCAAATGACCAGTGTTGTGCAATTGTTGAACCTATAATCATGGTCTTGGTATTATTTTAAAGGACATTTCAAGCTTTATCGGTACAATGTGTTTTAGCATTTAAACATGTTAAAGCAGCTGTGTGTTCAAACGTAGCCTAGTTAGCCTAGTGGAAATTATTACTAATGTGATATTACTGAAATAAAAACAGTTGCACCACGGAGAGAATTTACAACTTCACTTTACATAAAAACTAAGAGTTACACAGCCCACAGGCTAAGTGTATTAGATCTGTCACAGCATTATATTCACTAATGGTAAAACTGCCGTTTTTCTGCACCTCAGCATAATATTTCATTAACTGAATGTCATTTAGCTACAATCCAGTAGAGACCTAATTTATTGATATGATATTTCAATATTGATCTAGCTTACTATGATGTGCTAAGATGGGGTGGCGATGGCGCAATGGATAAGACTGTGCCTTTGGAGGGAGAGCCAGGTTCAATCCCCCACTGTGACCCATCCACCATTGTGTTCCTGAGAAACACACTCAACCCCTAGTTGCTCCAGAAGCGTGCGACCTCCAATATGTATAGCAATTGTAAGTCGCTTTGGATAAAAGCGTCAGCTAAATGAATAAATGTAAATGTAAGATACAAAGTCAAAGCTAATGTACACGGCCACTTGCCATAGTTACGACTTTACGCCCAAGTATGGGTGCAACCCATATTAGTAGTTGATTTAACTTAATCTCTAGAGTGGCCTTTAGGAGATAACTTACACACAGCTGGGGCAACAAGCTGCCGACGTGGAATACAGGAAATGGCCAAAAACAAACGTGCTGATTGGCCGAAAAGGCGCTCTGTGCATCTGCACTCGATTGCTCTTCCTCGGGACCTGCCTGTGACCTTAAAACTGAACCTTGTGGACTGAAATTGAATTTAGAGAACTGGATTTGAATTGAGAGAACTGAAAGTGAAATTACAGAAAGAGTTGAATTTTTTTGTGAGGCTCAAATATAGTTTCAGTTCAGATTCATATCACATTCAGGTTCAAGGGTTTTTTTTATTATTAAACCTTTATTTAACCAGGGAAATAATCACATTGAGATAAATATCTCATTTACAAGTGAGCCCTGGCCAAAATAGCAGCACAATATACATAACTACATAAAACAGATTACACAACACACACATATACAAAAAATAAAACAAGATTAAACGTTAAGAGCAAGTGCAGACAGATTTGAGTAATTTGTTTAAATGTAACTTGAACTCATTTATTGAAATAAGTTCATCAAGTTTCAATGAACTTTGGATCTCATTCCAAGCAGCTGGTGCGCTATAAATAAAAGCAGTTTTTCCAAACTCTGTCTTCATTAAAGGAACATTTAAAAGAATATATCTACTTGAACGTAGATTATACCCTTGACTATTAAAAGTTAATAAACTATTCATATATTGAGGAAGCTGGCCGACTAATGCCTTGTATACAAGTATGAGCCAGTGTTTGTACCTTCTTATGTGAAGTGAAGGCCAACCTACCATTTCATACAATGCACAATGATGAGTGTGATATTTTGTGCAAGTTATAAATCTTAGAGCAGAGTGATAAACAGAATCTACTGATTGTAAGAGAGCTTTAGTGGTATTTCTGTAAAAAACATCTCCATAATCTAAGATAGGTAAGAAGGTAGATTCCACCAACTTTCTCTTAGCTGACTGTGAGAAACATGCACTATTCCGAAAATAAAACCCCAGCTGTAACCTTAACTTAGACAGCAGTTGTTTAACATGTAACTTGAATGATAAGTCCTCTTCCAACACAAACCCTAGATATTTGTAAGAGGAGACCAGTTCTATAGAGTTACCCTGCAAAGTGTAAATAGGTGGTGGAGAAGAATCGGTCTTATGTTTCCTAGAAAAGACCATATATTTTGTTTTCTTATCATTTAGGACTAATTTTAAGGAAAGTAGGTTACGGTGAACTAATTCAAATGCTTCCTGCAACTTTAAGATGCAATTTTCAATAGAAGATGCAAAACAGTAGATAATGGTATCGTCGGCATATAAATGGATACTTGAATCTGATAGATTATCACCAAGATTGTTAATATATAATGTAAACAACAGGGGACCCAAAATGGACCCCTGTGGCACACCAGATTCGATGGTGAGCTTATCAGAAAGAGACCCCTTAATTTGCACTCTTTGACTCCTATTCTTTAAATAGTTCCTGATCCAACCTAATGCGGTTTCAGAAAGACAGATACAATGTAAACGCGACAAAAGAATACCATGATTGACCGTATCGAAAGCTTTAGTCAAATCAATAAACATTGCAGCACATGATCTTCCAGTATCTAGGGCGCAGGTAATGTCATTTAAGACTTTCATAGTAGCAGTTACTGTACTATGATTTTTTCTAAAACCGGACTGAAACCTAGATAGAATACTATTGTTAATTAAAAATTCCTTTAGCTGTTCGGTGACAATAGATTCAAGTTTAGCCTATTGGAATTATGTTTCAAACTAATAAATTCATATTTTAATGCCTTGAAGTGCCAAAGTTTTTCAAGAGTCAAGTATATTCAACAAAGCATCACCATATACGCCATATTGTGGCACCATCCTGATAGGTTTTTTTTGTGTGATGCATAAATTAACATACAGAGCGCTGCAGGTGATATAGGTAGGTCGGAGGCTGAAACATTAGCAATAAGATCAGGGTCACTGCAGTCACTTTGCTCCCTGTACCCCAGACCCGTTAACCTGCTCTATTTTCATTTTGCAACCATCTGATTTTTTTTCTCTCTCTTTTGATTTGTTTTCTCAGCTGTCTGTTTTCCTTCACTGCGGTTCTTCTTTCAGTGCTCCTATTTTTCCCTCTATATTGTTATGTTGTGTTTTGCTTCTGTGTTCATGGCACAGACGAGGCCTGTTGATTTCGACTTTGTTATTCTTCCTCTCCAGGAGGGCGAGGGAAAGAATGATTGAGCTGTCACGAACCAGAGATGGAGGGAAGGAGGAGGGGATGGAGGGATGGGGAGAAGCATGTTTCATGGGTAACGGGTTCAGAGAAGGACATGAAGGAGATGTTACAGGAGGAGGAGGGAAACAGCTGCAGTGCCCTCCTCCTCCTCCTCCTGTTCCTCCACCTCCACCTTCTGCACCTCCCTCCAACCTCATGGACAACATCTCTGGAGAGTTTGCTCTTGTGATCAACGGTCACAGTCTGGTAGGAATAACCCGCCCCCACACTCACATACTGTACATATTCATATTTACAAAACCAGCAAGGGCCATGAAGAATTAGTATGTCAACTGTCAGGAAATAGTGAGTTCCCAGAAATGTTTTATCAACAAAACATATCTGTATTCTTCTTAAATTATGTTTTTCCACAGCTGCAACTCTGACCCCTAAAAGTAACCTTAAACTTTTCCCCTCTCTCTTCTATGATAGGCCCATGCACTAGAAGCAGACATGGAAACGGAGTTTGTGTCGACAGCGTGTGCGTGCAAAGCAGTGATTTGTTGCAGAGTCACCCCACTCCAAAAAGCTCAGGTGGTGGAGCTCATCAAGAAACACAAGAAGGCTGTCACTCTGGCTATAGGAGATGGAGCTAACGATGTTAGCATGATCAAAAGTGAGTTGTGCGGCGGGATCAATAGGAAGAGGATGACGGAGAGGAAGTGTAACTGGATTATTGTTGAGACGGAAAGGAAAGAGAAAAAGAGAAGTAGAGTTTTAGCCACGTGCGTGTCAGTGTCAACCATTAGGCAATGGAAATTCTCAGCAGAAGTGTAGTAGTAGAAGTTGTTTATCTACATGGTGGTACTATGGACAAAGGCTGTGCAGAAATGTGTGTTGCAGTTGGTGTGATGTCCTCATCAAGTTAGGGACTGGTTTCTTAGTGTCTGACCCGCAGGTTGGCCACTTATTACACTATGGAGAAACACATTGTTCAAAACCACAGAACTTCATTTTTAGTAGAAATTCCAAAGTTTCCAAAGATACCAAATAGACCATTCTGATATTTTGGAAAATGTTTGTAAAATGATAAACAAAACATCCAGGATATTTCCATTTGATTTTGTTGTGACAAGGTGATACAGAATGATACTTTAAACTTTACCTAACCTCAACGTTGCTTAAAGGGAAACTGTATGTTTAGGGGTTACGCCAAAACCCCAATGTTCTGCTTCTGTAGGTGTGTTTGTAATATTCTGTGTTTTGTAAGTGTTGCATCCCCTGCATGTTTGTCTGTGTATGTACGTCATGTGAACATGTGTGTGTGTGTGTGTGTGTGTGTGTTCCTTCCAATGAATTTATGCAAGCACAAAGCAGCCAATGCAACAATGATGGGTGGGGTTGACTCACATCCTGTGATTTTTGCTCTTAAACTTATAAATTTAGCAATTCTTCTTCTATTAAGCATAATAACTGATCATTTACAATTATTTTAAATATGACTGTTGGCAATGCCAAATAATAGGAACAGATTTTAGGTTGCTTGCTTATTAAAAAAATCTTTGGCTGGTATTTATTTACCCTGCAGAAGGCAGCACTTACTTTGATTTCTATCTAGGCTTATTGGAAAGTGTGAAACCTGTTAACATTGGTAACCTGCTTACTAAAAAGGTAAATCTATCATGCTTTCTACAACTTTCCAACATTTATAATGGTAGACTTGATAGCTTACTGTAGCTATAAATCCATGAGTGATTAATGCTATCTAGAATAAATTGTATCATGGTAGAGGAGTAGAACAACTGACAAAGATATTTTCCCAGCCTGAAAACCTCAATGTTGTTCTTATTAAATTCAACATTTTGGGAATCATTCTTATTCGCTTTCTTACCGAGTGTTAGATGAGAAGATTGACACCTCTCCCATTTCTGTAGAGCAAATATGAAGCTACTGCCAGCAGCCAGTTAGCTTAGCTTGGCATAAAGACTGAAAACAGAGGCAAACTGGGTTGAAATTATGAACTGATTGGTGATTTCATCCCTTAAGACATACGTTTGAACTTTTAAACACTTTATAATAATTTATCTACATAATTCTTCTTCTAGTTATTTCTATCAGTAGTGAGAAAATTCCATATCAAAATCCCTACAAGAACTTTTTCTCTCTTTGTGCCCATCTCTCTCCACTCCTCCAGGTGCTCATATTGGAGTTGGGATCTCAGGTCAGGAGGGTATCCAGGCTGTGCTGGCCAGTGACTACTCCTTCTCCCAGTTCCGCTTCCTGCAGCGCCTCCTGCTGGTGCATGGCCGCTGGTCCTACCTGCGCATGTGCCGTTTCCTCTGCTACTTCTTCTACAAGAACTTTGCCTTCACCATGGTGCACTTCTGGTTTGGCTTCTTCTGTGGCTTCTCTGCACAGGTCAGAGATGGAAGGTCATAGGGAAATATACATCAACAACCAGGTTTTAGGAAAATTGTAATTGTGATTTTCCCTTTGTCTGTGTTTGTGTGTCCAACTCCTCTCTGTTGTAGACGGTGTATGACCAGTACTTTATCACTCTCTACAACATTGTCTACACCTCCCTCCCTGTGCTGGCCATGGGGATATTTGACCAGGTATTGTCATATAATGACTATGTATTGAGTTCACATGCACACTATGTTTGCGGTATTATTTCCGTGAAATGAGTGAATCATGTGTTTTTAAAATTTTCAGTTACTGTTTACACCAGTCTTCACCAGTCATGACAACAGTAGATTAATGAAAAATGAAGTCAAGTTTTGCTACACTAGTGAGAAATGGTAATGTCTGCCTGTTGGTCAGTTATCCCACAACTTTGACCAGACTGAAATAGCTCAAAAACAATTAGATGGATTGTCATGAAAGTTGGCATAGACGTGCATGGTCCCAAAGGATAGAAAGATTCCCATCAGCTTCAGCTGCACTTTGTGTTTGTGCCAATTAGGCAAATCTTAGCATCCTGACATGCTAAGCTAAAATGGCAAACACATGGTACACATTATACCTTCTAAACATGAGCATATTTGCACTGTCACTGTGAGCATGTTAGCATGCTGATGTTAGCATTTAGCTCAAAGCCCCATTGTGCCTCACCCAGCAGCTAGCATGGCTATAGGATCTTAGTTTCTTAATTACTCAGTAAACTATTAGTAAGTATTTTATGAAAGTCCCGATCATTTCTGTAGTACATAGCAGGGTAGTGTGATTTTAGTACATGCAGTGCCTAACTTCCTCTCTTCTTCTAGGATGTTCCTGACCAGAGGAGTTTAGAGTATCCTAAACTGTATGAGCCTGGACAGCTCAACCTCCTCTTCAACAAGAGAGAGTTCTTCATCTGCATCGCCCAGGGCATCTACACATCAGTGGTGCTGTTTTTTGTCCCCTGTGCCATCTTGTCCAACGCGACTCAGAGCACCGGGGTGCCCCTTGCTGACTACCAGACCTTCGCAGTCACTACAGCAACAGCCCTGGTCATTGTGGTCAGCGTGCAGGTGAGAGAGGCCAGAGTGGTGTTAGCTTTTCCTCACAACTGGCAACATCGATATTTTACTACTGTCTGTTACATCATTGTGTATTAACTGTGCCCCCTGCTATTTTTTTGAATGTGTGTCTGTGGATGATTATGTAGATCGCTCTTGACACAGGCTTCTGGACAGTTATCAACCATGTGTTTGTGTGGGGCTCTCTGGGCTCCTACTTCACCATCATGTTCGCATTGCACAGTCAGACCCTCTTCAGGATCTTTCCCAATCAGTTCCACTTTGTAGGTCGGTCCCTTGTTCTCTTTATTTGTTTGTCTCACACACACAAACTCACACACTAGAACCCTCCAATACTGAATTTTTGTAGCTGAAATGAATAAAGGAATTTCAGATAAAAATATTTTTATTTTTGATGCCTCATATTTGTCAAAATAATTGTAGTAGATTGCACTGAGGGAGGATATTTTAGAAATGTCTGTAAATCTGTATTATATGATAGAAACAACATTAAAATTAAAATTATATTACTCTAAATAACTATATACAGCAAATATAAGAAAACATATTAAGATTGATTCCGGCAAAATAAGGTCAAATACATGACAGATGCAGACTGTCATGTATTTGTCATGTAGAAAGATTTGTACACTGCTACATGCTATTATAGATGTTATAAGCCAAAATCTGACAGTAATATTGGTTAATATATTGGTTAGGCTCTCTGATCAGCTCACTCACACTTCTGTAAACACACAGCCTGCACACATACACCTAAGTCAGGAGTTGGTTCATCCAAATAATATCATAATTTACTGTACTCACATGTTGAAATAATTTCACAACAACAGTAAGAACATTTTGAAAAGACAACCATGTGTTTACAGTGTCAAATGCTATATATTCCTAAAATATATTTGCTCATGTTGGTGTATGTGTTATGTGTTTTTACGAGTACAGGTAGCGCCCAGAGCACGCTATTGCAACCAGTCGTGTGGTTAACTATTGCACTAGCAACAGCAATATGCATAGTTCCAGTTTTGGCATTCCGCTTCCTCAAGGTGGACCTCAAACCTCAGCTCTCAGACACGGTGAGAAAACACACACAAACACAAAGTTTCTAACACTGATGTGTCCATCTTCTTCATTACAACATGTGTCAGTGTCATGTCTTCCCATCAGGTCAGTCTGAAACTGGTCTCAGCCAATGATTAACTGCACGCGTACAAACAGTTTGTGTGTGTGTGTGTGTGTGTGTTGTGTGTGTGTGTGTGTGTGTGTGTGTGTGTGTGTGTGTGTGTGATGATAGTGAGTTGCTTACTGCCACTGGCCTCAT
This sequence comes from Lepomis macrochirus, assembly GCA_024633595.2. Lineage (NCBI taxonomy): Eukaryota > Metazoa > Chordata > Actinopteri > Centrarchiformes > Centrarchidae > Lepomis > Lepomis macrochirus. Next base: position 17,088,370 of record JALXJV020000015.1, read on the forward strand.
GCAAAGCAAATACTAGCAAATATTGACTTAATCAATGTACCCTAATGACACAAGTTGCTTTTAGTACATGAATATAAGCTGGGTGTGTTGCCTTGCCAGCTGTGCCAACTGTCAGGGTGGTGTGAAAAAGTTCCTTTTCTGATTTGTTTCTAATTCTCTACAGTCACTATTAATGGTTTCTACGCTTGGGATAAGTTTGAGCTGTGACATATGAAATGATTGAAGAGTAGCAAAAAAAGTTTCATCAACAGCTGAAGTGCACAGTTCTATATAAAGTAGATATAGATATGCAGCTTAGCACAAAGACTGGAAAAGGCAAAACAGCTCAGTATGAAAATAACAAGCCTAATCTGTCTATCAGCACCTTTAAAGTGGTTTGTTTAACCCATACAAAAACTGAAGTGTAAAGACAAAAAGTTGCGGGTTTATGGAGTCTTGTGTGCCAGACTGTTTCCTGTCCACCTGGAGCTGGTCCAGGAGGGCAAAGTCAACCAGATAATCCCTCAGTTAAATTACAACTTATGGTGTGTGAGTGTGTGTTTGTAATTGAAAAGTGAATGAATGTATTTTTGCATCATCAGCTTTTTATTTTTTGGTGACAGAATGTAAGGGCGGTGCAGTGGTAAGGACAGTCACCTCACAGCAAGAAGGTTGTGGGTTTAAACCATGGTTGCCCCGGCCTTTGTATGTGGAGTTTGCATGTCTTCGGTGTCTTCCTCCCACCATCCAAAGAGGATGGTTAATTGGTATCTCTAAAATTGTCCTTAGGTGTGAATGTGAGTGTAATTGGTTGTTTGTCTATGTGTGGCCCTGCAATGGACTGCCGACCTGTCCAGGGTGTACCCCACCTTTCGCCCGATGGGGCTCCAGCCACCTGCAACCCTGTACGTAGCAGTTGATGATGGATGGTGACAGAATGTGATCTCTTACAGGTTAACAACAACATGCCACTGAATCTAGTCATAATGTCCCTCTTCCTCTCCTGTTTCTTCTCCAGGTACGCTACACTCAGCTGATGCGGCAGAAGAAGCGAAAGCCTGTGGGTCGTAGCGTTGGAAATGCCTGGCGTGGGGTGGGTAGTGTGTCAGAGGGCCGTCTGGGCACTCGTGGCAGTTCGAGGAGGTCAGGCTACGCCTTTGCCCACCAGGAGGGATTTGGAGAGCTGATCACCTCAGGGAAGAACATGAGGCTGTCGTCTCTGGCCCTGGCCAACTTTGCCTCCAGACACAGCTCCAACTGGATTGACACGCTCCGCAGGAAGAAACACACTCACACTCCCCCTAGCGCCTCTGGGGAGTGCAGCCCAGCACCCAGTTGCATCTCTGGGTCAGTTCCGGCGCTCTCAAACTCCTCCTCTGTTCTGGGTGCCTCACAAGATACACCCATTGAGGTGGAAGCAGCCACAGGACCATCCCAAAATACACAGACTGCTATCACTTCTTCCATACAAACTCCGCCAGCATTAGCACCAGCTTCAGAAGCAGCTGCCCCTCAGAGTTCAGCCCAGGTCCTCAATGCTGGCGGCGTCACCCCCACAGCAGTGAGTTCCCATGAGGGAGACACACCTGGAGGCTGGACGATCACTCTTGAGACTGTGCAGGTGAGCTGTTGTGATTTCACACATCTAAAAACATGCACACTGATATTTTCTTTTCTATTTCTGTGTGAATAAACGCCATTAAACAGTTAACCCTTCCTCTCACCAATAGGAAGCTCTGTTTGGTTGGAAGGCTCGTGCTACTGCATCGACCATTCCAGGTCCGCCCTCTGCTGCCAAGGAAACCAGCCAGATTGACTGAAACATTTAGAATAAATGGAGGATTAACTTCACTACTGTCCATCACATGTTTGCACTCACATACAGGATGTGTTGCGCACACAGACTGTTGCCCACACAGGGCTCTTCTCTCTGTTTTCCAACTGAAACTTCTAGAATAAATCAAATAAATCCAAATCACAGGAAAGTGGCACATCCTAATGACATGGATCTTGCCAACTGTGAATTAGGATTTAATGGTGATATACATGTTCCCACGGTGTTCATGAATGACTTATATAGCACATCATGAGATTTATGGTATATAACTGAAGCAAAGCAGCTGGTGTAGAAACAGAACTCACTGATCTAAAAGATTGTTTCCACTTCCTCGATCACAACCAAGTCACACAGCATCTCTTTAACAAAACCAACAGTTGGTTAATGAATGAGGAGAATAACACAACTTTCAGACAGTGAAGTGCAGGCATTATTATCTGTATATAAGTGGTTTTTGTGTTTTTTGTCAAAAAAAATATCATCAAGCCTTTGTGTTCTCTAAAGTTCTCAGTGAGAACGATACTTAGAGTTACAGAACACTGCAAGACTGTTGCAAGACTTGTGCCCCTTTTCTCTCACTGATGGGTCTTCTTACTTATTATACTTACATGTTTCCCTTTCTTCTTTTGCATCATATTGATGTGTTTTATAATGGCCTAGTTGAGTTGCCCCTTAAAGCAAGTTCTCAGTGCTTTTCCACCTCTTTGCAAGTGGTTTTCCTTTTGTGTCTGACATAACTTCAGATCATGTTCATGTACCTCTGATGTAATGTCTCGTACCACCACAGTCTGATAAACAGACAAACTGCCGCTGGCTTACTTTAGGTTAGACCTGGGCAAAGTGCAAATTAAAAAGGCAGTAATGGACATTTAAAGGTGGTTTGTCAAATTATCAATCGTACATGTTGTGATTTTGTGTCAACAGTTTTGCTGTTTCATACTGCTCTGTACACTTAAGTAAAGCGCTTTGCATTTTTATTTGTCCATGAATGAATGTGTTTTGGGATTAATCATGCCTTAATGCCAAAATATTGGTACTCTAAGCGCTTTCTGGTTCCTGATCCATCGATCTAGTACAGCATCACATGTTGCATATGCTCATGTCAAATACTGGACCTTGACCCAGATTGGGGTGAGATAAAAATAGCATAACCAGAGGAATGGACAATGTTCCTGTACTAAAGTCTTCACCAAAGCAGATCTTAGACTGGAAACACAAGAGAATGCTTACATGAGCTGCAAAAACCAGACTGGAAAATGAATGTACTGTACAGGATCTGGCCCCATGAATTCTTTAAGCATGGGTCAGCTCTTTATGAAGCTGCTGAATGATGGTCAATAAACATGTCGTCTCTCTTTCACATGAGAGAAACATACTTTTTCTATGCAAATCTTATTTCAAATGGCAACCAAAGTGTACAGTAGAAATGACTGGTGGTGGGGCGTGAAATGAGGTAAAGTGAAGAAAAGCTGGCAACTTGGGAATATTTTACGTTTTAGGTTTACCACAAAAACAGTTTTGTGGCAAAAGCAACCTTAGTGATCTAGTTTTCATGGTGCACCATAGTTTCTAATGGCTGAGGTGAAAATATGAACAGAAAATAAAAATATATATTTTCAGTTCAAAATCAAAATATTTTTTTACTTTAAAATACAAATAAAAATGCAACTGAATATAATATATTGTAGGGTGAAATACATTATTAAAAATATGGACGTTACAGTTACAGAAAGTACAGGATGTAAAAACTTCCTGACAATGGCAGATTTTAAAAATAAATATTATAATAGGCCCATGTTCACATTTCATGCGGGTTTTATTTTGGCACTAGGGAGGATTTCCTCTGTGTAACGGGCTGAACAAGGGGAACAGAGCAGGGATTTCACAATAACGGGTGTTACGGACTGCACACTGCTGCAACCAGAGGAACTCTGCTTAAACAGTCCTGTCTGTAGTGGAGGACTAAGCCTTCTGCGAAAAGTTGGATGGGAGTCACAACAATCGCCAACTGAGTGTCGTGTCTAAGTGATGGTGTGAGCACTCGGTAAAGGGAGATTTATGCACAAAATGCAGATTTTTCTCCCTTTGCTGTGTATTCTGTGCGCTACACCGGCCCAGAGCATTTTTCACGGAACCTGCCTCAGAAAAGGTAAGTCTTGAATAAAGTTCTATTTATCCTGCCACATTAGCGTGTTTCCAAAACACAGAGCTGTAATGTTTTTAGATGACGAACTGCCTTTTTCATTTTAAAAGGAAACGAAATGTGTTTCTGTTCGCTTGGATGCCGTTGCTTATTGTCATCCACAAGAGTGATTCAGTAATTATTTTCTCTTTTTTGATGACTGGAGGTGACATAAATCTCAGCAAACAGATAAAACTGCGTTGTTTGCGTTTTGAGCACAGCGAGTTTCCCAGAAGTCGTTTTATTTTCTGTGCACATTTAACATCATACATGCAAATGTAGCCTATATTTCCAATATTTCCAGTGTGATATTTTCATTTAAAATCGTAAAGAACATTTGTTTTGACTGCATTGTAGGCCTATGTCATATTGAAATTGTTGTTTTGTAAAACTCCATGGAAGCTGAAAATGTGTTTCATGCTGTCTCGCAAAATAACTTCTAATCAGATAAAGTTCGTCGTTACGTCGTTTTCTCACCCTGGATTGCTTTTTTCTAAATTCAGGTCTGGCTTCATTACTACTATTTCTATTATGTGCATAAGCTACTCTAATTGTACACGCTGCCAACTTTTTACTGATCTATAAACTTGAATGTGTTGGGGGGTTTTTACCGGGTTTGTTACACTGGACTAAAAATGCTGTATATGCCGCTCCATTTACTTTGATGTCAACAGTTCTCCACTTTAATTTTCCAAATGATTTATGAGCAAGGTCAGGCAAACAGTGACCTGGGAAAGACGGAGAATGGAGAGAAAGTGTGTTTGCACTGTACAAGGGCAATGGACCTCTGACGTCAAGTCAAGTCCAAATAGGAGGTTCCTGTATTTAGTGCTATTTTCACAAAATGCAGCAATGTCTCAAGTCAAAAGTATGGAAGCCCATTTCCGCCAGTAAAATAAAAAATAAAATGAAAACTTAGCCTGGAGAAAAAAAAAATCAAATTAAGTCAAAATTATGAGATACTGTCATAATTATGAGATACTAAGTCAAAATTAGATACTAAGTCATAATTATGAGATACTAAGTCATAATTACGAGATACTAAGTCAACATTATGAGATACTAAGTCATAATTATGAGATACTAAGTCATAATTATGAGATACTAAGTCAAAATTACGAGATACTAAGTCAAAATTATGAGATACTAAGTCATAATTAAGAAATACTAAGTCATAATTATGAGATAGTAAACACAACAGTCAAAGTAGCAGCTCTGTCAATTCTCATATTCAGTTGACTGACTACTAAGTGTTGTAGTATCAAAAGCAGGATATCACTGACATGTGAGGTGATTTTTGAGACACTACAGCCTTTAATAGTGTAGTTATTGAATATTAAAAATAGGCCTACCTAATATTAAGTATGCAAAAGTCTTTCTTCCCCCAAACTAAGTGTTGCAGTATAACCAGCAGTATATCATTAATGTTTAAGGTGATTTTTGGGGCACTACATTGTATAAGTGTGAAGTTATTGAATATCTCTGCAGAATGTGTTTTCAGTGTTGCACTTTGTAGACGGTCCCTGCGCACTCGTCTCACAGCCGGCTGCACGTAGAGACCAATGTTATTTGTGCCGCTCGTAGGAAGACTCATTTATGTGAAATTTATGTTCTTGTAGCTTGTTGTCTACTTAATTACGATAATAAAGAGGCGTCCTTTGTGTTTTAAACACGTTTTGCTTATGAGTTATTGATCCCGGAAGCTGGAATCTGGCTATTTCCAACTTTACCATTATCTCGTAATTAGGAGATCCTGATCTCGTAATTATGACATCTTTTCTCATAATTATGACATCTTATCTCATAATTATGACATCTTTTCTCGTAATTATGAAATCTTATCTCGTAATTATGACATATTTTCTCATAATTAGGAGATCCCGATCTCCTAATTATGAGATAAGGCTCCCAATTTTTTATTTTTTTTGGTGAATGCAATGAGCTTCCGTACATTTCTGTGTCAAACTGAATATGAGAATTGAAAGAGCTGCTGCTTTGACTGTTGTGTTTACTATCTCATAATTATGACTTAGTATCTCATAATTTTGACTTAGTATCTCATAATTATGACTTAGTATCTCATAATTATGACTTAGTATCTCATAATTATGACTTAGTATCTCATAATTTTGATTTAGTATCTCATCATTTTGACTTAATTTGATATTTTATTTTTTTCTCCAGGCTAAGTTTTCATTTTATTTTTTATTTTACTGGCGGAAATGGGCTTCCATACAAAAGAGTTCTGAGAGTTCAGTGAGAAAATCAGAATAATCAGGGAATGTAAAAAAAATGTAAATAAGTGAGAGATGGGGGGGGGTTGTATGGTTTAGGACAGAAAAAGAACAGTACAGAGGAAAGACACCTAAAAAGAGGAAGTTCAAAAGGAGTTGGTACTGTTGGTTATGCAACGTTGCATCTTATCTGTGCTCTTAGTTTAGTCTTCATTTTGTACAAAATCCTCTCTAAATGTACAATAAACAGGTCTTCAATTCACACACATACACACTTCAAGACAGCACCTCAAACTGATTGAAATTAATTCTTTAAATTATTTTTTTGTTGTTTGTTTTTCTGTGCAGACCCTCCCCCTGGTGTGTTGGTTTTATCCCCAGGCAGTAAGTTGGTTATGACCTGCAGGGGCCATGTGAAGGTGGACGGAGTAGAGGTCCACATAGCCAGAAACAGCTCAAACATCAACAGAGGAGAGAGTCCTTCAGATGCAATCCCAACCACTGTCGCAACCACAATCACAAACATTGCAGGCAACAGTGGAGGTTCCGAGAAAAGCAATAGTCACACTGTAGAGACTTCTGTGAGTGAGGGCTACTCCTCCACCCTCACTGAGAAAGAAGAAGCCAGAAGCCCCCGACATACAGATACAGGATACACAGCTTCTCCCACCCCTCACACGGTCCAGTCAACCAGTGTGACCAGACAGCAAAAGGGTGAATCTAACCTGAAGGCTGAAGGGATAGATGGAGAGGGTGATTATGAGGAGGAGATGGAGGAAGAGGAGGACGACAAGGGAGAAGAAGGGAGCAGGGTAACAAGGGGCATAAAATCGAGGCCTCAGTGGAAGTGGAATGGGAGGATAGTTGGAAAAGGACACAGAGACTGGGGAGAAATCACATTTGAGAAGGGAGGGTTTTCACTGTCTCTGTCCTCAGCAAGACTGAGAGACTCTGGGAAGTACACGTGTTATTACCGAGGCAGAGATAGGTTCTCCTTAAAAGTAATTGTTGCAGGTGAGTCAAAACAGTTGTAATGGATGATTCAAGTTATAAGTGGTGTGTCAATTTGATTTGAACCATATGTGAAATCATTATTTGTTCTTTGTCCTCATTTCTGAATGTAAGGACTTGCTGTAAATGACGGGTCAGTGTGAGGATGTGGATGTTTATGTCTTCAAAATCCACTTAGAAAAGACAATCACAAAAGTGAAGAAAGCTGTAGGGTAGAATGATGAGAAATTCAGGATGTCCTTAACATAACATTCTATTATTAATTATTTAATATTAATTAAAAATATGATTTATGATGATGATTGATTAAATATACATACATATGTTAGTGGAATCTCTCATACTGCTTAATTTGCTACCTTTCTCTGTATCTTTGATGACTGAATATCTTTCAATATCTGGTCAAAACAAATATTTTAAAATGTCTTCTATATGTGTTAGATCCTCCAGAGAATCCCACCCTGTCCTGCTACAAAAAGTCACCCACCAGTAAGATTCGCTGTGAGTGGGCAGCTCAGAAGCCCATCACCGTGTTGCCTATGTGTTACCTTTTATACAATAAAAGGTAAGAACAGATACTAAAACTGTTACACAAAATAGAAAATAATACTTTATGGCAATATTTAACTTGCATACCGTTATCCTATAATTTTATCCTTTGAAGGCCTATCAGCAATATTTTCACTATGTAACAATCCATCCATCCAGTGTAACTGAAGAGTTGAAGTTATAAATCAGATCAGAATCAGAAATCAGAATCAGAAATACTTTTTATTGATCCCCAAGGGGAAATTCTTTGTTACAGTTGCTCACTTGCACATCAGTATTATTAAGGAATAGAATAATAATAGAAAGATGAAGAAGAAAATATAAAGAAATATACAAATATAAAAATATAAATACAAAATATAAAGAAAAAATATAAACAAGTGTGGATGTGTACAATATTTAAATTATTAACAGAATTGTAATGATGAACAGTAGTAATGAATAAATAGTAGCAATAATAATGAGCTGATGTGGAATGGATTACTTAAGACTACAGTATTAGGACAGAGTAACTAGGGAATTGAAGCAGAGAATATAGCACATTAAGTATTAAGTATTAAAACAGATAACAATAAAAAAAAATAGAAATCTATTTAGAAAATCTACACTTGTTACAAGCATTGCAATTAAAAACACACCTTTACCAATACCCAAAATATAATTTAGATGCTGTTTCTTTTTAATCTCTGCATCAACAGCCCTGTCATTTATATAATATGGACAATAAATCATTTTAATTATCTCATTTTACACTTTGTCAAATAGTAAGGTTAGCCAAAAAGCAAAAAAACATTTTGAAGAAAATGTGGGCTTGGTTCTCAAGGTGTGCAGTTTTATAACCTTTTATAACCTTTTATAACCTTTTATAAATAGTTGAATGAAAGTGCTGAGAGAAGTTTCAGAGTAAGCACTGAATGAAGTGTCAGTTTAAGGGTATGTGTTATTAAATTAGTTGAAAGAAAAGTGCTGAAGTGAGTTAAAAATCAATATGATGTTAAAGTTCTACATCTTTATTTGATAGCTATCAGTAGAGAGGCCACCCTGAAGCCACCCCCAGAATATGAACTGTATGCAAACAGGGTTACAACTACAAGTAATACCAAATCAAGAAATGTTCTCTGGAGTTGTTATAGGACTGATTTCTGTATGACTTTATATCCACGTGTGACACTTTCCTTCTGTCTTTCCGTCTCTCAGCCCGAAAGAGAAATTCATGCGTTTGCAGTGCTCGTACTCATCGATATCCTCCCGCTGTTGGTGCGCTCTGGACCACAGTGAGGACGAACAGAGAACTGTTCACATGGCCTACCTGTGTGTTACAAGCATCGCAGGCAATGCAACAAGTGCCCTGCTGCACTTCACACCTCTGGGCATTTGTAAGTGGATGTGTCATGGCTGGTGTGCACCTTGTCGCATGTGTGTCTGGTCTGATGTAAAAGAAATTAAAGGACTCTGAAGCTGCACTCACTGTGCTCCCTTCTGCTCCCTCAGTAAAGCCAGACCCACCATCGCATGTGTCTGTCCACCAGGAGGAGGGACAGGAGAGGAGGTTCAAGGTAACCTGGAGTAAGCCGAGCTCCTGGAACCGTCAAGACAAGTATTATGACCTCATTTATGAGATCAAATACAAACCTCTCATGGCCTCAACTGATTGTGAACAGGTGCGTGCTGGCAGGCCATCAGACAGGCATGTGTGCCATACATGTGCTGTCACTGTGTGTTTGTTTACTTTCACACTAAAGTAGTTCAATGAACTGTTGGCTTTTATCGCCTGAAACAGTAAAACACTCAGGTAATGACAGTGTGATGTGTGTTTACCTGGTTGTTACTCTGTATGTGTCTATGTAGAGACAGAAGATTGAGCGCCAGCGCTCCTACACTATCACTGATGCCATGTCTGGTGTTGAGTACATGGTACAGCTGAGAACTAAGGATGAGTTTGATGGTGTGTGGAGCGACTGGAGTACACCTGTCAATGGCAGCAGCTGGACAGGTAAATACACATACACACCTACTGTTAATACACACATAGGAAAAAAGCACCAAATAAAGCCTTTTTAAAATTAGATTTAGGTCACAGGATTATTAGTAGAATCTTCAAATAGGTATTTGTTCTTGCTCAGGGGCCAACAACCAGAAAAAGTACCATAGCGTTTTAGATATGTGGAACTGATGTAAATTAAGTGGACCGGAAAATTATTGAACTTTATCACCTCCATAATACATGTTCCACCCTGGACACAAGTAGTCATGACAACCGGAGGAGGCAGGTATACTGTTTCCTTCCCATATGATTGGGTTTTCCTAAGACGCTGTCTATAAAAATATCCTTCCGTACACATACATACCTTACCTTTACTCCTCTCTGAATAAGTTTACTCATTGTGCATAGCATGTAACAGTATTCTAGTGCTCAAGAGCATATTTAGAAAAGGTTTATGAATACATTCTCATATCCTGATGTTCTTTGCCGAATTAAAATCAATTATACAACATTTAAAATGAAAGTAACACATTTTCTTGCGAATTTCAACATGAAAGTGAAACCTCTGTGGAAGTTTGCCTATCAAATTCTAGCGTAATGCATTGTGTGTATTCCACACAAGTCTTTAACACTGGCTTTCAACTTGACTTCCCTCAAAATCCTTCATATCGACTTGATATGTAAAAATGACTATTTAGGAAATACACTTTTTTTGTGAGTTAGAGGAGAAAATTACTCCACTCTCATGTCCTGTTGATTTTTCATTTTGTTTTTTGGACAGATTCAACAAAATAGATATAAGGTGTTAATTAGTGAGCTTCAGGTGTGCTGGTAGGCAGAGTTTTTAGACTTTGGACAGAGCCTGGCTAGTGGTTTCTCCCTGTTTCCAGTCTTTGTGATAAGCTAAGCTAATTGTTCTTGGTTCATACTGTATTAATTGTACAGACTTGACAGTGGTATCGATCTTCTCTCCGACAGAAAGCAAATACGTGTAGTTCCCAAATGTCAAACTATTCTTAAAGCAGTTTCCTGGTGACCTTAAAATTTAAGAAGCTGACCATGTAGTTTCTACTTCCCCAGACTGTGACCAGCCACCGACCTAGTATCTTTATTGCATTCCATCAACTTTTCTCTTTCTGTTTTCTCTTGTCAGCTTTCTACTGTAATTTGTCAAAATAAAGATAAAATATATATCAGGATATGTATAACAGCTCATCTGGGTTATGCTAAACTACTGTGCAAATATTTAAAGGTTGTTTAATTTACTTTTGGAACAAGGAATGCGCCTTTAAATTATAACACTGTATAATATTATCTAGCAGGTAAGAGGAAAGACTTGCCCCAACAGTATTTCATAAGTAAAAGCCCTTAACTGCTTAACCCAAAAATCGATTGATAGACTTCAGACTGTCCAGAACTCAGCTGCCAGGCGTTTAACCTGAACCAAGAAATATGATAGCATCACCCCTGTTTTAGCTTCATTACACTGTTACACTTTCAGTGTGTTTTAGAATTGACTTTAAAATTTTATTGTTTTTTTTATAACTCTTCATGGTATCTCGCCCCGTTATATCTCTGACCCAATACACCAGCACATACCTTGAGATCCTCGGGCATACTTCTGCTGTCTGTTCCAGAGTCTCGACTGAAAAACTAAAGGGGACAAAGAGTTTGAAGTCAGGGCCCCGAGGCTCTGGAACAGCCTGTCTGAGGAAATCAGGTCGGCTGAGTCAGTGAACTCTTTTGAGTCCCTTCTTAAAACATACTTTTATAGCAGAGCTTTTCCCAATTTTATTTGATATTATGTTATTCTTTTTTATATATATTTTATATATTTAAACATGTATGTTGCTCTCTTAAGTGTTTTCTTGCTTTTATCATATATTTGTTTTTATGTGCTTTATTGTCTTTACACTTGTTAAAGCACTATGTAACTTGTTTTTGAAAAATGCTCTACAATTAAAGTTTATTAGGCAGCAAGTGAACATTGTGTCCCCATAGTTGACATGTTAGAAGCAGGAAAAATGGGCGTACAGGATTTGATCGACTTGGACAAGGGCAAAATTGTGATGGCTAGAGAACTGGGTCAGGGAATGGTGCAAGGAAGGAAAAGCTCATTGATGCATGTGGAGAGGGAAGGCTGGCCTGTTTGGTCCGATCCTCCAGAAGAAATACTGGAGGTCAAATGGCTGAAAAAGTTGATGCTGGTTCTGATAGAAAGGTGTCAGAACAAACAGTGCATACACAGTGGCTCAACAAGTGAAGGCTGCTTTTTGCGGCAAAAGGGAGACCTACATTAAGAACAGCAGGTGGTCATAATGTTATGGCAGATCTGTGTACATTGAATCAGTTCCCAGTGGGTCTTTCTTCAGAGTGAGATCTTTTAAAAAGAAATCATATTCTTCTTTTTAAAAGAACTTGCACTGTGAGGACATTATGTAGGGATCAAAACACTTGATTATCTAAACAAAATACGCTCAGTCTAAATCAGTGCTTTTTTTGCTTGTGACCCTTTAAAACAAAGCAGACACTGCTTGAAATCCCTCTTTACTGGTTTAACAAGTCTACTTGTTGTGAACAATTCAAACAAAGAGAGGATTTGAGGACTTTTATTACCTTACTATTTGACAAAGTATTCGAGGAAGTAAAATATTTCACATCATTCACAAGAACAATGTAAAAGATTAGATAAAAGTCTGAAAAAAATATACATAATTTTGTGTAGCAGGAATTTCTTTTTCTTTTTCCCATCCTGCTGATCATCACACAACCCCTCAGGTTTGCTTTGCTATCCCTTGTAGAGTTCCCATCCCCAGTTGGGAAACAATGGTTTAGACTAATATGTTTTTTAGTTTCACAAATTTATAATGTCTAGAATAAAATTTTGTTGCTGTTTCTGTCAAAGTTTGACATCTTTATCTCTTTGTTATCTCTATGGATGTCTCTCTCTTTAGCTCCACCATCAGTCCTGCCATCGGATTATGATCTTGATAACAGAAAGGTAAGAGACTCAGTGTGTCAGTCCTTTTTGAGAAAATCATTAATGCTCTCTCTCTCTCTTTGTCATTTTCCCCTAATACTGCATACAGTATTTATTGTTGTCGGACCTCCAGTATCTCACGCTGTCTCTTGTGTTACCTTCTTTAAATTACAGATCACAGATGAAGGCTCTGGTTCTGGTGACTTTGGGACTTATGGTAAGAAAGTTAGCAGATAGTAAAATATTTTTGTTAATAAGGTGTGTTTGTGTGAGACAAGGGGGGACAGAACAAGAAAGGGGGAACTCTTAAATGTTGTTAGTGCTGAAAATCCCCTATGCCCCACTGGGTTTTAACAGGAAGCCATGTCATCATAATAACTGAGGCTCAACAACGAAAAAAGCCACAGGAAACATGGCTCAACACACCTATCTCTCTCATACAGACTCACACACACACACACACACACATACACAGTCATATATACTTAATATACTTAAATATACTTAAATGTTATTCAGTGCCATTAGCATTCTTCACAGATCCCTCTCTCTTTTTTCTGCAGTTATTGAACCAGTACAAGGCAAAGATGAGTTGCCACACCATGTCCTGTGGATCTCTGGGTCATTTGCTCTCTTGTCAGTCATTTTGGTCGCCTACATATTCAGGTACTAAGATGTGCACTTGGTTATGTTTTCGTATGTCTGTATTTCCAGCTGTACAACAAACATGGCTGCATTCATCACAAGTTAAGCTGGTGTATATATAGTATGTCTAATGAATGAACATCCCAGATTTCAAATCTCAGCTAATTTCAGTCAACATCTTCTTTGAATGTCTATTTTTTTCATTTTAGACACAAGGACAGATTTATGTCTAAACTCCAGAGTTTGAGTGTCATCTCCCAGTATGGTGACTCGCGTCTGCCTTTGCCCTTCACCCCCACAACCCCAACAGCCCCATCAGTCCCAGCAGTCCGAGCAGTCCCAGAAGGGCAGGCTCTGGTGACCCTTGGCCCTCCACGCTACAAAAAAACCCCACTGAGTGAAGTGGAAGAAGGGGAAGAAGAAAGTGACGACGAACGGCAGGTGATGGAGGGAGTAGATGCCATGCACTTCAACAACACAAGTTATTTCGTCCTCCAGCAGTAATGATAACCGTGCGGAAAGGAAATGAAACTAGCCAGATCATTTTAATAGCTTTGTATAGTTGGATTGTTGTTTTGTCATCTGTAAAAAGGAAACTGGACTCCAAATTTGTATGGTTCTTCAATGAGCTTCTATTTGAAGCAAACTCAGGAACAGCTCTTTTATCCTATCTCATGCCTAAAATACCTCTAAAAGACTTTCTTCTTGCTGTACTTGTCAAAGGGCAACTTTGTCTTATGTCTGTGCCAATTAAAAGTATATTTTTTAAACTGTAGACTAGACGTAGGCCTAATTATAGGCCCGTGTCTAGCATATCACCTCGTGTTCTGTCTGTACATAATTTTAATTATATTAACATTTATCAAATATATCACTCAAACCCTGCATTTCACTGTCCACGTATTCTTTACAAGGTATGGACAAGAATTAGCAAAGTTGCTGTCAAAAGCATTTGTTGTTTATCTGTTTAAGCTGGGTTGATCGTCCTGTGTAAGGATGTGCTTTGCTCCAAAGAAAGGTCAAGGAATCAAAAAATGACCCTGAAAGGATTTCTGTGAAATGTGTAAAGCAGGCAGCCGCCCTCAGGCCCCCAAAACTCAAGGCTTTCTGGTTTAGGAATATTAACCACTAAGCATGCAGTAATATCAATTGATATGATACAGGCCTCAAGGGGGTCCATAACCCTACTTGATCTTGAGGCTCTACTTTGAGGGGGGACCCTGCCCTAAAAAAAAAGACCTTAATTATCTCAGGTTTGTGCTTACTTGTTGTGCTTACATGTTGCACATTATGAAATGCAGCCTATTTAATAAAATATAATTGCCACCCAGTAAAATCTGGGGCTACATAGCCTATTTTATTAGGCCCAGAGAAAGCATGAAATAACAGAGTGAGCGAGTGGAATGAACATGGAGTTAATACAGGGGGGAAATGGATTTTTTAATATATTCACTGACAATGAGCTAAATATAAACAGCTGTCCAGTGACCCAGCCTCCACAAGCGGGTTTATCAGGCTAATAGGTTTGTAGAAAAGTAAATTGATGAAATGAGTCAGTGATCAAACTGCGAAGAAGCCCTGAGCTGACATAACACTGCTGTTTTTCCTATCATGTAGTTGTCTGATTATTCCCGTTTTAAACAATGTTTATTTTATTTACAAAATAATAGAAATTGGGTTGGTTAAGTTGTTATCCTGTGTACAATGCTGCCACCTCGTGGGCGCAACCGTCAATTGCTAAAAGCCGTTTCCATGATAACGGTTGCCAGAGTGTGAAGCTGTGTCTGTAACAGGTGACCGTTGTGTAATATTACATTATATGGCATCAGACGTTCGCCAACTTTAGATTTGCGGCCAGTGCACACTGTAAGGTGCGCGACATATACAGAGAAATAATTAGACGAACATTTGCAGAGACATTATGGCTGGGAAAGACGGTTTAGTGAAACTGGACGTCGGTGTTTTGAGCGCTGAGCAGCAAGAGCAACTACGGCAGTTTAAGGTAACACTGAAGCTAAAAACAAAGCTACATTAACTTAGCTAGCCACACTCTGAATCTAGATGTGTAGGCCTATTCTGTCTATAAGCGAGCCTGAAATGCGTTGTCTTTTTATTTCCAGATCAAGACGAGAGTCGACAATGAGAAGTATTTGAGGTCGCACCCAGAAGTAGAAGTATTGATAAGCGAATTTCTACGGTTAGTTAGCTCACCTGCTCTTCAGTCAGTAGATTTTGCTAACTTTGCTCACTGTGTCTAACGTTACTAAAGTATGTCAGGTAATCTTTCAGAAACTTGTGTGGTGATGATTACTTGTAAGGGGGCATTCCATGTTGCTTAAGAAACAAGTTGTTTTGATGATAACTGTAACTCCCTCCGTGCTGTTGGCCCGTTTCATTGGCTGGACTAGAGTCTTATTTTTGGTTCACAGCTGGAATTGTCAGAGGTAACTTTTGCAGTACCGAGGAGGACACAGTAAAGTTGGGCAGAAAGTTCACCGTCACTGTTTTGTTAAACATAACGTTAATGCCTGGGAATGGACAACATCTGCTTTTTATTTTTTCCAATACTAGCTGCTTTGATTTGGATAAAATACAAATATTATTATTTATGGTGGGGGGAGGGTCATGCTTATCCCCTAGTTACTCAGGGAGCCTCAAGGAAAATTATTTGTAGGTCTGATAAATAAAGTCCCTGACTTAGTGTATAAAGACTAAAAAGGGGGTTTCCCTTTTCAAATTGATACAACAATATGTAAAATAGAAATAGAATTTCTATTTCAACATCTCAAGTACAAAATAAAACAAGATCAGAACAATTAGATTGTTTACAATGTATAGGCTACATTAAAGCCTAAACAAATATAGGTTTATGCTAATGTATTTTAGATAAACTTAAACAGATTTTGACAGGCAAAAAAATCCTAGGTTGTGGATGCTTTGGATAAAATTACTCTAAGTTTGGCTGGTGCTACAAGCCTGTCTTACTGTTTTTTGTTTTTTTGTGATTTTTTTTATGATAAAAGGTTTAAATTTGCCTGCATTTGGGGGCCAAAAATATTTTTGAAAGTAATTAATTACCAGACATTGAAAATCCTATTCTAATCTGCCTTGTATGTAACCAATTTTATTATGGTGCTTCATTTCACAACATGTATTAACTCCAATAAAAGTCTTAGCTGCTTTTAGAATGCATCTGTCTTAGTAAATGTATAAAGTTAAGAAATATCTGCAAATGATCACCTTTTAATGTGTTTAGTTTTAAAACAATCAATTGTAAAAAGCACAGTCTTCTTAATAGCCGTCAGTTACTATTCGCATTTCCTGTCCTCACAGAGATGTGCTACTTAAAAGACCTCCAGAAATCCGTGAGTTTGCTGCAGGTGAGTTGTACCTGGTCAGTCGTTCATCCTAATGTTTTGTGTGTCACATTTTTGGCTATAGTTTATAATTTTATTTTGTAAACATTGTTTGAATATACAGTGTATTTTAATACAAGGACAAAGCTGGTGATATTTTATAATTTTCTTATTTAAAAAAAAAACAAGCAATAGGATCAATGTGTCAGTGTGTGTAGCCAAAGCCTGATGTAGCTTATTTTGCCTACTTTGTTATCCAAAAACCATTAAAAACACATCAGTGAGCCACACAACTGCAGCGGTGATATCAAAAAGTTCATCCAAATTAGCAATACTGTTAAAACACACACACACACACACACATCATCTTATCGACTAACCAGTATGTTGTTGTGTAATCTTCTTTTTCAGATCACTTCACCAACCCAGACCTTCATGTGGTTATTGGCTCCAAAATGGAAGGAAACAGTGACCTGGAGTGAAACACAACATACAGTCACAATGCTTCTTCTTTGTTGTCTTCCTCCATAAGGAGCAACACATGTGTGGACTCAGTTTTAGTAAGAAAAAAGACACTTATACGTTTGTGTCAGTCCACAAGTTGTACAGTTGACAGCATTATTGTCAGATTGCCATCATCCCTATGCAGGAAGCCAGCCAACAAGGACGATGGCAACGGCTGTTCCTAATGAGTGTGATTAAAGGTTAATGAGTAGAGGATGGGCCCTGTGGGTATTACGCACACTGTACACTGTGCTGTTTGTCACATCACGAATGTGGTTATGAAAGTGATATGCTCAAGGCTGGAGTTGATGTTCACTGCTTGTAACTACCTTTTCCACCAGAAAGAGTCTTTTTGGTCTGCACTGCGGGCACTGTTGTTGAGTGGACATGCTGTAGTCTACATTGACCTGAATATACAGGTGAAACTCGAAAAATTAGCATATTGTGCAAAAGTTTGTTTATTTCAGTAATTCAACTTAAAAGGTGAAACTAATATATTATATAGTCATTACATGCAAATTTTTATTGCGTACAGCTTATGAAAACCCCAAATTCCAAATCTTAGAAAATAAGAATATTACATGAAATCAATAAAAAAAAAGGGATTTTAAATACAGAAATGTCAGCCCTCTGAAAAGTATAATCATGCATATGTACTCAGTACTTGGTTTGGGCCCCTTTTGCCTGAATTACTGCCTCAATGCGGCATGACATGGATGCTATCAGCCTGTGGCACTGCTGAGATGTTATGGAAGACCAGGATGCTTCAATAACGGCCTTCAGCTCTTCTGCATTGTTCGGTCTCATGTCTTTCATCTTTCTTTTGGCAATGCCCCATAGATTCTCTATGGGGTTCAGGTCAGGCGAGTTTGCTGGCCAATCAAGCACAGTAATCCCATGGTCATTGAACCAGGTTTTGGTACTTTGGCAGTGTGGGCAGGTGCCAAGTCCTGCTGGAAAATGAAGTCAGCATCTCCATAAAGCTCGTCTGCTGAAGGAGCATAAAGTGCTCTAAAATGTCCTGGTAGACGGCTGCGCTGACTCTGGACTTAATAAAGCACAGTGGACCAATACCAGCAGATGACATGGCTCCCCAAACCAACACAGACTGTGGAAACTTCACACTGGACTTCAGGCATCTTGGATTGTGTGCCTCTCCATTCTTCCTCCAGACTCTGGGACATTTGTTTTCCAAATGAGATGCAAAATTTGCTCTCATGAGAAACAGACCAGTTCTTTTTTTCTTTAGCCCAGGTAAGATGCTTCTGACGTTGTTTGTTGTTCAGGAGCGGCTTGACAAGAGGAATATGGCATTTGAAGCCTATGTCCAGGACCCGTCTGTGTGTGGTGGCTCTTGATGCAGTAACTCCAGCCTCAGTCACTTCCTTGTGAAGCTCCCCCACACATTTGAATGGCCTTTTCCTGACAATCCTCTCCAGGCTACAGTCATCCCTTCTGCTTGTGCACCTTTTTCTTCCACACATTTCCCTTCCACTTAACGTTCTATTAATGTGCCTTGATACAGCACATTGAGAACATCCAACTTCTTTTGCAATTACCTTTTGAGGCTTTCAGTGATGGTTTTCTGCACAACTGTCAGGTCAGCAGTCTTCCCCATCATTGTGAATTCCACTGAACCAGACTGAGAGACCAATTAAAGGCTCAGAAACCCTTTGCAGGTGTTTTGGATTAATTAGCTGATTAGAGTGTGACACTTTGAGCCTACAATACTGAACCTTTTCACAGTATTCTAATTTTCTGAGATTTTGAATTTTGGGGTTTTCATAAGCTGTAAGCCATAATCATCGAAATTATATCAAATAAAGGCTTGAAATATCTCACTTTGCATGTAATGAGTCTATGTAATATATTAGTTTCACCTTTTAAGTTGAATTATTGAAATAAATGAACTTTTGCACAATATGCTAATTTTTTGAGTTTCACCTGTAGACTCAACTACACAGACAAAAGATCATATTTACTTCACTCGTTTATTTAATGATGAAGCTGGAATAAGTTATTCTCTTTAAAAAATTAAATTGTGGTCCAGTCTCCTCTCACATTCTTTCTTTGCTGTTTTCCCTTTTTTATAAACATTTATTTTTGTGTCATTTGAAAATAAAATTGATAGATTGATTGGAAGAATTAAACTTTAAAGTTTTCCTATTGGGCTCCTTTATGCATTTGTTGGATTTACCTCCCTCTGTAATGACCTTAACATTCAGATATTAAGGCCATTGTTGCTGTTTGATATTCAAGAGTTGCTTTTTCATGTTTGGTCGCATTTTGCACAGAGAGTGTAAACAGAGCTTTTACTGTGTGGTTATCTTCCTATTTATTTGGACAGTGCTGTCCTGTATTGGGTTTTGGTGTATGGATTTTATCAGCCCCTCAAATTTTTTTCTAGCTGTCATTTGAAACAAGGTCTACTATGATCTGAGGTATAACCATAACACCTTTTTAATAGAACCTTAAAAATAAATGCTCATCTGATCAAGACTCATTCCTTTATGATCGTTAACTTATCACTCAGCATTGTGTATCATCGTGTCAGATTTTCGAGATCAAAGTAAAAGCTGCATTTTTACGCATGATGAGAATCCCTACGTGACCTTCATAGGATTTCCTAACCTTTGTATAACACTAGTGGGTTAATTTCATTGTTGCATCTATTAAAATGGACATCTCAAAACATTCATCATTTGTCTCTCTCTCTCTCACACACACACATACACACAAACAGTGTTGCTTTAATGCCATGCACCTGCTTTGACTCATTTGAGGAGCGGTAACCACCCAGCCAAGTCAGACGTGAGAGGAAGGCAGAGTGACAACACGCATATTTTCACTTTGTTCATGTCCTGTTTTTTAAATTGTTTTGTTTCTGGACTCTACCAAGAAGCAGTCGCAGATTCTGTAAGTAATAACTCCTTTGTGCATAAATCAGTAAGTTCTTTGTTTGCTTTTTCAGTCTCTGATCTGTTGATAGTTTCAGGTATGAGCTGTAGAAGCAGTAACTTTGTTGAAACATGTAAAGGTACAACTTGTTTTTTGTTTGTTTTTTAAATTATATTATGTCTTAATGCATTTTATTACCAGCAGGTACATAATTACACATTAAAATCTAAAACAAGGCTATACAAGGTCATGGGATAATTTATGAAAGAAAAAATGATTGTATTGTATTCTTTTTCTTACAGTACCATTTAAGGTATGGTAATCATTGGGTAAATTTAATAATCAAATTAGTTGAAAGCAAACCATTTGAATGAATGCAAAATACCAATCTGTGTAGGAGGGAACTCCAGTATGTGAAAATCAATAGAGAATGCAGACATGTTTGTGCAGAGGTGATGGAGGAAGAGAAGAGAAGCTGACACTATTCTACAGTATATCATGTACATTACCAGACCTGTTTTTCACAGCCTGTTATCCTCGGCAGTCCATGAAGCCTCCCATAGGATGAGTAACTAAGATGGTAACTAGGGAGGTATGGTCACGAATCCTCAGAGGAGGAAGTATGTCAGAAAACTAGGTGGCTCACATTGAGACAGGTTCCATAACAACAGACCTAAGAGCAAACTCCTCACAAACAATAGATTTTTGCTGTTATGTGATGAAAAATATATAATTAGAAAATGCAAATCTACTTCAAAATCATTTGCAATATGTGTTGATTTATGCAAACTTTATTATGTCATTAATTATGTCTTTGTGTTCAGCAAACAGGGGGCAGGTCTTTCCACCATGGCTCTAAAAGGAGGAAGATTTGTCTTTCTTCTCATTGTGGCCTGTGCAGCCATGGGTAAGCAGCAACGCCATCACATGCGTCATCTCTTGTAACTGTCAAAATGCATGCATGTTGTTTACATGTACATAAATGTGTGTTCATAATGTTTCCATTACTACTGTTCAGCTGAGACACCAGATAGGATGCCTGGAAATAAACCTGACTTCAGAAACATGGCCAAACAGCTGGTATGTCATTTCCTGAATACTTTTCTCCTCAGAAGTATATTCTCATGGAAGGAGTATGCAAAACAACTTTTTTTATTCTTTACACATAATTTTCAAGTCCAATGCAGTTTCATTTTCTTTGTAACAGTTTTCTCTTTGATTAGGACCACTTTTCCAATGCTTTGACGTCATCACATTGAGATTTTCACATTGAGTAATTCTAATGTTATGCAAGGACTAACAGAGATGATGGGTGCAATCACTCATGGGAATACATTTTCATTCATTAGTACTAATTGCACTGGAAATCTTGTCCTGTTATTTCATAGGAGGGCAAACTGTCTGGTGCAAAGATTATTATACTGATCTGGGGGAAAAGCATTAAGGAAAGCAAAGTGTCACTGCTGATTGTTGATTCTTAAATGTATTTATTTGTCTCTAGTATGTTTTCTGAAGTTCTTTTCATTTGAATGTAGTCATTGTTGGGTTTTGGCCATAAAATTGATAAAAAATTTTAAGACATGTTGGTGATTTTTTTTTTTATCTTTAAATCTTCTTTTTACTTTAAGAGAAATGTGTGGTTTAGGAACATTTATTACCATCGTGTCACACAGAATAAAATTGTTTTTTTCTATGACGTAATTGTTGCATATTTGTGCCTTTCGCTTAATCACTTTTTTAAGTTTTAAGAAACATTGCAGCTTTGTGTCAGTAGCTGCTTCCCCCTGTCTACACCATGACTGTCATAATTGGCCATATATAATTCAATTCATATCAGCTTTATTGACATAAATGTATAACTACAATAATGCCAAAGCTACATAAGAACAATTAATTTCATACATTTCATTAAATAAGTAAATAAAACAGTAAAAATTGTGTTTGTGTGTGTCAATAAAATGTTTATTATTATTATTATTATTATTATTATTATTATTATTAGGGGACCAAGTCCGAAGTGGGCTGGGAACCCGCGGATGCCTAAGGCATCGCGGCTGGTAACCCTATTATTTTCGTTCAGATTTTTATTATTATTTTTATTCTTTTGGTTCAATTCGGATTCTAGGTGGCGCTATAGGATAATTGAAGCTGAAAGGCTGAGGGAAATTCCATTGAAATGAATGGGATTTCCAGCCATGGCACATTTTACCTATGTTTAGAATGACCGATCAACACCAAACTTGGGGACCTTATGTGGCACGACGGCGGGGCGCCCGGGCAGACTCGGGGGCCCTCCGCGGGGCCAGGGGGGCGGCTGGCGCCAGGGGGCTTAGACCGCTCTTAAAACTGCTTGCAGTTCTAGTTATTATTATTATTACTATTTTTAGTAGTAGTAGTAGTAGTAGTATTAAATATATAATTCCTTAGTCTTATTTTTATTTATGTTCTGTATGTTGTTCACATTTATTTTGAGAACAATCGTTTTTTCTGACCATGTAGCCTACAGATATTTAACAACAAATATATTACCATAAACATCTGATTGTGATATATGTCTTTTTTTCATCAGATGAAGAAGTGCCACGATAAGGGTAAGGAAACTTTTAATGCACGTTTTCTTATGAAATGAATTTGAATGTGAGATATAGAGAGTATAAAGAGTGTGTTTACATCCCTTTTGAACTCCCAATTCAATTTCAATTGCGGACTCTATACTGCAACATTAGACAGAGCTCATGCATGCATGTTTGCATGCATTATAAGTGCCCTCCGTAACATGGGTCAGAGCTAATACATGGCGAATACTCAGTCAGACCAGTCCTGATGTGTTTAAACTATGCAACATAAAACTATGGAGGACTGCTTCGTTACAGGATACCCTGTGCCTGGGATGATGCTGCTGAAACATGTCTGCAATAACAGGTAATTCTGTGTCTCAATTACGTGTGTGTGGTTAATTTCCTGAAGAGGCAAAGAATTTTTAAGTAGCCTATTAAAGCCCCCCTCCAGTGTATTTTGACACTTCTATGATAGGCTATTTCATATTTTTCTGAGTCATTTCCTTACAATGTTGATTAAACACATAGTTCGCCAAATATTTTTTGAGAAATTGCTCAATTTTGTGCTCAAAGTTGCAAAAGCTGCTTAGTTGTTAAAACGGGGTGGTGAGTATGACATAGTAATTCCATAAGTCATACGTTATTCTCCAGGCTTGTGCAGGCGCACTGCCTTCTTAAAAAACTGTCATGCCATCACGCCTCGTTAAGTCAGAGCGATAAACATCGTTGTGAGCTAGCTAACCAATTTATCATTCAACTTACTGTATGTATGTTCACTGTGGCATCTGTGCGTGCGGTGTTGGAGGACTGATGACAGAAAACGTGTCGCACTTTCACCTGCCACTGTCTTATACACAGTCTGCAACATTCATTTTGCTGACGGCCAATTTACCAATGCATCGGCGGAGGCACCCCCCACACCTCCCCGGTAAAGTAAGCGCACCATAAAACGTAGTGGGAGTTATCGTGTGCAGTGGGTGACAGGACCATCGACTGTGTGGTTGATAACAGCTGATACGCGCACATTAGTTCCTATCGTGGGTAAGTAATAGCTACTCCTGCCAGACAGTAAAGTGTACTAAACTTTTCAATGTAGTGACGTTAACACAGCATATAATTAGTGAACACTCCAGCCGGTCAGTTTTTGGTTGTCATGGTAATGTTACGTCCGACTATTAACCACACCCCCATTCACTCCTTAAAGGTGGCTCCTTTAAACAATGATTGTTCGCCATTTCTTTTATCAAATACTTTTTTCAAAGCTCGCGAATCCACAAATAAAATACCTAATATTAAATCGTTTCCACTCTCATATCTCTTTCAGTGTCTTGGCTATAGAGGACAGAAATGCTGATCTATCCAGCACCTTCCTGTCTAATGTCCTGAGCCTCCTGTACTCGTTCTCTCCCGTCAAAGACTCACTTAGCCGTGTCCCCTTGGAGGACTTGAATAAAATGGTGTGAATGCACACACACTCACGTACTTAAACCACATTAGATTCTCTGCATACATATAATGCAAATAATTACTGGTTATTTAAAGATTAAACTATTAAAAATTTTAATCATTACTTGTTTCAACTGCACTTGTCTTGCCCAGCACACATTAGTTGTCTCGTCTCTCTCTTTTTAGGAAAACAAGACGTGGAATTGCAGCAGTCTTCCAACTATGATCAAGCTGATGCAAAACTCCTCTGTCAGTACTCCCCACTAATGCCAAGATCTTAAGAAAAGATAAACATAATCTATTAATGAAGCCAGTCTCTGGCAGTTTAATGATTCTAGCCATCTCTTTAACTCCCTCAGGAGGCATATTCATGCTACATGCAAGCAGTTGTGGCCCCTCTGTCCTGGGAGACTTTGATCACCCAGAGTGAAACCCACATAGACTCGGACGACTATGACACACTGCTGTGGGCTGCCAAACCTGTGCTGCAGGATGTGTCATCTACAAGAATAAACCTTCCGATCAAAGTAGAGGGCCAAAACGTGAAAAAGATGTGTGTGTGCGCTTATTTACATTTACTTCCTCCACTGTTTCTCAGCTACTTTTCTTAAAATTGTAAAATTGGTCGTTGGTGCCAGGATGATGATGCTGCAGGAGGTGTACAATCCCATGTCTGAAGCCAAAATGACACAGGTGGTAAAATGGGCCAAAGAGCAGATCACCCAGAACTACTTCAACTGTACCATGGGGCCATCATCTGATAAAACATCAAGTAAGAAATGAGTTAAGCACATCAAATCAGAAACCACTTTCTAAAGAAAATCTGATCATAAATCCCAATGTATTCTCTAACAACATCACCCCAATCATACACACACAGTAACTTTAATACACAAATACACACACTCTCTAACAACATCAAAACATACTTCCAGTCACACACAATAGTGTTCATTGTTTTGCAGTTTTCATTATTACTTGACACATTGGCACATTGTCTTTTGTTATACTCATGCAAATAGAGTAAACTGAAGTGAACTGAAAAGAAAGAAGGAAAAAGTACACAAAAAGACAAGTAGAAGAGACTGAACATAGGGGTTCACTTGAGAAATGAGAAAGCCGCAGAGAAAAAGGTGAATGAAGCAATTGAAATGAAGCAAACCAGATGAAAAGAACAAAAAAGAGAGGAGAACTGGGAGGAAGAGCCAGAGGCAGCCTCTCATGTGCAAATTGCACAAAGCAAGTCGAGAATCTCTTCAGTAAACAGAAAACGATAGAACAGGCAGGAGAAAATGTGTGATAAGAGTGAAGAACTGTGAGGGATTGTGTGTCACAAAAAAACACTGCTCTTGTGTGTGTTTGTGGGAAACATATTTGCAGTATCTGTGTTTGCAAAAAATCATGCAAATCAAAGACCATGTCAAATCCAAGCAGGCATGTGGATCTGTGCAGCAAACACCCAAATCTTGCTGCTGCCTGATTTATTCCGTAGTGCTGATGGAGCGCTGCAAACCTTCGCTGAAATGGCTGAACACGGAGGCGCTGACCATGATGGGACCATACCTCTCCCATTTAGCACCGGACGATGTTGATTTTTCTCCTAAAGAAAAGGTGAGGGGGTTGTGATCCAGTGAAAGTGAAAATGGCAAGTCACAAGATTTTCATTTGTAGCTCTGTTTGTTTCCTTTGCTTTCTCTTCCAGCTGTGTACGTTTTTCAGCTCAGCCCAGTTCAAATCCGCCTTGAGTGTGGCCACGAAGATGAACCCTAGCCTGGCCACAAAGTTTCTCCAAAGATTTCAGGAGTGCTTCAGTGGAAATATGGAGTTTGCAGAGCACGTGGACAAGTGTGTATTCATGCATGCACATGTTTACTTTCATGCATAAAATCTCTGAATCAGATCATTGCTGACAAAAGATCTAGCCAGTCATAACCTTTACAGAACATTTTGCTCATCATATAATTTCCTGGCAAACCAGAAGAGGACAGATGAATACATATGTTGTTTCTGTTGTTCCCACTCTGCTATTTACTGTCAATGTCAAACCTCGGTGTGGGGGCTTTTGGGTTTTTGTAAAGAGGAAAATTCTTAACAGATAATAGAACATGTTGTTACAGACAGTCACTGTAAGAGAAACAAAAATCCATTAATTCTAATAATTCTGTAAACAAATATACCTGACATTATAGAGAGCTGATTCAAGTTCAAGGTTGGCATAATTACAAAATGTTTTGTTTGAACGTTTGAACCTCCTCAGGCTCGGCACACTGGCCTGTTATTATTACTCTCCTCCAGACTTGACTGCTAACCTCAGCAGGATACTCCTCTCTGAGCTTGACAAATGCGACGACTGCAACAACCCCAGAATTAAAATGGTATCACTCACTGGCTCATACTTTCCCAAACTTTCATCCAAGTCCTCCTCGGCCAGGACAGAAGTAATGGATTTCATGAATTTCAGTAATCTTGTCTTTTTACTCTCTAATGTCTCAAGCTGAAGACGCGCCTTGTCAGGTCTGTGACTGCAAATTCAACTGCTGTACTAAGCGAACTGGGCAGCTGCGTTGCGTTGTTGTCTCCCAAAGAGCTGTCTGCGATCCCCAGCAACGATCTAAAAAAGGTTCTTAAAAATCTAGGACCCACTGTCCAATGGACACAGTGCCAGCTGCAGACCCTTGTCAAGAAAGAGCTGGGCGATAAGAAGGTGAGCCTTCAGGGCTGGTGGAAGCTTGTCTCATGTGCTCTTGCTCTATACTTATCTCATTCTGCTTCCATTTAGTGTAAAGAGGTGACGGGTGAAGAGCTGATGGCCCTTCAGTCAGTTGCAGGAGGTTTGCCAAGATGTGTGCTCAAGAATGTCAAAGCTCTGCAAATCCTGAATAACACAGAGGCCCTGAAGAACATCTCCAAGCAGATGATGAAAGGACAGTTGAAGGCCATGCTCCAGGGGGTGAGTAAGGAGAGAGAAGTAGGAAATAGAGGCTAACTCTAATGGTTAAGAGCAACTATGACATGCTAAATACTGTCTTTTGGGGAAAACTGCGAGAACGCAAGATTTATATTAAAACCCAGAGACCGCTCAAATCTCAAACTAAGAAGTAATTTGTTTTATCATTTATATACGTTGTGAACATCATTTTAGAAAGAATCAATTGTTTCCCTGTAGCTGCTTCAGGATGTCAGTCCCTCCGAGCTGGTGCAGAAGTTGCATGGCGCTTTGCTTTGCAGCATTTCTCTAAACAACCTGGACAAAGCAAACATCACCTCTTTAAACCAAGTGGAGAATAAAACATGGAGTCTGCCACAGGTAATGTCCCTAAATACCTCCTCTCTGCCTACAGCATTCAGCTATTAACACATTTTATCATGTTTTCAAACTTTTACCACACTCAGAATTATCTTGATGATGGTAATTATCAAGATAATTAATTATATATGTATATATATATATATATATATATATATATATATATATATATATATATATATATATATATATATATATATATATATATATATATATATATATATATATATATATATACATATATATACATGTATATGTATATATATATATATATATATATATATATATATATATATATATATATATATATATATATATATCTGTATATATATACATATATATACATGTATATGTATATATAGTACTGAGTTGTATTTACTAAGAAAAGGTGTTTCCCACTTTGTCTACTTTGTTGTCTTTTCTTTAGGCCGCATACCTGGCAAAAAAGATGTATGATCTAAAGCAGCTTCAGTATAGGTGAGATATACTGATATACAAAATAATGGAATCCCCATTCAATAAAATGTAATACAAAACCTTGCAAAGGCCTGACAAGGCTAAAATGACTGGCAGAGGTGTTAGTTCAAATTGGTGATCATTTTTCAGTTCATTATTCATACTTATACTTTAATATCTTCAATTATTATTTATTGAATTATTATATATGAAAAGATTAACACTTAAAATTTGACCTAACTGGCAGAAAACAGTGTCTTAATTGGTTTTCAGGGCCTTTGCAACTCACACACACACACACACACACACACAGTATATGGTGTAAAGTGCATGTTCATGTTATTGACTGTATGTACATGTCTGCCATTGCTTTACATGCTTACATTTTAAAACATTATTGACTGAGGCAGGAGGCTGCGTTCAGTCCTTCAGGGAATAACCTGTGAGATGATTGACAAAGCAGCAGAAACCGAAGTGCAAGACATGGCTCAAGCCATAACAGAGTCTCCACAGTGGCTCTCCAAAGTGCAGGTATGCATTTACTCACACATACCATATTTAGAAACAGATGAAATCATGCGTAGAGTGTACCCATTGACAACAAATATATGTTTTCAGGCAGGATGTGCTGCCCAAAAGCTTTTTGCTACTTTGGAGAAAATGAGAGCTGGCTATTTCAAAACCATCACTGGGGCGGAGATGGACAAGATTCCCACAATCTTGCTTGTTCACCTGCCGTAAACAAACATTGTGTTCTCTATCTGACTTAATCGTGTATATTGAAAAAATTGATAACAAGATGTAACACCACCCTATCTCTGTTTCTCATTAACACTATCCCAGGCCTTTGACGGTGAAGGATTTGCCTGACTCTGTGTGTCCTGTTTTCCTCAACAAGATGGAAGTGGCCAACCTCAGCTTGTTACCCCTTCTTTCCCCGTCTCGCCCCGCACTAACCCAGAGAGCTCTGCTTTGCCTTGCCAATGTATATACAAGGATATACATGTGACAAATTAAAGGAAAGACCAACATGAACTGTCTCTGTAAGGTACTCAGTTACTACGAGCTGTTAAAGCAACAAAAAGGCTCCTTGGCATGGATTCTCCAACCCTCTGGAACTCTACTAAAAGATATTCCCTCATTTGGTGTTTTGATTGAAATTTGGGTTGAGATCTGGTGACTGTGAAGGAAACATAATATACTAATCAAACCATTCAGTTAGACATGTATTCGTTATGTGTCTCTGCTTATTTATTCAGGGTTTTTCCTTTAAATTGTCACCTTCCTGTACCAAGTGCTCCACATCTATCATTATCACATAGTAAGTCCAGTGTGTACATCAACAGTCTCAAATATTTGCTGCATATTTGCAGGGGACAGGCTTATCTGGACTGACCACTGAAGATGTGTCCAGGCTTGGACAGCTCTTGTGTGAGCTTCAGCCTTCCCTACTGCACCTCATGGCCCCCAGTGTCCTCAACTCCAGCCTCCGGGCCATGGCTTCCTGCCAGCACATTCCTCAACGCCACAAGGCAGATCTAATTCAGCTGGTCAACCAGACTTTTGGGTAGGACAGGCTCCCTGTGGACGCTGGTGTCTCTACAGAGAAAGACGGAGAAAGCAAAAATGTGATGCATTTTTTAAAATCTTCCTCAGGGATCCATCTAATTGGTCAGCTGAGACTATGGAAGCACTGGGTCCTCTCCTCCTTTTGGATGCTGCTGCCACATCTGCTCTGCCCAATAAGGTTTGCATCTTTTGTCTTCTCCTTCAGATGTCGTCTCTACCGTGATTCAGCTCATACTGTCCTGTGTTTGCGTTTCCTTTTTGTCAATAAATCATCCAGTCAGTCAAAATGAAGAGGGAGCTCTGCACTGCACTCTTCTGGTTGCCATTATTTATGCATGTATTTCTCATGGTATCTTTTGTTTCATTTTCCCTCTCTATGTCACTGTCAGCCTTGGATGAAGGACGTTCTCTATTTCCTGAGATCCCGCCTTCCCCAAGCCTCCGACGCCCTGAAAAGGAAGTTCTTCGAGCTCACAACCAACACCACCACATCAAATGCAGCGCGTAAAAAGAGAGCGGGTCAGTGCTGTTAGTCTTGGTTAGTGATACTGTGCAAAACATTGGTGATGCACTAGTACACTGTACTTAAAGAGGCTGTATTTTTTCTCTTGCTATATGTCTCTCTCCTGTTTCTCTCAGCCACCATTCAAGTGAACATTGCTAAACAACCCACTGTGGAATTGATTGAAGAACTGGGAATGAACAATGTCTACTGGACACCTGCACAGCTGGATCAGATGTCAGCCAAAACCTTTCTCGCTACTGTGGAAATACTTGGGGCTGTCACTGACTACAACGCTGAACAACTGGCCATACTTAGTAAAAAAGCAACTGAGGTACAGTGCTGATCCTGAATCTGTTCATTTATTGAGCAAAGGACTGCGTGATGGACGGAGAAAGTCAATTTATAATTTTCTCTTGTTCTTCTTTATTCTTGTTCTACTTAAGAATAAACATAGCAGAGAGAAAAATATCAGAAAAATAAAGATGGAGCAAGTACTGCAGGTCAAGGAATTATAAATATAAAATTTAAAATTGACAATAAATGGGTGGTGATAATGGGTGCAGTGAATAAGACACATGCCTTTGGTGTGAGAGACCCAGGTTCGAATCCACTGTGAGACACCAATGTTTCCTGGAGCAAGACACTTAACCTCAAGTTGCTCCAAAGGTGTGTGAATAAAGCAACTGTAAGTCGCTTTGGATAAAAGCATCAGCTAAATGTGTCATAAGATATGAAAAGATAAAAATAGAATGTCAAAACATATGTATAACAGTTGTCCTAACTGGAATTGTGAACTTCAAACTGGAATTGCATGTGTTACTATAGAAATCCAATAATTTTTGAGCACAGTCACGTAAAAGTCATGATTCATTTGAATCATAAGTGTTTCTGTGTGTTGCTGCAGTCCTTGGGCCCGGTGTCACAGATGACAGATGACAGTGTGGTGGTGCAGATGGGATGTATAACTCGGGGCTTCTCCAACGCAGACCTGGAGAAGCTTCCCTTCTCACTGGACACTCTGGAGGCAATAGCCCACTGTGGCTGGAATGAGTCACAGGTGAAGAAATTGAAACAGCCGCTTGTGCTGCAAGACTGTTACAGTGATTATCATGATTTTCACTTATCGAGATGACCTGTCTCAATAGATGGGGCCAGTGTGGAAGGGCGTAGCTAAATATAACAACCTGACAGCGCAGCAGCTGGGAGCTACAGACATGGTGGCACTGAACCGGTTCATCTGTGGCCTAAACGCCAGCGAGATCAGACAGCTCAACGTGAACGCCTTCAAGTTTGTGCCCCATACATAACTCACTTATGATTTTATTTACATCACCATTTTCAGCTTGTTGTATTCATGAATTGGTTTATCTCCAATTAACCTGTCAAACAAACAATAAAAAGGGATAAGATAAAAAGGGGGCTTAGCCTCACAAAAGCACCCAAAACTCCTAGTTATTTTAGATTGTTAAAAAGTGGGAGACAATATGCCAAATACTTATTCTACACTACAGGAATTTTAAGAAGTGACATTATGTCTTTGTCTCATGCATACTTAACCTCAACTACCTATGCAAGATTTCAGATGTTCCCCTACTCACAACTACATAATGTGTGTGTCTGTGTGTTTGTGCGTGTGCATGTGTCTGTGTGTGTGCGTGTGTGTGTGTGTGTGTGTCACAGAGACGCTGTGGGCTCCATGGATGGTGTTGATTGCTCCTTCACAGTTACACAGCAGTTGAAAAATCTTGCCGTGTCTGCGTTTGGCAAGCCCAGCAACTGGACTGAAGCTCTAGTGTCTGACATGGGCAACGTCATTGGTTAGATAATCGCCTGTAAACTAGAATCTAGTTTTAGTTCTCAAGCCATGCCGCCTTTTCTTAGCCGCGACTTACAAAATATTGACCTGTTATTTCTGTCTCCCTCAGCGGGGTTGAATGCAACTGAGTTGGCTTCTTTAGACCCGTCTGTCTTCTCGTTTCTTAGAGCATCATGCATCCCGCTCATCCCACCAGGCAACCTTGCTGTAAGTAAATTACTCTGACCTTTGTTCTTTCCTTCATTCGTCTTTCAGCTGGGAGCCTAATCCAGTAGTGGAAAGTAACTAAATAATATACTTTTTGTATATTTTATGGTACTTTATATTTCCACTTCACTACATTTCAAAGGGAGGTGGTTATGCCATAGTGGATAAGACACATGCCTTTGATGTGGGAGACCTGGTTTTGATTCCCACTGCACCACATCCACCAACGTGTCCCTGAGCAAGATACTTAACCTCAAGTTGCTTCAGAGGTGTGCAACCTCTGACATATGTAACATCATAAGTCTCTTTGAATAAAAGCGTCATAGAAATGGCAATATTGTACCTTTTAATCTAGTACAGTGTACATTTATCTGAAAGCTGTAGTTTTGGAAAACATGATCTGCTTCTGACAACACATTGGCAGTGTTTAATGATTAAAAAAATCTCCCTTTTTCCCTTTTAGCAAGCAATTTTTTGGTGGAAATGATTTCCTAGCTACATTTGTGGGCAACTTACTTCAAAAAATCAACTTTCATAATTCCAGTCTTCCTTAATTTTTCTTATGTCAGGATACAAAACACTCAGTTTTATAACATTTTTTAAACAAGTGGACTAAATTAAAAAAACAGGTTGAAATATTCCAACTGTACTTCAAAATTGTTTTTTAGAATTCACTTACAGACAAAAATGGCTGCTTACAGTTAAAATCAGCCCCACCTCAACCAATTACAAGACATTTGGTGTTAATGTGTCAGGGATAATACAAATAAATTTTCAGTGTATAACACCTTGAAAGGGGCAATAGGGCAATAGGGGCAATAATGAATACTTTTCCTTTTGTTAACTACATTTTGCTGATAAATTTAACTGGTATGTACTTTTACTCAAGTAAGTTTAATGCAGGACCTTTACTTGTAATGGAGTGTTTATTCATTGTTGTATTACTTTAAAAAAAGGATCTGAAAATTGTTTTCCCTCCAGGCACTCTCTATTACTCAGCTGGAGGCTCTTGGACCTGACAACACTGCCATGGTAACCAGCAAACAGCGAGCTGCCCTGACAGACAAGCAACTGGCCGCTCTGGAAAGGGCCGAGACCGGGTCTCGTGGCCAAACACAAAGCCCAGTCCAGTCAGGTAAGAAGACATATTCTTCAGTGTTTAAATACTGCCTGTGTGTTTTTATTATTTCTTTAATGGGTCATCCTGCCATCAAAAGCTGCCATAAAAAACATGCTTGTTTGTGAAAACCAAATAAATGAAATGTTAGGCTCTTCAAAAGAGCAAATCTTGGTATAACATGATTGGTGCATTAGGAAATCTTGGCATTCAGTCTTTATCTCACTCTCATTCAGGAGCTCCATCGCTGAGTGTTGAGGGGATCTCAGCCTTCATGAAGCCCCTTCTGTTTCTCCTCATGGGGTTCCTGCTGCTGTGAGAACGGAGAACCACCACATACTACTGCAAAACTGCCAGAAGCCTTAGCTAACCACACACATGCAGCCTCATTTCCTTTGAAGTTATCATTATAGTGCACTTGTAACATGTATTTCTTAATGTTATTTTGTGATGAAGACATGTCTCTCATAGATTTGTTGTCTAAGATCATTTGTGTGCGCGTAGGAGTGTGGATTAGCACGACATAATCAAACAACCTGGTAGGATGTTTAAGCATTCTTTATTCCATTTTGTTAAGCTCACTTTGAAATACCCTATGTTTATAAGAAAGTATATTTTAATAGAATGAAGAGAAATATTTAATTACATTTATACATTATATTACATTTAATATTTGTCACCCTGATGGCCTCTAGCTATATGGAATTTCTTGAGCTCATTATTTTGATGTATGTATGATACTGTACTTACAAAATAGCAAATAGTTAAACTCAATAAAGAATATGAATATACTTAGTGTTAAGACAAAAAACAAGTTAACACAAGACTTTGTGCCCGTTTTTATTCATTTTTAATAAACATTTGGTTAGAAACTGCCTTGTCAATCCAAAAAAACCCAGAAAAAGTTAAACAGAACAATGTGTTTAAGCATTGGATAATCGCCTGAGAAAGTAAACACAAGCGCAACAACAGGTCACCGATGGCTACAGCACATTAGAGAGAGGCAGATGCATGGATGTTAACTTGTCTATGGATCCTGTGGTCATATTTCTGCAAACCAGCAACTCGTAAAAAAACATAACACAGACAGCAAAAAGTGCCACTAAACAAAGAAATCAAATACAACACAGCACATTTTCCCTCACAGACATCTTTTTATCAAGCTACAATTTTGTTAAACAGTTCGAACATTTCAGTTAATATCTTTCTCTGGATACTAAGTTGACACATCCATCAGTAACTCATCTGATCATATTCTTCTAGTTTTCCAGCACCAAAGTCAGTAAATGCCGAACAAAGATTTTTCTTTTCTTTTAATCAAACCTGAAGACAAATTAAAAATACAAGGTTCAACATGTTGTCATTTTAGAAAAGAGATAGACACAATGACATACATACTGATCTTTTGTTTACAGTAAGCTCATTTTTAAAAGAAATGTAGACAAACGCACCCCTCATAGCAAAAGCCAGACTACATCATTTTACTTTCATCTCTTGCACATCCAGAAGGAATAAATCTGTTAATCTGATCTAAATACAGTACAGTCCACTTAAAAAGGTATTAAACTGTGTACACTTCAGATTATCGCTGACCATTTCCCAAAGCATATTTTAAGTTTTTAGATTGTATTCTTTTCTTTCACAAAGTTATTGGTCATATTAATATACGTACATACGTACATATAAGTACGATATAAATATAATCGCTCAGGGACTACAAACATGCTCTCACAGGTTCTCACATTTTTCCATATCTGTCTTGAAACCGACATACCCCTACGTGCACTGTATGAGTTATTGGTCACTGTGATTATTCCTCCTATCCAAACTGGCAGTGAAGAGATTTCAGTGTAATGATGGGGGACTTAATCCACAGTCTTCAATTTTGTGCAAAAAATATATTCCAAGCTTTAGCTGAATCTGACTTGATCTGAATTAGACTTAAAGGGCTCTTCAGAAGTCTCTTTAGTACAAAATGTCCTCTTTGTCTTAGTATCCCTCCATTGCAGCTCAGCAAGGAAACACTGTCCACACAAATGAAAACACAAAAAGGAATTCTGATGGGTTACCTATCTTAAGTGAAGTTTAAATCTCTGTGAATTAGTATTCATATACACACAAAATGGATAGAAACCAATGGCTGCATTTAAAGTTTGGAATCAATCTAAAAATGTTATTGCATGTTTTTGAAAATGGCTGGCAATACATTAAAAAGTATACACACTTAATCTTAACTGAGCTAACATATGCTAAACGGCTGTGATGATTCTCTAAAAAAATGTTTTTCTTTTTTTTTTTAAAAACGACTTTATAGAAAAACACCTGGATTGCCATTCAAGAATCTCCTCATTAGGATGAAAACATCAAAACAGATACATTCCATCGCAGGCTATCAAAAACAGCCAACATAATCACAGTAGGATTTGATTTTCACATTCACAGTTCTCTACAGGCATATTATTGTGTGAATGTGGTCACAGCAGTGAACTAGTCAGACTAACTGTTCACTGTCCAGTACGTAGCTCTAATCTCATTAGTATCATTACTGAACACAGAAATGCAGCATTAGATCCTGAGTGTCAGAAGTAGAAGATCTCGACCAGTGAAAATCACATTCAGGTTTTTTTCTTTGCAATCTATTTACATACAACCTTGTTCTACCAATCTTTGGTTAACTTAGTGCATAGGTGTGCTAATCCAAACTTTGATGAGAAGTGGATGATAAATAAGGCACTTGCAACTATTCTCTGAACACCTACTGACACCGCTCTTCCCCATGTATCTGGGGTCTTAGGTAGTTTTTCCTGCGTTCCTGGCGCTGATAAACGCCATACCGTGAGTTCTGAAGTGCGTATTCAGATCGGATGCCTTTTCAAATTGTTTGCCGCACACCTTACAGGCCAGCGTGCCCTCTTCCTCCATGCCCTGAGCTACGGAGGATTGAAAGGAGGGTGATGCTGGTGCAGAACCGTCCAGAGAACTCTTCTCACCGTGGTTCCTGTTGTTACCAGGGGAGGGAGCTGGGTGCACGCTTGGGGACTGCTGCTTCTCAGTGATGGTATTTCTCACTTTGTGGGTGATGAAGCAATGGCGCGACAGGGAGGAAGTGGATGTGAAGCAGGCGCCGCACTGCAGACACTGCTGACTGCCGCCCTCTGTCCCTGCTCGCCGGTGCTGGCTGATATGCTCCAGGAACAATGCCTGGTCCTCTGTGGTGAAGCCGCAGGGGGCGCAGCGGAAACCAGACTCAGGAGTAGAGTAGGGGGCAGGAGAAGAGGAGGAGGACTGCAACTTCTTCACTGGGCTCAC
This sequence comes from Lepomis macrochirus, assembly GCA_024633595.2. Taxonomy (NCBI): domain Eukaryota; kingdom Metazoa; phylum Chordata; class Actinopteri; order Centrarchiformes; family Centrarchidae; genus Lepomis; species Lepomis macrochirus. The sequence continues at coordinate 17,124,819 of JALXJV020000015.1, forward strand.
TCCATCTGTGGACTCTTCGTCCTGCTCCATCTTCGCAGCTCCTCTCCGCCTCCGGCGAGCCCCCAAACTGCTGTCCTGTTCTGAGGAACTGTCGGCCTCATCCCCACCCCCCTGTGACAAGAGGACATCTACAGTTAACATCTTAACAAAAAGTGTTTCCTGTTTGACTTACAAATAAAGAGGCTTACCATCAGTGTGTCCTGGGTTTCTGTGTCCATGCTGTGTCTCAGCTGAACATGCCTCTCCAACAACACTCTGCTGCTGAATGTTTTCTTACCCTCACCACAAAACCTACACACACAAACACAAATGCACCCTGTTATGATTTACTTATTGCAGTGGAGGTTTAAGTAGGTTTCACATATTAACCTCACTAATTAGAGGAATCACAATTAGACCCGGGGTTTTGCCAAACAATTCTTCCAGAGTTTACAACAGTGGTTACCAACCGCTGGGCTGCAGAACATTTTCCACCGGACTGTGATGAAATCATGTGATTCAGCAAAAAAGGCAGAAGAATTTGTCCTTTTCACTGCACAACAATATACTGCGTGTGTGCGTAACTTACCATAAAATCAGTGAGGTCAGGGTGTTTACAATATAAATCTTTTTGATAATGGCTTCAACTTTCGGACAAAGTGCCAGCAAAGTCAATCGGTGTGTCATAATATAAATAACGGACGCAGAACATGGGATACTCACTGGCAGCGAAAGCCACGATTCAGGACTTTGTGTTTATCCCTGATGTGACGTCTCAGACTGGACGTGGTGGTGAAGGAGCTCTCACACTTGTTACAAGGAAACTTCTTCAGAGTCTGCACAACACAAACATATGGCTACTTATATATATTTTTGGCTGTATCTAATAACAAATATTAATTTACTCAAATTATACATATTAAGGCAGTAGGGAAATAGTGGGCTTCCAGACCTTGCCATGTTGTTCAGCCATATGGGTAATGTAATCTTCCCGGTCTGGGTAGCGTGCGTGGCAAGGTGCACACTTCCATCCCGAGGGGGTCTTCATCTTTTCAGTCTTCTCTTTCTCTTTTTTATCGTCATCCATCCATTCCTCCCCATCAGAGCTCTCAAACGTTAACGAAGGCAGGGAACTAGAGGGAGCAGCGGGAGGTGAAGGCAACTCTTGTTTCACAGTTGGAGTCTTATGGGTCTGAGAAACACAGAGCAGAGAGAACAAAAAGGGGGGGGTGTTGTAAGGCAGATTTTTTGTTTGTCTTAACACTAACTGAACTATATTAGACAAACTAAGCATGCAAATACCATGAAATGGTCCAGTAGGGAACTCCTCTGAGAAAACAACTTGGTGCACTCCGGGCATTTAAACACATGCACCTTTTGATTGGTTAAATGAGTGTCAAAGTGGACGTACAGCAAGGACTTGTTTGTAAAAACTGTGTCACACATGACACATTTATAGATCAACCTGTAAAGGGATAAAAACTGGGTCAATTAATTGAAAGTTAAACATTTATTTTAATGAGAAAAGGCACATCTGTGGATGTGTGTGTGTATGTATACATTGTCTGTCCTTCAGTGAGCGTTGGATGTTGGGAAGTGATGTGGGTCTGTATGCTCGGAGCCGATTTGAAAGCCATAGGACAGCTGGGGCATTTGTGGAACATATCACAGTGAGCCTGTTGGATGTGAGACTTCACCGAGTTAAGCCCTCCAAACACCACCAGGCAACTGGAACATCTGCAGGCAGAGAGAGAAAAGAGAGAGAGAGAGAGAGAGAGAGAGAGAGAGAGAGAGAGAGAGAGAGAGAGAGAGAGAGAGAGAGAGAGAGAGAGAGAGAGAGAGAGAGAGAGAGAGAGAGAGAGAGAGAGAGAGAGAGAGAGAGAGAGAGAAAGAAAAGAGGGACACACGGTCATATAAATAGAATTTCCGAGGGTATAACAAAAATACAGTGCACTTTCGTTTAACTGAACAATCACATGGGAAGATGTCACACCTGTATCCAATGCGACGTGCAAAGTGCAAACAGGTCTTGTGCAGGTGTGTTTGAAATTGAGGCTGCTTGGCCGAGCCTCCACACTCTGGGCAGACATGTGGTGAGAGGCCTTGGTGGATGCGTTGATGAGCTGCTGCACTGCAGCTGTTAGCCAGGAGCATGGCAGGAGAACACTTTGTGCATGACTGGAAAACAGAACAGAAAGGAATGGCCAAAGAAATGAATGAAGATCATTTTCACATCATTGGAAAACAAATGTATTGTTCATTTCCCTCACACTCAAAGACTCACAGTGGTTTGTGCTGGTTTGATTTCTTGGAAATGCTCAGCCACCGCTTCTTTGCTGCTGAACTGAGCCTGACATTCAGGACATTTATTACTGATGTACTGCACTGCCTCAGCTTTCTTGTTGGATATTGCCTGATGTGGCTGGGGTGTTTGGTTTGGGGTGGCCTGGCTGATGGATGATGATGACAGTCCTGAAGAGGATGACAGAAGAGATTGAGAGAGCCCACCTGAGGAATTTAACAAGACATGTACAAAGAGTAGCATATTCACAACACAGGAATCACATCTAAAATTTAAAAATTAAACAACAGAAGCAATGTTCACCAACCAACTGCGGTGGGTTCCTGCTGGCTAATCATCTGCTCCACAGTTACAGGTTTCATGACCAAATGCGAACACTGCATGATCAGGCCTCTCTCTTTGTGCTCTCTGGCGTGTAAAAGCAGGCTGCACTTGTTAAAGAAAGCCAACCGCTTGGCGCAGTGATTACACGTCACTTCAATCCTCAGCGAGCGACGGGCGTAGTGCCGCGCCAAACTCTGCTCCAGGGCAAAGGCATCCCCGCATTCCAAACAGCGGTAACCCTGCAGGGGATCAAACATCCATCTTCTTAGGTGTTGATATATTCATATGAAATATAGCTATGTAAAATAGTTTTGTGAGCTTGTTGTGAAATTAAGATTATCAAGGCAGATTAAGCTTTAGCTAGTATGTCAGTGTGGAAATGTTGACCCATTCTCATCCTGTTGCGCTGCTTGTCATTATCAGACATGCTAAGCAAAACAGCTAGATTAGCTTGATAATCTGTGGGGTTCCTTGTTGCAACCATTATATTCATTACCGATTAAACTGCAGAATTTTTTCTTGACTGTTTTGTCCCTAAAATTTCAGAAAATAGTGACATGTCCATCACAATTTGCCAGAGCCTGAGGAGTCATATTCAGATTACTTGTTTGTTCCAACCAACAGTCAAAACCCCCAAAATATTCAGTTAAATATATATAACAAAGAATAGCAGCAAACCCTCAGATTGGAGCAGCTGGAGTCAGTGGATGTTTAGCATTTTTGCATGAAAAATGACTAAAACAATATATATTTATGTTGATCAATTAAGTGACTAATTGTTTCAGCACTACAGACAGTGACAACTTACCTGCGCAGGTAGAGGAAGGCCCCACTCTGCAGGAAGGGGTGTGCTCAGATCTGGTTTATAACTGGGCAGCAGGTTTTTGTTGTTGAGGATCTTGTTGAACGCTTCTACCAGGTTGGTCTGACTCTTAGATATGATTGCCCCAGTGCTGTTAACTATGGAGGCTGGTTTGCCGCTACTTTGAGGATGGAGCAGAGGTGAAGGGGGTGGAAGTGTCATCCCACTGTTCATAGTTTTCTGACCCAGGCCGCGTGAGTTGATCACACCTGGGGTGACTCTGGGAAAAGAGACAGAGATGGAGGGCAGGGCTGCAGTTTTGGTGATGCTAACAGCAGTGGGGGAAACTTTAGGCTTGGTGTCCACTGGGGTTTTGTCTTTGACTGCACGGGCCCCTTCCTGAAGCATTGCCATTGCAGGCATCTGAGATGGCTCCTTCTTAGATCTTGTGTTATGACGTTCTGGTGAAGGTTTTGAACTATCCACACCCTTAGCAGTGGCTCTTCCACCTCTTTTAGGTGCAACACCAGTCACAGTCCTTGTGATGCTGCCTGTAGGCATTTTGATTTTAACTTTGAGGGGGCGTAATGGAGGTGAAACTGTTTCTGCAGCACTAGCAGACCCAGGATCCTCAGTGCCAGCACCACAGCTCTCTTCATTTAAATTTTCTCCATCTCCAGCCAGCTTTTCATTCAGTTCCTCAGTGTCACCTGGCCTGTCCTCTTCTCTGGGCTCACTTTCCATGAGCTCCTCTTGGTGATGAAAGTCCTTGTGGTTCGCATCTAGATCTGATATTTGGGCTGAATCAGGGGTGCTGCTTCTGGTGGGGACTACAAGACCAGTCTCACTAGGCGGTGGGCTCTCAGGTGAGTCCCTCTCATCAATCACGTGCTCTGGGTATCTCTCCTCTTGGACTGATGCAGAGCCCGTGCTGACAGATGGGAGGCAGTCCAGGGGGCTCTGTGGCTGAGGAGCTGTGGAGGGAGAACTGGGGGTGGTAGGTCTCCCCTTTTCCTCATGTTGGGGTTCAGGTTCTGCAGGTGCCAGACGAGGAGGAGAAAGAAAACAAGAAGTGGTTTCAGGAGACCTAAGCAGCTGAGACCGTACTTTTGCTCTGTGTTTAAATTTGGGGGGGGAGGCCATTACAGATTCTGGGCTCTCCTGGATCACAAGTGGACTTCCTAAGTCTGGCTCTGAGTCACTTTCATCTGAGTGCATAACATGCTTAATTCCAGCCTTAACTCTCCCATTTTGTGGTAAAGGGGAGGATGATGGATTACCGAGGAGATGTGTTTCTTCCTTCTGAGGGGAGTGAGGAGGAAGTTGAGGGCTGACAGAGAGCGGGGAGGGAGGGGTTGAGGAGTTAGTACCGGCACAAGTCGAAGACTGGAGGTATAGGAGGGGCTTCAAACTTGTCATGACATCAGTAGTATGCTGGACCGATCCAACTTCAGCTCCTTTATCGCTGCCACCCTCATTAGGGTTCAGGGTGGATCTCAATGGAGGACACTGGGGCCAAGGCTCTGTGTTGGACGGTCCTTGATCCCTGGGGACAGATTCCTCAAAGCCATTGACAATCTGGAGCTCCACTGGGGCATCAGCAGGCATTTTGCGACCAAGCTGAGAGGTGAGATCACCATACTTGACATGAACCTGAGAGTTTACGCCACTGCTTGAAAGATTGTCGGTTTTGTCCCCGACAGACTTCTCCTCTTCAAAAGACTCAGACCGTACTGTGTTCTTCACAATAACACTAACCACAGGGGTGTCACCGTGCGAGGCAGGAGAGCAGGGAAATCCTGAACTCTCCCTCTCATCTGCATTAGTCCCCACCTCATCCCGCTCTTCTTCTGGGCTTGACTGAATGGCTTCTTTGGCATCAATGTCAGGAATGTCAAAAGCTGCCAGCAAATCATCAAAGTCTGGGGTCTTCATGTCCCCCATAGCTAGCACAAGACAAAAAACCCTACCGGGGCAACAAATTCATATAACATTAATTTAATCACAACACCTGACCCATTGCGCTACGACATTTATGTGTCTCTTAAACTAACGTTATGCTCTTAAATCAAAAATGTGACAGCTGGTTAGTTGTCACAAGTGAGTCGACAGTGTTAAAGTAGTTTTTATTCTTCTCCACTTTACTGCATTACAGGTGGAAAATTAACATTTCTAAAGAAACAAGACAAAGCTGTTGTTTAGCACATCAAACTTAGCTATCGGTCATGTTACAACAAGTGGGTCACTCTGCTAACCGCTAACCGACACTTTAGCATTTAGCTAACTGCTAGCTGGCCTTGCTAACGTCAACTGGCCAACTTTCCGCAAGTATTCAAAAGCCATAGACAAGCTAGACAAGTGTAACACTCAGCTAATGTGGTTCTAATATATACAATATTTAATGCGAGTAACGTTTGCTATAGATGAATCTAACGTTAGCGCACGCTTGCATTTAATTTGAATTACCTGCTACTTAGCGAAGTTGGTTCCTGACTTTCCTCTCGGACGCATGAGTTCTCCGTCACCGTCTCATGCGACAGCGACTTCCCAGCAGCCTCCCTAATGTTTACATTTCCAGTGTTAAATTCGAGAGGTGTCATACAAAGCTTTGCAAAACATTAAATAAATGTCCTCAGAATTTAAAAAAAAAAACGTAAAATACTACATACAGAATTTATTTTGGGACTGTGAATCTACTCGAAGTCTGGAACGATTTATGTAAAATTTTACTCTGCCAGACTCTTGTCTCAAAAAGTATTAATATATATAAAGCATACTGAAAACACCTCAATAAAAGTACCGACAAAAAACACATTTTCTACCCATGTTCAACTGCTTTTTTAAGCTACATGAAGGTATACACTGATGCCATTTCTCATAATGAAGATTGTAAAAAATACTTAAGCGACAAAGGTCTTTGTTGACATGTCTATATGTCTCTCCCACTAGGCTGTGTTCACTTGTATAAATTATGTCTTGCATTCCTGTTTGGTTTGATAAAGAACATCCAGCAGTAATAATATTGCCATTGCAAATTTAGATGCAAGTTTAACTGGTCATTGAATGTGACACTACCTGTGTAAAACCAGTGAAAGTCTGTAAATTTCAATATTCATTGATATTGTGTAATAATGTATGAGGGTTATTTTAATTTCATTAAAAATTAAACTAAAGAAATTTCAAGCATCAGATGAAGTACCATCTTGTATTCTGTAAATTTATTGAGGAAATCTGACCATGGTGTTGAATAGTTATATTACAAAATTTTCAAAAGTAAGCATATCTGCTTGACACATACACAAAAGAAGAAATCAGAAGAAATCAGAAAAGGCCTTTAACCCAAAACTGAAAAAAGTTGTTTACAGTTTACAGAGCTACGTAAACAAAACATGAACAAAATGGTTCCTGTATTGAGGAGAGGAATATTGTTATGGTGAATAACACATGCAGTGCAATTCTCAGGGTTTTTTTATTAATCCTATATTAAGTTCCTCTCTTTGAGTGCTCATTTCTTTTTCTCCTCGTCTTTCTTGGTGTCGGGTTTAGAGACCGTCTGGGAAGCCAAAGAGCCCATGGCGTTACGGATGGCCTCATTGTTAGGGTCAACACCGGGAAGGTTTTCCAGCACGCTCTGAAGGAACTCTGGATCCTGCATAACATCGTAGTCCTCTTCATCCTGGAAAGAAAAATTACATATTGTAACTAATTTATACCAAGTACTTTACAATCTGATGAAAAATACAAATGGGAACGATAAAGCCTTTGTGTTTACCTTAGCTTTACTGGAGTCAACATCAGCTCCTGTGTCCATGTCCTCAGCACCAAACTCTGCAAGAAAAATGAAACATCTGTTTGAGTAGGAAATATGGGGTTTAACAGACAATTGTGATTATTTTTATTGTGGCCTATATGTTATGCTCAATATGCTGCTGTGCAAAAACACTTATCTGAACAGTGAAATAATGTATTGCAAAATTCTGTTGTGTTGTTTTAAATAACAAGAACAATATCACGCTGGTACTCTCATGCTGCATTCAGTGGATATTGTATACTATGTAAATATGGGCCGCAGACTAATAAAAACAACTCCTGCCAACTGTTTAGTAGTTCATCACAAGCAAGATATGTGGAAACATTTTTCAGGCTCCAAAGTCTCCACTTGGCATAATAAACTGTATAAGAGTGCCAACACAAACAAACCAATAAACCCAATGTCAGTAGCTGCATGTAATCATTATCTAAATTAGAAGTTAGACATTCACAGTTCTTCAATAAATCATACCTACAGTAATAAAAGACAGATATCCTTTATATTATGGAGTCTGTGGCTTATTTTGGATTTGAATAATGCAAGTAACACATATATAGAACACTACCAAGTTGAAGGAACAAAAACTGGTCCTTCTGCTTCCTCTAACATGCCTTGAATCACCAGGTAAGTCAATAAGTATGTTGATGATAATTAAGTATAAAATGGGCTATTATAACCTGGTTAATGTGATAACCGCTCAATCAGCTGTACAAAAAGATTTATTCAGACTTTAAAGAAACTGTGAAACTTATTTACTGCTGAAAGCCAAAAGACTGACACAAAAGGAGCTGATGAAAGCAGAAGAGTGTGAGGTTCTGGCTGTAAACAAATTCTGCTATGCATTATATATCATTGATGTGATGCATACTTAACCTCAGCTTGTATTATAGGTTATCAATTCTCTGGTCAGGGGGATTTCAGACAATTAAAAAATGTTTAACCTGCTCCAGCTCCCTGCATAGACATCTGCAGAGCATAGGCAATCTGTTCATCCTCTGTCATGCGGCTGAAGTCTGGTAGAGCAGGTGTGGATGAGTCTGTGTGGGGAACAGACATCTTCAGCAGGGCATCCTCAGACTCTGCATAAGAAACAGAAAAATAAAAAGGGAAGATGAGGAGAAATTGACATCTATGATAGCACATCAAGTTGGTGGACATTTTTTCTCACCATCTGTAGCAGGGGAGGAAATGCCAGCTTCAGCAGCTGATGCAACAGCAGCCCTGCGAGCTTCATCCTCCTGTCGCTGTCTCTGCTCCTCCATAGACACCCGCAGGGCCTAGAGAGGAAGAAAACAATCTAAATCAAATAGCAAGTAGCATTAACCCTCAGAAATATTCAATTAACAAAGAATTTTAAAAAATACAAAGTGGTATAGAAGGTAGGAAAACAGCAATATGGACGAATAATTGAGGTAAAAGTTGAGATTAAAAAGAACAATAGATACTACAGTGAACTACTGTAGCTTAATTCCCTGCTCTCTTACCAAGGCCAACTCTGGGTCTGCACTAGGATCCACTCCAAACTCAAAGTCACTGGCGCCCAGGCCCAACACTGCACCTCCCTCTCCTGCCAGGATGGGTGAAGACAGCAGAGCATCAGCCAGACTGGGGCCTGGAGGCACGGTGACCAGATGGGATCCTGCGCCCTCTTTGCCATTCAGTGTGTTGATGAAGGCCGTCAACTTCTCTGTGTTCATCTCCTGCATTGTGTCAAAGACTGCAGGTGAGTATATGGACCACAGCGTAGAGACAGCAAACATATACACAACAGCACATTAGATATTTAAGACATTGAGTATGTGCAGCTTTGATGGAAAAATACCTCCTCTCCAAAGTTAATGACATCCACATTGACCTTTTCTTTCTTTAGACGCTTTGCCATTTTGACCAGCTACAGGAAAGAGGAAAAAAAATCCTTCAGCTGACACAAACACTACATGTTTTATCACAGGCCTGACCAATATATCATCATCATCAATCTCTTTATTTGTCCCCGTAGGGAAATTAGTTTGAAGAACAATCAAGTAGGCATTACATCATACAAACGTGAAAGCAGTGAGGCAGCCACAGAGCCATGAACACCAGCTATGATTGGAGTACAGAGTACTCTGATAGCAACTGTTAGTACACTAATGCTATCAGCCAGATTCTCCCACAAATGAAAGGGTGCCTGTCCAATAAAAAACATGACTAACTAAGCTGGATAACAACACTGAGAAAAACCTAGAACAGCTCTGTTTTTTAATCAGGCCATGTTCCATAACGCAGGTAGAAGATGTGTGTGATTAATTATGTCTTAGTGTACTTTGGTGTGTACAGGCAGCAGTGTTCAAAGTGTCGTCTGTATAATTTTTTTAATCATAATTAGTATTCAGAGTGTGGTGAGCAGAACGCTTTTCCAAGAAGATATCTATCATCCCATCCAAAAAATTAAAAAAAAAAAATTACAGTCTGATAACATTCAAGAAATATTATATTCACTGGGTAATAGATAACTACTAATATCATGCAAAACCCACTGACTAATATCAGAACTTAGCTCACATCTTTTTCGTTGTCCTCCACTGGGCTGCCAACAAATGCAATAATGCGCATCTTGTGATTTTTGCCCTGTCTGTGCTTCAGCGCCAACTACATAGAGAAACATAGAAAACATATTGGCATGTCATAGGAAAAGCACAGGGGTAATTAAATCCATTAATGATGGCTGCATTACATTTAGGTGAGTTAGCTCCTGCAAAACGAGCAAGAGAAGATGAGCTGTGTAATCAAAGTTACAAACTCACATGTGCCACCCTGATGCCCGTGCAGAAGCTGATATTTCCACGTGGCTGCACAGCATGCAACTTGGACAGTATCCTGCCTGTGTCTGGAGTCAGTGTGGTAAGCACCTCACAGTTGCTGCACAGGGACATAACATTTGTGTTTTTATATTAACATATTTTTTAAATGTCAGTACACTAATTCAAACACACTGCCTCTTACTTTGCCATGGTGATGAGGCCCACATTGTTTTCAGGGTTGCTGCGGGTCTTGGAGTGACAAACAATATTAACTGCGTCCTGCTGAGCCTGCAGCCTGGTGGGCAGAAAGTCTCCATTGCGCATGTACTCACTGTTGTCCACACTAAGAAAAATGAACAGCAGCACAAATAATTACTAGTTCTAGAAGAAGGTGTAAAATACACAGATTGGACAAACATTGGTTACGGTACAGGTCAATATGGATAGTAGAAGAAGAAGAAGATGATGACTTACTTTATTAATCCCACAAGGGGAAACTCAATGTTTTGTCTCTGTTGTTAATGATAGTATTTTACATACAGGTCTGAAATACACACACATGCACAAACAGGACCTATAGCAACAACACATGGAGAGGTGTCAGAGCAAAGAGCTGTCACTTGGTGCAGCACCCAGAGAGACTGGGGGTTCAGGGGCTTGCCCAAGGCCACCTTCCAATCCCCAGGAGGTGAACTAGCACCTCTCCAGCTACCAGTCCACACTCTATATCTGTGGTCCGAGCTGACTTGAACTATAGGACAATATGTATCTGTAACTTGTTGTAACTTGAGTTACTTGTTCAACAGTTCCAGAAGGATTTGCTGCTTTATGTTGTTTTTATATTGTTGTGAATTTCTTGGTTTTGAATATAACAAGCAATATGAACACGTCATTTTGGGATAATGTGACATGCATTTGTTCGTTTACTATTTTCTGACATTTAGCTTAATTGATAAAATGATAAGTGAAAAACTATCAGTATATATTACTCATTAAATAATTGTTGTAGCCCCAGTGAACAAACTAACCTGAACTCGTACGATCTAATGGAAACCAGTAGAAAAGCCCTGCAGCACTGATACCATTGAAAACCTGTGATAATTTTTTAACTAAACAGGTTTTTCATGTTGTGTCCTCTCTCTTTATGCATAAAAGCTGAAATACTGCGTCTATTTGTGATAACTCAATAACATGTTGGCTTGGTTTATTAGGTTGGTCAAATAAAGGCAACAATCCGCTGAGTTGCATGTTTTGTTAATGACAGGTTTTGGTTTTGTTAGCTAGCTAATGCTAACGCGTTCAACAAAAGCCACGTTTTGTTCACTTCAGCTTGAAACCCAATCTGGACCACATGTTAGTTAAGCAAAGCAACATTGATTAGCATTAGTAATAACCTGTTAAAAAGAGCCATAACCTGACTGAAGGGCCATAGGTTAGCTATGAAGCTCCTGCAAGCTAACTTAATGTTAGGTTGTACTTGTGACTCAGGGACTACCTCGAGCATCTTAAACCCAAAACAAAATAAGTTAAACCTGTACGAATGTTTCACACGCAAACGACGCTGAGAAGACGCACATTTCTTTTTCTTTTACTGCACAATAAAGTTAGCCTTATCAATTGTAACTTTAAACATATTCTTAGTTCCTTACCAGACCATAGTACTTTCGAGCCCCATCTTGATGACTGTAGTTTGCTAGGTCATCGTGATGGTTTATGGGTAATGCTGTTTGTTGAAAAACACTACACAAAAACTATTTTAAAAAGTGATGGCACACTATTAGCCCCAAACCTTTGGTGAATCCATGCTCAAATATTAACCACCACTTTAATTGCTCTGTATGGTCCATAGTTGGCATGTCAGATTGTGGTATGTTTGTTGGAACTAATAGTTTGTACAGGCTCAATTAACCAGGGACAAAAATAAAGAGTACCTCTTTGGGTCCTGGAGTGTGCATCCTTACTGGTAACTGAAACTAAAAATAATCAGCAAAGCACACATTTAATGGCAGTATGCACATGTTCAATGAAAAAAACCCGTTACTCTAACCTGTTTACTATTTATTCATCATTGTGGTAATTCAGTACCTGATCCACCTACCATAATTTATTATTCATCATCTTGCTCTCTTTAACATTTGGCATGCTGTCTACAAATATTTTTGTTTATGATTATACTGTTTGTTCATACTTGTTCTGTGTGTGTACATTAAGAGCAATGTCAGACTAGAGTTAAATTCCCCATATCTGTACACATACCTGGCCATTAAAAGTGATTCTGAGAATATCATTCAGTCTGGGCACATCACTGGAGCACCCATCACCATCCTGGGCCAAGATCAAGACTACTATGGCCGGGATTTCGATGCAAGCAGTTACTAAATAATTACTAAAGTCCAGTTGATTAAAATCTCTTTGGACACTTGAAGATGGTGCTACTTTTACACTGTTATCCACAGATAGAAGTAGGTACACATGAACAGAGGGACCAAAACCAAGATTTAGAAAATATGTTTAATCCTTTAAAATCAGACATGAAAACATCACCACCACATAACTGAAACATGGCAGGAGGGACAGGCAGCACATATTGCATGAAAAGGCATTTCCGTGACTCCTATGTACATATACACATTTTATACACCATAAAAATATAGTAATTGAAGCATATAGGACAACCAGCAATGTTTGGCTTGTAAGCCATGTGAAACATTCATGTAGAAAAAGCATGGGAGATTAACAACCCAGAATCATCCTGGAGAGAAACTATCAAATCACAATCTAAACATGAAATATAAAAAGTGAAATTGTCACATAGTTCCCACCCTTCATAGACAATACACACTATAAAGTCTCAGACATCCTTCTGTCAGTATACAGTATACGTACATCTAAGGTACATAATACAACTTATCATTTCAGCCTGCAGCAATCACCCATATGAATAAATATACTTTTTAGAGATGAAAGGCGGCAGATTGTGGTTCATATTGCAATACTTCAAATATATTGTAGTGTCTACACTGAGAGCGTTGCACGTTAAGCACCGCAGGATGTTTCTCTTGTGCCATGGTGTAGTACAAAACAGAACTGGTCAGCATCCAGCAATTACTCAGTCCCAACCATTACAAGAAAAGGTTACAACATAAAACATCTAAATGCAGGTGTCACAAAATACAATCTGGATTTTTCTAGATGAGAGATCTTTACTCGGAGTGTTTTCTTTGGCGGCTGTTTGACTCCCAACCAACTAAATACAACTTTAAACTGATCTGAAAAAAAAAAAAATCAAGGTTTCTTATTTCAGCATACCAGAAATTATTCATATCAAGCACATCATGCCAACTACACAAAGGTACTCAATAATGGGTTCTAAGAGCTACCGCAATTGTGTTAAATTTAACTAGAAATTTCACAGGAATGTGGAGTTAAATCTTGAAATGTCTCAGGCCACAATGCAAACCAATTCTTTAATAAATAAAAAATAAATCTTTTCAGGGACTAGATTTATGTCAGATAGAGCTCAAACATCCAGTTTAATAATAGATCCTTAAAACACAGGCCAACCCAGTGTTATTACCATATACAACGTATCAGTCCGTGTAGGTAATGAGGAGTGTCATTTTCATGTTAAATGTACTGGATCCTGAACATTCGCAGGATCTCCTCACTGTTCTCTTTGGTGCCACACACTCAGTCCTAAATCCTCAACTGTGCATCGATGAACTTGAATAGTTTTTCCTTCTTTCTATAGTCACAGCACACATTTACCCCTTCTCCCTCTCTGCTGCATAGACCACATGTGTATAACAAACGCAAACAGTAATTCATTAGATGAGATGATGTCTAAGCTCAAGTTTTGCTACAGTCACTTTGTAGTGATTCGAATTTCTGTATCAGAAATACCTCGTGGAGTAAAAAACTCTCCCCCGGCCACCTCAGTAGCTTGCTTAGTGCCCTAAACAATAAGATAAGCACAAAACATTTTGCAAACACAGAGCATAATTTTTTATGAACAGCTGAGTAAACGCTGAGTAAGAGTAGATACAAAAAAATATGAAAGAATTAGTACACACGGTTAGTAATATTGGTCCAAGAGTGAGCGGGTGTCATTTCTGTAACCAGCAGAAATGAATAATGAGACACAAACATCCTTACTGACTGATGTCAGTAGAGTTAAAAGGATTAACTGAGCTGATGAACCCCAGTGACTGAACACTTGACATACGCATGACCAAAAGGGGCTGTACTAGTGTTTGCATTAAAATCTAAAATTCTTTTAAACCCCGGCAACTGGTGGTTGTTCCAGACATACAAATGGCAGTTGGATGACTTCAGCTGTAGTGATAAGGCAGGTCTGTCTTTGCGACTAAACCTCTGACCTGTAAAAAATGTCAGTTATATCATATCACATGTTAAGGAAGGGACAAACATGTTAAAAGGCACAGACATGACAGACCAATGACAGTGGCTGGAAATAATTACTATTCTATTGGCTTAATAGCATGACTTCATTTAACGGCAACGGACTGGCCAGCAATGCTGTCGACAGCTTTTCTCTCTGTATTCATTTATATGTAAGCACATATGGTCACATCAGAGGGGGAGACTTTTCGGGGTTGCACAAATGTGGTTTTATGTTAATAAGACACATTCTATATAAGAAAAACATTGTAATGGACATTCAGCAGTGGAAAGATCTAGCTGGACCTTTGCAGCACCACTGTGGCTTCCAGCAGAATAACTTAGAACAAAACGTGAAACAAAATTACCTGACAGGTCCGTCTGAACCCATCCCTCTGCTGTTTCAGAATTCCAGCTTCATACAAATGCCTGGACATCCACAATCAGTAAAAAGAAATGCATACGTGACCACAGCGTCTACAGCAGCAAGTGTTGATTTGACCACTGATAACTCAGAGCGCCCCTGCTCTTAAGAGAGCGTCGAGGGGAAATGGAAGTGCAGTAACAGGAACACTCGTGTGTGAATCACAGAAATGTGAAGCCACTTAGACTGTGCACGAACACACAGGGAAATCTTCACTGCTACAGATGCAGGACATTCCCTTCATGTGCTCTTACGTATATGTGTGTGTTCCTGCTGAACCGCTGTTTGTGTCATCACACATCGCTTCGTGCTGCGTAAAGTGGACTGACTCTTGGATAATTTGTCTTCACCATCCACTGGTGACTGGGGCATGGGATTTGTTTTTTTAAAACAATATACAACTAATTATTTTGTTTATAATGTCATTGCAGCATTCATTCATGTCGTGAAAATCTCTTTAATGTAATGCTGCCAAAGCTACTAAAGAGCTTTTTTCCAGGTGTATATGAGAGACAATCTGGCTTTGGGACAATGTTGATAGGAAAGCCTACCACACACAGTCTTGATCTTCCCATCACTGCTTTCTTCATTATCACAACCTCCATTGCACATCGCTGCTTCATCCAGCGATCCATGTATATATACTGTATGGGTGAGAAAACAACGGAGGTGCAGTGGTGTGTGGTCGATGGATAACTTTCAACAATCTTTGTCCTCACTTCCACCCGCCTCGCCATGTCCACAACCGCCTCGTCTTTAGATGGCACTGTGTTTTTACTGTGAGGATGAAACTAATGTCAATACTAAGATTATGAAGGATCTCACTTATGTACAATGAATACTGGTAGCTTCAACAATCAAATCCCAAATAATCTTCAATTAAAGATGTGGAATTAGCAAAATAATCGTTTAGACTTACAAAACAGATGTTGGTTTCAGGGATGATGTCTGAGAGTGAAACTACATCTTCGTTTCCACACAGGTTGCCTGAATTGTCTAAAGCCCCTTCTGCCTCCAAACTGGCAGAGAGAAAAGGAAATTAATAGGACACAATGACAAACACAAGCGAAAAAGAAAAAAACATCTATTTTATAGTCTAATGAGGCTGTAATTTTATGACCCATCACTTCCTTCTTTACCTGTGGGAAGAACCCTGGTCAAAGTCTGGGTTTGCCGATTTGTGCACTTCCACCCCTACAGACCTACGGACAAAAGAGTAGAGGCACAAAAATTTAAGTTTTAAAACAGTATGAAAGTGAAATGGAAGAAAAAAGGGACAGGTATTATTATCTCGATGATGCTTTACCGTAGGGGAGGAGAGGTGGAGGCAACTCCTGTGCTGCCTAGTGATGAGGTGGAAAGGTTGGCCTCACAGTCTGCAGGGTTTTCTACCGGCGGAGGGGTCCTCGGAACAAGATCTGGTCTGCCCGACTGCACGCCTGAGAACAAAGAATCAAAAAGGAACCAAATTACTGAAAATTTCAACACTATTATCTCCAATCTGAGCACAGCTGTGAATGGAATTGTGGTTGTGGATACAATTAACAATAGATCAGCTTAATTTTCTTATGACTTTGCTTGTGACGTCTCAGTTCTCACCACTGTCTGCCTCTGAGTCTGTGCTTTTAAAGTGGCTGTGGTAGACTAGTCTGGAGTCCACGGATGACTGTCCTGTCGCATGGGAGAGAGGGGTGGGAGCTCCCAGGGTGGGGGCCCTCCGAAGACCTCCCTGACCTCCACCACGACTCTTCTTTGATGGAGATGGTTTTACTGGTGAAGATAGAGGACATCAAAAATGGAAATTATCAATAAGGGCACCCAGACTTTTGACCTCTGTGACTTCTGTACATAAGGCTATTTATTTCAATACATTTAAAAAATGCACACATATGCATACTTACGTGGAATTTTCTTGAACACTGTGTTGCACATGAATTGCTGGAAACGATCTGCATAGAAGCCAGGTCTGTGAACCGAAACTGTGTCCTAAAGTAGTAAAACAGCAAAAGAGCCATTAAAAGCTGACAGATACATCAGCACTATATGCAATTAAAAACTGTCCCACAAACGGCAATACCTAATACTTTTTGTTTGGTTGTTGACAATTATTTTCATTATTGATTACACAACCATGTCTTTTTATGAAAGACCAAGGTGATGTCCTAAAAAGACCTTGTTTGTCTGACCAACAGTCAAAAAGACATTTAGTTGACAATCACAAAAGACGAAGAACAGCAGCAGATTCTTTCAGTGGACAAGCTGTAACAAGAGATGTTTGGCATTTTTAGATTAAAAAAAATACTTTAACAATTAATCAATTACCAAAATTATAGCCAATCATTTACTCTGAGCCATTCTGCACAGCTTCACTGCCTAAAAAAAAGGAGCTCTAAGAGACATTCAGTGCCACTATATGTCACAGTAGAGCACCAGAGCAACAGCACCTCACACCAAAACAAGTGCTACGGCCCACTAGGCTCCATTATCTTTTTTTTTTTACCTTCCTAGACAGAAACCAAATAAAACTCACCAAAACCATCTATGTTGGTCTTTCCACTGTTCCATCACCAACTCTGGTTTGGCTGAAATAAACCCTTAATTCATTGAAATTCCAGCTCTACACCTCAGCCTGCAATGACTGCCTGCAGACAAATGTGTAGGGCTGGCCCGAATGTCATTTTTTGGGCGTTGACACGTCAACAGTAATTAAGAGCGAATAATTGAAGCCCCCCCACCAGCGGCGGCGCTCAGCGGTCCCGTTATGGTCATTGTTTAAACATGTGTTTTTTCACAAGCTAATACTATGTATTTAATGGATAGAAGCAGAACAGCAGAAAAATGATAAATGTCTGCTGAGTGAGGGAGGATCAGATGGGGACAGATAGCAGCGGTATGGGTGCGCAAGTCTGTCGGTGTGTGCGTGTGTGAGAGAGAAAGAAAAAAGAGAGAGCGCTCCGTTTATATACTCTCATAGCTAGGCTAACTGAGTGATTATTACTGAATCTTTGTCTTTAACTTTGTTATAGCACGGCTAGCAGACCCAAGTGCAGGACAAAGAAAGGGAGAAATATTTATTGCGGGGTTAAAAAGGATCGTAGGCCTATATTGAGCAGGTGAAGAGTAGACAGAGTGAAAATCGATGCTTGCCGAACCGGGTTGGTGGCTGCTGTACAAAGCAGGGGGAACTATAGCAGAGAGTTCAGAGTGAGAGAGTCTGATCCGAGCAGGTCTAGAGCAGAATCCGGGAATAGTTCAGCCTGGCGGGGGTCCCAGCGGAGAGCGCACGGGATGAGCGGCGTTTCCGGTAGCGGAACTAAATCTAACACGTTATTATGCCAAATTCACTTTTAATTTTAATTACAGCGACAAAATGCTCTTCTTCAACAATCGGCCTAATATAATTAGGCTTATTTAAATTCATTCATTTTGTTGCTGTTTCTTTCCAGCCTACAGTTTGATACTAATTTTTTAAATTTGACTGTTTTCATCTGTAATGAAATTAAGCAATTGTACAATTAATAAACACCATAACTTCCACACTACTGCTGTCATCACTCAGTTTAAAGTGCTCCCACACAGATGAGGACTTCATTTCATTTTCCCTTTGATGTGAACTGGAGCCTTATGTTCACTGCTGTCGGCAGAGGTCAGCCGAGCGAAAAAAACCCTCAATAATCAAATCTCCTAATTGAAAATCGTTTGTGTACCCAACAGTCGAATATTCAGGCCCAGCCCTACAAATGTGCCCATCAAAGTACGTCCGCTGAAAGTGCTTGTTTTTTCCCTCCACAGACTATTGTTCTAAATGTCTGATGGAAAGCTTCCCTACAGGGACAGAGCTTTTCATTAAACAGTAAGTTCGTTTTTGTTTAACCAAAAACAGCCCGCCACCAGACTCCATTGTCCAAAAGCATTTTTACTTCGCACCTTATCGTTAAACACACTTCATTTAAACTGGGCAGACACAAAATAAAACTCACCAAAACCGTCTTTGTTAGTCTTTCCAATGTTCCAAGATTCACCAACACTGGTTCGCTCTCGTCAAAGCCAACGGTTTCAAAGTGAGGGACTCACATGCCCTAACATGCACGCGTGGCCAGACCAGTGGCAACCAAACAAACAGCAGAGAAGCTTGGATGACAACACACTGGGAGGGGGTGTGACATCATGCTCTACTCAGGCCGCCATATCTCCACTATAGCTTTACATGGCATGTAGTTGTTCACTGCTATATTATTGTTTAGAATCTTATATACACAGGACCTTTAACGATAATTTGCCCAACTTTTTTTGAGAATTTAGTGTGTAGGCTCTTACCCCATCATGGACCAAGGCCTTCCAGGAGTGCTCCAACTTCTTAATAAACCTAAATAACAAGATATAATAAAACTAGGTACATGAATTAAGAACAAATGTTAATATGAGGAACTGATTTGACTGCAATGAGACGCCAACCTGTAGGACTGGAGAATGTCAATGATGCCGATGTAGATCAGCAACCTCTCTCCTTTAGAATTGCGAGATGGAATCCCGCCCATGCTGGGAAGACAAGGCCAGAGACAATAATAACAGATCATTTAATTTTATGCCCCCATCACAGATTACACTTCAAATTCTGCTCTGCTTGCCGAGACTCACTGATCTTCTGAATCCAAAGCCCCCTTCCCTCGAGCCTCCCCCTGAATGGACTCCATGGCTGTACAGTACAGACTTTTCTGGGCTTGTGGCCGGGGCTGATCTGGGGTTACAGCTCCCTCCGACCCCCCACTGTCCCCCGAAGTGCCCCCACCACGCTCCCGCTCTCGACTGGCCTGGTCCATGTTGTGGATGCCCATTAACAGGCTATAATCCATGATCTTGAAACTCTGCAAAAGCTACATGAAACACACAAATACTAAGTACTGAGTTAAGTTGGCATGGCCATCAATAGAAGAGATCCCTTGTGTCTCAACAAGATACATATGGTATGAAATAAATTAATAAAATTTAAAAAATTCCAATATTTTGCATATGTCACTGTCAAAAACTGGATGCCACATCATCCATGAGCAGTTTTTGTGTTTTCAAGACAAGGACCATTAGTTAACCACTTGAATTTGTTTTTCTAAGATACAATTAAACACATTTTATAGTGGAGGACAGTAAAAGACTAAAAGAGGTGCATTCTCACTAGACAAAAATGTTGATTGGGCCAGTTGGATGTTTCCCATTTTTGATAGGACCTCTATGATTCGTCCCAGTGAAACAATTTCATATTATCACAATGACAGAACTGCTGCCAACAACAAAATTAGAATGAGATACACACAAGCAACATAAACAGCCCATCAGACAACTCGCACAATGGTAGACACACAATCAAAAGAACAAATCGACACAGAGCGGTCACAGCAATTGTGATAGCGGAGAACATAATACATGAGTGGAGACAAGTCACTTAAGTATGCAGAAGAGGCAAAGCTACAGTGACTGCAAAGCAACCATAAACATAGATAAGCCTCTGATGGAAAGTGTATTTTGATGAATAAATGGATAAACACTATGTCTAAAATAATGACATCCCAATTTAACTGCAGTGATAAATTCCGCCAGCCTGTTCCATCGTTAGAAAAGGTATCATCCCTTAAAGTAAACAAAGTATTAGTTTACTTGTGTCATGCAAGCTTGAGTCATCTCGTGATGATCATTCAACTGCCAGCAGGGGTGGAGCTCAACATTAACCAACAAACAACACCGTCGAACAATACTGACTAATTGCCTTAGGAGACACTGAAAATAATAGATGCCACTGCGATAAAAGACTAACAGCAAAAACTACTGTTTTTGTTTCCAAGAAAGTTATCGCACCTGCTGCTTAGCCTGTCAAACTGCCTGCAAAATATCTAAAAAAAGAATATGGGTTTTCTATACATTTGTTGGTACCCCATAGTACAAAAACATAATAAACAATGATAACGTAGTATAGCAGTGTAGAATCTGAGCTTGTACAGGAATTTGAATACACTTGTATATTGCAATAACACACACAAATGTGTCCTGTAATTCCATGTGGGCTGAGAGGCTTAAATGCATGATACTTGAATACAAAATCAATCAGTCAATGAAAAACAAGTGTCTCTGTGACTCACCAAGCAGTCCCTCTGTATAGTCTTGCACAAGGCATTGTAGTTGTCCGCTTCCAGCAGCAGGCCATCAGGCAAGTCCTGGATAAAGTCCAGGTCTTTGTGAGTGGGAACGGCCTTCTCTCTCTCCTTAGGGGAAGCTCGTCTCTTATAGGTGGAGCCCTTCAGGTCGTATTTGAGGTGCATGGGGATGGTCCGAGGCAGAAGATTGTTCATCACTACAATACGGATGTTCTTGCCCCCTGCCTGAACGCAATAGAGTCCATAGAACTTGGGTAGCAGAGTGCGTTTGTTTTGGTTTATATTCTGGAAGAGATGGAGGAATATGGAAAAAACAAATATGTGACACACTTAAATTAGAACAAAATGATTAGAGCACCCACTCATTTAAGCCTCCTGCTCTCATGGTAAATATAGTTACACTCCCACTTTCTGTCACAGTCATTCGCCAGGCTCACCATGAAGTATCCAGGCAGGAGCTTCTGGAGGAACTCTGCCTCTTTGTGTTGAACAGTCTTGATGATGAACTCATCATCACTAGACACATAGAAGATGGATCCACTGGCTCCGGGGTTGGACAGCTCGATCAGTGGTTCGTTACACAGAGAATACTTCAAAAGGAAGAGGAGTCCATGTTAGTATCCCATTAAAACAGAGCAAACATGTTGGCTTATGCAGAACTCGTAACTGGGGGGTTGGAAAGCCCTAGGGGATTGCAAGGAGGCTGTAAGAAGGATGTTAAAATAAGTTCATATGAGATAAAAGCACACAAATAATGTTTGAGGTTTTCTTTAATTAGTGCATAAAAATGGTACCACATCTCAGTCACTTGACAAAACAACAACAGACTTCTGACAGTGACTCCTGAAGCACCAAGTTACTTTTTTGGCGTAGTTGGACTACAGAGACATGAAAAGATTTTAAATCAGAGAGTGTGAAATTCCAAAATGCTGATATTAAAAAATAGCCAGCAAAGAATGAGCAAAAACCCAAAACCAGGAAATATGACAAGCACTTGGCTTAAGGCTACTCTCAGACCTGTGAGGAACAATTTGTGCCCATGTGTTGGCAAACAAACACCTTAAAGCTTCCAAATTCCTGAAGAACACGCAAACTTGACATGCGTTTTATTAATGAAAACTACAGGAGCTACATGGTCAAAAATCTGTCTTACAGAAAGCCCTTATGGTGAATGAGCAAGCCCTTCATGCCTCATCCATTATCTATCATTGGATTGCCAAAACTGGGAAGCCTCCCAATTTAGATGACAGTTTTCATCCCCAAAAGGGAAACAACTGAACTAAACCATTCTACAACAGAAATACAGTAACACTGATTTAAGCCATATAAACAGCAGTTCTTGTAAACATGGCAGAGTGTGTGTTTGGTGTAAATACAGACCATGTAGTCATCTGGCCGGATGCCAAAGAGTTCCCTGAAGTATCGAAAGGCAATAGGAGCATAGGTCTTAAAGCGAAAGTCACTGTAGTGATGAGCAGGAGTCAGGTTACTGCCTTCGCTGAAAACACATGAGAGAGAGAGAGACAGAGAGGCCATTAACACATTACATTCAACCAAATGAATTCACCCCGTTTATTCATCTACGACTTCTGTTACCAACCTGGGGAAGAAGATGCTTTCGACCACCACAAAGTCCTGCATAAGAACATCCCTTTCTGCCTTTTGGCTTAAGCTGCCAACTGTGTGAGCGATGCCCAACATGATGGCGCCTTTTAGGGCAGACGATGTGGTCTACAGAGGTCAGAGAGAAGAAGATAGTAAGTACTTGAAAACATGTTCCCCCTGTGACTTCTGCTGTTGACTTCTGCTGGTCAGGGTGTCACAAAAACCCCACTGGTGTCACTGACCCCACCCCACCCCGATCTAACCTTCTTATAGGTGGTCTCTCCTGTGGTGGTCTCAACGCCCCGGTGTCCAATGGTCTTCTTCATGCTCTGAGTTGTACCTGAAGAGCCAGGCATCTGAGGAGAGACAAAAACAATTGTGGCTTGTTGGTTTCTTTACTGGTGTAACAAACATAAAACAACCCCTTAAATTCCACAGAAACCTAAGTATGAACTTTGGGTGACTGACATCTCAAGCTGAATGCTGGCTTGAACTGTCCTGAAACCTGTTTTCCTTCCCTCCACTATTTACATTACCTGGGGCTGTACATAACGCAGAGATGTTTTGTCAATTAAGTGTGACAATTTCCAGAGTCCTTACCTCTGCAGGGGCCATTTTTCGGATGCCACTCGTCCCTAAAGGCAGAAAACCAAGTTCAATTGGGATTTATAACATGAGGAAGACACTGACTAAAAGGAAGAACACTAAAGCCTTAAGGAGCCTCTAGATTCCTTGTTCATACTGGACTTCATGATACCCATGTAAATGTAAACCTGTGCAGTCAGTGTGAAGTTGATGCATGAAATCATCATCAAGACTTTAAGTTGGCAGCTTTTAACATGGAAGAATTTGTTAATGGCTGCTGGTTAATTAGCACGGGCTATTTCCAGCATTGGCTGATGACTACAAGGGCAACGTTGAGCCCAAACCTAAATGTGGCCGCAGCTACTGACTGCTGCCCTTGATACACCAGCTTTGTGTGAACTGGAACTACTTCTCCCCTGAGCTTGCTGCTCCAGATTCATCTGGTCCATAAGGATGTGTGTCTACAGTCACCTCCTCCTTTCACAAAAAGTACAATTTCTAGCTCTTTCTGTAACAGCCTACTTTGGGTCTCACAGTAACTTTGCTTTTGTAGTTGTGATTAACTCCAGTATGCTAACATTATGACTAAATAATGTTTGGTAAATTAAGCTATTCAGCAAACTCAACTGATCATTATGGGAGATGTAACTTGTAGGCTCAATGCAAAGAGCTATTGAGGTGTGTAAAATGTACTGTCTTGCTAACCAAAGATAAGAACTGAAATTATAATACACGAACTAGACACATGGGTCTGGGTAAGCATGATAATGGCACCAGCACACAGCAGTTTTGTATGACAGGCATACAGCTGAAATAAAAGAAATACTCAACATGATTTCCTGTGTCCTTACATAAACTCGCCCACTCTGCAAGCACCTCTAGCCTGTAACCAATGGCAACATCTACTTCAATGCTGCAGTGCCACAGGGTCAATATATACAAAAAGATGGAAGATTATACACTTGTAGTAACAAACCTGTGTGTGAAAATGAATCCACGCCCAGCAAATTTGATCCAGGCAGTGCACAGTAAGTGGACACTTACTGAAAGGCAGGAGTGTTAATGATAAGGCAGAATCCCTGAAACGCCATGCATCTCTTCTAAACAGGGACACATGGCAATCCTCCGGGAAACAATGCACATCATTCTGCCCACATTCCCTCTCATTATGTAAAACGACACACCATATCATCACATGCAGTTTCTGCTCACGCACACAGAAAGACTCACACACAACCATGCGAGTACCTCGCTGCAATGCTCTCCTCCAGAACTGAGTCCTAATATCTGTGGAGCAGGACATGGTCAGCCTAAACGGTATAACCTGGTAAAGGAGCAACACTGAACAAATATATAGTTCTGATGTTTACTGTATATAGCTGTACAAGATTCATCTGGAGCTGAAAAATTGATCAGCAACTATTTTGATAATCAACTAATGATTTCAGTCATTTTTTAAGCAAAAATAAGAAATTGTTATGGTTCCAGCTTCTTAAATTTAAGTCTTCTGAAATGTTTCTCAATGTAGAACTAGATAATTACACACACCGTGCAGCAGTTTAGGGGAAGGAATAACCCAACCCAATTACTTAACAATGACTTAAGCTTGTCAGTGACAGGCCTTACGACAATAGGCAAACCATCTGTTCCACCCTGTATACTAAACTCTTTGCCAGTTCACATGTAGCCAGCAGCCTGAATAAGGCAATAATATGGGACACGCACACACTCCTAACATCATTTTCTGCCTATGCAGGCTCCATAAATATACTGGTTCTTGGCAGAATAAGAAACAAGGCCAATAAGGGCTAGTTACTGATCCCAAATTGTGTTACTGTCACTCAAGTGTCTGAGAGTGTGTGTTTGACAGAATGCTGTATCTTGTTATTATACAGTCTGAGGTTCTCCGCCATGTGGGAAGCACAAGACTGCTTTGGAGCCACTATATTTATTCACTGATTCAGACTGGGTGGCTACCAGTAGAAGAGCAGCTCCTCTGTACACAGGGAAGCTAATAAGTGACGCACAACTAAATGGATTAGCCAGTTGCAACATGGCCATCATCTGTCCTGTTCTCAGAAAATAAGACACCTCTCTTGACAGAACTTGAACTGCACACCACCCATCTGTATCTGTGAGACTCTGGACAAATCTTTCATCAACTGAACGGAGACAGCAGAATGAAAGAAGCCTGTTAATTAAACTAGATAGGCATGCCAAGCTTGTGTCATTGGTTAAAATAACATAATAAATCAATAAGGTCAATATCTGTTTCGTTAATAACGTCACATCACATCAACTCTGAAACACTGGAAAGTAACTGAAATGGGGCTAGTGTTGAAAGTGCCAAATGGAGAGCGCATTTGGTTGCTAACTTTACCACAAACCTGGGAAGACAGACAGAGGAAAAGGAGGGGTGTAACGGGCGAGGAAGGACAGGGGAGAGTAGTTTCCTACAGATAGACAGACGCATTTGAAACAGCAGCCACTTACTGAACAATACATTCATTAAATATCATATATCCCCTGCGTCCCGCTATCTCAGTATCATAAGACACCGTGAAACATTAACCAAATAACCGGCTTGATACAGCAACCATTTAAGCCAACGTGGTCCCGGGATGTTTTCCCTTTAAATGTTTTTAAATTAAACACATTAAATAATTCGATATGAATACAGACGTTAACTAAAGCTTTGTGTAATCAACAACAACAACTAAGGGTTATCAACTAGGCAGCTAAACAAGCTATTAGCCATTGCTTGCTTCATTTGTTGGGTTGAAAGCATCGATGCTAACTAGCTTAACTGGCTAACCAGGCTTTAATAACGCGATAGTCGCGGAATCACACGATTTTCATTGCCATAAAATGTTACAAAGTTCTGTTTGCAAGTTCATTAAAGGCAAAGAATGGGGAAGATTTGGCTACTATGTACCTGTCGGGGCTGTTGATCCCGAGTCTGCTGTCCCAGCAGTCGCCATTACGATTTGACTGTTCTCATCACAGACAGCGCCGACGGTTGAGTTCTGATGTCCGTGTCGCAGCAGCACCACAGCGCCTCCAGCGGACAGAAGTAGAACCGTTTAAGTTTCAGTTTACTGTACTAATACACAGAACCATTTGGTGTCGCCCTTTACATCGTTTAAAAGCGTAGCACAACATTAAACAAGTGTTTTTAAATAGCGTTGAATATATTATTAACAATGGTATGTTTTATTTATTTAAAAAAATAATCTTACTGATTATGGACTATGATTTCCAGCAATTTCTGAAAAATCTCCATATTTGTGGAAATTTTCACAAGAGCAATAAAAATCTCAATTGTTCGTATTAATGACAGAAAAGGACACTGTCGTCTGTTATGCTTCAGTTAGTTTTGTTTATCCTGTGTCATGCTTCGCTTTTAATAAGTTTTATTTATCAAGTTTGTAGTATTTTATTTCTTTTTAGGCTATTTCTTTAGTCTTTGCATGTCCTTTTATGTTGGGTTGAATCTGCCGGTATGTGTATGTTGTTAATGAAAGAATAAAATCTCCTTAAACCAAAAAAAAATTGTTTTATTGATGTTTTGTAACAAACCTTGATCTACATTTGACACTTTTAAATGGGCAAGATTTGACAAGAAGTTTTATTTTAATGTTTTAGTGTTAGAATTATTTTAATAATTTAGTGTTAGTCCCGTAGGGAACAACTGGTAGTATGAAACTTACTTTTGGCCTCTGTTAAAATGCAACTTAATGTCTTTTAATACCCACCTAAATGATTCCCTTTCCTGAGTTATTTGTGTTCAACACATTTACATTCAGTTGCCAAAAAATCCATTCAAGTTTTAATAGTGTAACCGTACCAGGCACACTGGTTAAACTAAAATAGCCTTGCATGTAAGAAGACAGTAAATCACATGAAAAGTACATTTAAAAAGTTTTTATTACAGCTGTTATAGATATGACCTTAACCACAAAACCATATATAAAGATGATAACTAATCTTGTAGTGCCAGAGGAATAAAAACAATGCATTCATAATCAAATATGTAAAGAGCAGCCTATAAAATAGTGGTAAAGTGACACAGGCAACAGTCTGTTTTACAAACTAAGCATTTAACAATGTTTGTGTTTCTTTATAAATGTATGCATTTCATGTGGTCTCAAATCAAACTATGCTAATAACAACAGAATTAGATGGAGCTAGTATTTGGTCCACATTTGTAATATTCTTACAGACCTCTAATTGGTCCTGTTCAGTAACTGTGAGTCACCTCTGCAGCTAGCTTGCCATTTCTCTAAATGGCCCGTTGCCAGGAGGATCATAAGGGTTTAGGCATAAGGACACTTTTTCTTCTTGTTTTGGGGTAAGACTTTGGTTGCTTTGGTGATGGCATCCATGAGAATTTTGGAGATACACTGTGGAGCCTCTTGAGAAGGCATGTGGCAACAGCGGCGGACAGCTGGTGGATAGGTCTTTCCTTTCAAACACAGGTTCCCTGACATTTCCTCAAGCTGATTTCATGAGAAAAGGGCCAGAAAAGGAGAAATTACATGAAAAAAATAGTACATTTTGGTTAATAGCTCCTAAACTTTCATTTTCAAATGTTGAAGTTATTTTTTTCCAAACCCAAACTTTTGTCTTTATTTCTCTTACAAGATTTTGTACAGCCTTACGTCCTTTTTTTAACTTACCTTTTGCGCAAAACAAAGGGTCTTGTCTTGTTCAGATATAGGCAGGCAGCATTGTTTCACATATCTCTTGAGAGGAAATCCAACAACGAACCTAAAACATAGTCACATCGTTGATACCACTACTACAACATTGCTCACAGTCTGTGCACACAGATCAGAAACAACATTGATAATAAAGAATATCCTGTAGATAAGTGGTGTCATCACATTTAAGGTAAGATATATTTCAGCATATTAGGCTGCTTGAGAGTCATTTATTTTCTGTTACAAAAGAAAAGACAAAAAAGCATCAAAAGAAAGGGAAAGAAAACAGAAATTGTACAAACAAAAAAAGAGAATGGAGACAAACAGAAAAACACATCCAGTGACAGTGAAGTACTGTCTTACTTGTTCTTGATGATCTTCTGTGTGTTACAGATTTTAAGCAGTGAGAGCTCTTCAGTGGTGGAGGTCATATTATAATGTGGGTCGGGAGAAGCATTTTGGAAACAGTTGTATCGTTCATTTCCCCCCTCACCCTTGCAACAGTGGAAATCCTCCTC
This sequence comes from Lepomis macrochirus, assembly GCA_024633595.2. Taxonomy (NCBI): domain Eukaryota; kingdom Metazoa; phylum Chordata; class Actinopteri; order Centrarchiformes; family Centrarchidae; genus Lepomis; species Lepomis macrochirus. The sequence continues at coordinate 17,153,199 of JALXJV020000015.1, forward strand.
TTTGCCGTTCTCGCCCAAGCAAAACCTGTTAAGCTCGTCACGCCACTAAATTACAAAAGGAGAAAAGACATGAGACAGTATCAACAATGACTAAATTGAGCAAAATGTTTATGTTTGTAGGTTTCTTGCTTTACCTTCAGATCAGCACAGTTGAGCACACCCTGTTTCTTTTTGCAGCACTGTTTGAATGCTTTTTCAATGCGATTAATGGCCTTTGCCTGATGAGCCAGCCATTCGTAGTCTAAACCTGGCAGGCACTTGACAGTATAGAGGGGGCGTAGCTTCTGGTTGCCACACAGTGATTCAATGGTATCTGCAGTAGGTCGTCCAGGAGGAAAGGTGATGTCAACTTTCTTGGGAGCAGATGGCTTGTTCACCGTTCCTGTCCTGATTACTCTGACAATCGGCACAGCCGTCACTGTCCTGTAAAGTATGAGGCATACCTGTAAACCATGTGGGTTTTTCAATGTGAATTTCTTAAATAATACTTCTCTGTAATGTCTCTTCAAATTGCTTTCTTTCCTTTGTCTTAAAGGATAAGGTTGATGTTAACCTATATTTGGGTTATTGTCAAATCCTATAAAATCAACAAAACCAATGCATGCAGATGAGTAAATTGTGCATTTGGTGGGGAATATTTTCAGCAGTGGTTTACAGATTTGATTCTCAAGTGAGTATTTAAAGCACCAGGAACATGTCATGTAAAGAAGGAACATGCCATGCACTGCAACAGCGTGGATCTTGGGTATGTTTTTAATATTTTTTGGACAAAAAAAAGGTTCTTAGTGAGACATTTTGCCAGGCATAGTCTAGAAGGCATTTGCAATAACAGCTGCTGAACATATTAAAAGCTTCTATAGTAACTGATTTCGGGTTTGGTCCTCTGCATAAGAGCATAAATAGTGTTACATTTCATTCAGCAACAGCTAAGTTGGTCTAAGACAAATGTAGAACCCAAATTATTACTGTTGAATTTCATTGATTTTGATTATATTTAATTTGAGATGCTACTTAACAAAGACTTGACAGTCAATATCATCAGCTTTATTAGTGCTTGTTTTATTTCTATGCATACCTCTGACAATTGTTCGGGTCAAAGTTGAAGTTGGCGGTAAAGGGAAGCGGTTGCACCGGCAGGATCTCTGTTGGCTCGTAGTTTGGGTTTGGAGCATTTTTGTGAAAGCAGTTCAGTCGTTCACTGCCTCTTCGTTCGCAGCAGCTATAAAGACGATCCTTTACACTTGAGTCCTCCTCACAGAAGGACTCAACAGACAGCTCCCACTGTAGTAGGCAAACAAATAAAAACCTTTACTACTGACATAAAGTCTGCATGCCTGAGGCCTTATGCTGAGTAAATAGGCCACCCACAACAAGATACACTTGTCCAAAACTGAAAAACAAGCATGGCAAATGGAAGGCAAAAAGATTAAGGTAATGCTTTATTCAATTTGGGACAGGTTTGTTGCTTGCCCTCAGACAGTTCCACTTGTGCTCTTGCCAAGGCCTGTCTGTTACGTCAGGCTGGACTGCATGTAATGGGCTTATCGACTGGAAGCGCCCAAGACTTTCAACTTTGTTTCAATAAAGGTAGTACCATCATCTCAGCAATGTGAAGATTGACTTGTGCCCTTTAAATATTTAGGGTAATAAAGACAAAGAAGTTTGGTATGACACTAGACCTACTACTTTACAGCTACTGTCTATGACAGCCTGTTTCCACTTGAGGTATGAAGTGGATAATTTTGGGTTTTAACATGAAATCATATTGGTATGGGATCCAATTTGATCTCCACAGTGCATAATGTAATCAGGTTTTTCATCATTTCCCACTGCTTCTTGAGAAATAAATTATGAGACTAAAGAGAAGAAATACATAAAGGAAGAAGTGGAATAAACCAACAAGAGTAGAACTAGTGTGAGAAAACAGAGTAAAAAATAGCTGAACTGGTTGTAGGAGCTGTTATTTAACTCACTGCCTGTGTAGCGCAACACAGCACCACGTCCCTCTCCCACGTCTGGTTCCCATTACAGCATGCACTAAACCATGACTCTGCCTTATTGACAGCACTGGCTTTTCGCCTCTGTTGGCCAAAACCAGATTTTGGAAAGTAAGAGTCTGGGTATTGGGGACGATGCTCTCCATGGAGACAGATGGCTTGGATATTGTCAGATGTTGGTCGGCCAAGGGGGAACTGAACGGGATAGTCCAGCATGGGAGGAACACGAAAGGTACGGGGCACTGGTGGACCTTCGAGGAAAAGACAAAAGTCTTTCTGTTATTTGATACTGTTCCAGCAGTAGGTAGCACAGATGAGGTAAATTAAAACTTAAAAGCTCATTCTACTGTGTGTGTGTGAAAAATGTTGTGTATTCTTTGAGAAGAATCAGTGAAGCATTCCTTAAATCTCAAACTCAAGCCCTAAACCTAAAATAGCCTCTTGAAAAAGTGACAGCTGGTCAGATGCCACTCTGAACATCTGAGACTGTAATTGGTCCTTGCAGAGATACTGCAATAGTTTAGGAATACACGCACCTTGCATGAGTTTGTCAAGGTCAAAGGTGACATCACGCAGCTCACCTGGAATATTGCATACACAAAGAGAGAGAGAGGCAGAAGGCCAGACAATGTTATGCATCTCTTTGTTGGTTTGCTTTAATGCACAAATTACATTGAGAGACAACCAGTGGTGGACGAAGTATTCCTTTACTATACGTAAAGTAATAGTGACAATACCACAGTGTAAAAATACTCCATTACAAGTAAAGATCTTGCATTTAAAACATTACTTAAGTAAAAGTTTTGAAGTATGCTATTATAAATAATGTACTCACAGTTTAAAGGTAAGTACTCATTATACTGTTATTGTTGCATAATTAAATATAACACATAATATATTATTATGATTTTAATGTTGGTTGAGGTTGAGCTAATTTTCAGTTTTTCTATCCTAGCCATTTGTTAGTTTCATCAAGGCTACTTTATGTCACTTCAGTAAAGTCAGGGGGGCTCACAGCCATCATTAGTGTTATTTTTTCAAACTTTTGGAAAGCTCTCTCCAGAGCCACAGACAAAACAGCCATTTTCAAAGGATAAGTAGTACTTCTTGCGTATTCTTTGAGTAAAATCAGTGAGGTACTCCTTAAATATCAAACTCAAGTCCTGAACATAAAATAGCCTCTTGAAGTAGGCCTAGTGACTGCTGACCAGATGCTTCCCTGAACATCTGAAACTGTAATTGGTCCTTGCAGAGATACTGCACTAGTATGTGAATACACTCACCTTGCATGAAAAGGTCAAAGGTGACATCACGCTGCTCCTCTGGAAAATTGCACACACATAGAGAGAGAGAGAGAGAGAGGCAGAAAGCCAGACAAAAAAATGCATCTCTGTGTTGGTTTGCTTTAATTACACTGAGAGACAGCCAGTGGTAGAAGAAGTATTCCTTTACTGTAAGCAAAGTAATAGCGGCAATAACACAGTGTAAAAATACTCCATTACAAGTAAAGGTCCTGCATATAAAATGTTACTTAGAAAAAAGTTTGGAAGTATGCTATTATCAGAAATGTACTCATAGTGTAAAGCTAAGTACTCATTATACAATCACTGTTGCCATTTGTAAGTTTCATCTAGGCTATTAAAATGCATCATTATGAAAGCAGCCAACTACGAAATAAGTGTAGCAAATTATTAAATTACTTTCCTCAAACATTTAGTGAAGTAAAACCATAGCATAAAAACATTCGTTAAGCACAAGTAGCTGAAAAATGTACGCCTATAAAGTAAGAACTACTGTTACATTCCACCAGCTCAGACGAACAAAAATGGAGCCCGAGCATCAGCCAAGAAGCAAACAAACAACAATTTCTGAATCAACAACAAAAAGAAGGGGGGAATAACAGTACTAACCAGCGGTTGCTGAGCACAGTAAAACCAAGACAACTGCGGTGGAGCAGACTAGAGCCCGAGACGACCCCATTGCAAAGTTGGCAGAGTCCGTCTGGTGGCCTACTGTTGGTCACGATGACGCTGAATCTTTTCTGGCAGAGTGAAGTGAGCAGAGTCCGGCCAGGAAAACACGCTCAGCGGGGCAGTGCTCAGGCAGGCCCGTTTCATACAACGGTGGCTATCGTGTGTCCGTCTGTTAAGAGCGAAACGCGCAACCGGGTTATTCCGGGCAAATCGTTTTTATGGTTGTTGTCGGGTTCAGGGAGTGATGGGTGCGGTGAGGAAAAGAGGGAGTTTTTCTACATGACTCAACCGCGGTGAAGTTAGTTTTAAGTTGGAAATTCGACAGACATTCACCCAGGATCCAGTGACGGCTTCTTACTCAGGTCACCCAGTGACGGTTGTATAAGTGCGGTTAGCTCACCTCTGATTGCTCGCTTTTATCCAACGGGGGTTAGCTTAGGGACCATCAATAAATTACAATTGTGAAAACAGTATTATGGGAGCATCATCATTTTTTTCAATAGCTTCCAAGTCATGTGACGCAGGGACTTCAAACCAATGCCTAATTGTAGTACTACACTGGGCAAATGAGACACACCCCTTCATATTTGATTTGAGTGCATATTCGAATTTATATGAATATTTATTCATAATTTATGGAAAATAATGCCTTTTTTCAATAGCTTCCAAGTCATGTGACATAGGGACTTCAAACCAATACCGAATTGTTGTAATACACTAGGCAAATCAGACACACCTCTTCATTTTAGATTTGAGTACACATTTTATTTTATATTAATATTTATTAATAATTTATGGAAAATTATGCTTTTTTTCAATAGCTTCCATGTAATGTGACCTACAGACTTCAAACCAATACCGAATTATTGTACTACACTAGAAGAATCAGACACACCTCTTCATTTTAGATTTTAGTGCATATTTTATTTTTATATTAATATTTATTAATAATTTATGGAAAATTATGCTTTTTTTTTCAATAGCTTCCATGTCATGTGACCTACCAACTCCAATCAATGCCGAATGAATGTACTTGACTAGGCAAATCAGACACACCTTTCTATTTTAGATCACTGGGTGACCTAGTGTAGTACTACAATTCGGCATTGGTTTGAGGTCCCTATGTCACATGACTTGGAAGCTATTGGGAAAAAGCATTATTTTCCATAAATTATGAATGAATATTAATATAAATTTGAATATGCTCTCAAATCAAATATGAAGGGTGTGTCTCATTTGCCTAGTGTAGTACTACAATTCGGCATTGTTTTGGAGTCCCTGTGTCACATGACTTGGAAGCTATTGAAAAAAAATAATTATTTTCCATAAATTATGAATAAATATTAATATAAAATAAAAAATGCAGTCAAATCAAATATGAAGGGGTGTGTTTCATTTGCCCAGTGTAGTACTAAAATTCAGCATTAGTTTGAAGTCCCTGTGTCACATGATTTGGAAGCTATTGAAAAAAAGGCATTATTTTCCATAAATTATGAATAAATATTAATATAAATTTGAATATGCTCTCAAATCAAATATGAAGGGGTGTGTCTCATTTGCCTAGTGTAGTACTACAATTCGGCATTGTTTTGGAGTCCCTGTGTCACATGACTTGAAGCTATTGAAAAAAATTATTATTTTCCATAAATTATGAATAAATATTAATATAAAATAAAAAATGCAGTCAAATCAAATATGAAGGGGTGTGTTTCATTTGCCCAGTGTAGTACTAAAATTCAGCATTAGTTTGAAGTCCCTGTGTCACATGATTTGGAAGCTATTGAAAAAAAGGCATTATTTTCCATAAATTATGAATAAATATTAATATAAATTTGAATATGCTCTCAAATCAAATATGAAGGGGTGTGTCTCATTTGCCTAGTGTAGTACTACAATTCGGCATTGTTTTGGAGTCCCTGTGTCACATGACGTGGAAGCTATTGAAAAAAAATAATTATTTTCCATAAATTATGAATAAATATTAATATAAAATAAAAAATGCAGTCAAATCAAATATGAAGGGGTGTGTTTCATTTGCCCAGTGTAGTACTAAAATTCAGCATTAGTTTGAAGTCCCTGTGTCACATGATTTGGAAGCTATTGAAAAAAAGGCATTATTTTCCATAAATTATGAATAAATATTAATATAAAATAAAATATATACTCAAATCAAATATGAAGGGGTGTGTCTCATTTTCCCAGTGTAGTACTATAATTCGGCATTGGTTTGAAGTCCCTGTGTCACATGACATGAAAGCTATTGAAAAAAAAAAGATGATTCTCCCATAATACTGTTTTCACAATTGTAATTTATTGATGGTCCTTAAGCTAAAGGTTAAAAGAGAGCAATCGGAGGTGAGCTAACAACCGTCACTGGGTGACCTGAGTAAGAAGCCGTCACTGGATCCTGGGTGAATGTCTGTCGAATATCCAAAAAAACTAACTTCACCGCGGTCATGACTCATGGCTGCTCCGTTTAAAATCCTGGGTGCTGGTAGGATGTTTTAAATTTGGTCTGGCCTTAAGCAAGGACGATACTTACCGCGTCAGTGAGAACGCGAGGGTCCGCGTGACGAAAAAATCGTCATCAGAGGGGATAAGCGTAGAGTCTATGCGGACGTCCGCGTGCTTCCCGTTTTTTTTCACTAGGTACTCCTGTGTTATTTTAAATTAAGGCTTTAGACAATTAGCTCCTCACTCATCTCCACCAGTAACCTCTATTGGCTGAGACTGTCAGCAGTTCTTGCTGAAACAGATAAGCAAGTCAGTGCTGCAGGGTTGGACTAATTGCAGGGATTTGTCACATAGTTAGGCCAATTAAAAATTAATTTTTTTTAATTTTTGTTTTAGCAAATTTTGCATGTTGACTTCTACAAATTGTAATTATTCAGTAAATGGACTGTATCTGTGGGTATGGTTACTTGCAATATCCAATTTAAAAACAATAATGACAATAATCTTTTTCCAAAATCTGCTATTTTATTCTGCACTGTTATCAAGGTTGTAAGTGCCCTGGTGTAATGCAAACATATTTATATATCTATATCCTTTTTCAAGGCTACACTCTTAAAACTGCTGGGTTAAAAATAACCCATTTTGGGTTATTTTTGTAACCCAGTGCTGGGTAAAATATGGACCGACCCAGCGCTGGGTTGTTATAACCCAGCCAGGTTGGTTTATTGGTTTGACCCAGCATGTTGGGTTATGTTTTGTACCCAAAAATTGGGTTGACCCTACCCAAAACTGGGTTGAAAAAATACAACCCAAATTCTGGGTTATCAGTATCACCATGGTTTAAAATTACATATTCTATTTTGGTTTACTTCTGCATCAACAAATTTATCAATAATAAATTATGAAGTGAAGAAACAATCATACAAGCACATAATGTCCCAGCCATTCATTTATTATCTGAGCAAAGACAAAATGTCAAGTTAACAAATACATTCATTATTAAACTTTTTTTTGTCCTTTTTTCAGCTCTGCTATAATTGCAAGTAAAAAAAATGGACAAATACATTGTACATTAGCAAATACATTTCTTATTCAACTTTCTTTTTTAATACAAAACCGATATAATACTAAGTGCTATAATCGCCAGTAAAACATGTTGGGGCAAATACATTACACATTTAAGCAAGTTTACTTTTCTTTGTATACATCTATGTACACATCACAACAATTGGAACCACTGAACAGACTTTGAAATCTTAAACATTTTTAGGTCAGTCAGCAAAATGTGATCATTACATCACAGCAAATTGGGCTCTCATTAATTTTACTGCATTTGATTCATTGCCTGGGATGCCAAAGACTGTCTGAACAAACTCCCAAACCTGTGCACATGCTTTTGGGTAGCTAACATCAAAACAAAAAATGCCTTGAAACAGACATCAACCGCACCTAAAAGAGAGGGCTGCTCCAAAGCTGTACCGCTTAGGACAACAAATGCTTGGGAACACTGATGATCCTCCTCCAGCATAAGGACATACTGGTACTTCGTTGTTGATCTGGTCAGGTAATCCACCATGTTCGTTCCAATCTAAAAACAACACAAGATTCAAACAGGTTATAAATCTTGTCATGTTGTCATCATGTTTCTAAATTCCTTCATTCAGGCTGAGAAATAGTTAAATAAATTCATATTTTTATGTTTGATTTTGTTAGTGCGTCAACAAGCTGAGCTCTGACATCGACACACTGGATAACACTGTGATGCTAAGGACGCTATGAAACGTATTAAACCTCTTCAGACAACCACCACCGTACTGAGTGACCAAAGAAGCCCAACTGAGTCCCTCGTTGTGCCTTTTAAAGCACACGATGTAGCAGAGCACGCTAACCTTACATGATTCTGTGCTGAGGAGAGCAGCTGCTATGGCTAGATGCTGTTCCAGCGCTGCAACGCCATTAGGTTGTTTACATTCTGATTAAAGCCCCTCCAGTGTATTTTGACATTTCTATGATATTTCATATTTTTCTGAGTCACTTCCTCACAATGTTGATTACCCACAGAGTTCGCCAAATATATTTTGACAAATAGCTTAATTTTGTGCTCAAAGTTGCAAAAGTTGCTTAGTTGTTAAAGCGGGTGGTGACGTATGACTATAGTAAATTCCATAAGTCATACGTCATTCTCCAAGCTTGCGTAGGCGCACTGTCACGCTCGTTAGAAAACTGTCAGGCCTCGTTAAGTCATAGCATCAAACTGATGAACATCGTTGTGAGCTAGCTAACCAATTTATCATGTTCTTTACAAAAACGCGTCGCACTTCCACCTGCCACCGTCTTATATACAGTCTGTAACATGCCTTTTACCGACGGCCGTTTTACCAATGCATGGGTGGAGACACCCCCCACACCCGCAGTAAAGTAAGTGCACCATAAAATGTAGTGGGAGTTATCGTGTGCAGTGCTGACAGGACCATCGACTGTATGATTGATAACAGCTGATACGCGTACATTAGTTTCTATCATGACTAAGTTATAGCTGCTCCTGCCAGACAGTAGTTTAGGTTAGTGTACTAAACTTTACAGTGTAGCGATGTTAACACAGCATGTTGTTAATGAACACTCCAGCCGGTCAGTTTTTGGTTGTCATGGTAATGTTACGTCCAACTGTTAACCACACCCCCATTCTCTGTTTGAGAAAGAACGTTCGCCAAAAACGGCCGTTAAAACTGGCAGGAGGGTGGGGCTTTAAGTAGCTTTCTTTTTAGATGCGAACATAGCGGGGGCTGTGGGGCTTCAGTTGAAAAAGGTGACGTCTAATGTAGCAGAGTGTATTTTCCAAACTGACCAACACAGTAAATAATACTTTGGAACAAGATATTAAAAAGGACTCACAGGCTGGATGTCCATGAAGGCCTTGGGAATCTCCAGGTTGCTGGGGCGGAACACTTTATTCGTCACTTTGTAAAGGGCAGTTGGGAGCAGCACTGGCAGCAGCTGTAACGCTACTTCACCTTGTTTGTCTGTAAAATAAAAATATCTGTCAAACGTCTTTCACATGAAACAGTTAACAATGATTAAATAATTGTTAAGTGCAATGGTCTTGCTAATGCTCTCTAATCAATAACCAATTTTTTAAAATGTAAATACCTGCTGTGAGTGAATCTATGTTGGTGAGAAGGTCAGCAGTCTTCTCCTTCCTAGCCATGCGAACTGAGAAATCCTGAGAAATCTAAGTACTAGAGATGACAAAGATGCAAAGGTGTAAGACACAAACAACAATTTATTGAGAAAGACTTAATGAAATGCAAGCTCACCATGCAAGGAGTGTCGACTAAACGCTGAAACTCCGCTATCGCTTGAATTGTTGTGGTTCCATTTGCCCGAATCCACTGCGCTCTGTGAATGGCAGTCTCCAGCATGTGTTGGCCAACCTGAGATGGCGGCCAGATGAGTTATAGTTGGTTCTGTAACATGCAGGAAAATGGATAAATACTAACAAGCAGTGATGGACTAAGACTATAGCTTCAGGTAATAATGGAGACTATCAGGTTGGAACAGTTAACTTTTAATGTGCTGTCACATAAATTTTTGTGATGAAACAGAAGGACCTCTTGCTGTACCTGGTAAAATGATTTGGGTATCATGTGGCACTTCGCATGCCGTGACGAAGCCTTTTCCGGATATTGCGTAGGCGCTCCTCTAGAAATCCTGTTGCCGGTTTATGTCTCCTCCCTGGGGAGAACCATGCATCCTGAAGTTTACAAAGTAAACAAAAAAACACATTAGGAATAGAACCAGCAGAAACCCTGAAATTAAGAGATGACAATAACTGTTACTTAATTTCATTGCCCCCACCCCACAAAAAGGTTTTAGTGTGTTAGAGTTAGAGAAAAGGATCATTCGGATTCTACCATTTTTCAGCTCAATCGGCCATGAGCGTTGACTGAGTCTTAAATAGTGCCAGTGACATTTACAGTGCTGCACATGGTTAGATTTAGATGTTACATTAGTTTATGAGTGCTGCTGTAAACTTTAATGTTGCTGCTCTGGAAACAACATTGAGTTGTATTTAAAATATTCAGTGCTAACCCTTTTCTGAATTTAAACCAACCAAGCAGAGAGGGGCCAAAGAGCGCATGTGGCTCGGGAGCCACAAGTTGCAGACCCCTGCTCTAGATGTCCCTCAAGCAACTTTTTTTAAGTTATGAAGAAATTTTAGCCGTGGTCCAAGAAGAGGGAATCAGGGAGGTCAAGCTATATCCGTCCAGAAGAACGAGTCTTGATCAATCTGTTGAGCTGCAAAACATAAAATGCTTTAATTCAGGGATCTTGCACCATTTCTAAAGTCAACTTTATTGCTTTTACGACTTTTTTAAGACCTCAACGACTATAACTTAAAAAATGTCCAGCAGATATTTATTACTTCACCATACAGGTTATTTTTTAGTTTCAGAGACTCATAAAGTGCCTTAAAATAATGATAATGATTTAAAATTAGTCCTAATTTTCACATCACTTCTGTTATGAAATTAAAAATAACAGACCCGGTGTGTCAGAAAAATCCTGAAATTCAAAAGGATTGAGGTGACACAGATTAATATGATCTCTGGAGGTCAAACTCTCCCTGAACTGGAGAATCAGCATTTGTAGGCTACTTGAGTACTTGACATAAAAATGGTTCTGACATGGAACTGTTGCACATTTCATCACTGCTGTAATATAATCACTGGAAGATGCATCATCGTGGGGCAACCTGGAATGTTAGTTTAAGTCTTTTTCTCTAAATAGCTGTGAAAAATAAAATATAAAATAGCTGAACTTGTGGAGAGATAATGAAAACACAGCACTGTCTTGCTCATAAAGCAAGTATCTCATCTGCCGCTGTGATAAACCATTTACAGTTCACAGATCTCAAAGAGTGCCGCGTCCGTTAACTCCCAAACTTTAGCAAGTTGGCAAGTTTTAGCTGTGGCTTGTTCTCGGGGGAATCTGTTCTTCACTGTGACGAACATCATGCTAACCGGCGGAGCTAATACAGCGATCAAAACCAACACAGCAGGCTATTGACATCAACAAAGCGTGCTTAAAAATATCCAGCGTGTCTGCACCCGCTTGTAACGTGACACCAGGTTACCGTAGGCTTACGGTAGCCTTAAATGGAAATTTTAATACCTACAGCAAATTTAAGACTATTTAACACCTTAATTACCCTGATCTTATTTTAAAAGTTTTTAACCTAAGTATTACATACCTTCAAATGTAGGAAGCCACTCAGCCAGGTTCCACTCCAAGAGTTTGTTCTTCACAAAATCATCGATCTATCAGAAATAAACAAAAACATTTTTAAGGCCACATATGATTGTGCACATATTATTATAGACTCAGAACAGTACATATGTGCAGGATCTATACCATTTTGATGAAAATAGCCCTAGAAGTGCCAAAACTCCATAACTAGCCTATATCACCATAAAATGTAATTTTGTGTGTTTAAATGCCAAACCCAAATGATGAATATTTATTCTGTTAGAATATCCTGTAAATAATTAAAATACCACCTAAATATAAATGTTAACAAGGTTAAATATGTGACGTTTTTATCAATATACTCAACACTGTATGTAGGAAACTGTAATTGCACATGTTCACATCCTTGCTACACACAATCAACCACCTACTAAGCAAACATTACAAACTGGCATCATTATGTCACAAGTTATCGATGAGAATAACATGAAATACTGACAAAACATGAGCCCTTATCAGCTAAACACATTAAAACAGAGTAACACCCTCCTGGAATGCACACCAGTGTTTTCCCAAACGTTCATTTATTTGTGGTGCCTGCCACAATATCAACGCCAACCGCCACAGATTGATTTGTTTTATTTTTACTAACGTTAAGCCTGTTTTAAATGATATTTGATTGCAGAGCTGTAGCGCAGCATGTCCTCTCGCTCGTCCTCTCTCTTTCTCACTCACCCGTCCACACAGTTAAAAAAAAGTTATTAGCAAGCATGTAAGGAGCCTAGCTAATAAGGACAGCTAACGTTAAGTTAATGTTCGAAAACACCTGGGTGGGTTTTCGAGGCTAGCACGCTGTAACGCTACATAGCTGGTAACGTTAGTCAATATCGCCTGCATGCGCAGGTCAGATATAACGATAGCTCTATTGGGGTTAACATTAATTTAGCTTTGAGAATTACAAATGTTAACGTTAGCCAACAACAGGCCAGCTAGCTTATCAACTACTTTACTGGGCGCCTTGTTTAATGACGCTACTCCAGCGATGCTCTTCTAGCATGGCTCGCATTGTATCCTTTACCTTCGTTGTTCATTTGGCTCTAATGCTAGGTATTTCCAAACACAACTCCTTTAACAAAACAAGTCGCATGGCGCCCAAAGCTAATGAGCTACCGAGCAAGGAGACGCTGCGACAGCCAGGGTGACTGCAGACCGCACTGTCAGTGAGAGGAGGCGGGGCTGAGTCACTGCAGCGCTGTGTGTGTGTGTGTGTGTGTGTGTGTGTGTGGGAGGGGGTCTTAACGGTTGTCAGGGAGAAATGCTATTTTCAGTTTTTAACAAATTCTTATCATTTTCGCGGGTTAGATGATTGTTCCTAAGTAAGTTACTCGCAAAAACATTTTTGAAGGGCGCCAAAAATTTCTCAAAAAACCTGGCTTAACACTAACCGAATTATCTCCTACCGGCATATTTTACGTTGATCTTTTACAAGGAAAAAAGAGAAATGTTAAATAAGGAGACAAATTAAAGTGGGGGAGAGATCACAGTAGTATTTTTTTTTTAAATTCAACTAATGATAAGGGGCACATATTTTAAAACGGCCAAAATTACTTTCATTGACTTTCTCCTGAAAAAGTAAAATTTTGCATTAAATGCACAACTAATCTAACAGACACAGCACAATCATAATTCAATCAAAACTACAAAAAGACATAATAAAGTCACAGCAAACCCAGCGGGAGATTAAATAAAGTTAACAAGGCGCTCCCCAGCATACGTCTATGCTCCCCGGGGCTGAGTCAGCTATTAAGGCCGCTAGCTGCAGGGCTACCAAAGCTAACCTGCTAATGTTAACCTTATGCTGGGGAGTGCCATCATTCTCTGCTGGGTCCCCCTTCTCTTGTCTTAGAACCTCCACAGTAGCAGCAGAGAGAAAATCTAAAACTATTTTCTTAATAAAACATGATCCAGTTTTATCAAAAACAGTGAAGTTGTGTTTGTTTTATCCAGTAACATTAACATTAAGCAGTGAGGTATGTCTAGTGACATTAGGCCAGGATGAGTCATCTTTTTTTCCCCTTTTTAAAATAATGTTAATTCCAAGAAATTACGTTACAAACTCTAAAATAGGATCAAAATAGCTTCAAACAATGTTTTCATTTCGTTCCCCAATACTAGTGCATTTGTGACATATAGATCATCTAGAAACAATTAAACATCAATTATGGCGTTGGGTAACTTGTTAGCTGATGCTAACGGTTAACTAGCTAACGTTAGCTAAAATGAGTTAGCTTGTGTGAACCACAGTTATTAATATAGCCATATGTAGCGTAGCATTATTATATAGTTACTTTTTTTCTGAATATATTGAAGTTATCATAGCTTTTTAATATATTAATATATATAGAAATTTGTGGCTAACTTACAGTATTATCGTCTTACCTGCTCATGCTGAAGTCCTCTGTCACTCGTCGTCTTCTAATCTAAAATGGCGAACTGGAGGGAACCGTTGACCGCAGGTGTCGTGTATCAGATACGTCAGTCAGATCCAGAGATCTCCTACCCAACGGGTTGGGTCACTGTTTTTAACCCAATTTTGTGTTAAACCTACCCAACCTCTAACCTTTCAGCTTGAACCCAGCCATTGGGTTATAAAAATAACCCAGCAGTTTTAAGAGTGTATAACCTATAAAACTTTTTCTATTTAACACAAATCTTATGTTTGCCTTAATGCCTTTACATATATTTATATCATGAAAAAATAAGTCGTGGATCACATTTCCTGTGTCTAGATGTATGTTTGTGAGTACAAGTTTACAAAACTCTGGCACAGTGGTGAGATCCCAAAGGGGCACTCCAGCGATTTAGCATTGCAATTCCATAGGATTGGTGGACTGTAAAGCAGTAAGATTTTTAAAAGGATGGGCCGAATCAAAGCAGCAGAACCTAAGATATCATGTCTCAAGCATAGAATCCTACATTTCCCATAATGCAAATAAGCAGTGCATTACATTACAGCCTTCCTGGTAAAACTCTGTTTTTCAGACTCCACTCCCCATGTTTTTTAACACAGGCTTTCTGCTCAAGATGTTTTGTCTTCCACCTGTCAGACTTTAGAAAAGCTGAATATCCCTCTGTGATGGGTAAAGTGAACATGATGTGTAACAGTTACATTTTTAGGCCAAAACAGGAAAAATAATTAAGAACATTAGAAAATAACAGCATGCATATATTAAGAAAACGCTGCGTTTGTTACCTTGATCTGTATGTTGTCTATCTCACCCACTGTGTTTGTGATTTATTGTTTGCTTGTCAAGAAATATTGAGGGACTCAAAGTCCTTGTTATCTCACACTGAGTTTGCATCCAAGGTTATCATGGCCTCATGGATTAAAGTCTGAAACACTGACTGTGACTTTTACACAGACCCTCGCAACAACAAAAATCCAAATCAGAACGGAGAAGTACTCCTTTTTGCAGCTGTGATCTGTAATTTAATGAGTTTCGACAGTTTGCTCTCTATATACCACAGCTTAAACTGAAATAATTATCTTAGCATTAGCTGCTCTACCCACAGCTATTTTTCATCATATACAGATATGAGGAATAATGTTTATGGTATGTTGGTTGTGAGTGATAGGTCTGGAAACTGTTCAGTGTTTTTCCCGGGTTGAAATTCCCCCAAAAGGCCAGAGTGGAAAGAATGGCAAACAAATAGAGAGTGTTGTAATGCACTCCCTCTCATTCTCATACTGGGAAAATAGGTCAGCTCTTTTTCATGAAAGTATTGAGACAACTGAATGCAACATAATTTAACTTGCTTTAAGGCTATAAGACTGTTTATAGTCATAATGTGTGAACAGCACAGACTGCCAGTGTTTGATTACAACATCGTGGCCTGTTTCTGGCTGTTTTCCTTCACTGTCAGGAGTAAAAATCTATTTTATTGCTCGGTTACATATCTTTGCAGACTTTATGGTTCCCAGCAAAAGTACCTTAGCAATAAGAAAAAAAAATCACAGGACAGGAAATTAAAAGAGGGCTTCCCTTCCTTGGATTACTATGTGTGCAATAGTTACCATCAGTGGGAAAATGGCAATGAAATAAACAGAGTTGTACTGTAGTTGTCTTCTAGTCAACATGAAATTATGACATGACATTACAACAAGAATTGTTTACCCAGCGCCTTTTCAGACCAAAGTGAAATATGAAAGCAGAAATCACTGCATATAGAAAGCTAGATAAAACATGACTAGTTCTCTAGCATGAGGCATGACTTTTCATAGAAATTATTTGTGTGCCTTTTTGTGTGTATTTACCACATCCAACTGACTCACAATTTGCTCCCTCTTAATTTGCTTAGCAACCTTTTCTGTCTATGACAACACGATGACAACTTTCCACCACAGGAGTTTGCTGTGGGGCTATCCACAATGACTAATATTTCTTTCGTGTTTAATGCAGCAGCCACAACTCTACAGTATGGTGTAGGGACTGTGCCTGGATGTCCTTCAGTATGCAACAATGAAATGATATGAAATGAAAAATTTTGCATATCACTTCAGAGCTTCAGTATGTCTGCTATGTACAATATAAACTGTTTTTGTTGAGTTAAGGTTTTTTCTTATTATACGATAACAGGATGTTGCATGTCTCAGTCACTCAACTAATTATATTACACAGTTTTGACACAAATAATAAAGTTACCACATTTTCTTGGTGTCACAGCCTCTGCCATTTATTAGAAGATTTATATGGAAATATCTTCATTATAATCTCAGCTGTTTCAGGAACAGTTAGGGCTACATCTGGACATACAGTACTTAATGCTTAAACCCCTCATCATTTCCTCATTACTCATGGATTTGTTCAAAGATACGTAGAGAAAACAAAACATATTCAAGTTGATCTAGAAAAAAAGGAGAAGCTTGCACATAGAGGAAGAGACTTCTACTGTATCTCCACATTTTTAATTGTATATTCATTTCTACATTTAATGCAACATCTTGTCAAAGCTCAAAAGATATAAAAAGCCTTTCAGGATGTATTCAAACACAAAGGAGAACACTTTAGAGGTACTGCTGCTTTGTAGCACTGAGCCAGGCTAAGGAGAAAACATTTCTCTACAGCAACATACAGATGCAAAGCAAAGAGGAAGGCTGTCTCTTGTTTTTGGGGTGTGCTTAGAAAACATGATCAAAACTTGAGAATGTAAATGACACAGGTGGTTTCTGAGATTTTCAAAATTTGGAAAGTAAGCTCTTCAGAACCACAGAAGACAGAACTGGATGAGATGGGTTTCACAAAATGTGAAATGTTCCAGTTGTTCATGGTTTGTAGAAAATATTTGAAATCGCCTTCAAATATATTCTATACTCCAACAAGGATGTTGAGCAGTCAATCTGTGACATGTTCTGTGTGCAGCCTACTTTGTCGGATCCTGACAGATTGAGAGGGAGAATACTTCTGGTTAATTTGGGAACAACTGGTTATCACTCCGAACCGTCAGAGCCTATTGCCTCTCTGAGTCTCAAGTACATGCACCTTAAAGCAATGCTGCAGCCAAAATTTATCTTTTGAGGCAGAAACTGAGAAGAAGGAGGATCTAATTCAAGCAAACTAACATGTGCACTTGCTCACAAGCTCAACAGGATTGTGCATGAGGTGTAAAGAAGCAGTGTACTTCCTTAACCATATTTAAGTAAAAATATGAATGTTAGGGACATAGCGAGCAGATAAATAAACAGTGGAGAAGTGGATTGTGTAATGTTGATTATGTTATGAAACCAGGCAAACATAACAGTATTGTGCACATTTGATTATTTTTTTGATTGGTTGACTTTGCTGGTGGAATGTGGGAAGAGACATGATACGTTTCTTGTTGTTTTTGGCCCCGCCTGCACAATTAGGGTTACTGTATGATTCTAACCTTGTATCTTAACCTGTTAGAATGGAAATAAACAAACAATGGAGTCATTAATAAATCCATTCTGATTGAAACTGATGGCATTCACAAAGAGACAAACTCTTTAAAGTCACCTTTGAATTCTGTGAGAGCTCAGTATTTTATACTTTTTGGGCGGACTACAATTTTAAGTTTCAGTTGACTTAATGACGCCTCTTTGAATTACCATATCTGAACTGTGACACACAGTAACTGTAACTACAAAGAATCACAACAGCACGTCCTGAGAGAAAATGAATCATGTACCCTGCTGACAATGCAGTATCAATAACAACAAAGCACACACATTTCCCTGGAATAATCAAAATAGTTTTAAGCTATCAAAATATTGAAATTTATGTTTAACACACTCTACCAAAAAAGCTCTGCTGGAAGTCATAAAATACTTAACACCCTACAAATGATTGTGTCTTTCTCAATTATTTTCATTATTAGAAAAATAGATTCTGTCAGGAAGTAATGATGAGACTTCAAATATGTGTGTCAGCATGTGTACGACTGTGTCTTTGCATATTCTAGTGAATTATCAATGAGTGGTCCCCGGCAGCAGCTCCGCCTCAGAGGCGAAGAGCTCCTTGTAGAGCGGAGGGAACAGAGAGTGAGCAGTGAGCGGGTAGCGCTGACTGAACCATCGCAGCTTCTCCATGTGCAGGCAGCACAGTGTACGCAACACTGCCATCTTCTGGTACAGCTGCAGGGAGGACACAGACATATTAAGCTCTTTTACCACAGCCAGAGAGAGGCATGATAGTAGGCTATGTTTACTTTTTATTCAGAGGACTAAAGAGAAAGCATCTGCTCAGTGCTGAGGCACAAACCTTTTGCATTAGACTTTCTTGGTTGTCTCTGTGTAGAATGTGTGTGAGCCCTAACTCCACGCTTCTTTGCACTCGCTGGACCCTGCCTCTATCCTCCAGACATGGACGATCTGCACAGAAAGACAAAAATGGGTTTGCCTTCCCATAAAATCCAATCACTCTACTGTGTAAAAAGTCCTAGTTCACTACGTGGGCTGTTATTATTACCATATCTATTAGCAGCCACTGGGGGGGGGCAGAGAGGCTAATGGTGTGGGAATGAATGAATGAAACCACAGGGGAAAATGTGATGGAAACAATGTTAAAACTAAAGGTGACATTTACTTGTCAACCAGTTGTCTATTTGTCTACTGAAAGCTGAGAAGTGATTTTAAAAGGAAAACATTTCAGGGATTGTTTGAGCATAAAAATTAAGGGTTCTTATAAATTCAGATATTTAGCTAGAGGTGATAAAAACATGTCTGTCATCAGATAATTTGGACCAAAATGAATAAACTGTACTTTCAAAATGTTAACTTTTTTTATCTGAAAGATGACCACACTCACAAGATTTAGCCATAAGGTAAGTAAAATAAAATGGATATTGCCTGTTAGACACATTTTTAAAACTCAGGAGTACAATGCAGCATAATTAAGAGGGAAGTTGATTTTACCTGTGTTGATCAGCACCAGAGCACTGAAGAGAGCGAGCTGGTGCTCTGTGAGCTTTAGAGCACACATACCATGAGCAAAGTCAAACACCGATGTGATTAAATCACCACATGCTGCAAAAAAAGAAACCACAGAGCAATGACAAACCACCATATTTATTACAAGTTGCGCTCATTGCACAAATGGTTTCAGAGCTCCCTTTTTGCTCCAGGTAAGGAGCAATGTGTAGAGAAACCCTCACCCAAAGACTTGAAGACTTCAACTCCAGCAAATTTCCCATCAAAGAAGACGGTGTTGTTCTCTGTGTTGAAGAACCGACTCATCCTGACCAGAACCACCTCCATGGATCCTGGTGAAGGGGGAAGACAAGGGATCCGTTTAAAGTAGCAGAAAGAGAGATTAAAAGCATTGTTAGATTGTGATTGAAGCTGATGGTGCCCTCTTGTTAAGTGACAGCTTAACCCACCAGTCTTTAGGAGAGCAATCTGGTCATTCTGGCTGAGCATACGGAAACCTGGGATGTGTTTTGCGAACTCCACCACATACTGCACAGCATCAGTCAGTCGGATGGCACAGTGCTGCCACATCTCATCCACTGACTGAGAGTAAAAGTGAGGCGGAGAAAAAGAGTTTGTAGGATAGGTTATTTTTAATATAAGAAGTCCTTTGGCAAGATAATTTAACTCAACACAAAAATACTCAAAACACTTCCCACATAAATTCATCCTCATATCAAGTTTCTGTATTATTTTAACTCATTATTTACTGTGATTACATATAATAGCATTTGTGCTGCTGAAAAGCATTTTGGATGATGAACAAATTCATTTACTTTAACTTGAGCATAGGCTTCTCATGTGATCAAAGAGGGAAAAGAAAACGGGTGGGGGGTGTCAAACAAGTTTTCTGTTTGAAGAATCAAAAGTAGTCTCAATTCATCTTAAATCACACATTCTGTTTTCAGACTGCTTTAATAAGGTCATACAAACGCAAGAGGATGACTAAGAACCAAAAGAAATAGTCATCAGGTTGGCATACTGTACTTTGCTCTGGTAGGCTTGGATTTCCTCTCTGCTGAACAGTTTCCATCTGAGAGCCTGAAGCTCCTCCGCTCTGAACTGGCTGGTCTCCCTGTGGGAACGCACAATGCTGGCACAAAGCTCATCTGAAAAACAAAAAAAGAAACTCTTATAAACACTGAAAATAGTACACACTTACATATTGTTAGACCGTTGTGCTTGTGTGTTTGCTCACCTATGTTTCTCAGAGAGTGAGGATAGAGGCTGTAAGGATCCTCCAGATGGTTGAAGGGATGAATCCCCATCAGCTCGTGAGATGGCTGTCTGGAGTCAAATCCTGACATGAGGAAGAGAGATCAGACAGACAGACAGACAAATAAGGAATAGGCAGAGGATGACGAAGGGAACTCCATGCAGTGAAGGGTGTAAACACACACACACACACACACACACACACGAGTGTCTCACCTCTTATGTTGGGGTGTCCACTGTTGTCCCCCCTCCCCTGGGACCTCGATGTGGGAGACACACCGGAGCCTCGGTAGATCATACCTGACACCTGTGACTCGTTCGAGGTGCACACCAGGTAGGGATGAACATCAGCAGTGTAGGGCAGCAGGTCTGCCTCCCCGGTAAAGGAGTAGGTCATGGGCTGAAGGAGCTGTGGGGAGCGATCTTGGCGGGCCTTGGTGGGGTAGGACAAGACCGACTGGGCATCTACCTGAATCTGCTGCTGTTGCTGCTGCTGCTGTCGGTGCCTCTCCACTTCAGCGATCAGAGAGTCGCGTTGACGTTTGGACATCCGTCCAAACTTCACCGCTAAGGACAAACAACAAACACATGGAAATAAACAAATGCTGTGAACCAAGAATATAATTGTTCTGTTTGCCTGTCAACATGGGTGTGTTTGTGTCTCACCATCTCTGCTCATGCCCTGTGCCAAGCACTTCTGCAGACGGCAGTGTTGGCAGCGGTTGCGGCTGGCCCGGTCGATCTGACAGTTGCTCTGCCTGGAGCAGGAATAGGATACAGTAGGCAGCTGGCTGCGCCGGAAAAAACCCTTAGGGGTGGATACCACAATATATGTTATGTTATACAACATACATAACAGTACAGCAGCCAATTATGCATTTTTTTACATAAATACATACCATAGCCTCCTGAGACCCGGAAGAAAAAAGGTTTTTTATTTTGATTTCAAACATGATACTTGTATAAATTTGATCATTTACCTCTCTTAGGGCCATAGAAACTGCTTGCTGTGATTCCTGCCATTTTGAAAAGACAGAACATTTGCTCTGTTGGCTACACCCCCATTTGTTTGTCATCATTAGAAAGCCCAGGATGTGCTCTTTACAGTACATTAGACTCAAACAGGCTACTTGCATAGTGTTTGAAATAGCGCCCTCAGCAACACATCCCCATAGAGGACTATAAATTAATTATCAGGTCTCAGGAAGATAGGCAAACATTCTTGAGAAGGATTCCTTAAATTTGTTTGAAAAATAAACTTGCCAGTGTTCTCTGATGAGCACACAGTGTGGCAGTGTCTCTAAATTACCCCAAACACATCTTGGACATTTCTGTGCTCACATTTCTTGTTTTGTATCAGCTGAAATATACTACGCTGATCCCAACCAATCTGCAATATTGGCTCATATAACGTTTTAGCTGTTGAAGAAATAGTTCAACATCTTGCTTTTTTGCTGAGAGTTAGATGAAAACATTAATATCATTCTCTTATTTGTATGTTCAGTATGACGCTGGCAGCCATTTAGCTTAGATTACGGGCTCAGGAGGAACCAGCGTGCCTGGCTCTGGCAACCAGCAGAGTCTCCAGGAAGTCTCCATAAAACCACAATATGTCTGTTCAGGTTTTTGTGCAGATTAATCAAACAAGATATAATGTGTTAATAGGTGAGCTTTAGAGGTGCTAGTTTACTTTTGGACACAGCAAAGCTAGCTGTCCCCGTTTCTGGTTTTTATGTTTAGATAAGCCAACAAGCTGCTAGCTATAGCGTTATATTGAATAGACTGACATGAGAATAGTATCTATTTCCTCGTCTAATTCTCTGCAAGAGACCAAAGCATATTTCTAAAGATGTTAACCTGCCCCTTTAATAGTACTCATCTCACCTTGCAGCCCTCGCAAGTGATGACTCCATAATGCACTCCAGAGGACTTATCACCGCAGATCTTGCATGGGATAACTTCAATCTGGGCTGCACAAACATAGAAACACAAGCAGTTATGTTTTCATTTTCAGATGCAGCCCTCCTTAACCTTATATCCACACAGGTGCCACTTCAGTCACTAACAGAATGGTAACACGCCAACACATGCATGCAAGCAAACAAAATGTGAATCACTGGCAATCCATGACATTCAGAAATATAACTATCATTCATGCAACAGAAAAGGTCACAAAGAGCCAAAATGTCAATCTGACCAAATATCTAGTGCGCACTGAAGAAAACATAGCATGCAGCTAGAAGTAAAATATGCCAACAAGATGACAAAGCATATTTTTACTCACAGAATTAAACTGGAAAGTGATTCCCACTGTGAGAAATTAAGTCAATGCTGTACTTCCCCTTAAACATCTATCAATGTTGTGTGACCAGAGTAAACCAAAGGTATTTTCCTCTCAAACACGTCCTGCCTTAAAAATAATGAACTAAATAACATCAAATAGGACGAGGAGAGAGTCTTCTGAGGACATGGAATATTTGCAAATGGAGAAAGGCGGAGAATATGAAGGTGTCAACCTCAGAATCCTTTCAAGTGGTTAAGTAGCTCTCTTTCACTCTGACTGTCCCTCTTTCATGTCATTTCTTTCTTTGTGAATCCTTCTCTGTCTCGCTCATAAAGGACACAGCTGCCAGTAATGCACTCTCTCTCCTTCATCACTGCCAGTAACGGCCACCCCCCCCACCTCCCCCCATGCCCCT
The DNA here is from genome assembly GCA_024633595.2 of Lepomis macrochirus. NCBI lineage: Eukaryota > Metazoa > Chordata > Actinopteri > Centrarchiformes > Centrarchidae > Lepomis > Lepomis macrochirus. Next base: position 17,176,270 of record JALXJV020000015.1, read on the forward strand.
GTAAACTCTCACACACCCCTCAGTCTTTTTGATTGGTGGCTATTTTGATCAGAATCAGATGTCAGTTAATTTGTTGTATTGTTGAAAGTGAAGACTTTCATGGCATGTCCAGAAAATCAAATTGCCAATAAAATGATTTATAATTCACATTAATTAACATATTTATAATAACATTGAATGATGATGCACATTCAGGAAGCAGGGCAGTATTTCCCTTTTGTTTAACACCAAATACCTTCACACTCACTTTATCTATTCCTATCATCTTCTGTCTTCCTTCCACAACTGCACTGAAGTTGTGACTGTAGTCTGCCTAGGATGAGCTCTTACGTCTGCAAGTCGATGCTTATACGGTAGTATTTGTGTTTCCGTGCATAACTGTGTCAGATTTTTGCACGAGTGTGTGTTAGTGTGTCAGCGTGTGGCCTCTTTATCTGGTGCCACAGGGATCACCTGAAAGCTCCAGAGGAGGATTGCCAGTCTGAAGTAAAAAAGTAACTTTTTTTTTAATACGCAGACGTACAATAGAGCCCAAGCATGAATGATGAATCAGAAACGCTCACTGCAAAACTGATGAGATTTCTCCTGCTACTAAGTGACTGAGTCACCATGTTAAGGATTAGGAGTATTTCACAAATTCATCAATTCTGACCATGTAAATGACAACTACAGGATTTGGTTCAAATAATCCACTCAACAGAAACATTTCTCTAGCTGAATATCTTTTCTTATGTAGTAAAATAAAAGGACTGAGCTGTGACTGCGTTTCTATCGGCAGTGAATAATAGGCAGAGAGAACATGAGTGGTCTCGGTTGTTGTTTTTTTTTGCTATTTCAGTTCTGATTGTCAACCTCAAACAACAGGAAATCCACTGTGACCCACAACCTTTCACATTTCATACACACGCTCACACACATACACACACAGCAATCACATGTACTGCTCCTCCAACAACTTTCCATGCAATCATAGCTCTGATCATTCTCAACTGAATCTACATGGCAACACACACATAACACACATTATCACATTATTTATCTAAAGCAGCGTCAACTTAAATCATGACTTCTTTTTTGATGCCAAACTAAAAAAAACAGTAAAAAAAACAGTGTCTACAGGCTACCTTTGATGGCGTATCAAGACACCAGTATCTGTGGAAATTAACTTTACAGCAGATAAACACTGAAGAATCTACAATCACCAATTCACCAGCTGGTGTGAGGTTTGTTTTTGTCTCACCTGGTTATCTCCAGCCACAGGCCCAGGCCAATCAAACCCAGCATCTCCTGGTGTAGGGGTGTATGTGTGTGTGTATGTGAGAGAGATAAAAATACTGTAAAACAACTAAAAACCACCTTAAAATTCTAGTTCCTTTTTCAGTGACAAAGAAGCGGTTATTGTGTTTAGCAACACAATATGGCTGAAAAACTGCTTGTTTTAGAGCATTAATATTACATACTTAATGTATACTTAATGTACATGTTAACATTATTAACATGTATGTCAAGTACAACATTACTGAATGTAAAATTGCACTTTTGCCTAATAGCTTATACTGGTTTACCCACATGCAGCAGGCCTGCTCAACAGCTCAGCCTAACACAATTACTAAGGGTTGTGGATTAAAAGTGAATTTTTACTATATCTTATGTGCTCAATGCTCAGTCAGTAAAATAAACAATAATTTTGCTTTCAAGTAAGTATCTGAGAAACACTAATTACATTATGTCTTGATTTGCAATATCTCTTGACAAACCTTCAACGTTTCACATTTCCACCGCACTGCACTGACAGCATATAGTATGATATCAACCCTGAACACACCACACAAGGCTGCATTAACATATTAATACTGAGGTGCGATCACTTAAGAAAAACAACCAATCCAGTCAATTCCAATGGTTCATCCTAAAATCAGTGTATTATGTGCTAGATGATGTCAAGAAGTGAAGGTTTGAGTACAGTAGATGTGCAGTGATGGAAATATTCTGGTTTGTCGGTCAAAATAAAAGAGTGCCACCTCCTACGCTTCCGCATACAAAATACACCAAGACTGTTACACCAAGATGGACTCATTTCAATCATTTATCAATGACTTACGCGCTCCTGCTTAAATAGCACATCTGTCAGTGTCACCATAAAAACAACGGAAGCTTTGTGTATAACAGAAAATAGAAATCATAAAACATTTACAGGTCTCATAAGTGTTACGACTTCCTTCTCAATGCTGAATGAAGTACAACATCTGGCTTTCTAATATGACACATGACGTTGAACAAGTTTGAAGGGGCGAAAAAGAGTCTTCAATATGTATCACCTCAAATGTACGAGAGCCAAATACCAAAAAACTCCATACGCCAAGAAGTGAGTAAATCATAAGAAAAAAGAAAGAACTGAACTTTGATCTCTGGATTTTGACCTAGACAGAGTTTATTGCGATACACTTCAACACTTTTGCGAGTGTGTGTCTGTTTGTGTGGGTGGTGGTGGGGCGGACGGACGATACAGATTGCCACTCTCAACTCGTCACTCTACCTAAAATCACCAGTCAGCAGTCTTTTCTTTGTACTGTAAACGGACAAAAAACCTCAACTTTCCTCTGACGGAAGCTTACCTTTGGTACACACGCAAGCAAGAGTGCAAACAAAGTTTGTGTACACATGTCACACACAAACACGCACACCCAGACTAACAAACAGATGGTTAATCACTCACAAACACACAGACTGTTAATCAATCACAAGTTCTCAAATCACGTTATTAAACCCATGATACCAGGATTTTACACATGATCATTTTATTCATCTACGTACGAAATATGATTTTAAATGATTCAATAATAATTCTTGTCATTATTATTAATAATAAAGAAAATATTTTTTGTTTATGTTGCAATCCACTGTAATTCATTTGTTATACTTTAACGATTTTTATTTAGTATCTTGCTGAGGCAAATGTTTTAAACATTTCAGCAATTTTTTCAAATTAAAAGATTGTGCATCACTAATCGCACTGCATTTTCAATTGTGTAAAAATGAATGTGAAGGGGGAAAAAAGAGACATATTTGAGACATATTTGTAGTTAAAAAAATAAAACATAGTAATACATAATAATATTATATTATATGCATGATTTTCTTGTGTATTTGCATTCAAAAATACAGTAAATAAAAGATAAGTATCGTACCAAATCCAACCTCAAATTCCTGCCGTGCAGCAGAAAAGTATCAGAGAAAAATTACTGAATCACTGAAACAAAATCTAAAAATGCTTTTCAGAATGAATCTCCTTTTTACGAGAAGCCATGATTTTGGAAAGCAATTTCTTAGAACAACTGTAATATCTATTTAATAAAGGAAAAAGAAAGGAAACAAACAGAAAGAAACAAGTGTTCATTATCAGATAAAATGAAAGTTATTGCCGTTAAGGACAAACAGGGGTATTTTAATACTTCTGTTTTGAAAATTTTGTTACTAAACATATCTGGTTACATGTAGTTCAATGCGGACTTCAGCTCTATAGGTGTTACACATCTTTACGTTTTAGAATCAAACCATATTGGTTGTTACGTAAATGTGAGAACTACTGAGTTTCATTCATTATTTAACAACAACAAAGTGGGGAAAAACTACCTACAGTACCTGAGAAAAAGACAAATGATCAAAGCTGATCTGAATACCAATTAGCATCAGTTTTACCATATTTTACTTTGAAGTGCAGACTGAATTTGGGGGTGTTTGAAAGAGGTAATGTTTTGACAGCAACAAAGAGAGTGAATCAACTGCTGTATTTCATTTACCATATTCTGGGTGGGAATGTGTCACCTGCGATTTTGATGTTAGCTTTGATCTAAAGCCAGACGCTTTTGCTGGTTTGGAAGTGCTGCTGTTTCTGCACCCAGAGGAACAAGGAAATCCTTTTTGATAAAGAAACTGTAAAAGAATCTACACAGGAATCCCCCGAACACAACAACAAAGCCATATGAAATGTGCATGTGAGTCAATTCCGACAGTATCAAGCTCACCATAAGTGTGTAACACCAGAGAATTAGATCACTAATTGTTACTTGCTTCAATTATTAAGTTAAAGATATTGAGCTGTATAATTGGCGATGGGAGCTTCTCCTTTCCCTTCATGCACACAGTATCCACACACAGCTGCAGGGCTGAGATATGCTACATCTAGGCGCCATCTAACAAGCAGCTGCAGATCTTTGCGTACAGTCGTGTGTGTGTGTGTGTGTGTGTGTGTGTGTGTGTGTGTGTGTGTATGTTGGTATGTTGCAGGAGAGAGAGCATGTAAGCAACTCACAGAGTAAATTGATTATTCCTCATCATTTGTCTCTTTGCTCCTTCTCCTCCCCATTTTAATGATCACATTTTCACAACATTAACAGCCTCTGCATCCTGTCTAGTGTATGTGTTTAGAGTCAGTCCATTCAAACTGATGCACTGCGGTTGTGAAGCATCCTGTTTTCCTGTCTCTTTCGCTTTTACGTTGGTTTGAATACGGTGGAAGTATCTGCAAAAAGGGTTTGTAACTTTGATGTCATGACCTGGTCTCTTGAGTCTTTATTCATTTCATTTGCTCATTATATTACTTATCATGGAAATAAGATGGCTCTAAACAAAAGCACTCCGCAGATCAACTCTTATCGTGTGAGATGTAAATAGTATATAATATAAAGCATTTTTATACAAGATACTGAACTCTGATTTTCAACATCCTAACTCAGCTCAGCTTGCTGCCCTAGGTGAACGGTGCATGTGGGAGGGAGGGTAGAAATATCTTCGACATGATTCAAATCTTCAATGCATCAAAGGGAGCTCAAAATTGAGTCATGTTACCAGACCATAAAACTGAAACACATATATCAGTGTTAACGCACTTCTCAGTCATCCAATCAAAAACTCCGGAGATACCCAATTAACTATCAAAACAAATAATTTAAATCTTTAAATCTAACGTACATGAACGTGTGTGTGTTTGTATTTTATGGCATCTATTACACAGCTACTAAAAATATCTTTTGCTGATCAAAGCTTAAACATTAAATAAAACATTCATGAAAATGTGTCTGACATGTGTGCAAAATGTTGATATTTAGAGCAACTTTGAAGGTATTACTCTTCAACCTGGGGTTAATATTAAGAAATGAAAAGTGAAAACTAAAAAGCCTCATCAGCCTCATAAAGTTCAAAAAATGTTGACACGTTTGAAGCCACAGGTGTCAAAGTCTGCATGAATACACCGTAACTTCAAGGATTTGACAAAAGCTAAAAAAACACAAAAAGACAAAGACCTCCGACTGTTTAAAACCGAAACTTGACGTTCTTAGACGTCTTGATAACACGGCGCACCATCACAAGCATCAGGTTGCAGTCTAACTATGTCCAATCACAGTGGACTGGAGAGCAACTTTGAGAAAAAACAATGTAATTGATCTAACTGATAAAATATATTTGATTGTACTGCCCACACACACACACACCAAAGAAGTTCATCCCTACCTCGCATCATCCTCACTCCTCCACTTGTCTCAGACGTTTGTCCCACTTTCACAAACTCACTTTTCCTCTCACTCTAACAGTAGTCTTTCACACCTTTCACACCAGCTATTGTTTCACTCCTTCAATCTTCTTTTTTCGTCGGTCCTTTAGCAAGCCAGGTCGGGTGCTCACTGCAGCTTTAGCACACATATTCAGACTTTTGAGTGTCAGTCACCGCCTTACCTTCCTTGTTAGTGTGTGTGTGTGCCGGTGGTGAGTATGTGTGTGTATGTGTGTGCGTGAGAGACATCTAAAAGGGGGGACTGTCCCCTGCCCTGGCTTCTTTCTCAAGGTACTTTTTCCTCATACCTTTGTTGTTATCCGTCACCCCCTCATTCTACACCACGTCAAAAAATTCACTTTTATAGTGTCTATCACATTTAAAAACCTCCCTGAGAATTTGAATCAAGCCATTTTCAACAGGAATAACTACGGGATGTAAAAAAAAACATCTAAGTCACAGAAACATTACAGTACAGTAAGATTTTATTTATCCTCTAAATCGCACTTATAATTTCAATTTGTTGTGCTGTTGATTACTGTCAGATATTGATTTAGACTGACACTATCATTTCACGTCATTTTAGCAATTAAAGAATTATTTCTTTCCTCTTACATCTTCTTTGTCTCTTTCTACTCTTGAGCTTATTGTTGTTAAGTTTGCAGATTTTCGATCATGAAACTCCAGTTTTGGAAAAATTACTGAGATCTTATATTTGAGTAAAAGCAGCAAATGACTCGCCTACAAGTATAAGTCAGAAATTCTCGTTTTTACTTAAATAGTAGTGCAGAGGTATTAACATCAAAATGTACTTAAAGCAAAGTAAAAGAATGGCCCCATGAGCCTTATATTACTTGATAATTATTACTGATGCATTTAGATATAATAGCAGCATTTTAATGTTGCAGCTGGTTGAGGTGAAGCTAATTTTAACTACTTTATATACTGCTTTGTAGTTTAATTTGTAACAAAGCATAATATTTTATATGCTAGTTATATATTTTGTATGTAAAATCTTGATGTTACTAGTAACTACTGTATATCTGTCAGATAAATGTAGTACAATATTTCCTGCTGAACTGTAGTGGAGTAGCAGAAGTAACAGAAAATTGAAAAACTCAAATAAAGCTATACTATACATGCCTCAAACATATACTTCAGTACAGTATATTAGTAAATATACTTAGTTATCTTTCTCTCCATTTTTCATCCCTTCATCTACAGCACCTAAAGCACGAAGCACCAAACGACACAAGACCACCACGACTTTCTATTTCATCCTCCTTCCTTACTGCTAACCTCCAAAGTGAATCCAAAATCACTCCTCCACTCTGCAGGCGCAGCAATCAGGTTTTACATTCAAACGCACTCACGCACAAACAACAATCAATAAAATCATTACTATTTTTGCTCAATTTGTTTATTATCACACCACCTCACATGAAGGTTGGCGGAGTGTTCACACAGCATCTCCACACTTGATAACGTGCCCAGGTGTGCTAAAGTTGTGGTAAAAAGTGTTAAAATAGACGAGATGTTATCGCTGTCATCTGTATTCAGATGCTAAAGTGCCAAAGCCATAGTAGTTGGTATTTTCATCACTGTGTGTATGTGGTGTGTGTGTGTGTGTGTGTGAGGGGCAGCACAGGTGCAACACACAGCGGCACACACACTGCGCTGCTAATGGCCCAACTCCAGCGACACCACAGTGCCTGTGTATGTGTCTTGTTGTACAGGTGCAATGTTGTATGTTCACGAACTATGAAGTTAACCACAATGCATGCACAAATATCTAGCACAAACACAAGCAACTTCATTACCACATACAGACACAAACATGCTCACACATACAGAGACACAGTACCTCATAGAGAACTTACTCAAATGAGTCTTCTTGGACACGGCTCCTCCTGAGGGCAGAAAATGTAGTTTGTGAATCAAATCTACACAACAAAGTCTGTGAAGTTTTACTACGACCTGTATTACATGAGAGCATCCGGGTGAATATTTAAGAAACAGAGACACAACACTGGTACTTTTTAAAGTAGGGCTAGGATGTTTTCAACAGCTATTTAACAGAAAATAACTAAGTACATCTTTCTCATTTGCATGTTTTTGTATCTGTACAATACTTGAGTATTTACATTTTTTGCTACTTTTTACTTCTACTTCACTACACTCAGTGGGAAATATTTACTTCTTTTTTTACTCCCCTACATTGATCTGACAGTTGGAGTTAACAATATAAACAACCACAACAACACCAGCACTGCAACATGAAAGCACTGCTGACTTGTTAATACATGTCCAATAATATTAATATAACACTGATAGGGGGATTCTGCAAAATGAGTACTTTATTTATCTGATACTTAAAGTGCATTTTGTTGATAATACATCTGCCATTTAAGTAAAGTTTTAAATGCAGGACTTATAATGGAACGTTTCTATAATTTTGGAGTGATACTTTTACCTAAGTTAATGATCTCAACGCCACCATTGAGACCTGTACTGTAGCAGGGTTAGCTTTGCAGTGAATCATCAGTGATTACAGGAGTGTAAATCATTCTTATGTTCAAATGTAACATCAAAACCATTCAAATCAAAAATGCAAATCCTCAGAGTATGTGAAATCCAAGGGTCAGAATTTATTCACACTAGGATTAAATGTGACAGAAACTAACCAAGGATTCGAGTTAAACTGTGGCTATTACAGATTCAGCTGTGATAAACTCTGCATGGTCAAATCCTGGCAGTTTGGAACAAGGTTTGCAGGGTTTATATTTTTTCCAATACACAAAGACCTGTTGACAGATAAGGAGCCTTACTGATAGCAGAGAGATTAAATTAGAGGATTCCTATTTACTGTGGTGCGTGTCTTTGTTATGTTTCTGTGACTCTTTGGTACACATACACACATAGCAGATAAAGGCAGAGGAAGGTGGGTGTCTGTGAAGCAATAGGTCCTCTTTTTTTGTCTACCTGTTTGACCACAATTGTGAGAAAGTCTAAGTTGCAGTGAGTGTAAATGCATGGAGGGTCTGAACCAGGGGGTTTATTTCTGGAGTTGTGTGTGTGTGTGTGTGCGCGCGTGTGTGCGTTTCTGTGTCTGTGTGTGGGTGTGTGTGTGTGAGACGGAGAGGTTTGAAGGCAGAGGAGATAAGTATCAATGGAAGACATAGAGCTAGCCGGTCTTTGTCTGGCGTCAGATCAGGCCCTCTGTGGTTTGTACTGTTTTCCTCCCATCATCAAATCAGTTTTGCTTCATAAGCAGAAAGCATGGAATGAAAGCAGGGCAGTGCATGTACACACGGAAAATGCAAAGAAATTTCAACTGTGCAAACATTTAAAGGTGATTGCCTAATTTAATGAAAAGGATTTATACTAAACTAAATTATACTTTAAAAAGGGACTTTTTAGAACAAAATTCAAGCATCATTTCCAAATTGAGAGCAATGCATTTTTATACTTTGGTGTGTTTTCAATGTTTCCATGAGCCTGAGGGTTGCTGAGCATAGATAATATGTCAAACAACTACATAAGCAGTGCATTAGTATGGTTTCACTCAGGAGTATTAAAATTATTATATGTATTATCCTTTTTTCAGTAAAAATGCACAACGGCATCTTATATAATAAAATAAAAAGTATAAAGGTATTTTTATGTTTTTTAATTTAGTAAGTCACACTTTTATCAACAGAAATGAGCCAGGTTAAATTATAGTCACCTGAAACACAGAATCTGGGGCCACTGTCATCTCTGAAATGTGTTATAAAATACTTTTAACTTATTAAAAACATATTTCTACTCAGAATGGAAGAAACAGTTGTGGTTGGTGGTGAAAAAATAATCTTTTGCAATCACCAACATCAGCTTCTGTACAAAATATATATGACACAGCAGGTACACATGCCAACCAACCACCATGTGAACACACACACACACACACACACAACACAAATAAACACACATTCATTGCAGGGCACAAACATCAACATCATCTCACCAACGTCTCTTGACTCTGACATTTAAGCTGACTACTGTAGTGACAGTTGTTAAGTTACATAACAGCACTGAGGACCACTGAACCCAGAGAGTAGGCTGGTAAATTTGCCTGAATATAAACCATGACACATACAGAGATAGATACAAAAAGGTAAATATGTTACAAGCCAGATAAGCAACTTTATTTCCTCCCACGTGCACTTTTTAACCTTAAACCCAATGTAACAGTAGGTAGAGCAAAAGAATTTATGAAAGCAGCTGTTGTTGTATTTTTCTGACAAGTCTATGATGGGTAAGTAAGTATAGAGGGTAAGTAAATTGCAAAATAAATGTAAGAAAGTAATTTAATTTAACAACATAACAAAAAATTACAATACACGATAATGGTGTGATTGAAAATAAACACAAAAGCTACTGAATACTTAGAACAAAAATATATTCTTAGTTCAATTAAAAGCAGGCCTGATAGAGAAGGTTTGGATGTTGTTCAGGGTTAGGGTAGGTTGTTGACCAAAAGGGGGGGAAAGTGGTCAGATATCTAGCTCAGCACTGACCCTTAACAAACAAAACAAAAGTCAGCATCAATTTGAATCAATACTATACTACAGTACACTGGCAGTGAATGAGGGAAAACTAAATCTGGGCCAAAATGCTCTGTCTTTTTGTTTTAAAGACAAAGATTCAGGGATTAACAAAATAAAAGCATCACATAATAAAAGCAGCTTTCATAGTAATAAGGTGATTAAAAAAGAAATTTGGAGAATGTACACAACTGTTTAAACATGTTGGCCTATAAGTGACTTAGAGAATGATTAAAAATGACTGGGAAGAGTTTCAAAATACATTAGAAGAATGGCCATAATGGTTGTGAATTATTAAAAATTAAGTTCAACTTTGTATTACCGTGCAAGAAATTTGTAGACAGCAAAAGAGGCCAGATGCTTGATATGACTTTATAGAGAGATACTTCTGGGTGTCACTATTGTGACAAAAAACACCGATATTAAGTTCACAAATAACTGCAGAATAACATATCATGAAGAAGAGGGTCGGACCCACAAGGGATCCCTGAGGGACACCACATATAGTTTGTATCAAACAATAAACAAGAGCAGGGATTTAGCCTACAGACAAGAGAAACAGCAATGTGAATGTTGTGGGGATCCGTGGTGTCCGAGAGGAGGAAGCTGTCCAAGCTTCTCCCAGCCACTCCATGACGTGTTGGTCAAACATAGTAGTACTTTCAGTGCAAGACTCATCCCTCAAAAATGCACTACAGAGTGCCACAGGAAGTCATTCGTGCTCGTGGACATAAACTCCCCTTTCAGAGTGTCAAACAAACAGTCTCTTGGTCACCTTGTAGTGCAATATTTCTGAAACTAATGTGCAATATTGTCTGTTTCAAGAATTAATGTGCACTGTTCTTTACGCTCTGTTCAATACTGCAATTTTTAAGGATAGTTAATCCATTCCACCTGAACACTATCTGTACTCATTATTATTCCTACTATTTTTTTATTATTTATTGTTACACTTCTGTATAGCCAACTATAAAATATTGTAAATTTTCCACACTCTTGATATTTTTATATTTATTTTTAGATTGTATACTTCAATAAATTCTATTCACCAACTTTCCATCAATATTTCTCTTCATTTATACTTTGATGGATAATGTGAGCAAGTGTGACATAGGAATTTCCTCTCAGGGAGCAATAAAGTATTTCTGATTTCTGAAGTAGTACCAGCGACGAAACCCAGCATTCGAGAAAAATGAGAAGACACCCACAGCAGCCACTAAAACCAAGACACTCATCACCTTGAGAAGAGCCATCTCAGCAGCATGAAAAACTGTATAACCACACTGAAACTCCACTTTAACCAGATTAGAACACCATCACAGCAGTTCCAGTACCTGATAAATAAGCTGATGTTGTTTTTTTAAACAAAAAAAACTTTAACCCCTTAACATCCATTTTATTTCCTCTTTAGTAGCTTTAATGTTGTTAAAATTGTCTTTTTCCACTCTGTCAGACAGATCATGTACATTGTGACATGACTTCAACAGACCCATCCCAGGACATCGAGGTTGAACAGGTTTAAGAGCAACTGTAGTATAATTACGTTTACCTGAGTAAAGGGTATAAATGCTTGTTCTAGTGCTTTCTTTTTCCTCACTCTGCACTTCACATCCAATAAACTAAGCCATGAGCATCAACGTTATTCATAGTCATCCCTGATAGAGTTGCCATGCTTTGCGAGAAACAGGAAAGGTGTTGTGGGTTTCTGTGGCAGACGGACAATGTGTTGTATCTCAAGTGAGTGCCAACAGTTAGATTTCATCCAGGCAGAGGCTTTGAATAGAAAAGCATTGACCAAAAACAGAAGCAAAAATAAGAACTAATCCCCAAGGATTACTCCGGCTTACTGCCATTCTTACCCACTCACAGCACCTTAACCACACCCCAGTGAAAGGGATGAGGAGGGTTACTGGGTAAAGATGGATGAGAGAGGAGGGAAAGAAGATTATAGTGAACACAGTGACAGGGAAGACAGAAACAGAATGAGCCGGTGTAGGACAGGTGAGCTGAATAAAGTAAAGAGCGGGAGAGAGGGATGAGATAGATGTGGGTGCGTGGGCACAGAATGGCATGCTAGGAGATAACAGCAAGGCTTGCCTGAGAGAAAAAAACATGTTAGAATCTAAATAGAAGCATAAAAGTCAGATATAACTATCCAAACTGCATGCTGCTGTTTGAGCAGCCCACAGACGCAACAGCAATCTGAATGTAATTTGCAGAGCAAAACCTCAGTGATGGATCTTCTTACCTCTTTCGAAGGGGGCGTCACCTGGGGGCACGTCGGGCTCCTCATATTCCATAACTCTCCTTTCAAAACACTGGGTGGGCCCTACACTCACCTCACACACACAAACAAACACACACCTGATATGTCAGTCGGTTTTTGAACTCCGCCTGCCGCCATTTGACTCAGAAGGTAATGTGGCAAACTCGGGCTCATGGGCTACCTGTTGGTTGTTCTAGCGCCCGGGACGGCGCAGGCATTTGAAAACATGCACTGCCATCTCGCCTCCCTCCCGTCCTTACAGCGGCTCCCAAAAAGTCGGTCGTCATCTTCTTACCCTCTCTGACAGCCTCCCTTGCTCAACACTACACCTCCTCTTGTGTGGTTGTTTTGAAATAATTTAATTCCCCCCGAGGCAGCAGCAGAGGAGAGAGTGCAGCTGGACCGTTCCAAGCCGTGCGCCCCGGCCCCCCTTCCTCCCCTCCCCGCGCTCTCTGTGCGCCTTGACCGTCCCAGGCTGGAGAGAGTTATGTCACCGGCTGTTACGTAATAGCAGGGGATCGGGTTTTGCTCTGTGGTGCTCAGTTGAGAAATATAATCCCATGCTGCTGCCACAAATTTCCGCCACACTAATCGAGGGAAATACAATGCATAGAGAGGTGATATTTAATTCCAGTTGCAGGTTTGGTTGTTTTTACTTCAGGGCTAAATGGGAAATAACAAAACATAACCCCTCTTCATAGGCTGGTATACTTATAGTGGCTTGTTAAAATCACCTGCAGGGCTCTGTGCATGCATTATATACACAGGGGAGGTGTTTTAATAATGGTACATAACCCGTCATTTTAACTGAGGTAGGAAAACAACTGCAGACACAAAGAAAACGATGAATAATCGATATGTCTTCTCCGTTTACACCATTGTGTTAAATGCTCCGATAAGACATTGGCTTATACTGAGAACACACACAGGCACGCTGTCAGCGGTGGAATGTAGGAGTACATTTACTCAAAAATTGCAGGCCTACTGAGCTACTAGTACTTTACTAGAATATTTCCATTTTCTATACCTCCCCACATTTCAGAGGCAAACATGTTCTTTTTACTCCATTACATTTATCTGACAGCTTGAGCAACTGGTTAATTAATATTTACAGGCAAAATCTCTTTAAATATGATGCATTCCTATATATAAGCTTGTTCAAAAATGTTACATCTCAGTCTGCCACAACATTACAATGCTGCTGACATTCACAATAACGTTACAGTAATAGTATAACGTTGAGATTTTGCATGCATGTATTTTAATGAGTATTTTTACCATGTGGTATTGCTATGTTTACTTAAGTAACAATGCTTGGCTGTTAAGCGTCAATCAAAAAATCCACAGCTATTATGGGGCCCATGTGGAGACAGCCACAAAGCCAATTACTCATTAAATCTAAAAAATAAAATAAAAATCAGCAATGCTCTTACAAGTTAACAGAGCAGTCATTCCTCTGAACTGCTCATTTTTTGACACTACTAAATCCTCACTGAACAAGAAATGTCAGGTATTTTTATTTGACTGACACTTTTCTGTTTTGTTTATAGATTACAAGTTAAACAGTCTACTATGCTTTTCAAGGGGAAGTTGTGCTTTCAGGCTAATATCTGAAGTAAAAATCAGTTCTGGAAGTGCTGCAGTGGACGCAGAGCTTGCTGCAGGTGGTTTTAACTGAAAATTGAAAACAACTGCCCCCATTCTGTCCTCCACCCCCAAACCCGCTTCCTCAAACCCAACTTGACCACATGGCTCTTCTGGGGAAAAGAAAAAAAACTGCCGGTGTTCATTTGTCTTGTATCCGCCACCCAACCCACACACACAAAAAAAGGTTTTAGACACTAAGGTAGCATCTGCACTTAACTGAGGTTAAATATATGAGGGGCCCTCAGAAGCCCACTAGGGCTGATCAGTGATGAGCCCATACACTCACAAACCACACATCAGCCAAAACTGTGTGAGAACCGAAGTTAAATGCAGTTAAACGTGTGCAGGGTTGGTACACTTTCAACCACTAATTTAATGCGAAAACAAAACCTCACTTTGCAGCACCTGCTAATAAGCAACACTGTATAATGATGGATGCAATAAGAATTTACTTTGTAACTGTCACATTATTTAGTTTGAGTATTTTAAGCTGTGTGTCAAATAAATCAGTAGATTCCATTTGAAATAATTCACAAATATAACAAGCAGTGATGGAAACCAACTGCAAACATTAAGAAGATACATTTTAAGCTCCTTTGCTTGAATCGAGCAGAATAAGTTGATATGTTTGCTATGTTCCGCCAGTAAGTCAAGCACAAAGTAAACATTAGTGTTACACCAGCAAGACACAGTGTTGGGAGAAATGTCAACATTACATTCTAAGGCAGATGTTCCACAGTCGAACATAAATCAAAGAATGCAATGTTTTCAACCTGTAGTCAGTACAGTATGTGCATAACCCAAAATACGCTCTATATGCTTTCAGGTGTCTGTCATAAGCGCACTCTTTAGCATCGTGGTCTGCAGTAGCTGCCAGTGCAGCACAGATCTCTGTGGTGTGGGCAGTGTTACTTATTATGGCACATTGTGGCATGCCTCAGTCATCTCTGACTGTAGAAACATGTTCAAAGTGTCAGATTGAGTGAGGCGAACCAGCTATGAACAAACTGACTTAGTGTAATCGCTTGAATGATGATTTGGGGTTTGAACCCCTTGGGTCTCTATTGTAAGTCATTATATTCTCATATCATGCAAATTCACACCTCATACTGACATATAACCACATCCACCACATGGTGGGCCAACAGTTAACAACCCACACCTCAAAATCTTGTTGGCTGAGGTGTTACAAAAATTAGATAAACATTAAATCCATACATCCTCTAAGTGCATACATTACAGAGAAAAGCAGCAAATTCTGTATTCGTTTGTTTTATTTTTTGTACATATCCTGACTTTTGGCAAATATAGCAAGATCAGTATCTTTCAGTTAAACCTTATGAAATGTACTACATCTGCTGTTAGATATTTTAGCAGTTTAACAATCAAGTTTGAACAGGGGATTAATTCAAGTTTAGATATATACACACACATAATATATAAGTATACCATTTTTTAAAATATTGTTTTTCATCATACCCAGAGAACTTCATTTTGTCATTTAAATGTAGGTGCAATCAGACATCTAATTCAAAACCCAAGTCTTTTTTTTTAATTCTGAAGCAAAAACCTCAAAATATTAACCAGAAAAAGAAAACAATGCAATTTCCGTTGCAAACAATTTAACTTGTTGAAAATCAAACAAATATATGATTTGTATAATTTATAAAATATCAATAGGCAAGGAATTTATTGGAGAAAACTAAATAGTGATGTACATTTTGAGCAATAACCTCAAGGCCCCAGTGTTACATAAAACTATCAATGTTGTAAAAGATACAATAAATAACCCCTTACATGTAATTTAATAAATACTGTTTAGATATGTACTGTCAGTGTGTTGGTCACACTAAGCAGAGGTAGTCATGTAAAGGTACTTCATGAAACTTAAATGTTTGTTAGTAATAGCATACTGACCAGCAAAGATACATGAAAATTAGGATATATTAAAACAGTCTGAGTAAAACAATGTCATATTTACACAAGTTATCTCTTAAATCAACAAGTACACACTCCCCCAAACCAATGACACACTCACACACACTCGTTGTGGCCTCTGCTTGCTGACAGTGCTTGGGTAAATCGTAGGCTGGTGCGTTCGTGTCATACTCCCAGTAGTAGGTGGCTGACATTGATTGACAGGAACAGTGCTGCACGAGAGGCATAAAAGAAAACAGAACAGTGACAATACAGAAGGATGAAGAGCAGAGATGTGAAGCATGCCACAAGCTTTCACACTGACATGTACCATCAGATACGTTGTGCGTATAAAAAAGTACCTTACCTGTTGTTTCTGTGTGCACTCTGGAGCCGTCCGTGCTGGTCACTTTACATGAAATAAATGTTTTTCTGCCTTCCTTCTTATCCAGACAGGATTCAAGCAACACTGTGCTTCCCAGTGGGATGGGGCTTGGGACAAGACAAGTGTTTGTTAAGGCAAGCGGACTATGGACAATAGTACTACAGCATTCAAGACTTAGATTTAATTTGGCATCATCACTATTATTATTATTTAGCTATCTGGGTTAAGGAGAGCACTCGGTTATCATTGGAAAAAAACAGAGCATTTGGGGCTGACATATGTGTGTGTGTGTGTTGTGTTGTTACAACTACTACAAAGATTGATGAAATGATTATTTAATTTGTGCATTACATCATCTATGTGGCATCATTCAGTGTCAATGCACACTAAACCAACCCAGACCTGGATTACACTAGTGTGACTTCTACTGTAGTGCCTGATGTACGAGTACATGCAGTCTTGCAGGGAGTCTGCACCACCTAAACAGCACATATCATATTTATATAAACCCTGCATGTGCCAAAATGTGATCCACATAAATAAATGAGGGCTAGACACACACACACACCCTGACTGCTCATCGCAAGTACCTGATATTGAAATGAGATGATAAAATATACATCAGGGTCTAATATTGAATAGAGGGTATTATAAACACAAGGGTCTTCAAATATATAGAAAACTATTGTCAATCATTATACTAACCAATTGAAAAGTAGCATTTCTGGTATTTTACAACTTGGTGGATATTTAATATGTATGTATATGTATATTTACACAACAAATCAACTGTTTCATGTCTATAAATATTCTTATATTCTTCCTGTACCTGCGGTAGTTGATGTTGAGATTGGCAGTCATAACAGGTCCCGAGAGCAGAGTAGCGTGAGTCCCTGTCACTGTATCAATCATAGTGGCTATCGCCCCCCCGTGGACATGTCTGGAAAAACACACAATGTCTGTTAAACATCAAATGCAGAGTTTAAAAGTGTAATTTTGTGTGTTCAGAGATTTAAAACCATATTTTATAAAGTAGTTCTTATTTTAATGTATTTATTTGGCCTTTTTGGTGTTTATTGGAAAGCTGATTATACAGAGGCAGGCATGAAATAAGGGGGGTGTGAGGTGATGTACAATCAAGGTCAATGGCTTACATGATATGCGTATGTCTACTTTAGAGCCCCACACTTCATATTTCAGACCAAGACATAACATTTTTAAAACGATAAAATGTGCATAAGTTTAAAAAGGAATAGTAATAATAGCTACTGTAGTGATTCCAGTATGAGGTCAACACAAGTATTTTAAAGAGATGGTATTATGCTTTTTGTCTTTTTACCTCTCCTTTACTGAGTTATATATAGTTATATATGCACTTTTTTGTGCATGCTTGCAAAGTGAAAAAGCCCAAAGTCCATCCCAAAGGAAGTTCCCATCTCCCACAGAAAGCTCTGCTCTGAACCACTTGAAAACAGCTCATTTGTAGACCAGCCCTTCACTTCCTTTACTTGTGACGTCACAATGAAAACGCGTCATAAAGCTTGCCAAGCGGGTGGCGGGGGTCAGACACGCCCTCAAACCAAGCTAGTCTGAGCAGAGGCCCTTTGGCTCGACTTGCCTTTGTTTGGATTTCCATTGTAGAAATGTTGTACCTGTACCTGCTTCCAGGTACTTTTTTTCGCATCACCTCACCTCCGTCGAGGTTCCAAGCGAGCTGAGGGATACTAAAATGTAATGTGTAAACAAAGGCCGCTGATTGGTCAGAAAGAATATTCACTATTCACTGCATCATCATGGCGTGCATCAGACAGAGGCCATCGTACAGTTTTCGTAAGGATTTTCATCACTAAATCCACTTCTGAGAAGTTTTAAGTTGAGAAATCAGCTGTGTAGCTTTCGAATGTTGACAGTTTTACGAGAAGTGATGGCAGAACAAAAATGTGATGCTCCTGCTGTCACACAGACCGCTGCAGCAACAACGGCAGAGGAAAACACAGCTGGAAGGTTTTCATACCGCTTATCTGTCTTTACATTCTGTGTAATATTGAAACATTTTAACCACAGACTGTATATATTTTAAGAGCTGTGTAGATCGTGTGTCACATTGAACATTACGTCGCAGCCGTTGTGTGTGGCGTCGCTATCTTTGGGTACTATCTGCAATGGAAAACGGAGCAGGGCCGTGTAGAGTCGAGTCTTATCGATTTGCGCTATGGTAGCATTTTTCGGCAAGGCAGCATAGATCGTCAGAACACCGGCAACAGTTCAACATTTAGTCCTGATGTTATGATGTGGAACAATGATGTTATATGGTTGTGGACTGGTACTAATTTATAACATCTGCAAGGTTACGGTCGCAGTCTGAAGCGGCTTTGTTTTGGATCACACTACCTTGTTTCTTACGACCTGCCCTTCTCTGCTTCTGATTAGCTAGTAGTCCTTACCTGGAAACTGCGCATGTGCAACTCCCAACAAAGATTTTGTACAGGTAAGATGCATCACTCTGTAGCTCAAAACCAGAGCATACAACTCATAGGGTGAAAAGAGCAGCTGCAGCAATGTGCAGTATGAGAAAAATATAGTGTTTTTTGAAAATTAAGCCATATAAACCTGTTGTGGTACAACCCCTAAATAACATTTTGAACCTGAAAATGAGCATAATACCATCTCCTTAAGACAACAAGCACATACATTTATACACAAACTTGTATAACAACAGTTATCTCACCCTGGTGGCCCCTCCAGTAGATGTCCTGCCTGGAAAATGCACACACACTTCTGCTCCTCACTGTTAACAAACAAAACATACTCAAATGTTGCCCCGGGGTCTCTGATGTTCCGGGTAAAAAGACGAGCTTTTGACTGGATCATTTTACTAAGATACACTCCACCTGATGAAACAAACACACAAGTCACTTGACAGAGCATCCCAAGAGAAAAAAAATACATAATAAAAACAGGTGCAAGCGGGGGTTGTAGACTAGCAAACATTTATATTTAAAGATTTAATATTTCTAAATGTACAGTAATACATGATACAAATCAGACTCTGAGATCATCTAATCCGGGAGTCAAATCAGTTTACACATATATATATATATATATATATATATATATATATATATAAAATCCCCCTCTCACCCCTTGCGGGGTGGTATGTGTCATCCTCAAGCTCGGGTCCTCTACCAGAGGCCTGGGAGTTTGAGGGTTCTGCTGCAGTATCTTAGCTGTTCCTAGGACTGCACTCTTCTGGACAGAGACCTCTGATGTTTTGCCTGGAATCTGCTGTAGCCACTCTCCCAATTTGGGGTCACAGCCCCAGTGCTCCGATTACCACTGGCACCACTGTTGCTCTTACTTTCCACATCTTTTCTAGCTCCTCTTTCAGCCCTTGGTATTTCTCAAGCTTCTCATGTTCCTTCTTCCTGATGTTGCTGTCGCTGGTATTGCCACATCTATCACTACTGCCTTCTTCTGCTGTTTGTCGATCAACACGATGTCTGGTTGGTTAGCCATCACCAGTTTGTCAGTCTGGATCTTGAAGTCCCACAGGATCTTAGCTCGGTCATTCTCAACTACCTTAGGAGGTGTCTTCCATTTTGACCTTGGGACTTCCAGCCCATACTCGTGGCAGATGTTCCTGTACACTATGACAGCTACCTGGTTATGGCGTTCCATGCAGCGCTTCCTGCCTGCATCTTACACCCTGCTGTTATGTGCTGTACTGTCTCAGGGGCATCCTTGCACAGTCTGCACCTGGGGTCCTGCCTGGTGTGGTAGACCCCAGCCTCTATTGATCTTGTACTGAGTGCCTGTTCTTGTGCCGCCATGATTAGTGCTTCTGTGCTGTCCTTCAGTCCAGCCTTTTCCAGCCACTGGTAGGATTTCTTGATATCAGCCACTTCTTCTATTTGTCTGTGGTACACGCCGTGTAGCGGCTTGTCCCTCCATGACGGTTCTTCATCTTCCTTGTCCTCACCTTCGGGTTTCTGCTGCCTGAGGTATTCACTAAGCCCCTTCATCTTTGGGGCCATCTTCCTGATGTACTCCTGGATCTTCGTTGTTTCATCCTGGACAGTGGTCTTGACACTCACTAGCCCTCGGCCTCCCTGCCACGCTTGGTGTACAGTCTCAGGGTGCTGGATTTGGGGTGAAACCCTCCGTGCATTGTGAGGAGCTTTCTTGTCTTGATGTCAGTAGCCTCTATCTCCTCCTTTGGCCAGTTTATTATACCAGCGGGGTATCTGATGACTGGCAGGGCGTATGTGTTGATGGCTTCGGATCTTGTTTTTCCCATTCAGCTGGCTTTTCAGGACCTGCCTCACTCTTTGTAGGTATTTGGCTGTGGTGGTCTTCCTTGCTGCCTCCTCATGGTTACCATTAGCCTGTGGCACCCCAAGGTATTTGTAGCTGTCCTGAACATCTGCGATGTGGTCTTCTGGTAGTGTATATATATATATATATATATATATATATATATATATATATATATATGTATATATATATATATGTATATATATGTATATATATATATATATATATATATATATATATATGTATATGTATATATATATATATATATATATATATATATATATATATATACACATATATATATGTATGTATATATATATATGTATGTATATATATATATATGTATGTATATATATATATATATATATGTATGTATATGTATGTATATGTATGTATATATATGTATATGTATATATATATATGTATATGTATATATATGTATATATATGTATATGTATATATATATATATATATATATATATATATATATATATATATATGTATGTATATATATATATATATGTATATATATATATATATATATATATATATATATATATATATATATATATATATATATATGTATGTATATATATATATATATATATATATATATATATATATATATATATATATATACACACAATAACTATATATATGTATGTATATATATATATATATGTGTATATATGTATATGTATGTGATATACACATCACATATATCACCATGTCACATGACAAAGTTCATCTGTTGATCTTTTGCTTGATCGAGGCGTTTTTCTTTGCAAATGCTGCAAGTTCAGTCATTGATCTCAGCTCACAGTAAGCTGAAGCAGGTAGAATGTGTCCAGCTTGACGGTACAGTTTTTATTCACCTGCAGCTCACGTTAGACAAATGAAGTTGGCGGAAGTCAGCCACAGTCATCTCGGACGCACCAATTGACTTATCACCTTTTAAGTTTTAAGTTGAAGCAAACTTTTAAAAACACATCCAATTGTTTACACATCCGGCATTACGGCCAAAAAAACTCCATTCCCATTACTATGCTTACACTATTTCATACAACCCAAACAAGCAGGAAGAACAACAAAAATATCACAGTCTGCACTTTTACCTGTAGCATATTTGAGGAGGCGATTGTAGCTTGGCAGTCTCCTCCATTGCCCTTCCCTTTTCTCTCCCTCCTCTGTCTCCAACTCACACAGACTGTTATAATGCTCGTACAACCGCATCATTTCTGGGCCCCATGAGGAGTTCGGCAAGCTGAAGTCCCGGGGCTTGGAGGAGAAGGCCGATAGATTCTACTTTTACAAAGATAAAAATGTTCAGCTTTGATTTGGCACTGCGTGGTATAAAATTACTGCACATGTATGTATACTGCTGAATATGTTCAGTTCAGTTCAGTGTAGTTCAGTGTGCTTTATTGGCATGTATATTTAATTCAAACAGTGTTGCTAAAGCAGTTCAATAATCAAAGATATAACAAGATTAATTCAATTAAATCCATTAAGTTATAAATTACAAAAACAAAATAAATACATTTTGGACGTAAACTACAACTAAAAGTGAACAGGATTTAACCTGCCATGCAGCGAAGGTTAAGTGCAACAGCTGGCTCAGTCACTTGCTGTCCCTCAGGTTGTGACACATACTTGGGGGCAAGGTTTGCATTGTGTCCTTCTCCTGGGATTATTCTTTATTTCGTGCTACCTTCAAGTTCTTTAAAATCTGCTATTAATAAATGAAATTTCTCAAAATTTCTCTATTAAGCTTCTGTATTTTGTCTCTTCCTCCCAGAGCATTTTTGCTTTTAGTGGTAATTTGGTTTAACTGGTGTTTGTAAAGCAGCGCTGGCATGAGAAAGGTGTGTGACTGACAAGTTGCAGGAAGTGTTAGTCTCAGTATTAGTTGGCAAAAAGGACTATTTCTTGGGTTTTAAGAGCATTGAATTGGAGGGAGTCTTGGGGACTTGATCTGAAGAGCATCAAAAAGTTAAGTTCTCTTTTTTTGGGTATCTATTATCAGTGGAAACCGCCCTAATTCTAAGGAGACTTTCTTTGAATGTGTAGGATATTTCTGCAGAATTCAGCTTGTAGAGCAAAAATGGGATGGTTCTCCCATCACTATTACAATAAATTAACTGTTGTATAATTCAAAAGGGCACTGCAACCTTTGACGTCAAAGAAGGTTTAAGACTGTCGAGTTGTAAAGACTAGTAGACCTTGGGGTGTATCAATTTTTTTGAGATATGCTTGTTTAGAAAAAACAAGATAGCACAGAAGAGCCATACACAGCCTTCTTTATGTCTCTGTATAGGTATATTAAACCTATTGGGAGTGTTTTGGTCAAGCATCACACTGTCAGAGAGGTTTAAATTTTACTACAATGTGTCTAATATTCTTTCCCTTGATATTTATAGTACTTATATTTCAATATAATACTAGAAAAAATTGGCTTGTTCTAAAACGTTTGACCAGTAGGCCTAGTGTCTATATACATATATAACGTTCATGTCAATATTGGAACATAAAATTAGATATGCTGTGACATATAATTGTATGCATGTTTCCCAGCCAAACGCATGGACGCTTTTTGTTTGTTTTTAACAATATTGACTTGACTGTAAAATTTTCAGTTCCCCTTGATGTTTATACGGGAATGCGCTTAACACACCAGTGCCTGACATGGCATCACAGGCTAACTAAACGCACTGAACTGAGAAATATCTGGAAGAATGAACTGAGAAACATCTGGAAGAAGAACCTAGATGAACCCCCCACCCACCCCCTCATTTCAATCCCTTGTCTTTAAAACAGCTGATGTTACCTACCACCACGGTCCGTACAAAGCTGGTCCTGAATGAAACGCTGGCAGGCTGATGGCTGCTAAGTTGAGTCTGTATGGATGAGAGTGAGCCGAGGCGTTGAAAGCTCTTGAATATTCGACCCAGGCTCCTTGCCATCTGTACGCTGTTTCGGCTGAGGCGGATGGTGGCAAGCTGGCACAGACTCTCACAGAGCTGCCTGTATTTTGATGTAACTTAAAGTTAATTAGATAAATGTAAACGCCGGTAACGGTTGTTATGAGTCTGCTGCCAAACGCTTGTGCTAGCTAACATTAGCTAGCGCCGGAAAAAGTAGCTACTATTATTGCTGTAAACACTGAGCTGCTTTATAATACACCATAAACAATGTTTAACACATATTTGTGTTACACTATCTCGGAAAATGAAAACAGGCACTGCTGTTACACACCGCGGTTGTTTTACCGGTGACTTTCATGTGTCATCTGATCAGCGCCGCATGTCAACTTCCGGCAGCGTCATTTAGGTCACATGGTGTACGCATTGAACTGTGATTGGCTGTGAAGGGTACTGCGAATGCCAAGCACTTTGTTTTTCAGGTTGCTAGATATGGATAACAGCGATTCTGAACTATCTTTACAGTTTGCTCATCACAAAACACTAAAGCTCTGAAGACATTTGAACTATCTCAGCAATAAATTTAAAATGAATTATTCTATTTTAGATTTTTTCATATCTGTCTGCCCGTGGATACAGTGTATGTATTTTATTTTCCCATATATGTCTAGGGAGTTCACTTACTCAATAGTCTTCAGACTTCACACCAATTGTGGACTAAACTGTGTTCACTTTTTTAATGCTCTGACACAAAATACTCAAACTGTACCACCACCAAAACTCTATTTACAGTTTATGTTACATAAAAATGGCTAACAATCAAACCCTAACACAACACAGGATTTCTGTTAATAAGACTTATCCTTGCCACAATCTAATACATCCACATCTAAAATTCAACCCTGTGAAGGAATTTTCTCATTGAGGAGGAAAGTTTATGACCACCATCCACATGATCAGATGCCCCTCTTTAGTGGATGCTGGAAGATTGTAATGGATGGATCCGATCAGGCATGTAAAAAGATTTTTACCCAGGTGAGTAGGCCTAAGCTGTGATGTGGATGAGAACTTGCAGCCAAATGCAGAGGACAGGGGTAGACCAGCACTGCTGTACAGCTATATCTATCCTCTACATCAGGGGTCCTCAACTACTTTTGCTCAAGGGACAGACTTTCAGCAGATGCCACAAGGGCCGGAAAGGTTTTTATTTAGACTTAATTAGCATATTAAATGTTTAAAATTTTCAATTTCACAAACCAAATTTTTTTGTTAACATATATCACTGTAAACAGACTACTAAAATATGGCAAATCCATACTGAGAGCCAAGGAGGCTCTGCACTGAGGAGTGATGGTTAAAATCTGTCATTGTAAATATAGCTGCAGTATGCAGTTCCTATTGGCAGGAAATCAAGTCAGTCTGCTATGTAGCCTATTTGCAACATTATTGTGCATGTGATACCTGCTACTGGTGGTAAAAGCAAATGCATGTTAATAGGTCTACTACAGGTCACAGAAGTCTGGGGCAGCTAAAGAAATTATTATTAGGCAATAATTGTTTTGTTTTTCATAAGTAGGCTATGTGAGCAGTCATGATCTTACTTTAATCTGCACAAGACATGAGTCTACGAACAGCGAAAGTTGGTTAACATTACCTGTCTGAGAAGGTGAAGGTGTGCAGCCTGTCGCCTGCAGCTCTTCACCTATCAGCTCACTGTGTTTTCTAATGACTGTTGCATTACTGACTGCAATATTTCAAACTGATCCGCTGTTATAAAATGTTGAAAATGACCGTTGTCCTCTTTTGTAGTAAAGATGTGCCATTCTTTTTGTTAAAAATAAATATAAAACAAAAATAGAAGTACAAAAACATAGCTACTTTAAAGACAATGATGATTCATATTGTAATGCAAGTTAATTGGTTTTTCTGACAGCATTTTCTTACTGGGAGAC
This sequence comes from Lepomis macrochirus, assembly GCA_024633595.2. Classification (NCBI taxonomy): domain Eukaryota; kingdom Metazoa; phylum Chordata; class Actinopteri; order Centrarchiformes; family Centrarchidae; genus Lepomis; species Lepomis macrochirus. The sequence continues at coordinate 17,201,809 of JALXJV020000015.1, forward strand.
ATGTAGCCTATAGATTACATCTGTGAAATTGGGATGTCAGATTAACTGTTGTGCTGAGCTGCATGTTGGTAAGGAGAACTGTTTTACAAAAACTCAAACCAGACACACTGGTTGCACCAAGAACCGAAACTGTAGACCTGTAGGGGTAGAACTGGAAATGGGAGATAAACTGCATAATAAGTAACTTTTATTCATGATTGAAACAATGCACTAGGGGGAGGTAGAGAAACACACTACTTAACGGTTATCATTTGGTTTCTGATGACTAGATTCATGTGTGTCATAAATATGTGTACATTACATATATGTAATGCACTTCAGTATAAACAGTCCTCTAAATCAGGAGAGCAGGCTACACCAGAAAAAAAAAAAAAAATCAGCCAGGCAACATATCATCATGTAACAACCAGGTACCATTTTATATTATTGTGCCTTTAATAATTATATGTTTATTTTCCAACAAGACCTCAAAGATTAAACAGATGCCCAGGCACCTTTGTGGATGCGGGAGGTAAATCAGGTTTCCACCAGGGGGCAAGGCAACCAAAAAATTTAGCCTGGTCAGACAGGCTGGTTCAGGTGCTACATAATGTCATTTATTTGCACAAGCTGTCAATGCAAGTATCAGTTAAAGTCTCAACTACCTATGTATGTGCCATTTGTTGAATGAATGTACTGACCTTTACATAGTTTTTACTTTCTTGTAAGAAGCAGCGATGTAACCACATTAGTAATATTATAAAAAGTATAGTGGTATGTATGGCATGCTCCTTTTTGTAAAAAGCTCACAGTCAGTGTTGAGTTCTCCTGAGTTGACTTTATTGTTGAGCTTCCGGGATGCCACACAGCTTCCTGTAAAATTATCAAAACACAATGTTAATTGGTATGTCCTGTCATGATACGGTTGCCTTGCGTCTTCAGTTTAGAGCCATGACTCTTATGTGGTTCTGCTTTGTCATGAGATGGGTTTATACTGTTTAAACAGCAATGCCTGGGGCGTGCTGTACTGCTCTATAGCTGACCCTCATATTCTGGGGATGCAAGAAGGTGTATCAAAATCTTACCTTGCTTCCTCCTTGGTTGTATCCGCAAAGGCACAAATAGCTTTATCTCTATCCAAAATCTGTTGTTTCAAGCTCTGAACTTCCTCCCCAGCCGCCTTTTTAGCGTTTTCATGATCAGCTGAGGAAATGATGGAGAATAACATAGAGAAACATGTGTTATCCAGAGTGTGTACAAAATGAGACTTTCCATATTTAAAAAAAACACTATAAATTTGTGATTTTAGGTGGAAAAGAAATAAAGGCTTTGTCAATTATCAAAGTGCAAATGTGTTACTGACAGCTACTACCTTTGCTAAGCCCAAGAGTGATATCAGCTAAAATAAGCAGTGCGCAGATCAGTGACTGAAACCAAGGGCAGTCTGCCTGGAGCCCTGTAGGTTGGTGTTATTACGTCTAGTTCCACTGGTTTCTAATAGTCAAAGTTAAATTGAATAAAGAGACAGTTATCCCATGATATATTGTTAGCTGCATTCTTCAGTGTAAGCAATCCAAGACTGACAAATCTCAGCAGCTTCAAGCTATCCTTAAAACCTGATTAAGCAGTGGATAGAGGCATATTGTAACAGTCTCTTATCTGGTTTTGGATTTGAATATTAAAGTGTACAGAAGCATTATCTGCCCATCACCAGAACACAGGTAAAACAAAAAAGCTGCATTACTTGTGAGCTTGGCTAAGGCCTCTGCTTTTTCCGCCTTCTTCTTCTCAGCAGCCACCTGCAAGGACACAGGTAAAAGTATTTGTCAGCAGTTTGATTAGTGCATTAAAAGGAAACAAAAATAGGGTCACTAGAAACATATATTAAATATTTGGATGGAACAAAATACTGAGGCACAGGATCCTGACATAGTGAATTTAGACATCACGTGCATCCTCAAGAGTGATACTCTCCTGTTATGCTTCTAGCTTTTGCAGCAGTGTGAGCACATAAAAACACGACTTGTGAGGAAACTGCAGGTGTGTGTTGCTTGCCTTCTCTGTGTTGCAGGTCTGTAGACTGTTATCAAGGTCGAGTATTGATTTGTCGGTGTCTGCTCTCGTCTTCTTCAGCTCACCGATCTTGCTGTTGACGGACGCCAGCTTTGTCTTCATCTCGTTGAGTGCGTTTTTAACTTCGCCGATGGCTTCCTCTTTCTTCTTGACCTCGGCCGCGGTCTGCATCGTGCGGGTTTTCAAATTACGCAGGTTCAACTCCTGGCGTAGGGCCTGGAAAATCATTACAGCCATCACAGCCACACTCAGGACGACTAAAACAATCGAGAGCTTCATCCTGGTTGAGACGAGGAAAGACTGGGTCAACGAGAGACCTGGCGGAGACTACCGTAAGCCACCTGTTGCTCGTTCAAGCGTCTTCTCCAGCTCCGACACTCGGCACTGTACTTGAAACCTGCTCTACCTGCTCAACCGACTGGGCGTGGCAATCCACCTATTTCCTCCTCAGACTCTTTCAGTAGACATGCACTCATAGATATTTTGAATGCATTCGGATCATGTTGGTAAGCCTGAATGCCCTGTAATGTAGTCTTGTGGTTTCAACAATGATTATGAAAGTAAGCAACCCGATATTTAGGCTATGTGATGTTGACAATATACCATATCCCCAAATAAACACACTCAAAACCTTTATTCTTATTAAGCATTGGTAATATTTAACAGTGTATTTGCTATATTTTATTATGAAACGTTCTGATAGGCATAGTGTTTCTCTAAACAGATGTAATGGCAGAAAAATGTTTCTCCTTTTGTGCCTTATGTAGGTTACTTCTATTATTTTTACTAATGTTGTTGTGTCTCACTTAGCTTATAACCACATGATTTCTATCCTTAACCTTTTCTTATTATTATACTCATATTAATCTGTCCACATATGTAGGGTTTAGGTCAGAGCTTGGGGGATTGTTTTATTGTTTTCCTCTCTTGTCGTTGCTCTCCTCTCCTTGAATGTTCATTCAAGGCCGGGAGAGGATTCATGTTCCCCAAAACATAGAAACCTGGACTGTCTGATTATGCATTCGGGGGCCAGACGCTCGAGGCTGCGGCAGGTCCCTGGACCAGTAGCCTACTTCTCCGACATTCCTTTTTTGTTATTAATAAAGTCTTCAAATACAACTGTTTGTTTTAACTCAATTATTTGCTCAATCTCTCACCATCGATATATAATTTCCAGGACAATTAAAACCTGCCAAGTGCTGCACTGAGTCCATTTTTAAGATCATCCTTGTACTTTTCTTGAGTAAGATATCCACTGTTAATTTGCCAGCTCGTTACTTTACCCGGTGACATTTTAACATGCTGCTTAATTTGATACACCCATTATAACATTCTAATAATATAAAATATATAATAGCATTATACAATACTCAAACGGAGGTCTTTAGGCATAAGTAACATTTTGAAAGCAGGACTTTTACTTCACTACTGTCTGTAAGTAAAATGTATCAGGACTTTCTAATCAGCTCCAAATTGTCTTCCGTGTCTATACAAATAGCCTATAAAACTCATGGTCTAGCTTATCTACAATCATATTTGACTTGTTTATAAGGTAATGCACTCTGATAAAGGAGATCAGCAGAGGTGGCAGGGCGTGTTTTAAATGACTGACTAGGGGGGAATGTTAAGCAGCTCAGACCCAACATCCCAAAGCGCAGGTGAGTCAGCCTCCTTGGTTGATTGATTTGAATTCTGCAAACGTAGAGAGGTTAAGCAAGGGCTGCTCTGAGCTCAGGCTGAAGAGAACAGAAGTACAGGAAGCGGCGCTGTGCCACCTGTAGGAAGCATTATAGCGATCCATCATCAAGGACAAACACCAAAACTCACACAGAATTAGACTCACGACTCCCGAAAAACATGAAGTTGTTGCTGCCAGTGGCAATAGTCGTTACTGTCGCTTTGGTGGGGATCATGAAAATCCGGAAAAAGGAGCACGACAAAGAAGATAAACGGAGCAAATTTCAGGATATCAAGTTGCGGGTGACTTTCGATGTACTGGGAGAGTATCGGAGCGAGCAGGAACTTACGGAGAACTTGCTAGGCAAGACCCAAGAAGAGCAAAGTGCGCTGGAGCAAGAGGTGAACAGGCTCCGGACCAAAGCAGATGCGGTGAAGGGTCAAGTGGACATCTGCCTAGGAGACAAGGTGGGGAGAAAATGAAAGATGCAAGAAGTGAGACGATGCATAGTGATATAACTGGGAAACTTGTATTGGATGTGACTTAAACAGAAAGACAACTGTGCCCGCTTTAAGGGAAATTAAATCGTTCACAACAGAAAGAGGAGCAGGAACTTGACGAAGGAGGAGGGGTTAAATATAGCAATCACATGAATGCATTTAATTTTTTTAAACAAAATGCATCACCTCTTTTTATACACTTTGTAAAGTAGGCTAATCTCTTTAGGCTATGTGGGAGAACAAGTGATTTCAGTGTATGCAAGAGCCAGTGAACAGGCATAACAGGTTTCACCTGGTCAGGAAATACTTGCATGATAATCACCTGCCACAAAATCAGGTTTGTCTTGCACTGTCAGAGCAAGGCGCAGGCCTTCACGCACGGAAAAACACCAGTAGTATGAATTGTAAGCTATTTATTGTTTCAATAAATAGAGGGTGGTGGCGCAATGGATAAGACGCCTGCCTTTGGTGTGAGAGACCCGGGTTCAATCCCCCACTGTGACCCATCCACCACTTAATCCCTAGTTACTCCAGAGGCGTGCGACTTCTGACATGTATAGCAATTATAGTAGCTTCACAGTGGATTAAGTTGATACATGTTCAAAGAGAAACAATATGAAATAGATCTTTATGCTTGTTAACATAACACTGTGTTGTCAAATCATTTGTTATGACAGTGCGTTCATACTGCCTCACCATTAAAGATGAATGCAGGGTGTTAATCGGTGTAGGGAGGATTTCTCTAACAAACTGAGGTTATGTGTTGCTGAGATTCTCTTTTTTTTCTCTTGCAGAAATCTGCAAGTGACGCGTTGGCTGCAGCAGAGACTGAATTCAGTAATCTCCAGTGTAGGTGCCATTTTATGGGCATCATTGCCAACAGTGGTCAGATTTTTAATAAAGAGAAGAGACAAAGCAACCTTTCCCTCTTTTAATGAGCACGTGAATTTTAATTTTTCTCTTCCAGTTCGGTGGTCTTTAGCTTGCTTTAAATTTGCAAAATATTGAAAATTCCTCATGTTGTATGATAATACTTACAGCTGAACATGGGAAGGAAAAGACCAACTGGGAAACAGAAGTGTCAGCACTGAAACAGCAACTAGCAACCCGGAGCTCAGTGTGTAAATTTTTGAAAACAGGATCCTCACCAGCAAGGTAGGGTTTACTAGACTTGAAAAATCAGTTTCTCCAGAGTGCGCTCAAATATCCATAAGAAGATTAGTCACCGACCGATATCTGTGTTTCAGTTGCCAATACTGATATTTAGTGAGCAGGATGGCTGATGGCCAATATACAATGCTTATATCAAAAAAAGAAAAGTCATGTATAATTCCATTATTCCATTATGCTGGTATCGGCTGATGCAGATTATCTTATTAATAGGCTGACCAATTATTCAGTCTATCACCAAATGAGATCTGGTCATTCACTACATTTGCTATGTTGAACTTTCTCTTAAAGCAAGTTGTGTGGTGATGAATTGATCAACGCCCAAGAGGAACAAAAGGCGGAGGCCCCTAAACAAGAGCAGCCAAAGGCAGAGGCCCCGAAGCAAGAGGAGCCAAAGGCAGAGGCCCCGAAGCAAGAGGAGCCAAAGGCAGAGGCCCCGAAGCAAGAGGAGCCAAAGGAAGAGGCCCCGAAGCAAGAGGAGCCAAAGGCAGAGGCCCCGAAGCAAGAGGAGCCAAAGGCAGAGGCCCCGAAGCAAGAGCAGCCAAAGGAAGAGGCCCCGAAGCAAGAGGAGCCAAAGGCAGAGGCCCCGAAGCAAGAGGAGCCAAAGGCAGAGGCCCCGAAGCAAGAGCAGCCAAAGGAAGAGGCCCCGAAGAAGAGATGAGGTATAACAACCTGTGTTTTCCCCTCCATGGCACTTCATCTGTTTGAAGAACATAGTTTTTGATACATTGTAACCAGATTCCAGCTTTACTGGTTTGATGTCACACATTGAGTGCAGGTAGGAACCTAAAAGAGGACTACTAAGATTTTGCCGTTGCTAAGTGGGATGTTAATGAATTTTCAATCTGTTATTTATTTGAATGCAAATAATTTGTCCCGGTTAGGTTCGCTCACATTTGTTTTAACTGAGAGGCAACTAGAAGGTAGAGGTGTGGATGGACCTGCAAGGTCATGCTGCAGATTCATGTGAAGATATCTAGCTTCTCTGCTTCATGTTGTATGTCACTTGATTTCTCACTCTGCAGCAACATGTTTGTCTGCCATAATTCCGTTTGGATCTATGGCACAAAGAAAATAAATACACAACTGTGAACCAAATGTGTTTATAAAAAGGGAGGGTTTATGTTTGCAGTATGTACACATAAAAATGTACATCACGCATCATCCTCACCCAAATGCACTCAAGGTATCAAAATTATTCAGAATGGCCCCCTCCAATGAATTGTGTTATCAAAGTACTATAACATTAATGTGCAAACAGGATTTTAATGTTGCCTTGGAAATGTGTATATAGTATTGTGTAGTTAAATCTCTAAAAACTCTGCAAACTGCAAATTAACTACTAAGTGTGGCTGCCAAATAAAAGTAACTGAGAAAAAAGTTCAATATTTCCCTCTGATGTAGTGGAGTTGTGTAAAGTATCATAAAATGGAAATAAAGTAAAGTTCAAATAGAATTGTATTTTAGTACAATACTTGAATATGTATACTGACTTATGTTTAAGAAATATTAAACAAATCTATCTGATGTTTCGACTCATGTTCTATCATCTATCATTTATCACTATCCATGAGTAGTACTCTAATCTGTGGAGCCAGTAAGTTAGTTGCAAGATTCCCAAAGAACATCGATATCTGCAAGGCTGACGCCTGAGCTACTGTCTCTACCTTATCAGTCTAACTGTTGCCTTCCTAACAAGGAGGACAGTTACATATGAGAAATAATAGAGCTGGAAGGTCAGTGAACACACACTTGTAGGGTCATCTAATGACCTGTCTTACCTGTCCCTGTTAAATCAATGAAGCCCCCTAAGAATATTTTTCAACAAGTTGCATTCCACCACCATATACCACCACATCAAACTCCATTATACTGTACCAACATACAGTAATATTCTCACAATTGTAAACTGTGATGCCATCTCCATCTTCAGAGTAGTAGTAGTATTATAGACAAAATTACATCCACCATATACCCAGCTGAGATACTTGTAGAGAGTAAAATGCACAAATGATATAGCAAAATTAGAAATTTGTAGGGAAAAAAACTACAGAGGATATTGGTTTGTTACAGCAAACACTGCAAAATTCTGTATTTTGATTAAAATCACCACACTGGCTCCAGCAGTACTTTGTCTCAAAATCTTTCACAAAAAGAACCTTTGGGGAACCTCCTGCAAATGTTCCTCTAACCAACATAACCACAGGAAACATCCTTAAACTGTTATTTGAGAAGATTTAACTGAAAGCTCAGGCCTAGGAGGGTTATGTGTTTGCTTGGTAGTAAGTCTGGCAGTACCACTGCACACACACCTTGTTGCTTTGCTCTTTCAGGATAGTAATGAACAATCTGAATACACACATGGCACTCTACACACAACAGTAAGGGTGTGGGGCTGAACGGACACATTGTTGTGAAATACTTTCTAACCAGTATCCTGGTTAAACAGGTAATGATTAATGAGACACGGAGAGACAGAAATGCTGAACACGTCGCATAGTGTGGTCACACATCTTTATCTTTAAAAAATTGCAGCTCTACTGTATGCTGACCCTCATAGCAGGCTGTCATTACCCCCTTAAAGTTTTTTGTTTTTATACAGTATTGTGATATCATTCATTTGACTGTATGCACATAGGAGACAATGGGAAATGCACATAACCCGGAAGAGAACATTATCTTTTGAGTCTTTTGCTGTATACATTCAACTTTTATGGCCTTCAGTTTTCCTCTCTTAGATAACTCCTCTACCTCCAACACTAAAAACATGGAGTTAGGTATTGAATAATCGTTGTTAACCTTGTCTGCCTCTCTCTTTCTTAGTGACCCTGCCTCGGGGTGTGTGTGACAAAGAGAGAGAGAGAGAGAGAGAGAGATGGGCACTGACCACTCTGTCACTCTCTATAAATTTCACTCTGTTATCCTGGTGAAGCTCTGGCTATACAGTTTGTATTCTGCTCATCCTGAAGCTTTATGTATGTATGCATCTATTTCTGTTGACGTTTTTAATAAAATGTAATGCCTACGTTGTTGTTTTTCCATGTGTGGCCTTATGTTTTAAACCTAAATGCTAACAATACAGCGCAATCAATCAGACAAAAAAACACGAAATGCATTTTTGTGTATTTATGCATTTCAATGAAGAAAATGAAGCAATATGGCGTTAATAAGTTCAAGTTAGTGTTTATTGTAGAGTCATTGTGCTTCATTAGGTTAAAAAGGTGTTTCTTTTATTTTGCCCACCCCCATTGGCTTTATTTGTGCAATCATACATAAATAATTTTGGATTAGACTGGATAAAAATATATTGGCAATAACTGTACCCTGATGATGGGAGAATCGGAATATTCTGACATTACGTTGATGAGACACGTAATTTGTTTTCTAATTTGTGATCATTTTGTTATGTGATGTAATGATGTAAGCCCCTGGTGTTATCAGTCTGTTTTTATTAAGAGAAGAGCCTTCTCGCAAATATAAAAATTCTAATTTTGGCAACAATTCTAATTTTGGTAACCCATCTTCAGTAGCACCTTATGCTCCCTGTATTCACCCCATGTAAAAATGGATTTTCCCATTTTTCAAAATAGTCAAATCAGATTATGATGTCTTACAGAATTTGATGTTTAATGCTGCAACCTTATATGCAATTAGATGTCAGCTGAATGTAGACTATTTTCAGATAAAGCCACATTAAGTCTTGCTCCAACAACAGTATCCGTTCAAACAAATGCAAACTAACTTTGATGTGTTTATGAAGATTATGCAATTTGAACCTTTATGTGAGCAAAAAAAAAAAGCATAATAACTTTGAAGACTTGAGCGACTCAGAGGTAAATGACTTTTCTCTGCATAGAGGAGGTGGCTAGGGCTATTAAAATAAGAGTCAGTAATTAATTATTAGAGTAAATTTAAATGTTTTTTGATCATTCAAATGATTCATTAAATTCACACATACAGTTCCTTTTTTAATATTTTTTTTTACTGCCCTATCTCTCAATTTGCCTCTCACTGCCCTCCATCTGTTGGAGATTAAAATACTCCCCCTAGGCTCACAATTAGGCAATCAGAGGGCCATCATTCCGCCCCAATAGGCCCACAAGGTCAGCGTCATACCAGGAGAGGATACAGAGACAACAGAGGGGAACATTCACTCTGACTGAAAACGAGGGCTGCTGTTCATGAGGTGTACTGTCTAATCTGATATCTGTTAAAAATAATATGTTGTCTGTCACTGATGACAGTGTTTGTAAATGAAGGAATGACATGATTGTGGTATTTCTGAAGGAGTCAAATATTGAATGTCTTTATGAGTCATATGCTGCAGTCTGGATACAAAGTAAATTCTTTTTCTCACAATGTACTTAGTAACAACTACACCTGATCTGCACATGCTTCTTGCTGTTTAAAAAATAAAATCCTGACTCACCCACAAGTGAAAGTGTTGTGTTCTTCATATCTGACATGATGATGTGAAATTAACATGTGTTTCAGTCCCACAACACAACCCCCGAACACACAGATGGATTGATAATACCATCACCAGTCTTTTTAACGAGCAGAGGTCACCCTGACTGCCAGCGGTCACTTTCACTGCAGAGTTTGTCTTAACACTGCACTGATGTTATCAATCTAATATGATTAGTCAAATATTTTTTCTCACTGTTACGCGACACTCTGATGTGTGATTGTAAGTATGGGACAATTCAAAACATAAAAATTCTTAAATTTTAACATTAAGGTTTTGAATCTCAACAACAACAACCAGCATGACCTTACTCGTACACAACAGGATTCGATTTTATTTAAGTAAAAGTAACAGTACCTCAAGGCAAAAAAACTCTACTGCAAGTGAAAGTCCTGCTTTCTAAAACATTATCTAAGTAGAAGTACTGAAGTATTAGCAGAAGCAGTAAAAGTACTCATTAGGGCAGCAATGACCACTCTGTGTTATATTATTATTGATTCACGACTGTGTAAGAAGCAATATGCTCTAGCTGGTTGACGTAAAGTTAACTGTTAATACAAAACTGCTGGGTAGTTTGTTGTGTTATGTAAAACCTTGATCTTTAAACTAGTAACTGTAGTCATATAAATGTAGTGGAGTAAAGAGTACAGTATTTGCCTCGGAAATGTAATGGAGTTGAAGTGTGAAGTGGCATAAAATAAATCCAGGTAATGTACATTAAAAAAAAGAAAATCACAAGGCTTTGATGGGATAACCATGACATTTTTCAGTCAGTCCTAGTCAGTTTTAGGATTGTAAATGAGACGTAAGAAAGCATAGCCGTGCAGATCCAGGCACCCTGTCTGTGACAGACTGCCATGTGTAGAGTGTAGATCAATTTCTCTAAAGGTAACAAGATCTCCTGATCCTTTAGTAATCCAAAATTTAAGACTGTCCTTCATGCCTATTGAACAAATGTCCTATGAACTTATATTCTCTAACATTCTTGATGCAAACCCACTGCACAATTAGAAGAAAAATAAACATTTAGACTGCTGATGCATGACACAGGACGAAATTCATATTTGCACATTTTACTTAGACGTTATTGTTATTCTTCTCTGTTTTTGTCACCAACCTTGTTCTTTTGCCTTTCTCTTGAAAAGATATTTCGTAAATCCCTTTCTAAAGGAAGTCTTTTGATATATTTGAATTGTTAAAGGAAACATATCTGAAACAAGATACAACCAGTGACTTGGTGAAGTGACCGCCATGTGTTCACGTTTGTCCTCCCTGCAGGCAATAACTGAAAGTTATTTGACTTTGCATCTGTGATCCTGTGTGTGTGTGTGTGTGTGTGTGTGTGTGTGTGTGTGTGTGTGTGTGTGTGTGTGAGAGAGAGAGAGAGAGAGAGAGGGGCGCTCACAGTAGGGTGAACATCACATCTATTGATCAGGCTAATGTGGGGAGGAAAGGCTGCAGGCCACAGCAGCTGATCAATATACTTCTAATTACATGGGGCACTAAGTGTGTGTGTTACTGAGAGTGAGTGTAGGTAGTCCCCCCCAAACTCACAGCGTTGTATATATAAATGCTGTCCCACAGAGGAACTGCACACAGATCATAGCTCACACACATGTTTAAGAGTTAGTTCTGAATCACTTTTTTTTACCTTTCTTTAGCTGCACACACTTACTTGAACCACTTATGTTGACAAGAGTTTTTTTGTGACAGGACTCTGGGACACTGTTTGGATAAAGGTGAAATTGGTAAGTATCCTCGTTTTTGCATATGTCTGATTTTTGTGTGGAGTGTTTCTTGCCTCTCCTTTTCTTTTTTTCACTTATGGGTACTCTCACATGCCAACAGGATCTCTGATTCTCTGTGTTAGTGATGATCTTCAAGGCATTTCCTCTGCTATATTGTTCTTGTGTCAGAAATATTATTTAGGTCTTTCTGTCTTCTTTGGAATCATCCGTGGTGCATTCAGTTTGAAACAAGCTGACTGTATGATATTTTCCTTATTTGCCTCTGTCATACAATGGAGTTGAAGTGTGAAGTAGCATATAATAAATCCTCTGTCACTCCCTTGTTTGTTCTCACACATTGTCTCTCTTATCTGCCACAGGCTTTTCCAGTCTGCAGAGGCTCTGATGGCCAGAGGCTGTGTGATATGTTTGATATTCGGTTGTTCTTGTACTTTATCCTGTCAACTAAATATCAGACATATTCCTACAGAGTCTGGCGCTGACTTCTGAGCCTTGTTGTACCATGAAGTCAGATGTTTATGTAAATTGTTTTTCTTGTAAACTTTAAAATTTGTATTATCTTTTGCTAAATTTTTTAGACTGTCAATTTAAGGCTTACTTAAACTCCTTCAGTTTAATTGCAATATCTTTAATTAATCGCTGTGAAGCATACAAACTAGTACATAACTAAGCATACATAATTGTCCTTATTGTGGTGCTTTACTGTTGCAAAAAAGTAAAACAATAACAATGACATATTAATCATCAAAATGCTCTTTATGTTCTGAATAAAGAAGTAAACAAACGTATCAAGTTTCATGCTCATTCATTCTGTCTCTCAAACACACACACACACACCCATATGCATAGTAGTCATTTAACAAGACTGACAGACGAGGTCTGTCTTTTTTTGTTTGCAATAAGATCCAAGTGTACAAGTGTATCCTGCTCCGTGAGCAAACAGGTGTTTTCCCTGCACCATACAAGGTTTGTGACATTAGGGGACATAAAAAGGTCAAATCTCATAACAGCCTTTCTCTTACTAGTGCAGAGAGAAGTCTGTTTTATTCTCCCTTAAGTCCAAAGTCTCCCTAATTGCTGTTGCTGGGCTTTCGTTTTCATCATCTGTGATTTTATCCATGCAGGACATAAAAAAAGCCTGATGGCATGTTAACATTGTGAGTCATTACTGTTTCCACATCTCTAATTAGCGTCTTGTTGCATCAAACGTAGTGAGCTGAATGTTTTCAGATACTATTTTTATACTTTAATTAATTGATTTTACATAGAGGGAACATGCTTTTGAACTTTTGGCTAATGAAAGTCAACAAATTCTTTATTGTATTATATAATAGTCCATTTTCTATGGAATAATAAGTAACATCCTGATGTGCACAAGCCTGCATGAGCACTCGCTGGAAAATCAGTAGCACTGATGTGAGCGTGCTTTCTAATCAAATGAGTATTAGAACAATGCAGCCAACAAACAACCGGATTTCATAAAATTGTGTATTCCCTTTCGCTTAGGAATATAATGTGAACACCTGGCCATTTAGGGTTGCCTCAAGATGCCTCACATTTTAAAAACTACTCTGACAACAATCAAGAAACTAGATGGACAGGTCTGGATGCACAGATGCCATCTGAGTCATTCTGTTAAGGATGTGAATACATCAGAACAGCACAGAGAGGAAAGACACTGAAGTAAGTGTGTTTGTTACAGCGCTAGAGGGCGTCAGGGTTGAGTGTATGACCCTGTGCGTGTCATCTGATCTGTAGTCACATTTGAAGACCAATTTCAGGTTTGATTTTTAACTCTCTGATCGTGTTGGGAATAGGTGCCAAATTTCAAACAAAAAGTGTGTCCTTTGTTTGTAGTCACTGCAGATTCAGTTTCAGCATGAGCTAAAATGAAGTGTGTGCTCACTGAGGAGAGGTTAGAGCAAGCCTCTAGGCAATGAAATAAAAAAGTATACGTTAGTGTGTGTGTGTGTGTGTGTGTGTGTGTGTGTGTGTGTGTGTGTGTGTGTGTGTGTGTGTGTGTGTGTGTGTGTGTGTGTGTGTGTGTGTGTGTGTGTGTGTGTGTGTGTGTGTGTGTGTGTACTGCCCACATATGGGCATGTTATCTGAGGACTCAGGATGGTTTATTCAAACAACTTCCAGCACAAAGAAGAAAAGCACTGAAACCCATCCTCCAACACAAAAATAACCTCAGATTTAACCAAGAAGCTCTAAAAATATCATATCCCAGCCTGCTCATGACAAAAACAGCACAGTGACGCAAAAATATATTATGTCAAAGAGACTCTAAATATAGGAAAATTAAACTCAAGTCCAATGAATCATGTCAAACCATACCTTTCTGATTCATTAACAATAATATATGAAATTGAATTAAGCAACTGATGTGCATCAATAAATTTGATTGTTAGTCAGTGGTAAAGACAATTACCAAAAACATTCTTAGGATCTCTTTTTAAATACAATAACACCAATAAGAGTGGTGGGAAAAGAACATTTACTCAAGTATTAAGTCAAATATTGACATACTTGTGTATTTCCATATTATACAACATTATACTTCTAATCCACTGCAATTCAGAAGGAAACATTGTACTTTTTACTCCACTACATTTATTTAACACATATAGATACTCATTACTTTTAAAAAGCACACTACATGCTCGTATGATACAATGCAGAACTAATCAACGCAGTAGCACACAACATGTCAAAAATTGGCTCCACATTGATGAACTACAACATTAAAACCACATATCTTTTAAAAAAAAAAGAAATATTTTATAACATATTTTGAGAAGCGCCATTGTCCATAATGAGTACTTTTACTTTTCGATACTTACGTCTACTTATTCTTAGGTACATTTTGCTGATAATACTTTTGTACCTTTGCTTAAATAACATTTTGAATCAGGACTTTTACTTGTAATGGAGTATTATTACACTGTGGCATTTCTATTTTTATTTAAGCAAATGATCTTAGTACTTCTTCTACAACTGCAATATTAATAATATTAGATTTTAATGATAGAAACAATAAACTTGGCCTTTTTAAAATTAGCTTTGAAATATATGTGCATCTGGATGTTGACCAGAGGGTCAAGGGTTCATACTCCTTCGTACACACACAAGCAGCTCCTGTGAAGGACAATAGGCCACTGGCTGGTTGTCCCATCGATGGTGTCACCAGAGAGATCTACTGATAGGGTCAAATGGCACCCCCTGAGATAAATGTTATCTGAAAGACTGCACACTGTATACTCTAGGGCAATTTCTGTGAATCAGTAAAAAGAGGGAATGACGAACATTGTAATAATAATGCTTGTGTATGTTTGTGTGTCTGCATACTGTGTGTGCGTGCAGAGAATGGTAACTAATGAGTGGCGGAGAGGTGGACAAATAGCAACGAAGAAAGTAGAAATGAGTGTGGAGATAAAGATGTGCCTGTTCAGTATAAATATCTGAAAGCACAGGAATAGAGCGCATTAGTCCAGGGTGCCATTGAAGAGGAGACAAACTGAGCCAAAAGGGGGAAGAGGGAGTAGAAAAACAACAAGAGGGTGAATGAAAGCAAGAACTGACAATACAGCAAGGGAACATTTTCATAGTGGAAATAGGTAAGACAACCAAACAATCTGACATTTCTCTCATCTGGTTATAATGTTTTGTGGGTATTTTTTTTAACCTGTGCGCTGCTTTTTTTTCAGAAATGGCACACACACCAGGAGCAGCCCTTTTGGCTTTACTGTTGTTCCTGAGTGCCAGTGTACCATGTTTTTCTGTATATAACAGTGGCGAGTGCTTCTTCAACACTAAAGGTACAGAGTGTGTATGTAAATGAATGTTTCCATGAGGCTTAAATGTGAACAAGTCCAGTGGTAGAAATGCACTTAAACTTTACTTGCATTTTACTTCTACAGTTATTGTTATAATTATTAATTGCTATTTATTTAAATTAAGATTTGTCATCTAAAACATATGATCAGTTTATGAAATATAGTGCATACTGTTATTATAAACAACTCAACAGTCTAAAGAAGTGAACTAGTTCTACCCAGACCTGCTGCAACATTTAAATGCTGCTGATCTGTAATAATAAATATAACAGCATGAAAGGCACCTTTCTGTTTCATGAACTAGTAATTTAAGTACATCCTTAATTGGTCACATTTTAAATGCAGGGTTTTTACTTGTAAGGGAGTATATTAATTAAGTAAAGGTATAGTAAAGAATCAGAGTGACTTTTCTACAGCAATACATGTCACAATTGCATTTTCAGGGAGCTGTGAGCACATGGGGCAGGTGTACGGGATAGGAGAGAGCTGGATAACCAGTGACTGTTACCAGTGTGTCTGCATGGAGCCTTTTGGAGTAGGATGCTGTGACAAGTAAGTTTATTTTAAATTCACAAGCACCCATAAGTATTAAGTATTTAAACTTGTTCTTTTTATTATTATTATAATGTATATATAATCTTATTCTGGTCTTCCCTGCAGTGGAAATAAACCTGTGGACTATCCAGACTGGTGTGAGATTATCCGCAAACCTGACTCTTGTACTAGTGTTGCAGTGATGAGAGGGAATCGTAAACTACCGTGCCTCTGGGGGAGAGGCCGTCTGAGACCAGCTGCAGGTCAACCATGGAAATCTGACAATGATCCTATATTTTGAGTTCAGTGAATAATGGAGGGAGAAAAAGAAACAATATAACAATGTGTGATGTTTATTTTGGATTTATCAGCTTAAATAAAGACCATAATTTTGTAACAAAACCTGCAAGAATTATCCCTTAATTATGTTTATATGTATAATATAACAATTGTGTTGTTGATGTTAGTTGTAGATGACTCTGTCTGAATGTCTGGATTACTTCTGTTCAATGGTTTAACATTAAAAAAATGTGTGTGTAATTTCCAGATTTGTCAAATGTGTAATTTAATATGCAGTAAAAACAGAATTTGTTGAAGACTTCAGATCACTCTAAGTCAAATTCAGAGTATCAAACACTATTACAGTACATAAAAATTATTTTAATGCACTAATTTATTAAAGCTGTTACATTATTTACAGGTCAACATTTATATCCAGATGACATCACCAGAACAGCTTTATCTGTCTTCTGTTCAGCTCAAAAAAAGGTTGGTTCAAATTCACAAATTAAACAGAGCTGTACAATTTAAAGTGCAAAAAAAAAAACATGCAAGAAGAACATTTGACAGCTCATTTGCCAATACATTTCTGAATTGTGTCATTCTGCATAATGAATACTTTTAACTTTTGTACTTATGTGTCAATGCTAATACCTTCTTACTTTCAAGTAAACTCTTGAAGTATTGCTATTGTTACTTATGTCAAAAATCTGAATATCTCTTACATCACTGGGTTAATTGTAATTTGTAATAGACTGTAATGAATGACCGAATTGACTTTTATTTTGAAAACAGAGCCTTGGCGCATTATTTGTACGTCACGCGGTGGCGCGCTGTGAGTGTCCACTCTGTTGATAGCATGAATGATAGTTGTTTTGACTGGTTGTTTAAAAAATTGTATCTTTGTCCTGAGTTGTTCATGGTTTAAGTTTATAAAAGAGCCACAAAAGGCTGTAAAATGTGGATACTGACACCCCTGCAGCCTGAAGGTAACTTTTTATGTCGCGATTGACACTTTACGCTAGCTTAA
The DNA here is from genome assembly GCA_024633595.2 of Lepomis macrochirus. Taxonomy (NCBI): domain Eukaryota; kingdom Metazoa; phylum Chordata; class Actinopteri; order Centrarchiformes; family Centrarchidae; genus Lepomis; species Lepomis macrochirus. Next base: position 17,219,104 of record JALXJV020000015.1, read on the forward strand.
CACGCAGCTAGCAAGTTACCGCTTTGATCAAGTTGTGTTGTTATTGAGTGTGAGTAAAATCTGACGCTAAAGATAAATCATAGACTGTATGTAAAGTCCACGACTTTGGGCAGCGGAGATGATTTGTTTTTTTGTTGTGATTATATTGCAACATATGTTTCATTTAAAGAACAAGTTGTGGGCGTGTTTTCGTTTTATGGCAAAGATGCATGTGATTAGCGTTAATGTTGCCTAAACTATTGAGATTCAAGAAGTTTCTTGTCATGCGCACAGTAAACATACAACGAAAATCTTACTTTGCAAGTTAAGTCTCCCTTTTAAAAGATATGATTATGTCTCTATATAAATATGAACTCATTAAAAAATAAATACAATACACAACAATATCTACAGACTACAAAATAAAGTCAGGTGCAGCAAAGTTGGCTAAAGTGGAAACAAAATCTGAGTGCCAAAGGTGAGTCTTTGTGAGTTGTGCTACAGACAGGGCGAAAGTTAGTAGAAGTGTGAAGAGACTGTGTTGTGTTTGTGTACTGTCTTTGATGGTGTTGTGGGCTCACTCTGGGTGATGGATTGCTTAAAATTGGGCTCAGAGCAAATTTAGATCTGCTGCCCCCTTCACAGGTAACAGCAACAAACATAGTAAGTTGCTTTCACATATATGTCTCCTCTTTTGTGTTATATACTATATGTAGTTTGTGAATATGTATAAAGTAGACACTAGACTGTGTAATGAAGTCAGTCACAGTCAGTGATTTAATGCTTGCTTAGTATTAACCCAAAGAATTACATTTTAGATACAGACAGAAAAAAAATCAACTATTTTGATAATCAATTAATTAATTTGGGAAAGCATTTCAAAATGCTTGTAGCGTCTCCAGTGTGAGGACCTGGTGGGTTCTCTATTTTTTTTATTTTAAATTTTAAACTGAATTTCTTTGGACTGTTGGTTGGACAAAACAAGACAATTGAATTGACGATAAGCATTTTTCACTTGTAATCAATTCATTATGAAATTAATTGGCAAATTAATTGATTGAATCATTAGTAGCTTACTGATCTTGGAATTTCACATTATGCATTTATCTCGTACAATAACTCCTCAGCCAGCAGTAATGCTTTGTGTTTTTGTTTTTCATCAAAAGATTAAATGCAGATTGAACTCAGTGTTGTTCCAACACAAGTCAGCTATATATATATTACCACAACATGGTAATATATATATCTCAGCCACAGTGGTGTAAAAACAGTGTAATATCAGCTGTGCAGCGGAGTATGTTTACTTTTCCTGTTAATAAAGGTGGCATTGTTTTTTTTTAATAGACACCAGTTACAGCGTTAAAGCTTGCAAAGAACTTGACATTGCCGATCATTCATCCATTCCCGTACACACACCGATACAGCTGCCACGCAAGACCAACGGGAGGCTTCACTGTCTTGCTCAAGGAGCCACAGCCACCGCACAATAATAATGTGTTTGTTCATTCAACCTGTATCTGTTTGGCTATCAGATTTGTTTTCCCCAGGGAGGGAACATGCCTCCAACCTCTCGTTTAGATTAAATGTTATTTGAAACCATTAAATATCTTACTTAGCAGATTGTGTCATTATTAATATCTGTAAGTGCTCGGTCAAATATGTTGTGATATGTATTTTGAAAGTATTGGCTCTAATGCATAGTGAAACAGATTCATTCATGATTGGCACACATAAAAACCGGCACTTATTTTAAGATTATTTTTGAACTTGTCATGTAAGTATATGAGTTTGTAAAACCACAGTTGTGTTGTCTATCTGTGATTTTACATTAGAAGTTCAATAACATGGCTCCTGTCATCCACAGTTGAGACCCACTATCTCCTCTCCAGTAAAGAGTATGTGGTGGGACGCAAGAACTGTGACATCCTGCTGCCCAACGACCAGTCCATCAGCAGGGCTCATGCTCACCTAACAGCTACTGACCAAGTGAGAGGACAATTGGAAATGAGTATAAACTATAGTGTGTGTGTGTGTGTGTATATATATATGTACTATAATATATAGCATATAAATAGTATGTATTGGCTTTTGGCCTGAATGTGTTAATTTGGTACAGCTGAACTAAGTTCACTGAGCCCATGATATGTAAACTGTCTTTCATGTTACGGCTTCTGTAGAATTTATATTGATAGGATAGTTAATGGAATGGATAGTTAATCAAAGAGAACTAAATCAGCTGAGGCAAAAGTTCACAAACCTTTTCAAGTAAAGGTGTCTGGTTGACCTGTTAATGTCTTTACTTTCCTCTGGACAGTTTTCTCATGAACTACAGACAAATCAAAGGTCAAAATGATTCTGTTCCAGTCACTAACGTGGTCGGCTTGGATACAATACATTGCAACGGTGACAACTTTTCATGGCAAAAACAAAAATTAAAACGACCATAGAAATTGCTCAAAGCAGTGCGGCATAATTTATTTTCCCCCTGGTTAATATGCTCAGTTTGTTCCAAACACTTAATACTAAATAGAAACTTATGTTGTCACTTTGTATTGGCGTGTTGAAATGTGCGACATTGACTATTAGTTTGCTTCTGTTTCAGCGCATAAAGTTTATAAACTAACTAGTTACATATAGTTACTTATAACCCTTCTAATAATAACCAAGCAGATGAGTAATATGATTTAATTTGGAAAATGTTTGCCTGTGTGATGCCAGTTCTGCACACAAGGTTGTGCTATTGCACCAGTCCAACGTAACTAAAAGTGAAACAAACATTGTGGTCACTAACACCGCCCACGTGTGAAAAATGGACTACTCAGAGATTTGATATCTCCTGTAGTTAGTTAAACATGTTTTTTTATTATTTGATGCGCATTCAATTACCCTGCCCACTTGTAATATATTGGACAGACAGTTGCAATGGTGGGACAATCTTAAGTAAATTTCTGGCCAGTCATGTCTTTGATGGTTAAGTTGGATGTTATTTTAAGACAATGTTTAGCTTACACCTTCTTCTTTATTATGTCTAATGGAGATTATTAACCTTGTTGTTCTAACCCACATTTTTGTTTATGTTTATCAAAACCCAATGGGCTGTTCATTGTGTGCCTTTTTATTTATAAATTAATGAAACTACTGTGCCATGAGATAGACTAAGAGTAATTCTCTGTCTGTTAATACTTATAAGAATCTCTATTTCACCTGTAGACAAGCTTGTAGTCCTCTCTGTTTGTTCTTACACTTAAGGTTGAATGGATGGGTTTCTCACTGAGACATGAATAATTGAACAGTAATATGTAGGATGGTTTGTTTGACTGAAGGACAAATTCATGAGTTGCTCTTATGAATGTTATTCCTAGACCCTGACTCTAAAAGACACCTCCAAGTACGGTACATTTGTCAACAGCCAGCGCTTGACAGAGAACACACCAGTGAACCTGAATCCAGGCGATAATGTTACATTTGGAGTTTTTGACAGCAAATTCAGGTATAAAACTGAAACTGCACCCGCCAAGTTGATGTTTTATATCACAGAAACATGCTTTGGTTTTGATTACTAAGTCTGCCGTTGTCTTTTACTTTTAATTGCACTCACACCTAGTTTTATTTAACCCTGATTTCAAATAATTCTCCATTTAACTTAAAATAAATATGAATTGTATTCGTTCTAAACCTGCTGCATTATGAATCTGCTTCATCTCAGTGTGGACCATCAGAAGCCACTGGTGTGTTCATCATGTTTGGACAACGATGGCAAGGCGTCACTCTCTCAGGTACTGGTGTCTTTGGGAGGAAAGCTGGCAAACACCTGGACTCTGGACTGCACCCACCTGGCAATGCCCTCTGCTAAAGTCACCGTCAAGGTCAGGACCAGACTTTGTATCCTCATTAGCACACCCTGCAGACGTGTTTGTCCCCGACTATGTGTTGATGTGCTCTCTGTTTTCCTAATTAGACTATTTCTGCCCTGCTGTGCTGTCGTCCCATTGTGAAGCCAGAATTCTTCTCAGAGCTCAGCAAAGCTGCACAACAAAAGCGGCCCCCTCCTAAAGCTGAAAGGTACCATACGGTCCATTATTACGTATACACACATTTACACTAAGGAGGAGCTGAACATCAGTGACCTCACTGAACCAAACATGATCTCATCTGTGCTGTGCATTGTTTTTTAAGTTTCATCCCTGAGATCGATGAGCCCAGCTTGAATAAAGAGGATGTTAACCTTGGAGCGATTCCAGGTCGCAAACAACTGTTCACTGGAAAGACATTCATATTCCTCAGTGCCAAACAGGTACGTCTGCTGCATTATTTGTGATAACCTAATGTTGTTTTGATACTTGATTTGATAGTTATCCTTGTAAGGGAAGTAAGCACTTGTTTTAGGCTATATAATTGCACTGCTTTGTTTTTCAGTCATTTGCTTTCAAAATGATGTAAAGTCACTTGAGCTTCATGTTTATAAGCTGCACATCAGTTGCCAGGCAGTCAGCAGCCTGGAGATCCTCTGGGAGACTAACAGCTCCAGTGGAGATCCTGGTTTTCACAAGAGCGCAAGTCATTAATATTTTCCACCATACATGACATATTTTCTAGATTTAATTATTTTGTTTATAAAATGTAAAAAATTAAGGTGACTTTCATCAATTCTAAATGTAAATCTACCTCAATGTGTCGTCTCTGCTCCAGACAATAATGTCTGGAGTTTACCAGAGGCCAGAATTTTCTTGTGATATTGGTACATAGCAAACAAAAAGGTTTCGATTTAATATATAGGAAAGCAGACAAATTCTTTGCCTTTTTTAAATTGTCAACAACTGCAAATAATCAACCTAATGACTTAATTGTTTATTGATTATTTTTGTGCACCACAGCTGTGAATCGTACATTTATGAAAATCTGAACCTAAAGGTGCACCGCAGGACATGTGCAGGTTATGAAAGCTCATTAGAGAAAGCAAACTTATCTGTACCATCTTGCTTTGTCTTAATGAAACAACAGTATAAAGTGAAATCTGTTATCTTGTGTTTGTAAGCATCTCTTATGTAAGATGACTTCTACTCATTCGTCCATATTGACACTGCCAATTTAAAGGGGTTATTTTTTTTGTTTACACGTCTATGGCAAAAAGCACTAAATTGCTGGGTAAAATTAAATCTAGATAAAAAAAAATTAGATAAAATTTATCTGCAGAAGAGGAAAAGCTGTAATGTGTTTTTGCCAGCTTTATGACCTAATCTTTGCGTCTCTGCTTTTAGAAGCCAGCTGAAATGTAAATTGTTGTTGATTATTAACACATTATGAGTGACTGTTTTTGCATTTTCCAAGCTTAAAGTTGCAAGATGCACATGAGTACAACAGCATTATAGAAAATCTCCTGTAACAAATGCTTTAACAATAACTAAATGATGCAAGGATCACTTGAAAGCGTGAGCCTTTAATCAGATTAACATTAGAAGAGAGGACCTTCAGCTTTAACTGGGACACAACTATTTTATTGTCAGTAGACACACAGGCACTCCGACTGTCTTTCTGATCTGCTGTACAGATAAATAATCATGGTTGTGTAATTGCTGTTCTTCTGTGGTGTTTGCAGCTGAAGCGCCTGAGTCCTGCAGTGAGTTTTGGAGGTGGCAGGAGCCAGCTGCTGGAGGAGGGCTCTCTGCCCCGGGACCTGCTGGAGTCTCCACAGAGCTGTGTGGTCGATGCTACAACAGCCAGCTCCCAGGCTTTGCTTCCTTCCTCTACCACAGAGTGGGCAAACTCTGTGAAGAACATTGTTCAAAGGTTTGCCTGAACAGTGTGTTGGAGCGATTTACATGTCAAAGTGAGGATTTGTGAACACTTTAAAAGACTATCTCTGGCATTTCTCCCTTTTCCACTGACACAGAAAAGGCCTTCGAATCATCACAGAGTCTGAAATTGGTTTGGCTGCCATCTATGCTTCCTGTGACAAGTACTGCAATCCATCAAATCTAACGCTTGACTCAGGTGGGTGAGCAGACAAAAGAACTGATTGCTTTTTCATTATGTTTTCTTTTATATTTTTATCTTGTGTTAACATTTTTTCTTATTTGATTTGTTTCTTCTTTCGTTTATGTTGACCAGTACCAAACGTGAAACCCAGAATTCCAAGTGCTTCGCTGTCACAGAGGGTGACGGTGGATGAGACTGTGTTGCCTGCAGCATCTCAGAACATCACAGCTTATGCAGTTAACACAGAGCCATCGCAAGGGTACAGACATGTGTTGGCCAGTATACGTTGTCTAATCTCTGCAGTTTTCTGTTTGTTCTAGAAAGCCTGTCTGATTTGTATTTTTGTTTTCACTTATTTATCAGGACAAAGCTATGTGAAGTTATTGGGATGACAACAGTAGGAGAGACGCCTGAGAAGAAGCAAAACCAGAACGCCGGCCAGCTCTATGGATCCAAACCCGCAGATCAGAAGACGGCCACTCAGTGCATTGTGGCTGATACAATGAGCTCATCTTTCTACAATGTAGAAAGCACAGACTCACAGAGGAAGAAGACCAAACCGACAGGTAGCTGCATGAAAGAGTTAGGGATGCACCAGTCCGTCTTTTTCTCTCCTGGTACAGATACCAATCCAGTTCACTTTGTAATGTTGAATAACAGACACTGTTTCAAGAGCTCCTCTTTAATTGTTCTACAATACTTTTTGACTTTAGTAAATTGTTCCAGAGGGTTTGTTAAGTTGTGCTTATACAAATGAAATAATAGCACTGATTTGGAAAAAGTGTGTGATGTGGATCGGTCATGTGTCTCATACCATGCTGATACTTTAAATTAGGTTAGAGTATTAATGCCAATAACAATCTGGTTTATTGACACAATTGACACATTCCTAGGATGTATCTGCCTCCATTTTGCAGTTTCTGTTTTAAACATATTATGGGGTGGCCTACGCAACATCTACCTGACATTGTCATTGTGTGAAATATGCTTGTTCTGAGATATAACATGTCAAATAGTGAGCTGTAAAAGAGTCTGGTAGGCTGTTTTTGTTACTTTTGGAGAGCTAGACTAGCTGTTTACCCATTTCCGGTCTTTATGCTAAGCTAAGCTAACTCAGTGCAGGTACAGTGAACTGATTTGAGAGTGGTGCTTTTCATCTACCGCTCAGCACATACTTTCTAAAATGTCGACCTATCTCTTGAATTCACTCATGATAGAAACATCAGGTCAGTGTCTGTAATGCTGTAACAAATCGATCAATTAACTTTTCAGGTGAAGGCAGCAGTGGCATTAAGCCCCAGCCATCCCTTCCTAGGACCAACGGTGGCATGAAGATGTTCCTACAGAAGCAATCTCCTAAGAAACAACAAATCCCTGCACAGGCTTCCCCCCAGAAACAATCAGTTTTGTCAAGTTTCTTTCAACCGGTCAACAAGAAAAGGTAAACATCTGCTTCTTAAGCACATTAAAAAAACAGATCAGATCATGTCAATGTTTTTGCATGTTGGTAGTAATGTAGTGCACTAACTGTACAATAACTATACCTTTGGCTGGCAACAATATAAGCTCCCTGGGATCTTGAGGATAATATTTAATCGTTTAAGAGTCAAGTCTCCAGCCTCAGCAGATATTTTTATATCGCAGTGAAAAGAAGAGAAAGTAATGGTACAACTAGAGCTGTACAGTGTGCTAGAAAAAGTTGATATACATATAGTATATATTTTTTTATATTTACTGAATAAGATGAAAATCGCAAAAGAGTACTTAAGCATTTGCACTCCTATGTACAGTTCAGTACAAATCAATGCAGCACAACCAGATCTATTGTTTTGGGTTTTTTATTCCACACAATTGCAGCTGGCTGAATGTCTAGTCTTTCCTGTCTGTTTGTCCCATCATAAAGGCCTTTGGAGGATGAGCTCTCCGCAGTTATGTCTGAGCCAAAACGGCCTGTACTGGAATCATCCCTCAACGTACAGGCACTCAACAACCCTGCAGCAACATCCCAAACTCCACTGGGGTCAGCAGCTGATCTTTTTGTAGGACAGCCAGAAGCTCAGTCAGACAGGGTCTCGCGCGCTATCCAGGAGGGGCCCAGAGCAGAAAGAGGAAGGAGATGGAAGCAGAGATACAGATTGATGAACTGGAGTCTATTATGTCTGAGGATATGGACTGCTTTGATGAGCAGCCCTCAGATAATCGAGGCCAGCAAGCACAGAGAATAACGCCCAGTTTTGCTGAACAGAAACAAAATTTAAATACTCAGGAGGCTTCAAGCAAGAGGCAACGGGTCCACCTAGAAGAAAAAGTAACCAACAAAAGGTCACAGTTAAGCCTGGAAAGAGAGTCGGGTACCCATAAGGACCACAGCCAAAAATCTGAACATCATATTGTCTCCGTCAAGACAGAGCAGGTCAATCCTTTTGAGTACAGGACAGCTTATCATAAGTCCAGCAAACCTCCAGAAGCGTCATCTGCCAGTACAAGCAAAAACATTGATCCTTTTGAAGACGACGAGGCGTCTTTCACTGAGGTGAGGATTTTACTGTCAGTTTGTCAGTGTTCATTTGTACATCAATTAATTTAGAGAAAAGAAACTGTCAACTGTCTCAGCACACACAATGACTTTGCTTCTGAGTTTTACATCCAGGTCTTGCACACTTTTCACTCTTTTGTCCCTGTAGGATTTAGAACTAGTCAGACTAGATAAAGAAGAGACCAAGACCCCTCTGAAACCGGTCACTATCAAACAGGAGGTCCAAGTAAGTCCTTTGAAAAAGCTCTTAGTTTTTGTTCTCCTTTTGAAAAAGCCCCATTTTCCAGCAGTGATGCTTATTATAAAGACCCCCCCACACACACACACACACACACACCAAAAAAATTTGCCTGTCCAGTTTTCAGTGATGGTTGGAGCGGGACAGGGGACCCAGCTGCGGTTGTTTAACATGAACAGATACAAAGTAGATATAAGGCTGGGGAAAGCCGCTGAGTATCTGCCCTTTGCTTGTGTGAGTGTAGGATTTAAAAGCAGCTTAGAGATACTTTATGTCCAGGCTACTAGAATGTTGTCATCTGTCATGTGGCCCAGTGGATTTATGATGGCACAGCCTGACACCAACAACAGAGCCTAATGATAGGTCAAAATGTAATTTAGCATCTTATTGTGTAATGATAATTGACAGCCCGGCCTGTAAATTAATCTGCCAATGTTAGCTTATCACAGATCTTTCGGATCAGCGTGTATAAACTGATAAGTAACAAGAAATTACAGTACAGATTCAGATGTGTTTGAGGTAATTTAGAAATCGTCTCCACATCACAGAGCTGACAAGTTTATTTTTCACAGCTCAGGTATTGTTGTAGGATTCTTAAACTCTCAAATATTCATATTGGTATTAGCCAGAACCCAGTACCAATCAGCTGTTGTGTAAAACGGATCAGAAATGTTCCCCCAACATTGGATACCACTCAGGATTCACAGATGATACTGTACACCATGTTGTTGTTTTGTGTTTACTTTGATATTCTACGACATTAATCTGTGCTACCAAGAATAATAATTAATATCAACTGTCCATCAGACTAAAGTTGACTCCTTCATATTTTGCAGGAGTCAAAGATTGATGAAAACCTTCCTAAAAAGCTGGTGTTGGTAGAGTTTAGATCTCTCACTGTGACCGCACCTCCCAAAACCAAACCACAGAGGATCCAGGACATCAGCAACGCAAAGAACTTCAAATGTTTCCGCAAGGTCAGATTATGATGCAACTTAGACAACAGAAACTCACAGTAGAGCCTTGAAACAGATGTAGTGTGAAAATAGTTTATAATATCCAGTGTTTCCCACAGAATGACAGTGTAACTGTGGTGGTGGGGGGGGGGATTGACTATCAGCTATATACAGTGTGCTACCCTCGAAAATCCGGGTGCATTCTAATATTAACTTAGCTCTCCTTATTAGCTAGGCTCCTTGCATGCCGACTAATAACTTTTTTTAAGCTGGGTCTCCGACACTGACAGCGTTGTTTTGTACAGATTTGTGAGAGCGAGAGAGGTACGGGTGATAGAGAGAGAGAGGGACGAGTGAGAGGAAGTGTTGCGTGAATGCACTATGGCGCTCTGCAATCAAATACAATTTTAAATAGGCTTAGTTAAAAAAAAAAAAAAACAGAAAATCAATCTGTGGCGGTCAGCCTTGACATTGTGTTGGGGTCCACCACAAATAAATGAATATATGGGAAACACTGATATCTAATAATAAACAAAGTAGAGAGCTTCCTTTTGAATGACAAAAATGAACATTTCCATCAGTTTTAAAAAGTAAAAGTTATGACCTTATCCATATATTTTCTTACTTGCATTTCTGGCTTGTGATAGAAGTCACTGTACATATGACAATGCTGCATGTCTAATATGTCATTATCCTACTTAGACAAGTCTTGCTAGGCTTAAATTCTTGCGGCCTGTAGAATAATGAATAGATAGGAAATAAGCGCCGTCTTCCATAGATTGTTGTCCTTTAAATTTCCTTTGTGTGTATGTGACAGACCTGCGTGCCAGGAGCAGGCGGCTCACCACGCGTCATTGGAGGTTCTGATCTGCTGGTTCACAACAGGGGCAAGAACACTGATCTGGACGAATGGCTGAAAGATGCAGCAGAGGTACTATTGTCAGTCTTGTCCCTCTTATCCGTCTCTGATCTGTCTGAGCTCTGCTGATTTGAGCCTGTGTTTGTTTCAGGAGGAGCATCAGAGCAGGCGGGACGAGAGTGCCGGAGATGACCTCTTTAGGTAAGAAACTGGGGCTCATTTTCTGTAAGCTGTGTGTGACATGTGACAAGTAAAACTCATTCTTTCATGTCTCTCATTGATTTTATTGCTCATTAGTAATGAGTTGAGATGTTACTTGTGCTTAAGGCCCAGTCTGGTTTGTTACCTGTGTCCTGGAAAACACCAACACGGCAGCAGCATGATGTGCTATCAATTAACAAGCAGCTGCAGTCCAAAAGCAGCAATATAATGGTAATGTTCAAAGAAAGGATGTCACAGAAAGTTTATATATTTCAAAATGTAATTTATAGAAATAATTAAAAGTCATTTTCTAATATATCTCAATTAAATTCCAAAAAGTAATCATTAATAAATTGTTTACTTAGGTAATAACTTGTGTGTTATTCGTTATATCTCTATTATAGTTTGGCCAGACAGTGATACATGTGTGTGTGGGTAGCATCCTTTCTGAGGATAGAAAGCTACTATATTTTCCCTCTGTTAACTGATGAATATTTTCAATTTTATCAATTGGTTTCTTTTCTCTTGGACATTTTGGTGATTAAAAACTTTAATTTACACTGTGTCTCTTGTACTAGACTTGATTGGTATATATGCTAAGCAAGGTGGTAAAAACAGTGTAAAATAAAGATTCTGGCTGTACAGATTATTATCAGGTGTCAGACAACATAATTAACTGAGAATTATGAATATGGGGCCACTGTAGCTTCAGGTTAAACCAATCACAACATAGTAATTGTTTTCTCAGAGCAGTTGCCAGGGTGACAGAGGTGATGTAAGCTGGCGCTGCTGCTGCTGCTGCTGCTGCTGCTGCTGCTGCTGCTGCTGCTGCTGCTGCTGCTGCTGCTGCTGCTGCTGCTGCTGCTGCTGCTGCTGCCGCCGTGTTTTCTTGGACTAAGCAGAAAAGAGACAGTCTGAGATTGATTTTGTGTGTGTGTCATGGCTGAGCTGTTTGATCACTGAGTCATGCTCAGTCAGTCATGCGTAGCCAGGGAACAGACTCTGCTACTAAGAAAACAATCCGGTATTTTTTGGTAGGTCTAAACGAAGTTTCCAGACGTGGTTTATAGGAAGCCTGTTTGCTTTAAGCTGAACAAACACTGTCTGTGTTTTACAGTGCTTAATTTGGGCTGTTTTTATTGTTTGTTCAAAATGCCTCTAAGGACATTGAGGAATGATGCATGAGGAATGTTAAAAGCCCATCCTGACATGGACAGGCCTATGAGATAAACTATTTTATGTGTGTGTGTGTGTGTGTGTGTGTCTCTTTAGGTACAACCCCAGCAGACTAACCAAGAGAAGATGAAATACCTTCATGTTAAAGTCCTATGGAGGAAATTTATTTCAAAGGCACAGGAAGTATGTGAAACTCCAGAAAGGACTCAAGAAATCATTTGATAGATTACTTTTTATCTGTTTCCAAGTATAATGTCGATGAATAGCAGAACTGCTTCATAACTGCTAAAATTATCAGAAGCGTTGTCAATGTTTTATTTGCTGATCTTGCTGTTCTATCTATAACTATTTTCATATTGTGCGCTACTTAAGCCACTGACAGCAAGCAATGTAACAAAACAGTCTCATGTTCAGAGTTTTCGCTCAGTTTTTATTTGTCAATAATAAAAAATGCAGCATACAAAACATTAAAAAGTCTTCAATTGTACAAGAGAGCATTATAACTCTACATGTTGAAAGCAGCTATACCTTCGTTTTGAAGTTAAGACCAAATGTGTTCCCTGGTTTTAGTTATACTACAAACTTTAGGGGGATTTAAGTTGTCGTTTCTTAAACAATCTCCGATGAGCCGACCCTACAGGCACTTTTACAGATCTGAAACTGTTAAGTAGTCATCATGCCAAAACATCTGTGGGCCTTTCTGTGCAGACTGAACCGATCCTGTCTCTTCATATTCAAGGCAAGTGCCATGCATGAGTTGAGAGCTAACTCAGTATTAGGCATTAATTGTACAGTAATAAATGTGTTTTGTCAGGGGCAGGAGTGACAAAAGAAAAAAGGAGACTCGTCTTTAAAACAGTGTTTTCTCTATTGTTTTATTTTCTACTACTACTAGCGACTTCCTTAGTAAAATCCATTAAAGTCTGTACTAAAATGTAAAGAATATGGATGGACACAGTAAACCCGTCTGTGCTTTCCTAAACAAATAGATTATGCTTGGAGTTGACAGTGGTGGACAGTTGTGTCCGACCAGGATCATATTTTTATCTTTACTTTAAGTCAGTTCCAAACAGTAATGAGTCACCCAGTCTCCTATGCAGTCCTTGACTGTACAGACTTAAAACTCTTCCCACTTCTGTCCTCATAGCACTTTTATGTCTTCTGCTCAGAGCAGCTGCTGCTAGGCAATGCTTCATGCCTGCATGCATATATTTAATATTTATATCAAAACAATACTCAGAAGTCAGTGAAAAAAGCATCAAGGAATAATTCAGCTGAAATTCAATATAACACAAGTAACAACATTTTCACTAGTTAATTGTTATATGATTACCAAAACTTATACAGCAGTGTTTTAAACTACTTTGTTAGTGGAAAAAGTAATATGACTACAGTAACGTGGTATTAATAATTACCCCCAAAACTGACTCAAGACTACTATATTGTATTGAAGGGGGCAGAAGAAAAATTTCCCTCCACAGGGATCAACGCATCACATCACAATAAACAAACCATGAGCTGTGCATGAGCAGCACAAATAAAGATGATGCATATGGCATCACAGTATTGCAGACAGTGTTTACATGACTGAAAGGAAGGAAAATATAGTGGAAATGAAGAACAGATTGCTACTTTCAGTGCTCACAACCAGTCTAAACTGTTATTTGGCATTTCACAAGACAATATTGGCTGTTTATTGTGAAGATGTATTAAAAAATGGAAGAATTTTATATTCACACATCTAGATTTGGGCAATATAAAAAAACAAATGAAATTTGCCTAATTGGTGTATCTCAAACAATTGTAGGAGAAGTCTGACTTGGTAATTACTGTGTAGTTTTCAATAAACAAAATCGTGTGCCATGTTTCACAATATTAAGAGAAACCTATTAAGTGAATACAGCGATTGACAATAAGTAATTGACATATTGCCGGGTCGTGCACACAGGTTGATTGAATAGTTCCATCATAAGGATAGCCACAATATGTTAAAAAACATATTGTTATTATAAAAATACACAGAGGATGCTAACATTTGGTTTGCTAAAAATATAAAAATAATTTATTTTGATGGTATGATTGTAAAAATGGGTATTCTACAAGTATGCTTTTCTGTTTTGCCTTTTTCAAAGCTCCATTCTCTCCATATGTATCTATACGATTTTAGATTAGCAGGCACTGACTGACCAATATGACAGGAACATTATCAATGATTGTTGTAATCATGGTGTAAGACACATGTATCTAGTCATAATGTAATTGGGAATTATGTTAAAGGACCATACTGATGTTTTATGTCTTGTTTTATTATTAGTTTAAAAAAAATATTATTATTATTATTATTATACAAATCACATTTTACTGCTTAAGAACCCTCTCAGTGAACACCATGACTATCTTTATATTGTCTAAATGTATCGTATTGGAGTAACAGTTTAAAACATGGGTCAATTGATTAGAAGTCTTAGAATTCAAAGTTAGCGTATCCAGTGGCAGAAGCATTTAATAATATTTCTGGAAAATCAAACACAAAAACACAAAAATCAACAGGAAAAAGATGACATTAGTCTCTTGCTATGAAATTTTCTGTTATGAATGCAAATCTAAACAATCTGAAGATGTTCATATTGTTAAGAAATGAATAAAAAAGAAGAAAAATGTCAAACATCAGAATGGTCCTCTAATGGCCAGATCTTTTGCCGGGATACTTGAATCCAAACAGTAAAATTAGCAATGGCTGCCCAAGAATACATTCAGATCCACAAGTGAAACTATTTGCATAGAAACAGGTCAGGTTTATTAGACTTTTCTAAAAATTTTTTGGTGTATGGCTCCAACAACCTGCAAATGCAACTGAACAAAGAATCCTCTTAAGTAAAAAAGAAACAAAAGCAAAACATGGTAGGCTCAGAATAATCAGGAACATTAAGATTGCTTATCCATGATTTGAGTGCGTCTACTATTGCAAACACTCAGTGATCGTATACCTTTGTAAAACCACAGACTGCTCTGCAAGTGTCTGTCGCTTACACAACTATAGCTATCAGGTTTATTCAGAATGAGTGGCCTCTTCTTTTGAGCATCCCCTAGTCTAAAAGAGAAAGGCTAAATAAAATAAGACTTAAAAGTGTGATACGACAGCAATTTAAGTAATGTTAGTAAATGGATTGAAAGACACATGGTGAACGAATAAATAACCCTGATGAAAATAAGGTCCCATTCAATTGTGAGGTTATAGATTGACTAGAAAACATTGGCACACGTTAGCTTGGACTTCTGTGGACTTCCTATGAAGTCAGACAAGACTCTTAAAAGCTGTCTTTTGTTTCTTTAGAAACTAATTAGTGTACATCCATTGTCTTTTTGGTCTCAGAAAGTTGTAAAAATGCCTTAGCTTTGATGAGAAAACACTGCATTATGATTAAAACATTAAAATTAGTTTTCCCCTTCACCTTTTACATCAGTTGGTAAGAGCGCTTTAAATCTCTGCCATGCGACCGACATATATTGCTCTTTTCTCCTTCATGTTGTCAAATGAAGTTATTCCCTCCATTGCTGATGAGCTTCCCTTTCTTCTTGAGTCTCTTCAGCAGACAGGAGGCGATGCCTAAAGCGCCGCCCTTCAAAAAGCGAACAAAGTTGTCTCCCGTCAGCGGGCCCATGGCAAACAGACCTGGCTCCTTGATACACTCAAACGTGTAGGGGTGGATGTCAATGGGGTTCTGCTTGCAGGAGATGGGTTTTGTTGGATCATGACCCAGGTACTGGCCCTGACCCTTCAAGAAAAACAAGTTCGGGTTGGTCCCGATCAACACTAGGGCCATGGAAATCTTGAATGCCTTGAGAGAGTTGTTCCCCTGCAGCAAACACTTCATGTCAGACTGGAAGGACACCACACAGTGTTCAGGGAAACTGGTATAGTCAGGAAACAGGCTGACACTGGCATTACCAGCCATGTTACCTGTGGCAAGTTGAGGCTTTGGGCACATCTTGGCACATACTGAGGAGGCAATACTAACTGCCTGGGGTCTGTTTAAAGCAGAGGGGGGAGCCACGTCTGTGTAGGTCTGAGAGCACATCATGTTGTACACTTTGTGGTACTCTGGGTAAAGAGTCTTGGGCAACTGTTTGAAAATGAGGTCTGGGTCGTCTACACTCTTACGAAAGACATGCAACACTCTAATGTTGCTGTTACAAGCGCACAGAACTGCATCTGCAGCGCTTAAACCGGCACCTACGATTAAAACTGGATCCGAGTTCATATCCAGTTTTCTCCGGCTTACAGCCAAACCCAGGTCTGAGATACTGTGGAATACAAATGGGAGGTCCTCCCCCTCTACACCCAAACGGACCGGTGAATCGGACGCACCAGTGGCTAGAACTACATTCTCAGCAAATAGAGAGAAGGGGACATGAGTGTTGTTCTGCACCTGCTGGTATCCCCTTACTTCCCAGAGCGCCCCCCCTCCTCCCTTGTTTAGACACTCAACTCCATTTCCCTCAAACCCTTCATTTCCACCATCTCCCACCTCTCCATCTCCTTGATCAGTGTGTCCATTTTCCAGACCTTCTCCCTCGTGCCCCCGACAGAGTTTCTGGACAGAGGTCACATAGGTGTTGTCAACAAAATTCTTTTGGAGGCCCTTTAGTTTCACATAGTTACGGTAATAGGATGAGATCTCTTCCGGAGTGGCTCTGTCACTGGTTACATCCCTAGAGAGAATAAAGATGATGAGGAACGAGAAGTAGCAGAGTTAAACTGAGTCCTGAGCCATTTATTTGCTGTCCTCTCTCAGTACCTGCGTTTCCCATTGGTCAAGTCTCTGTAGTTAACCCCAGGAAGCTCCATCCAGATGCCAAGACTTATAGTCAGCATGGATCCTTCCATAGCCTGGGGAAGAAGGGAAGTGTAGAGGAAAATGTCAGAGAAGAACAAAAACTAAAATATGGATCATTACAAGCGTGTGGCAGACTAAACTGTGTAGCTTACATGCCAAGCACCACCAGGCGTTGCCCTCCCCAGCACCAGATGTGGGATGTGTTGCTGTTTGTCTCTCCTCCACTGAAGGACAGGTGGAAACTCGTAGCCAAAGTCAGCATTGGGGTGGAGTAGTGTGTCAAAAAGCACAGCCACAGGGTTCCTTGACCTCCCCTCGAGACCTTCACTTAAATATTCCAGATCCTGCGAGGGAAAAAAAGTCCAAATCATGACACACCTGAGTGGTCTGTCCATTTGCAAAGAAATTCATAGGTGCCTTTACCTGTTCAGTGATAGGTAGGTGTTTGGTCTCCTGCAGCTTCCTGTAGAGTATCGGGTTTGGGTGAACAGTTGCCGTATCTAGGTAGGGCTTGTATCCACTCAGCAGGTAGGACAGACAAATGCCCGATGGCCCGTTGCCTAGACCCAGGTTTGGGAAGTTGTGAATTAGCATGTGATACAAGTTAGATTGAGAGGAGGAATGTGTGAAGAATTAGTTGGAGTAACAGTGTGAAACCATTTAAGGCAAGATTTACCTATGATGACTACAGGGACAGTGGGTGGGCGCTCTTGTTGGTGAGTGGTCTCTTCCAGAAGAGGCATGGCTGCAGCCTAGGCCAGAGCCGGCACTGAGGAGGAATTATAGAAATGTGAAGAAAGTTCCAGACATTTCTGTAGCCGTCTATTTAATATTCAACAAAACCCAGAGGCCTATTTGTGCTTTTGCTTCCCCCCATTCCGTGTCAGATTATTTGAACAGGTTCAAACCGGCTTGCTGTCTTTGTGTCTGCCAATGTTGTTGTTGTCTCATGTTAGCTTAGATCCTGTCTCCCTCCACCATCATCAGCTGACTCAGAAACACACACACCAAACGGGGAAAATAAACCTTTATTCATCCTGTTATTGTGCTTCCACACACAGTCATGACCCTCCCTGTCTGTCTGGGCTTCACACACGTGGAAACACCCCGCCACAACACAACGTGACCCCAGCTTTTCTCTTTGCCATCCACACACCCCTTGTCCTATCAAACACGGCCCGCCGCGAGCCTAGCCTCTGTTAACCCCAGTGCGCTTCCCAAACAATAGGGAGTTCTAATCAGATTTATGTAGGCTTGGGTCTGTTGTGAAACGTTGCTGTTGAGCATGTGTAGTGTGTGTTTGTGTGTTACGCGACAGTGCCATTGTGTGCCCACCGGGCAGCAAATCCCCCCTGATCACTCCTCCGAGTGGGCCCTAATCCCACTGGCCCTGTTTATGTCTTTACCGCCCCTTTCAACAGGAGCAGGGTGAGAATGTGGTCCTAGCATGCTGACAGACCAAACCATCAGAGCTCCTCCTCCTCTCATACCCCCAGTCAGCCACTGCCGCCACTACCACACACTCACAGATACTCCCGCCAAAACATTACCCACCAGCCACAGCAAACAGTGCCCACTTGCCCCAGTTTCATACTAACCAAAACACTGCCCACACCGCCTTTGTCTTACATCCCAAGACTCTGGCTCACATCCCTAAAAACACCCATGTCTACCTTCTGCCAATACAGTCTGCCTCATTTCACGTGCACCCCTCTCTCCCTCCCTCTGTCTGACCATGTGTCTGTAGGCCAACCAGTTGTCTTTGCTCGTCGGCTTGTTTACCCTTTTCAGTGAAAGCGCTGGGATTCCACACATTGCCTGCTCTGTTTGGGGAATGTCGTGCCCCCTGTTGGCAAGCTGATACTGGGATTTCCAAGCCACTGGTCAATTTCTCAAATCCAACAGTGTTTACAGTGAAACATTTGATGTTTTTTTGCTAGAACTTTCACTTTGCACACCCTTAACTCGTACCAAAATGAGTACCTTACCATATGTCTATTTCAGGGGATCCCATTTAATTCACAAGAATTTAAGATTGTAGTGTTATTTGTCCACTTTTTTCACCAATAAAATAAAGAACAGATTAAAATAACAAGCCTCCCCATATAGTTGACAAAACAGAAGTATGTTGTTCAGTAAGGAAGTTCATTCTAGACCTTGGGAACAGTATTTATGACAAAACAATCAACTAAAAGGTCCATTTACCAACTTTTTGTTGTTTCAGCTGCATGTTAATCAGCAAATGGAACAAGATTATTTAATCACACCGCAGTATGTAGTGTCTGTTTGGGATGGTTAGGTTATTATTCATTCCCCTGAACTTGCTAACTTAGGCCTTCCAGCTGTAATCTATCAGCCTGAGAAGGATTAGTACTGAGTTTCTATTTCTCATTTGTTGTTTACACCTGTGTAAAAAAATTTGGATTTTTTGGGGGATTATGTTGACAAAGTAAGTAAATAATGAGCATAAGTCAGTATGCTTTATTTTCTGTATCTTTGACATTTAATTAAAATCAATCCAATACCAACAGTAAAGTGCACATTTCAGGGAAACTTTGAGAGTTAAAGAAAACAAACTACATCCACTGCTAAAATGTGACATTTATAGAAATGTTGACTTCATTGGTGTGATGTGTTGTACTTGTGTCTTCCTGCCCTTTCGTGTGTGCGTTTTGCAGCATGAGTGGAGTGGACAGACCATACTTTTCTAGAACAGAGTGTAGGCCTGCTGAGTATTGTGGGCTATATATGGAAAACAAATGAAACTTAAAGCTAAACGTGTAATGCTCAGTGGGGGCAACAGAATGACACAATGCATGTTTGAAACCATCAACTTTTCGGTCGCTAATTTGGTAACCATGCTTCAACATATTACTACTGCTTTTCAGAAATCCTCTTTTTTTTCTTTATACAGGCTCTGTTTTAAAGATGCGTTTGGTTTTCACAGGCCTACAACTACAGCCTCATTTAAGCAACTTTGACTAATTTGCACGGAACAATCTGGAGGTATGTTTGCAAAATTAGGTAGACTTTAGCACCGGATTGTATATAAGGCCTATAGGTGGATGATGCTGCAACACAAGCAACTAAAGGAACTGAACAATGATGTAACTGTATGTTCCCACTCACATAATGCTCCTCACCCTCATGGACCCGCAAGCTTAAACCTCCCACTACACTCCTGAGCAGCGGTCCTCGCAGCCTGCATCCAATAAGGCGCAAGGAGCACATGCGACAGCGTCTATGTCACCATCATTGCATGATTTAGGTCAGACACACTCACGGCCATCCGCAACACCCGGTCAAGAACAGGATATCTTACCGCGTTATGATGTATGTCTCTGTTTGCCAGTCGCGTCCTGTTATCACGACCCACGGCAGCGTTTCTAACCGTATAAATAGGCAGACACCGGTGGGAGGACCTATACAACTGTCCGGGCTCTTGCATGAGATAATAAACCAGCCTCTCTCTCGTCATCACACAACCACACACTTACCTCCGTGCAATTAAATGCGAGTTTATTCAGGTCTGCTCAGACTGTAAATGTGGTGTGAGTAGGTAGGCTAGATCTTCTCTGTATCTTGATTGCAGAGATTGTTTGTGTGTATGTGTGTGTGTTGTGTGAGACAGAGAGAGAAAAAAACGGGTCTTGCGTTTGCTTTTGTCGTCACATGCGCATCTCACTCTGCCCCAGCAGGCGTGAGCGCGTTCACAGAGAAAGAAGATCAGAGCATCTCTTTCCGCATCCTCACAGCGCCGCCGACACTGCTGTTCACTGAGTGGGCTTAAAGTGGAGGGTTAGTAATGCCTAGGACTTGCCAATGCTGTCCTGTAATGTTTTTGCCTGGTCATGTAGAGATAAACAAATAAAGCCCCTGTAATGAGCTCCTGTAAGCTGAGATATGTTTTACATAAAAGTGTTTTTTTGTTTTCCAAAATGTCCTGT
The DNA here is from genome assembly GCA_024633595.2 of Lepomis macrochirus. NCBI lineage: Eukaryota > Metazoa > Chordata > Actinopteri > Centrarchiformes > Centrarchidae > Lepomis > Lepomis macrochirus. The sequence continues at coordinate 17,239,810 of JALXJV020000015.1, forward strand.
GACGCAAGAGAAAAGGCTACCTAAATGGAAAAGCGTTCATCATCAGCATAAACATGGCTGACTCAGGCTATCTGAGGGGCAGGGCTGAAAAAATAAAAAGGGCACCAGCTGCAAGGCCATGACCAGCTATGAGGTCTGGATCTCTATGCAGGCTAGCCTATAAATAAAATAATTTGAATAAAAACAATTGATAACACATCAACTTTTAAATTACGACTTTAGGACTATGTGGGTCAGCTGAATATAGTAGGCAACCATTTATTTCAAGTTGAAAAACTTCCCTGATCAGTGTCCATACTTTGGAAGCACATGAAAACCTTGTGTGCGCAATAACTGAGAGCACCGAGACTTGCGGGCAGAGTTTCAGGCGATACTTTTGTGAATTTCCCGGGGGGGTGAAATAGGATGGAGGCCTCCCCTTTAAGAGAGATTGCGCATTTACGCAAGAGCCACAGCAGCATAACTTCACATTTAAATCGCCGACAGGGCGACGGGATCGGTCAGAATCTGTTAATTCATGCTTTGTGTTCTCCACCAGTGTTGGGAAAGTTACTCAGAAATTGTAATATATTACTAGTTACTTATTACTCCTTAAAAATAGTAGCTAATAGCCTATTATTACTTTACTTATTACTGGGTGATAAAACTAAGTAAGTTATGTTACTAGTTAGGCCTAGTTTATTATTTTACTTTCTAGTGTAGGCTACTGTACTTTCCGCGTTGATAATTATCTAAATTATAGGCTTATTATGGGAAACACTGCTTTCCCTACCATCCCCCTTCACTCCCAAACAAAGCAGTGTCTCCCGACTTTTTAACATCATATCCATAACAGCAACAAGGAGTGCGTTTTTTACAAAGCACATAGCCTAGACCTAACGTTTCTTAAGCCACCGGCTAAACTAAAAAAAATCGTCGAGTAAAGCCAGACTTTTAAACAGCGGTTTTACTGCACATGTACCCTATCTATAAGAGCAGTATTCAGTAGTTACAAAACGTTGCGTTAACACCACTCTCTCCCGACGAGTCCAAGCATCAGTGACAGCAGCTAGAGTTTCTTTCTTCACGTCGTTGTCCTGCTTCAGCAGATAGCCTACTTCAATAAATAAGATGTAGGCTAGGCCTACAATTGTTCGCGGTTGAAAGCTTTTTGCTGGTCGCACAGAGTTTATAATAGACGACAATGTCCTTTGCATCTTGTCTCATCTCTTCAGTGTTTGGCTATCAGCAACATGAACAACAAATTCCGGTCCCGCTGAGCTGCTGCACAATCGTGGATTAACGCCAAGGACGGTGCGTTCAGTAACGACTAACGCAGCGTTACTTGCCTTAGTAGGCTAACTAGTAATAATATTACCGTTTTAAAAGTAATTAATTACACAACTTAGTTACTGGGGAAAATAATACTGTCCACCACATACAAAAGGTCTCACACTGTCTGGAGTGAAACAGCTGTCCTCCTAATCAATCCAGCTCTCCATTAGCTTCAAAATTATTTCAGAAGCTAAAAGTTGAATTCTGTTTCCTGACATCAAAACATTAGGCTGTAAATGACATAGAGCATCCTCTGCATTCAGCAATAACCTGCTGTATATTGTGTTGTCATATAGTAACAGTAGCACCCATTATGTAGTCTGCACGTCATTCCACCAGTGAAGTCCTGTGATGACAGGTAGGCCTATAGGCTAGATTTGAGACTACATTTATAGCCACGGGGAGAAAGACCATGATGAACAGCCTGTAGTTAGTGTGTCGTCAGTGAAAGTGCTGATCCACTTATTGATGGTGGCGCTTCCTTCCCTAGCATTGAAGAATGTTTTGATGACTGGTTAGAGGGTCACAAGAATCAATTTTAGTTGTCCTTTAATGACAGTAATAATTCATTCCAAATTTTGTGGCAATCTATTCAATACTTTTTGACCCAGCTTAGTCTGGACCAATGTGTAGGAATGACAGATCAGGACGCATATTGCTATCCTCAGGCCCTGCTCACTGGGGGCAAAGGCTATAAAAATTAAATGTGTGTTTAAAAATTAGTTGTTATGCTTTGTTGATGAACGTAAAATATTTGTGTATAAACTGTATTACACACATACACAATGTAATGCAATCCAATATATTAATGTCAGTGTAGTTTCTTGTGTTGGGCAGTATAGCACTATTTGCTCATTTAGAAACTTAATAAGATAATGATCATGCAGTGCATTTGTAGATGGCTGCCACTTCATGGGTTTGCCAGCACAAAGCTGCTGCATCAGCCAGATAAGGGGAAACGATTGGCTGAAGAAAATGTACTAGTACTAAGATCAGAGGTGAGTAGAAAGTATGAAAAACTGTCAAAAATACTATGTTACTCATCTTAAAATAATTATAGTGGCTGCACTGTAATTGTACCATGATGCAGTTGTCTAACTTGGACTGAATGACTTAAAATGTTGCATTTATCCACATAGGGAAACTTAACACATTTAAAAGTTTAATCTTTCATCCAGTAACTTTCCCAGTTCCCAACTAAATTATTATCCATATTCTGATAAATACATTTGGCCTGTTTAGGGAGAAAAGCACCAAGTAGTTATGGTGTTTTCCACCTGACAAAATGACAAGATTTACCTTTTGTCCATTTTGATATTTCAAAACTAACACAATTAAAGCATTTTTACTTGTTGGGTATCAATATGAGATGAATGCTGAGATGCACAACTTGTAAGCCATATGTGTAAAATATTAGGTGAAGGGAATGTGCAGTTTATCTTGTGTTTCAACGTAAGTATTCATGAACTAACCCAAGTATGACTGGTCTAATTCTCCGTTTATATGCCAAAAAGTTGACCTTGCACCAAGAGGATGTGTGGCGAGTATCAGCACCAGGGTCCAAACAGTTGTCAGTCAACCCCGCAGAGTCCCGCCTCCTTCCTCCATGAGCCAATGAGCTGCGAGAAACCACCGCTTCCGGTCCTACATACATACACACATGTTAGCTATCCCTTACCTCAGTCAACAACAGAAAAAAGTGGCAATAAACACAATCGAGGATGGTTCAGATCAGCAGAATCTGCCTCCGTAAGGTAAGTACTATATCTGACCCAACAGTTTAATTTAGAACAGTAGCTGTTTACTAACAATTGTAATGGTGACTTTAGCTGACAAGCTAACTGCTAGCTAGCTGTGTGGCGTGTAATGTCAGAATATCGACATTGCCTAACTCGGTCTGTGTGATCGCTTTGATCAACGTATAATCTTAATGCTAGCCCTCTTAATCCCAAGCACCTTTAGCATTTATGGGAGAGAAGCTCAAAAATACCTGAAAGCATGCTGCATCGTTGTGAGCTCGGTCAGTCAAAACAATCCCACGAATGGAAACTTGAAAGCTCCAGAAAAAGCAAGGTGGACATTGAATTGAAATTGTTTTGTCAAACATCATATCTATTGTTTAGTGTATTTGGCATAAAATCCAGGCCAGGTGATCAAATAACGTTTAACACGAATACGATAGATTATGAACATTCACATTATTGCTAATTTCCCATAAATCAATTTGACCTTCTTTTTAAGATTGTAGTGGTTACCTTATTGTAAATTAAAAGTACTTACTGTCTCTACTGTTACAAGGTTAATGCAACGTAACCCCACTGAGATGTCCTTGTATGGCTGCATTAGACCCCTTCTTCAAAACCTACACAACTAATAATTAATTTTATCCAAGATATGTATTATTCAAAATACAAATAAAACCAGTTTAGCTTTCTTCATGGATGGAGGGATGGAACAAACGTCTCTTTCTCCCAGTCTTTCTCACATTTCTGCCACATGTCAATAGATGCTGTTTGTATAAAGGTAAACATTTCAGCTGTTTGGGTTACCTGTTGGGGTCAGCGAGGCAGCTCCAGACTTGACTCACCTGTTTATTATAAATGACATTGTCCCTAAAGTTACTTGCATACGTTTTTAATCTCATCACTGTTATGTCTCCTTTCCGCCTCCTGCAGTATGGAAACTTTGTGGACAACCTCCGCCTGTACGTCCGTGGAGGCAGTGGGGGCATGGGCTTGCCCCGTCTCGGGGGACAGGGAGGGAACGGGGGATGTGTTTGGGTGGTGGCCACAAAGAACATGACCTTAAAGAGGATCAAGGATAAGTACCCCCAGAAACGTTTTGTAGGTGAAGCAGGAGCCAACAGCAGGTTTGTTTCAGCAAATAAAACCTGAAGTTTCCTTTTATGGGTTGTTATTGGCTATTATTCTCCTATCATTGACATCAGCTGATGATTTATGTTTGGCTGAGACCCTCAGCCATGTTGCATAATACATGCTAAGAGTTCTTTTCTCTATTTAGTGTGTGTGCATTCACTTTATTGACAGTGTACGAGCACTGAAAGGAGAGATGGGGAAGGACAAGGACATCTTGGCTCCTGTTGGTATCACAGTAACCACTGATGATGGCAAAATACTTGGTATGTCAAATGTCTTTTGTAACCCCAGTTTTACAATGCATGGTCTGCATAAGCAGTGATACAGTGCTAGTTTATTTTTTCTAATAGACTTGATACAGTGGATTTGTGAGAGTAGAGACAGTCTTGTCATCTAAAATGATACAGCACTTGCCGTTCAGACATTAATATCTCTGTTATATCTCACTGTATCTGTGTTAGCACAAACTCATCAGGGAGGTTTCCTTTGAAATATAAGCAACTGAGGATGTAGGATGTGAGGTTGTATGTTTTATAGGTTTGAGTATGTCATCTATGGTATACAAATAGGAGTGGAATAGCCGTCTGATGTTGCAGTAAAAACTTAGCCCAATTTATTGCTATACAATTTGTTTTTAACTATTCTCATCCCCCAAGGTGACCTGAATATTGAGGGTGATCGTCTGATGGTGGCAAAAGGAGGACACGGAGGCTGCCTCTACTCTGCATTTGAGCCCAGTAAGGGCCAAGCCAAACACATAAGGCTGGACCTCAAACTCATTGCTGACCTGGGCCTTGTTGGGTGAGAGCAGAAAGCACCATTGAACATGTTTGTTCATTTCAGCTGAGACTCAAATTGGCACAGATATTTCTCTAAATAACTGATGTTCTTGTGTTGAAACCCGGGTCAGGTTCCCAAATGCAGGAAAGTCCTCTCTCCTGACAGCCATATCTAATGCCACACCTCAGATTGCCAGCTACGCTTGTGAGTACACAATACTACATCCATGTATTGCAGTCTGGGTTAAATAATTCCTTGAATGAATCTTTTTTTTCTAAATTTTTTATTTCACAGTCACTACTTTGAAGCCAGAGATTGGCAAAGTGATGTATAAAGATTACAAGCAGGTATGGGAATGCATGTTAGTGTATTGTCCTTTAACTGTCCATTCAGCTGCTTTCTTTTTAGTGGTTCCCCTAATTGAGTGGTGTATTTATCATTTTTATCAATTTTTGGTAGATTTCTATTGCTGATCTCCCAGGCCTGATTGAGGGAGCTCACATAAACAAAGGCATGGGCCACAAGTTCCTAAAACATGTGGAGAGGACCAAGCAGCTGCTGTTTGTGGTGTGTAGTTGAAGTGATACAGTACATAAGCAGACTTGTATGTTTGAATGTGGTCAGAATAACCACCTGATAATTGCTTGTGCTGATGACAGTGATGATGGTGAAGTTAGTAGTTAGGTGTTGCTTTGTCTGGGTGCAGGTGGATATTTGCGGTTTCCAGCTGGCAAGCAAAACACAGTTTAGGTCAGCCTTTGAAGCTGTTCAACTTCTCACCAAGGTGAGACTGATGATGTAAAAAAACTTTTTAATAATTGTTCTTCTTGCCATTCTTCTTTTTTAATTGACTCCTGATCCATTAACCTCAAGCACACCATTTATTTACCTTCTCTATCTTCTCCTTCATCGTCTCCTCATCCTCCTCCTCGCTCACCATGGCCTCAAGGAGTTGGAGTTGTACAAAGCGGAGCTTGTGTTGAAGCCAGCTTTACTGGTGGTGAATAAGATGGACCTGCCTGACGCTGAGGACAAACTTGCAGAGCTGAAGGAGCAACTACAAAATCCAGACGGTACATTTAAAGGATTTTGTGCTTTTTTTATTCATACCACGTCATCTTTTCCAACACATGGGCCTGATATTAATGCATTTGCTCTGTGTTGAGACACCAATTAAATGCATCAACAAGGTAAAAAATAACGTGGTGAGCCTCCTGTTTGACAGTTGAAATTTGGTGCCAAATAATACATAAGGTGCAGCTGCTCAGAGATACTAAGCAAATCTTCCTTGATCAGTTAATGATTTATAACCTACTTATAAGACAGAAAACAATTGTATAGAAAACGTTTTCAGTGCTAACATGCTAAATGCTATCCCATCTGGATACTTCATTTTGTCATTTTTAACTTTACTAATGCATCTGAATCATTTTATATGTGAGGATAATTTTACAGCCGCCTCTCAGTTTGATGATTGAGTCAGAGGGCAGTTAGCCTCGTAGCACTTTATGTGAAGACAGGGTTCCAATTGTGACCAATGGCAATAAAAAAAGGGTTAGCAGACATAAGGCAAAATAAGCCAAGAAGGTGCAGCATTATGATAACTACAAAACAAAGAATCACTACCCTTTGTTGCTTTTAATGTGTTAACTCGACAGTCATACATATGATTCAAGACGACGATACAGAGTGCCTTTGGCAAACAGGAATATCTATAAGCGATCTTTTATACCTAGTGCAATAAATTTAGTGAATAAATTGCACTAATTGGTACTTTTCAGTACATACGTTTTATTGTATACGGTGTGTATGGAATAAACTGCAATGATGTGATGGGATGGGCGGAGAGATGTATGGCACCGATGTGATTTCATGTTGGCATGTTTATCTGTTCATGTTTGTATAGTGATGTTTTTTATAGGTCCGGTGAGACCAAAGACAATTTTCCAGCCTTGGCTGGACAATAAAGTTGTATTCTATTCTATTCTATACATATATTCTTTCCTGCAGAGTTCAATGATATGTTGCCTGAAGACATGATACCGAAGAACCGTATGACCTTCAGACACATGATCCCTGTCTCTGCCTCCACTGGGTTTGGTATCGACCATTTGAAAAGTTGTATCCGAGAATCGCTGGATGAAGATGCAGAAATGGCAACTAAAGCCATCCATCAAGAAAGACTGCAGGCGTTGAGGTTCCAGTCACACGAGCGATTGTGATAAACACGGACAATAAGTCGCAGCTTTTACTGGGATCTACAGTGTACCACGACAGACGAGTGTATCTGCTAAAAAAAGTTCAAACTAATTGAACTTTAATGGCAGGTAAACACCATCCACTAAGAAACACCAGTGGCAACGGAAAGATGTGGTTTCAGTGCAGATCTGCCCTCGGGAGTGACCGAGGATGACTTTATTTCACCTGACCATCGCAGCCAAAATATCCAGTGTTACAAGGCTCCATGAGTTCAGCACAAGTTGAACTGTGCTTTGAATAGTCCCTTGTTTGGTTGGAGGTTGTTATGAAAATCTAAGTCATAGTTAAGCCTTTATTGGCTTTAGTGCCAGATACATTAAATTATAAAGAATGTATTTAGAACCATTGAAAGAGAGGAGAGGTGCAACTGTACCAACCAGTGCTTTTTGTTTCTTCAGATCACTCATGAAAATTTGTGTCTTGTAAGGTCGGACTGATAACTAAAGTCTGCTGTGTAGGACTCACAGCTGTGATTTTTATGTTAGATAACACAGGGCCAGGGATTACTGTGGCAGCAAAAACCTGAGTTAGTCATGACTGATCGTGGAAAGCCTGAATTTCTTAATGACATTTGCAAAGAAACTGTATAAAACAATTAAAAATATTTTTAGAAATGGCAGCATAGGCAGATGTGTTGATGAAAGTTTTATTTTATATTAAATATATTACAATACAGAATGATTAAAGGAGGAAAAAATATGGGGATTGATTTTTGCATCAGTCTGTACAGCATACAGGCAAAAGAAAAGACAGCAACTGCAGTACTTTTATTTGAACTAGCGCATGTGGGGTTTTCAAGGCTCCTGCAGTAGAGTGCTGATGTGTCTGGCAGGATGGGACCACATGGTTGAGAGACTGGGTGGTTGTTGTGCTCCAGTACATGAATACATTCAAGTCTCTGGCCAGACAGAGACAGACAGCTCATCTGTGGGGGACGTTTTTGCCAGGGTCATCCTGTAAGGATCTGTCAGACCAACCGAGTGCTCGCAGGCAGATCCGGCCGATGTGTTTGGAAGATTGACAGCTGTACAATCGTAGAAGTCACGGCCACCTGCATGGTCCCATTCGTAGCGGAGAGCCCTCAGAATGTAGTGCAGTGCACCCTCCATGACACCAGGACAGATATCTCACTGTAGCACAATATTGTGATGTTTAAAATATTACTCAAGAGCTGAAATGCTCTACACAGCCTTGGGCAGCCCAGGAAGATGGCTGGGCCACTGGACACTGACCAATACTTGAAGAAGACCAGAGCAAAGACGAAAGCTCTGGTAGAAGGCAAATCATGAGCCCATACAGACCTCATTTACAATGTTATGTGTGTCCAAACTTTATATAATACAGAGTAGCACATGCCAGAGGGACGACTGCTTCTATTGGCCCCAGGACAAATGTGTTTCAAAAAAATGTTTCCATTCAAACTCATCAACACACATAAATAGAAAAATGCAATTAATTACTGTTTGGATCGTTGCCATACATAATGCTGAGAAAAAAGTGAACATTACAAAGGTACTTAATAAAAAAAGATACTAGTAGCAATATTAGTCCAATATTGTGAAGATCATATTACCTATACAATCCTAATAGATACATGAATTACAAATGAACAAGTGCCCACACCGGAACAAAAACTAAACAACAGTAAAATGACAAACAGGAGGCCGTAAGACAACAATTTCTACACAAGGTAGAGCAATGTGTTGTAACTGTACGAAGAACTTGCTTTCAGGGAGCAATATGGGATTAGTTTCCCAAAATAGACCTTAAATAGCTACACTGGCATCAAGTCAAAGCACAATAACTCTATTCAATCATTTTAACACCCTGTGCCTTCCTGCCATGAATTGTCCTGACTTCACTGACAAACAGTGTAGTCGGTGGTAAACAAACCCATTTTAGACAGCAAACAGGCAATAAGGGGAGAGTCTTTCGGTGACATGCTTGTTTCCAGTTATGGTCTCACAAATAGCCTACCAGAGAAATAATTTGATATAGAACTGTCATGCTGTTGGTCTTCACAAGCTCAAACAGCAAGCACTGTACAGCATAATCATTCAGTTATTCATTTACAAGGCTAAATATCTCAATTAATCACAGCTAAATCCAAAATGCACATTTCAATCAGTTTCCAGATTCCTCAGCCAATTAAAGTCATCAACCACACTCATGTTATCAACTTCCTATTCTCACATTCATCTGAGGGACTTCACGCGCTGCCATAGTGAAAAAACAGGAGCACACTGGTCTCAAACATCCAAAAGCACAATCAGGGGAAACGAAATAAATCTTAATATTATCAATGGGAAATTTCCAAAAACCACATGAGGGAGAAGTGGCACCTCTATAACTACACTAAATGCATACCATTTATTTCACTCAGGAATGGCACATATAACTATTTAAATTTACCTAAATAATACTCATCAACAGACGCTCCAGCAACATTCAGACATCTTTATCAATACTTCCTCAGTCATTACTGGATGCCTGTGCATTTCTCCCAGAGGTGGATGAAACCAGTGCCAAGATAATATAAAAACACGTTTACATTCTGCTGTGGATGGAGAAAGCTATATAGGTCACAGTCACACAGGAAAAAAGCCAGAAGGAGAAAGAAATGAGGCCGGAAATTAGAAACACAGACAGAAGAACACTTATCTACAGAAATCCGCTTCTGTCCACAACACAATACAACAGGAAGAGGAGAGAAGAGATGTCCCTCTCTTTCAAAATAAAAGCAGAAACATACTCTGTGTGTATTTTACTGTACATATTTACACACGCACAAACAAACTGAGGGGAGGAGGAGGAGAACAATGGGGTCAGGTTGGGTCCATGTCATGGGTTATGGGCTATAACTGGTGATACAATATGGGTTACCTATAGTGGAGAGACAGCATCTAAGCCTACTGAAGGTATAAAATCACTGCCCCCTCGCATGCTTTCCTTTCAGATCAGACAACTGTTCTTCTAGTCTATTCAGTAGGAGGAGGTTGCTGATAAACAAGGTTGGCTCATGCATACAGTGTTGGAGTTTCTACAGTGATTCGCGTGCATCAAAATGATCCAACAAATCCAGCGATGCAGTGTGATACAATGCTCCTGGCTTCCACAGCTCCTTTTTCTTGAGAGAGGAACTCCAAACGGTGGCGGTGAAGTGAGCGTGACAAGAGCCGAGCTAAGGAGGGCGTGTCAAGGTTTGGGGTTCTAGGACAGGTAGGGGTGGGGTGGTGGGGTTTCCAGTCCCATAGGTGAGGCCTGAGCAGACAGGAACAGCTCAGTCTGAGCTCCAGCTGTTCTGGAGTGGATGTGGAGCTGATTTCTCGGACGGTACTCCACATCGCCTTGTAGAGATCCACTGAATGACGCCGTCAGGCGAGACAGCTTCGGAGATGCTTGCACACACTTACTCACACACACCTTTGCCTATTTCCACTCCAGTGGGGGGGCTCTCTCGTTTTCTCTTTTAATCGCTTAGAGTTAATTGGTTTCATTTTTGTGTTTTTCATTCATAGAAAAGGAGAGACAAGTGTAGTTCCTTAAGGTCTTTTGCAGAGTGGGTAAGACGGCTGTTATATTGAAGTCTCCCACAGCTGAGGAGACAAGGGGAAAGCACAGAAAAGAAAAAGGAATAGGGCATGAGAAAAAGAAAGACAAGACATTTTAACATTTGTCAAATTCACTTTGCTTCCTATTTATATGGATTTTGTTCTGTCTTTGTACCGAAAAGATTAGCCTGGTCTTATTTTATCTTTTTATCATGACAAAAAGAAAAAAGTCATTAGCCTCATTAGCCAAGTTTTAGTAACTGTTAGTATTTATAGTTTTGCCTTTGTAAAGTACACAACAATAACCCAATTATGAAGACTTGCCATCGCGTCTTTAACCACTGATTTATGAACTGCTGAGATTTAAATCTTACCCTGAATTTATGAATAAATAGGATCTGCCCAATAACACCCTGACTCGCTTTTTGTTCATAAAAACGTGATTACACACATAAAAACGAGTTGATTGTATGTGCTGTCAGGTGAGACACAGCAGAGAGAGAGAGTGAGAGAGAGAGAGAGAGAGAGAGAGAGAGAAGTCGATCCCTGACCTCTACAGATCCCCTGCAAGCTGTGATTGGTTGAGGTCCAAGGTATAGTTTGCTTTATATTCTACAATCAGCTAATCTGAGAAAGTGACCATCTCAAAGGACAAAAATATTGTGCAGTCTGATCCCAGCACTTGAAAAGGCACAGACTAAAAAATGTATAACATACAGAATAATATAAAATTATGGTTTCTGTCAGCAACCAGCTCAAACTACAGATCCAGGTTCAGATTCGACAATATCCCTCTCCAAATCTGACGGCTCCAGCTGGTCTGTAGCTCAGTGTGAGGCTAAATACTTGATTCCTAACCTTTATACATTAAGATATTTTAACGTCTTGATTTTGAGCAGACCAGTGCAGAATTTCCACAGCAGTGAAAATCAGTCATCATGGCCAAATTAGTGTTCCTGATTGATACTTGCCCTGGCACTCTGCCTGTTGGCTTTCCTCTGGTCATCTGGGAGAGGGGGCATGGGGTAGGGGTATCTCCTGCTGGATGCAATAGATCCTGTAGAGGAAGTAGGAGACTTGGCAGGGGATAGCGTCCTGAGAAGAAGAGGAAGCGACATTATTAAAATATTGCCTCTTACGCCCTGGTTGGTTTAGGATTAGGTTGGCCAAAGACACAGATGGATAAATGAGGTGATATTCAGGATGTTGAGCTAATGTTAGATCTGTGACTTTGGGCAACATCCTCCTTGACCTGCTCTAATTATTCACCTTCCTACAGAGAGAGGTTGATCGTAAAAGCTCTCACTGCAACTCACCAAAAGCACAGAGACACAGTGTGAACATAGCGCAGCTTTTAGGGGCAACCTCTGTACACAGTATGTGCCTCTGTAAACAGCAGCAGCACAGTTCCCAGCAGCGGTGTGGGCACAGTCATAGTTTCCTGCAACTCACATGCTTAAGCCTGCCACAGCATTACTTTTTCATGAGCAAGACATACAGATGGCCAGAAAGACCAGACCTTTAGCCACTCTTAAAAAAGCATGATGCTAAAGGTAACTGCCAGAGGTAACTCAAAGTTGGATCACTGTGAGTGTGTGTGTGTGTGTGTGTGTGTGTGTGTGTGTGTGTGTGTGTGTGTGTGTGTGTGTGTGTGTGTGTGTGTGTGTGTGTGTGTGTGTGTGTGTGTGTGTGTGTGTGTGTGTGTGTGTGTGTTTCAATGAGGAATGCTGGGAGCAGTGAGTATGATGAGGTGACTGGGACGGCAGACCAGACCGGAGCTGGGTGAGAACAACAGACTGAGAGAATCAGAGGGAGCGGTCCTGTCAAGGGAGACCGCCACAGAGAGCCCGCCCCATGTACAGTAGCTGGTTTACACAACTGCTGTGTGGTGAGTAGAAACACCTGCATTGGTCAAAGTAGTGGAGAGAGTAGGGAAGTGGGTGGACCACTGGTTCCAGAAGTATTGACTCTCAGTTAATTCCCATATTAATGTTTTTAAAAACTTGTGTGAATTATTTAGTGATTCACTAAAATGTTTTGTCTATTTTGTTTTACCACGCAAACATTACACCTACTTTCATTTATTCATTTAGCTGACGCTTTTATACAAAGCAACTTACAATTGCTATTTATGTAAGAGGTAACACGCCTCTTGAGCAACTATGGGCTAAGTGTCTTACTTAGGGAAACATTGGTGGACGTGTGACAGTGGAGAGTTAAACGGGGGTCTCTCACACCAAAGGCATTCGTCTTATCCACTGCTCCATCATCCACCCCATGTTAGCATTCATTCATCATTCATAGTTCAAAGCACCACTGTACAGATATAGCTTCACAGAGCTAAACCGCAAGCATGGCTGTAGACTCACGGTGTAGATCTGGATACTACAGTAGCATACCTATGAGCCTGCTATGGAGAAGTCTGCTCAGTGATTTTTTTCTTATATACTGTAGCTCAAAATCACAAATTTGCCTGAGAGGGCTGTACAATCTGTACAGCATGCAACATCGTCTATCCTTAGTCCCTCGTATTGGATAAGAAAAAAAACTTAATTGGGTAAAAAAAGGGCAGATTCTCTTTTTTAGGTTTTTACATTTGTTGGATGTTATGTATCTCTATTATAACTGGTACCATTAGCAACAGAATGTTAAGCGTGCTGATTGGCTGTTAATGCAGTAGTCTTGTTAAGTCGTTTGTACCCAGTCAGATTTTCTTTCAAAGCAGCTGGTGCTTTCTTGTACAAACTATTTAATCAGAAGCACTTTGTGCCCATTTAAGTCCTGGAAACAAGGTTATGTAACATTGTCAGTGAGAAAAACAAGTCTTTAGTTTTAGTAGTGGAACCAGGGCTCCCTCATGTAACCCTTCACATCTCTCCACATAAAGTGCTGACTGTTTGCTAACGTTTAGCTTGTAGAACAGAAGAAACAGTCTGTGCGTTGACATGGGACCGGCGCTCTGCCGAGCCAGGGCGCCCCGCCGAGCCAGCGCGCCCCTGAGCTTCCTTGTTGTTGTCAAGGAAACCTTGTGGCCTGAGTTGGTGATTATCTCCAGACCTTGGACACGGTGGCCAACAGTTTGCCACAGCAGCACAGTGATGATGTCAGCGTAGTGCCCCAAATGTTTGGCCCTGCAGTGACATCACACTGATGATGCAAAGACGCGTGAGGTCACTGGGACCGAGGCAGGGCCGACACACAGACACTCACTGGACACAGAACAACACACAACATGCAGAGGTGACAGGAGACTGAGGGGAAGAAGCAAAGAAGGAAATAAAGAGAAATTAGGAATAACATGACTGAATTATATAGGTAACACTAGCACAGGCAGTAAGAGCCATTATTTTTTTGCATCAGAGCAATAGAGCGGGAATGATTTTGCAAAGTGCAGCTGATCAAAAATAAATGAATGTCTTCACTCAAACTAAAAGGAAGAATGACATAAAATAGGATTTATTATAATGTAAAGCAGAAAACCTCTTTTTAATGCTCAGCAGCAACCCCGTTTAGGAACTCCAAGTCACAACATGCCAGCTGTCAATAACACTTTCACTGAGATATTACTTTTAAAACGTCCACAGAAAAAGATCAGATTGGAGCTAATTCTTACTTTCCTTGACCAAGCCACAAATCAAACCAAAAGTGAGGGGGTTTTTAGAGAAGCGTGTGGGGAACAGGACATGGTCTGAGGTAATACCTAAGGTAAGGTCCTTGAGTGTTTCTATTCACATCTTCTACCCATTTAGTTACATCATAAAACTCTGCTTTGAAGCGAGGGGTTAAATACCTGTGGGAGGGGGAGGGGGGTGATGGACACAACACAAGGAGGGGGGAGAAGAGAGAAAAGGAAGGAAGGAGGGAAAAGAAATTGAAAAAGGACAAAATCTCCAGAAATAAGCAAGTGTTGGGGAGAGTGGGGGGAGAGAGAGGAAGAGGAAATATTTTAGGAAAGCAGAGCAGAGCAAAGATATCCTGAACAAACACCAAGATGCAATTGAGAAAAATGGTGACAAGATGGCGGACAGACCTGTGTGTGGTTTCAGATGAAAACAGCACCAAGGAAATCACAAACAACTGTGTCGTGTGTTACAGGCTCAGTTGCATATTGGTAACATGTCACATCATTCCAAGCCTCTCGACGCTCAGTCAGTCTCATGCTTTCAGCGAGAACAGGTGCGCCACGGACTATTTCATATGCCAAGACCTTCAAATCCACAAACAAACAAACCAACACACCAGGCTGGGAGGCAGCCGATGCACGCGGACATTCACAGTCAACAGGCATGAATGCAAATCCTTTGTTTGTTCACAGGTAAGCGGTGAGGGGAGTTTAAAAGTAGCGCAGATTCACTCACAAGACAGAAACAGCTGAGAGTTCACACTGCTAGAAGCCATGATCTCACCGTCTTGTGTTTTGACCAGCTTGCGAGGCTTAGTGCATACTAAACATACTCTTTGCACCTCTCCCCAACTATTTTTTAGCCTTTAAAAAATCAAACTATATATATATATATATGTGACCTGTTTTTAATAATTTACATTTTCAGTAGGAACCAGTGGGCTTAAGTGTCAGATAAAGCTAGGAGGGTTAGTAAGTGGTGAGAGACTAAAACATAGTTTGTTTTGGTCATCATTAAATTTGTTGACATAAAAATATGAATTGAAGAATAACGCCAGCGTTATCCCTTAAAGGAACCCAATAAGTGTATTTTCCACTAGCTCTTCTCCTTTTCTGCATATTCCATATACAATGTTCATTGATCTCACAGCGTCACCGACTTGCCAGAAGGAACTTACTCTGTGGAGTTAGAGCGAGCACGGAACTTCTTCCCTTTCAGCTTCTTACGATTACCGCTCAGATTTCCTGGAGAGAAGCAGAAAATAAACACACTTTAAATACAAATATATACAATGACATGAAAAACATTTCCCGAGGATGCAAGAGAAAATATGTATGAGAAGGGCTGCAATTTGTTTTTTTCCCCAAAACAAATTCAAGCAAAAGAAAGGCACTTATTTCGGCTCTGACAAAGGCTTTATGTCACGTTTTATCCCCTTTAGTTGTAGATAAAATTCACGATAATGATCAAGACATGAGCCAATTTCTTTCCTTTTTCTTACCACAGGTGTGCTGCCTTTTTTCCTGCAGTTGTTTATTTATTTATTATTTTGAGCAACTGAAATTCAAGAGCACGACTGCTTCATCTTATGTCTGAGTGGATATGTGCATGTTACCTTGCCATGAGTTGCTCCTCGGTCGCCCATTTTCACAGATGTCAGAGATGTGTTTGGCATCTGGGATTCTCTCACTCCATGAGTGGGAAAGGCCGTTAGATCTAATTAACAGACACACACACACATATGGCATGGACAGAATATTGTCAGTGCAACGTCATCCTTCCAAGCTGCTACAAATCACTAATTGGCTGTTCCGCTCTTGTTGCATCAGTGGAGACAAGGGAGAGGATGACATAATTGATGGCAAATACGAAGACACCGTTGCAGCAGATGGCAACGTGATGAGCTGTGAAACAATATCATGACAACTGATTGTGACATGATATGAGAAATGTAGCACTGAGGTATTTTCTGCTCAATTCCCCATTGGCTAAAAGTTTCATAATTTTGAACATTTTGGCTCAAGTCCAAAATGTTCACAGAAAGAAACGCAATGCAAGCCATGATAGAAACAAAGCATGATCTGAACACACAAGTGTTTTAGAGAATGCAACACATTCACACACACACAATTTTCCAGCAAAGTGATGATGCGATGGCACACCTGAAGCCAAACAGTGAGATGTTCTGAGTAATGGATGGGATGGAGGCAGTGAAGGACAGGGTGCAAATCTGCAGGTGCGACAGGCAGGCTGACCTCTTCTTGGAGCTGCAGCCGGAGTTTGTGCTCACACCCGGAGGCATGTCACTGTAAAATGAATCTGCATCCCCAGGCTTTGTTACATAGTCACCTGGAGGCATTTGCCTGGAAATACAGAAGATGGCTTTTAGTTGGGAAATAACAGTAATTACAGTGGGGAAAAAAACACTGTAAAATCTTCTCACCAAGTTGTTTATCACTAATTTGTGATGTTCAACAAATTATTTTATTCGTGCTTTGAGAATGTGCTATATTTCAATTTGCTGAAGCCTCTTCAGCCCATTATATATGTGCACCTCAGTGACTGCTACACATTTTACAGGAAGTCTTTCCAAAACAACAGTTGTTGCTCGCAGTGTGCTGTGACTACAGTTGAACAGCAGTGCCATTTAAGTACAAATTTGAGGTACTTTATGCAACTCTATTCTTCTGCTCCACTACATTTCAGCAGGAAATATTGTACGTTTTACTCCACTGCATTTATGTAATAGCTTTAGTTTCCAGTTTCCTTTCAGTGTAAGATTTTGTAACAGCAACTGCAACAGTCAAATGCTGCCTACACATTAACATATCTGTAATTATAATCCAATAATATAGTATACTAAGAATATACTTTTACTTGAGTAAAGGATTTTAGCCTTTTCACAGAACCACAAGGACATTTTCCCCACAGCTGATTTGTAATTTGTAGTTGTTGTTTTTTTTTTGATAATTTAAGAGAAAGAGGTCTGTTGCAATCACATACTTACCGCTGTCGCGAAAAAATTAATAAAACATTATTGAAAGAACACTAACTCTAAAAACATGCTCAAGCACACCATAGCTCTGTCATGTAAAATCAGCTGAAATGCAACACATTTAAAATAAAGATGAAGTGAGCAAACCGGCAGAATCTTCGGTGAACCTCAGACTCATTGTAGCGTCTCTGTTTGTAGCTCCTGTGAAGAGAAGTACGAGTGTCCTCAGTCCAACAATAATATAACTTTTGTCAAATCTATTGCATTATATAAAGCAGTGCTTCCAGCCCTGTTGACTTCTTGCGCAACCTAGTCAATGGTTACGAATGTTTATTGTGACCACTTGCTTTATTTGAATGACTTTTAGAAATTATTCCTTAATTCAAGTATACGAGAGGAAAAATAAACAACTGTGTGCAGCAGAATTATGTTTTTTCTTTCCAATCCTGTTAATCATTTCACGAGTCATCACCCCTCTGAGCTGCAACATCACGCATGCAGGCTACAGGGACACTCACTTGTAACACAAGGCTGTAACAGCCAATATGAGGGCGAGGAAGAGGATGGAGCCTACGATGGCCCCAACGATGATGTTGGTAGTGGTGATACCTGAGACAGAGGAAGAGAGGAGATTGGGGAGCCGAAAGTGTGTTAATTGAATGTGTATCTCTTGTTTCCTGAATCATGTGGACACAATAGGATACACACACTACAAGACACTGCAGCAGAACACAAAAACACAGTACATTTAGCAGGAAAAGTATAAAAGGAGAACAGGGGAGAACAACTGAGAACGACTGAGAACAACCAAATTGCTGTCACCCTTCGGTACTACTCTGAGGGGAACATACATGTGCAGTAGGTTCCCATTCAGGATAACATTTAAAAGTGCTTTTTTTTACTGAATAATGGTCAGAATTAACCAACCAAGGTGATCTGAAGCTGGGGTGAGAGAGGAAGAGGACCAGGAAATGACACCAAAGACATGACAAATACAATGAAAAGGAACTCAAATCTGACCTCAAGTCACTCCGTCAAAGACATCAGCCTGTCGACAAAGAATGAGTGTGAAAATAATGACAAACAAAAAGAATGACATGCATGGCTCAGTGAATACAAATGCAGCTGGTTTTAATGAACAGACATGAACCAAAAATAAAGAGAAATGCAACAGACAATCAAAAAAAAGCAAATTAAAAGCTTTGAATATTCAGCATAACAACATTTGTGAAAGGGATTAGTGAGGGTGGGATTTTAAATTAAGAACTGAAAGAGAAGTGGAAAGAGATGAGATGTACGAGCATGGGAAGCAGAGAAGAAGGTGCAGAAAATCTGAGTTGACGAGAGGGATGAACAGAGGCAAGAAATACTGAGAGCACAAACATCACTACCTGAAACTGGGACAGTGGGTCCCACCACAAGATAACTGAGAGGAGACGTGGAGTTACAGTCCTCTCCTGCCCAGCCCAGGTAACACACACACTTCAGCTCACTACTGCACACCTAGAGCGAAAAAAAACAGAATAGTTGAAAAACACATTATTTTGTCTCACAGCTGTGAGGATATTTTAAACTAAAGGCTTTGTAATTTACTTATTGTAAGTCGCTTTGGACAAAAGTGTCTGCTAAATACCCTAAATGTAAATGGTTTCAATAGGACAAATAATATGCTGATACTCAAAAATGATCAGAAATAAAAACAAGTTATTGCAGCAATTCACTTGTTACTCACATACTGGAGTGCCACACTTCCTCCTACTTTCTTCATGTTTGAGGGTTTATGTTGTAATCCAAATGGCAAATGTTACAGTCTAGCCTATATATTTAATATGTAACACTATTGTTACTAAGCCAGTTACTAAGTTACTAAGTCAAGTGAGTCAGACCTTACATTATGTCCTTACCTGAAAAAAATTATTTATTGCTTCTCAACCTTATGTTCAAGATCTTTTACAGGACTGTTTCTTATGCCAAAAAACTAAATTAAAGAACAGTAAAAACCATTTGGACCTCTTTAATACTCTGGATTATGAAATGCAAAAGAGCACCCAACTTATATTCGCACAACAACACTTTAGGGTAAAGAGAGCATGTAAAACAAGACCCAATTAAATCTTATCAAAGCTTAACTGACAGGATTATTGAATTATTGAAATGATTTCCAAGCAATTATATTTAAAGTTTAAAGGGTGACCCAAGATAGTTTACCTTTGTTATTAAATGTTGTATGACAGAATATTCATTATAAAGAGATGAATCAGAGTAATCTCTTTAATACTGGTGAGGATGGACATGGGAACACTGACTTTTGATATTATGATAATACCAAGTCAGAAAGCCAAGTTAGCCATGATCTAACCATGATGAACAGTTTCAGCCGAATGGCTTGAATGGTTGTACACTTGCATGTTAATGTGTGTGTGTTGACTGCGTGTGTCTGTACCCCGTGTCCAGAGCAGACGGTCTTGTCGGTGGTCCCGGGGCAGGTGCTGAAGTTAAACTGTTGGACGGGGAGACATTTGTGATTGAAACAGATGCTGTCTGTCCCGCAGGCCGTCCCATCCTCGACGTATCCCAGGTCAGTGTCGCCATCGATCAGCACATGAGCGCCACTGAACCACAAACACACATGAGTCAATTAAAACAGCACTTAACACGAGAAAGCCCGAGTTGAATTCAAAGAAATGTTGGAATAAAATGTCTTTTTGTCATGTAATATATGAGTTTTCATAAAGACACTGGACACGTGTTGAAGAAAAAAATGCATCCTTTTATCTTAGTTAGTTATCATTAATTACTGCCTTCGCTCAGCTGTGCACAGTTTTTCTAACTGCTGTAAACACAGAACCAGGGAACAAAACTAGTCCAAACATAAAAAACATATGACTAACAGTCTTTTTTCATGCCTTTTTAGGGCACTGAGTATTTCATGAGGTGTTTTTCCTCAATGATGTGTACCTGCAGTCAAGAGAAGCACTGTGCCGGGCTACTGAGAAAGAGGTCAGCCCACCCTGCAGCTCTCCCAGTCGCGGGGCAGGTGAGATGTTGGAGCACAGCAGGTATCCACAATGAACATCCCTGAAAATACAAAGATGATCCTGATGATCACAGAGGGTGAAATAAAATGATAACAGAACTGTGAAGGGTTGAGTCACAGAAAGGACCAGCTCACTGTTTGTTACACTGGATCCAGGTGTCCTTGTCCTTCCCGCAGTTGCCTTTCTCTGTCCCTTCAATGTTTAATTTCTCGTAACAGAACTTGTCGGCCGCTGTCGCCTCTGGAGGGAGACACAATGAAACACGATGAAAATGAACATTTACAGCTTCAGGAGTTTATCTCTACCAAATGTGTTTAATTCCTGGAAGGGGTGTTATTAAAGACATTTCAGATTTGTACTTGCACTTAGGAATGTTACACTTACTCTCTCCCCAAATGTACTTGCACTGTCTGTCTTTGGTTTTGCACCTTCCATTGAAGCAGCGACCCTGCACAGAGAAATACAGTGTCAAAAAATGTCACTTGTGCAGACGTAAAAGCTTTTCTTTCTTAAATGTAAAATACAGGGAGATCCAATCTCCAACTGTCAAAAGTGTCACCTGGTCCTTTTCACATGTGTAGCCATCCATCTTGTGCACATTTGGTGGACACTGCGAAAGACAAAGAAAACATCAGACATACTTTGATTTACTGTATGAGCGGACTGTAGTTCCAGTTGTAGAAAACAGTGTCGTGCTCACCTGGCTGGAGTTGCCTGTGCAGTTTTCTGGGATGTCACAGTCATTCACAGCATCTCTGCATACGACTCCCATGAACTCCATCTGCAGCAGCATACAATACAGTTCAAACAGACTGTGGGTGTTTGTAAGTAGGGTTTTTGTCAGAGGAATCAATGGTCTGCACAGTTGGTGTCCCATAGGCACCCTCTCTCTTTCCTCTTGATATCCCAAACTACCATTCGTCCATATATAACAAGTTTGTGTGCCCATTCACAACTCAACAACATTTATTTTTAGAGATAGGTGAAAGTGTAAAATGTCAAACTTCAGTAGTAGCCAGGGGGAAGTAAAGATCGAAGAGGAGTTTTTTGGTTTAGTACGCTCAGGGATGAAGTAGCTGGAACTTATTGTCACCAAACTGTGTACCTGGCAGTTGTTACAGCAGAGTCCGTTGCTACACTTGGAGCCCTGGGTCAGGGTGCACTTGTTACAGCAGGCCTCCCCCTCTCTGGCACACTCCTAATAGACAAAGAGAAAGTGCTTTCAGTCATCTTCTTTTGATTTGATGATAAGTTTTTTATGTCTTTATGTAACACGTTATCTCATCAGACAGTATAAACCATTTAAAGAGAGGTCTCTCTGGACAAATTAAATGATCATGCAATAACTGTTAATCACTGTGTATGCAGCGCCTTGATTTCTCCAGTGAAATTACCTAATTACTTTAAATCACCTCTTATTAGACAAAGTCTGATCTAGCAGGCAGTTTTGTTGTCGGGTAATTAGCCTGTCACTTTGACCTTGGATGATTATCAAGTTAATCCTTAAGGATATTACATTACTTCCCTATTAACATCTATCTAGTCTCATGTACAGTACTGTAACTTACTGCTGGGCTGCCACAGTCACACTCCTCTCCTGGCTCCACAAAGCCATTTCCACATACAGGAGGGTCCAACAGCTGAGGGGGGTAAGGGCAGAATAAAAATTCAAACTACTAAGAAAGACACTTGCATATATACTGCATATGTATGTATATGTGTGAGTGTGATGTACCTTCAGAGGTTTGTTGAACAGACAAGCTCCTCCGCCGCTGTGTAGGAAGTTATGGTACTCCTCCACGTTGCAGTCGGAGAACCTCTTGGGCAGGTAGAAACTGTTCAACAAAACCGCACCATATTATGCCATTACCATGGATACAATACACACAGCATCCTCAGATAAAAACACAATTAACAGCACATTACAGGAAAGAAAGTCTTGTTTTTACCCACAGAAATTGAATTTTCATACATCAAATACATTTAATTTCAGTGCTACAGACACTGCCGCAGAAGGTTTGTCATATTTAATAAAGTTTGTATTTTTTTACATACCATGGATATTTCTGGTTGTATCACAGTTTTACCATACTCACAGTTCAGAGGAGATCCTTACTATAATGTGGAGGTAGATATACAGTAATGCTAAAATTGCAAGGATCATATGGAAATGGATTCTAAGATGAATTTTTTAAATTATCCTGGATATGGACTTGAAAAGTGTGGATGAATCACTTTTGACCAGTTATTGCATTATCATGTGACAATGCGTCACTAAAATTATCAGTATTAAACACATTATCAGGAGATTTCTCAGAACAGAAATCAAGCTCTATGTTTATGAAGGCATCACAACCTCTTAATCGCACCATGTGATTGCTTCACTTTGCTTATAGATGATACATCCACCAGCCCAATCTACATCTGAAGTATAAATCTATTGCAATCATATGTCCTGTGTTCAATCTGATGCTCTTCACATCAACCCAAACCTGAGCAGCACTTAAATGTTATTATCTTCTGCTGCACCATCAGGCTGATTATACTGCTGGCACATGTTTAACTAAAGTGCCTCTGGTATTGAGGCTCGCCAGGACTGGTACAGGAAACAATGCAATAACAGACAGACTCAGTGAGAGCCAGGAGAGAGCCAGAGGCTGTGAGAGGTCGCCATTATTTGATATGAGATGTGACTAAATGAAGCCAACTACAGTGATAATGGGAGTATATGGAGCCGGGGAATGACACTCGGATGATGGATGACGTACACTACAATATTTCAGGTAGATTTCCTAAACTTATCAGGTTTAAAGATGTCCCGACTATCATGTGGGATTTGCATCTTTGATTGCTAAATTTATGCCAGATCTCGTCAAAATCTTGTAGTGTTCATCCCCTTTTAAACAGTAATAAGGGGGTGAAAAAAAATGAAACGTGCTTGAATGATTCACTGGTCGCAAGAAGAAGTACAATTGTTAGCATGTGGACTAATATTATCATTCAGCCAAGACAAAGACTTTTCACTTCATAGTACAAGACCCTGTGATCCCACAGAAGTGGAAGAAGTATTCAAATCTTTTACCTGAGTAAAAGTAACAATTCTACAGAGCAAAAATACTAATGTCCTGCGTTCAAAATCTTATTTAAGTAAAAGCACAAAAGTTTGAGCATCAAAATATGTTTAAAGTACCAATGGTAAAAGTACTCATGACAGCTAATTTCAGAATAATGTATACAGTATTATAATATTAGATTACAATTACTAATGAATTAACGTGTGGTATTACCTAATATACTGCCAGGTAGCCTATAACAATATATCATAACATATTGGTTGAATTATATATTTTTTTGTCACAATCTGTAAAGTAACTAGCAACTAAAGGTGTTACATATTAAATGTAGTGCGGTAAAAAGTACAATATTTGCAGATGTAATGGAGTGGAACTATTAATTAGCATAAAATTTAAATATCCAAGTAAGCTGTACCTTAAGCACAGTACTTGATTAAATGCACTTAGTTACATTCCACCACTGGAATAAAAGTATTAAAAAAGATTAAATACTACTGTTTTAATTGCCTGTAGTGTGTAAATTTATTTAATAAATATGTGAAACCAGAAAAAGGTCAAGAAACATCTTCAATCATTGCTTTCGTCATTCATTCACAGTCAACCTATCACCCCCTAGTGGTGGTTAGGAGGAATGGCAGTGTCTGGACCCCAGTCATTCATTTGCCTCTGCATCCTAGGGATGGGTATCGCTATTTGATACCTTTATGGTATCGGCCGAAACAGCCCAGCAACTAGTAGAATCGAAACGTTTCCAGTCAAACCAGCACTTCAATCAATATTTTTTGTAACCAGATTGTGGCAAAAAAATTACTATTTATATGGTTTTTCTTGCAACCAAACATGAAAACAACACACCGAAAGAAAGAGAAGAGCACACCTTTTTTTCCTTATGTGCCTGCACCATAAACTGTATTTAAAAAAGGCTCTCTTTTCCTCTGTGTTTAGTGTAGTTAAGTGACTTGTTTAAATAGACTCCTTAGTAGTTTTATAATTGTTACTGTTGTTTTTGGAGGAGGTTTGCGACTCACCAATAAAGGAAAAAGCACTGGCGGAGATCTTTCAATTCCGTTTTTTGATCAAAAGTTAACAAAATAATTTTCCGTTGTTTACTTTCAACACAGGTATGAAAAAAATACCTTAAAATTGTTTCCCACAACTTTTTTGGTCACTAAACTATTTCACTCCTCTCTCATTCAAATACAAAAATATTTGCAAGCTGTAGTCTTTCCCCTTATGATACTACCCGTGCTAATCAGGATGACCTAATTAGGACGAGGAGCGATCTGATACAATTTCCTAATACTTTTATGTAACAGTTTGAAACAAAAAAAAATAAAATACATAATCTTGCTTGTCCATAACAACAATAAAAATAATAATGGCTAAACAGGTGGCATTTTATGCAATCAAATTAAGTACTCTATTGGTATCTGTATCACTTTAAAGGTACTGGTATTGCAAAATTTTACACGATACCCAACCATACCCAGTTGTCACACACACTGAATAAACACATATATGAAGAGACAAATCTACTCTCTCTCTCACACACACACACACGCACACACACACACACACAGTAGTTGAATCCTGTGAAAAGTGCGAAAAGAGTTAGTAGTAGTGGTCAGGTTAGGTTGATCAGACATGCGGGTGCTGAGGGATAAACAAGGAAATGTCCGTCAATGGACATGACTGAGGTTTGCTCATTGAATACAAGCGTCTGAAATACCATTGTTTTAGAGAGTACAGATCTGGGCCAGGTCCATTCACAGGTGACAGGCTCATAAGAGCGCAGAGTCACCTGCCCTCTGTCATGTGAGCACATGACAATAAAAGTGGTTTATTATGGAAAGCCAATAGAGCAGGATCTGGACAGGGAGTGTTAGAGTGGGAGTGTATTGTTACAGGGAAATGAGGTAGACAAATATTGGCCTGATATGAGAATGACATTGCAGACTGTATCAATAGGTTAGACATGGGCAAAAAGAACTGATGAAAAGTCCTGACTTTCAAAGGGCAGGAGGAAGAAGTGGCCTATAAATAATTAGAATAATCAAATTAATGATATTTTCTTGGTTGATCAACCATTGACATCGGCCAATAACTGAAGAATACACATAAAGTGCATGTGAAACTGTACAAAATGATTATGAAAAATACAGCCAGTGTATAATAAAGGGACATCCAACTGTATTTGTTCATATCATTTGAATAAAAGCTGGGGGCCACAGCGGCTGTAGTGCTGTAGGATGAAATGGGAAAGGTTGTGATGACTGACAACCCCTCCGAGGCAGCCAGTTGGTTCAACAGCACAGGCAACGTTCTAGCCAAGCTTCTGCTCACCTGCTGTCCCATTCGGGATAGAGGGGGAACGCAAGAAGTATTTAAGAAGAGGGGTATACACACATACACACATCGCAGACACAACACACAGTCACATCCGGATGGTAGCACAAGACCAAGCTGGTATAGTCAAGCTACAGATGTATACAAACGTATTTTAAGACAAACACATCATGATTTCTGCATGACCTCTTTTCTAATCTTAGCGAGCAACAGATTATATAACACATTTCTGCTGTGGGTAGCCCAGTGAAGTTACATAAAAAAGCCATATGGAAAATAAACATAGTCTGACACCTAGTGGTCAATCATCAAACTACAATAACACTCCAGTGGATGAAAATATTTATTTCAGCATATCAACACTGACACACTGTGTGTGTGCGTGTGTGTGTGTCCTAGTTTAGTTGTGACCTGCCTAGAAATTAGCTTTAGCAATAAGCTATCTCTGGTACAATACATAACATGGTAACTTTTATGTTTAATATTGTACATGTTTCCTTACAAATAAAATAAAAGTCTGCTGTGAGCTGCTTCAAGATAAAATATATTCTAGTCTGTCTCTGTTGTGGAGTTAAGTCTACCGTGGAGGAAAGGTACTATAAAAGTAACTTACCCAACATCATCCATGATACAGCCTGACCACCGATCGTCACACTTGCACTCGCCTGGGGAAAAAAAACACAATGTGCGTGTTCACATCGTCTAAAGAAGAGGCTTTAAAATGACTGTGTGGTAGAAAAGTAAGAAATAAATGATTCATTAAGGTTTAACTGCTTACCATTGAGGATCCTCTTCTTGTCAGAGAAGATGCCAATGTTCTGTCCAAGAGACTGAGCGAGCGTTATGGCCATCTCATCTGTTTTCCCGTACTGATGAAGAGACGAGGCAGACAGAGAAAATCAGTTTGGAGAAAATAAATGGTATTACATCCCCCTCTAAACTGGATTAATTTGTTTAAAGAATTAACCAAAACTAAATAGCTGTAAAACTGAAACTACAGCATACAACAGAAATAAATGCACAGAAATGCTTCATCTAATAAGAGAAACATTTTTTTGGAAATCTGTAACCATTTATTTATGTTTAAAGACTCACCTCATTGACTCCCCCTCCCTTAGTCAGGGAGCAAACCCCTCCCATATAGGAAGCTCCTCCCCAGCTGCTGTGAAAACGATTCCCTCTGATAAGAAAATAAAGTTATGTTTAAAAAAAAGATGCTGGAGTGCCGAGTACACAAGAAAATCCTTTGAAATATTCAGACTCACGAGAAAAGGTGAACAGAGTCGCATTTCTCCTTGATGAAGTCTTTCCGATACTTCATGAACTCCCTCAGCGTAACCATGGAGTCGTCGTCGATGTTGAACTTGTTGTCGGCTGACCACGTTTCCATGGCAACTAGCACAATCCGGGTATTAAGTTGTTCCTTGAAAATCTGGGGAATTAAAAGTAAATCCGTTAAAGTAAATCAGGTAAATATTCTCTGAATGCCATCACTTAAGCAGTGTCCTGATTGACATTAAAACTGACTGGCATGCCTCATATTCATCAACATCTTCCAGCTGTTCGTCAGTCAAACAGTCAGTGTGATCAATATCATCCTGCCACCAGACAGCAGCACATTACAGGCGGCTAGACGGAGTCAACAAGGGTAACAGTCTGAAGGACAAAGAGGGAGTAAACTGGATGGCAAATAGTAATGTTTGCTTTCATAAGATGGAAATCTATTGGGGTAGCGGGCCAGACAAACACCAGAGAAGAGGACAAGTGCAAAGCCTCTTTGTTTAAGCTGAATACCAATAGTCTAAAGACAAAGCTGACAGAGCAGAGAGGAAGTTGTCAGGGATATGTGCATGGCTCACTCCCAATCCAGCCCCTACAACCTCACCCTATCTGCTCCACCTCTGTTTATGCACATTAAGAGTCATCCTAAAATCATATTAGTCTTCTGTCTGTATATGTATATGTACCGTAATTTGTAGGGAATTGTTGTAATATTTAACATATCTGATGCCACCGTGAATGTGGCCTCAGTGCCGAGGCAGCATGGTATACACTGGGGGAAAAATGCAGCTATACTCGCACATGGAAATCAATGTGTACTTCCCAAATAGAGTCTGCTTCATATGATCTTCTACAAGGGCACGACAAAAAGCGACCACGACCTTTCCACAGCTTCGCCAGCCTATCGGTTTACAGACGTGACCCTATAGCTGGTCATATTTCAGGAGCACAGCACACAGATGTGGCTACAAATAATAAAACATTGAAATGTTTCCCTCATTACAGTTGGGATGCCACTGCTGTTTCAGTCCCCTGAAACCCGAAAACTCATGACTGGCTGGTTAATGGCTCCTTGCAGCATATTATGAGCCAGGAGAGGTTTTGAATGTAGAGAGTGAGGTTGGTTAAATGAGGAATCAGTGCAATGTGTGCTCAGCTCCAATACCTTGGAGTGCTTGTGGCAAGCTTTCCAAGAAGAGGATCAATACAATTCTTACCATGTCAGCCATATTGACCACTGACTTAGCATAGTTATTCGTGTGCCCAACGGAAAGCCGATGCTTCTTATACTGAAGAGAGAGACAAGAAGAGAGACACACACAGAGGGATGTGGAAGAAAACAAATAAATGTGGGATTTACAATGGAACAAATTAATTATAATCCATTTACATGTATAAAAGGAGACAGTATCTGCACATTTGATTTGCTCCAAATTTCACCTTTATTGTGAATAAAACTATTTCAGTCCCGGTGGATTTAAGTCAGGCCCATTTGGATCAAAACTGTCTGTTTTATGCACTGTAAAAGTCGTATTTGGAGTGCCTCGAGAGTGCAAGCACGTACTTGATTTATATTGTTGACTCTCGGCACACCCATCATCCTGTTTTAAGCTCTTGACAATTTAAACAAGACTGGTTTGCACTGGTGATATTCTATTTTTTCTTTTTACTGTCAACAAATCCCATGAAAAGACCAAATACAAAAATAAGTTGATCCTACTCTCAAGCATGACCTATCTAGCCAACACCTGAAAAAGCTTATTCGGCTGTGTTGTAGGACATTGTTTCCCCTTTGAAACAAAATGTCTATTTGTGACACATTTTTAAAGATTTACATCTTCAGTAGGAACGAATGGACTTGAGCCTGAGTGTCAGGAGGATATCTGGGAAGGTTTAAGAGATAACCTAACATACTGTTATTTTTTAGTTTTGTTTTTTTCACAAGATCTGAAACACAATGAATAACACCAGTCTTATACTTTAAATGAAGATATGTGAAATATAACTGATTGATCTGATTGAGTGTCCTGAACCAAATGGGATTACAAGACGCTAGACAGCAACAACAACCAGAATGTGCAATTCTGCATATTTAAAAAGGGAACATTTAAAAAAAAAAAAAAAATAATAATATAAATATAAAAAAATATATATATATATATATATATATATATATATATATATATATTTACATAACAAAATGTGCTATTATTAGAGATAAAATTCTATAAGACAAAACTTTCCTCCTAAAAGAGCCAGGACTGTCAGGACTGATTTAATGAATATAATGAATTAATAGTGATTCCTGGTCAGAAGACTTCAGAGTCATACAAAAGGGTTACTATTCTATAATTTTACGGTATACAGGCTACCATGATTGTACATCCATACAATTTCTGTGTAGTTAAAAGCTTACCATTAAATGGTCATTAATCACCATCAACTCAATGTATTTGGTCTCATCTTCGACACTTCGTGACACGTGTGAAGCCTGAGAAGAAACAACACAGTTTTATCATGAAAACAGACAAACAGATAGATAACCTTTGTTTTTAATTTTCCTCAACCGGGACCTTTTAACATCAAGGACAATTTCAGGACTGCACACAGTAAACACAAATATCTCATGCGTCACCAAGAAAAAAAAGGTAGAGAAAAGAAATGAAACGACAAATCAAAATGGATGAACTTTGCAAAGCTAAATCAAGTTTTTTCTGTTTTCCAAATTCCAAATAAAGATGAGAAGCAGCTCTGAGGGCTAAGAGATAGACAGCTGCAGACATCTGACTGTGTCTGAGGAAAGACGAGGCTGGAAGCAGCCTCTGCTCACTAGGTGAATATTTCATGTTAAAGAAGAAGAAGAGAGAGGGGTGGTGAGTGGTTGCGTGGGAGGAGAGTGAGGAAACAGTGCTCTTTCAGCTTTGTGAATTAACATAAAACATATAGGCAGAAAATAGCAGGTTTGGACAGACAGCATCCAGAGCATAATCATCTCTTAACCTTGGACTCACACAAACAAACATACAAATAGGAGTCCACCAGCATTCCTCTGCTAATGATGATGATTTTTGAACAAATATGCTTGCAGAGGAAACATACCTGTCTCTTTTTTCTCCTGTGAACAACTTTTGAGCCAGGAAAAGGAGGGCTGGGAAAAGGCGGCTCTGGAAGATCACCTAGGAAACAGAAACATTTATTGATATCGGTATTCAATGTACACTATCCAGAACATCCAGACACAGCTTTACTTATTAATAAAACGAATAAGTGAACATTTAGTCAACTACTTTTTATAAATATTAATCAATACAATAAATTCCTCTTCACAACTCCATCATTATCTTACCATTGAGGAGATCATTCAATCCGTCTTGCCCTGCAGATTTATAGATCATGTGAATGCGGACATCTCCCTGAAAGAAAGAAAAAGAGGAATTCAATCACAGATCACAGCCAAGTGTCTGATATGCAGATAGGATTCAAGCAGCTCACCTGAGGTCAAGCGTCTGGAAATTATACTTTAGTTTGATCAGTAACCAAATTAAGATAAATCCAGATATTATCTCATCTGTTTTGACATCTGTCAAACTCAGAGCAAAGTAGATGACTAAGAGCATCTGATAGAATCATTCAATCAAGTAACTGGACAGAAACAGATATAGTGATATCATATGGTTTCTATGTAAATGAACCTTAATGAGTGTTTTGTTGTTGAACTGTTCCATCTTACAAAATTCTTTGCTGCTACTGTACCTGAATGTCATTGGCATATCAACTTATATGTTTTGCAATTTATGGTTTAAATATCTATTTTAATATGTGTTATAGATTTTTAATCTATTTTGAACAATTGCAGATTTTAAATATAATCTCTTGCTATTTTTGCTTACCTCATTAAGTAATTTGCCCTCTGTCTAATTTTATCATGCCTGTGATTTTAATGCTCTGGAGATTGTTTCTGTGTATAGACTATAAACTGTATTAAAGGATGGACCAAATCACTTCAGGCACGATTTAACGTTGTTGAACGTGCATATCATGCGTGAATCACCTGTGAGACAACACTGAGGGCGGAAACACCGCCACTGGTTTGAGGCCATATCCTGTTTACTCTCCCATACAACCACTGTAACGTACTACAGGCTTTGGTTTGGGTGTGTAACTAACTAACCGAGACCAGGCGGAAATGCCACCCCTTTCGATGTAAACAAGATTGAACAGCTGGAAATATAAGGTATTGTACTCCACGTTTAATAGAGTTGCCGTGTTTAGCTCCACATTGAGGAATTCGCGACTCAACAGGTGCCTATAATGCTAACTTTTTAGCCATCCGCTAGCCAATTAGCATGTAATACTAAACGCTCCGCGCATTCGTACCACTCAGTTCTGGTTATTTTTTCATATTTCGGAGATAGATTTGAACAAACCTACTTGTTGATATATGTCAACGGGCTAAACGAACTAACTTAATGTTACTGTAAGTTAGCATTGTAGCACTGTAGTTAAGACAGTTAGCTTAGCTGTCGAAGCTAACGTTAGCGTTATCTGGCCCGCGGTTTAATGTAATAACTTAATAGCTTTCCAAATAGCTGCTATTACACGGTTATAGTGTAAAGTTAATCACAAAATTGGGTTTGAGTTGAAGTATCGGGTGGCTGTATAAATACATTGCCGTGGTCTTTGTGCGAGACAGCTGTATGGGATGATGCAGTCATCATTGACTTCTGCTGCTTTTAGTCACGTAACTCATTACAGCGATGTAACATTGACTGCAATTAAATACAAGAAATAAAACGGAATAAAATATATTTCACAAAATACATGTGAATGGGAAGTGATAAACCTGGGACAAGCATTAATAGAAGGCTTTCAAAAAAGAAAATAATAGATGATAATGATCTAAAAGATGTTGCAGACTCACATCCCCAGACAGGGAGCTCTAGAGCTGAAGGGCCCCAACTGTGAAAGCCTGCTCACCTTCAGTTTTGAATCAGGATATTTTTATAAACAGCCTGAAAAAATTGAGTCTTCACTTTAGTTTGAATGGGACCATCAGTGCGTCAAAAGAGCTAATAGTCAACTCATGATGTGCATTAAAGAGCAGAGCAGCTGCATTTTGGGTTAAGTCCAAATTCAAGGAGAGGTAAATATCTAGACCGCATGATGTAAAAACGTATAGAAGTTTCCACACAGCCATGGTCAGTCACTGTTGCATGCTGTCACATTAAGAAACCTCAAGCATGAATCATCTAATTCAATTGCTCATTGTTTAGCTGTACAGTCTATGTAATGCACTGCAGTTTACACACTTTCCCTGCAAGCTCAGCTCTCAAGTCATTCCCACTTTGTTTGTTAATGAAATGAGAGCATTGTTTCTCAGGGACAGCAGATACTGGGTCAACTTTGCTGTGGTGAATAGAAATACAGGGGGGTTGCCCATAGATAGGCAGTCTGTGGCACAGTTAGCTTACTTCAATGGTAATGGGGCCATTTAGAGACACTTCTATAACCATGCCTTTTTTCTGTGATCAGGAGTTCTCTGTACAGAAAAAAATATTACTATGGTCACATTATGGCCGGATTACTTTCCAGTGCACTGACCAGCCACTTCTCACCAGACTTCCTCTCTTCATCTGTTCAAACAGGAACTCTCCTCGTGACCTCCTGTCAGCACCCATCATGTCATGCCGGGACATCCACGCCACCAACGCTTTTGCCTTCATCATTGCCTTCTTGTGTGTGGGAGGGATTGCTGTGGCAGCGTTAATCCCACAGTGGCGTGTAACGAAACTCGTAACCTTCAATCGCAATGCCAAGAATGTCAGCGTGTATGATGGGCTGTGGGCTAAATGTGTGAAACAGGATGGCTATTCAGGATGTTACTACTATGATTCAGAGGTATTTCACTGGCAGATTTTCACTCTGCTTTTTCTTTGATGCCCTAAACCATCCTAACTGAAATCATGTCTTCTCATGTCTCCAGTGGTATTCTAAAGTGGACCAACTGGATCTGCGGCTCTTGCAGTTCTGTCTGCCTACAGGCCTACTGTTTGGCTCTCTAGCCTTGCTGCTGTGCATGGCAGGAATGTGCAAGACCTGCTGCACCTCAGACAAGCCAGACCCAGACATTAACACCATCAGTTGCCTGGTCAACACTGCTGGCTGTCACCTTGTGGGTGCAATGTTTTTGTTCCTGGGCGGAGCTATAGCCATCGCACCCTCAGTGTGGTTCCTGTTCCGTACCAAGGAAATGAATATCAGATATGACAACATTTTCTCTGATGGCTTTGCTGTGTATGTATCTATAGGCTGTTCAGGAGGACTAATGCTAGCTTCCCTGCTGATGTTCATGTGGTACTGTATGTGTAAAAAGTTGCCTTCGCCATTCTGGTTGCCTCTGCCCTCCATGCCTCCCTCTGTGTCCACTCAGCCCCTCATTACCAATGGCTATCCTCCGTCCCCAGTTTATGGTCCTCAGCCCTTCCCACCACAGACCTATCCTCCAACAGTGATCAACACCCAGCCATATGTGCCTTCTCAGGGTTATGCACAAAGTGTGGCCGCCCCCGTACCGCCACAAGTGTACATGCCTTCAAGTTCTGCTCCAGATGGGTATGGCTCAGAGGTAGGAGGGACCCAGGCCTACAGCTACGCTCCCTCGCACGGTTATGCGCAGAGCTATGCTCCTTCTCAGGGCTACGCATCCAGCTATGCAGGTCACCGATACTCCTCCCGCTCACGGATGTCTGCCATAGAGATCGACATTCCCGTGCTGACAGAGTAAGAAAATAGAGGCTAATAACATCAGCACCTTGAAGGCCTCTGTCAATGAACCTGCACAAAGTTCACCACTGATAAAAATAACACTGTAGTATTATAGATCAAATTTAAGAATGTGATAGATATTTATACAGCCCCTAGAGCAGTGATTCTCAAACTAGGGGGGCGTGAAGCCACTTCAATGTTAGTTGTGGATGTTGAGCAGACCTAAAGTTACATGAATATGATTCATGTGGTGACATAAACAAACAAAATGCTCTGATGCTAGCAAGGCAATTTTGCTAACCTGAATTTTGTTTATTGCGGTCCACTTTGGCTGGGGGGGGGGCATGCACTTTTTTTGGCTTCTGAAGAGGGGCGTGACAGAAAACATTTGAGAACCACTGCCCTAGAGTGATAGTTTCAGTCATTCCAGCTCTGTAAAGTGCTGATTATAGAAGATGAGACCCAATCAAAAGAACCCTGGAGGTGCTATATGGAGGATGAGGTTTTCTTTAAAACTTAGATCACTACAGCATTGGTGAAAACAACACTATTAAACTTAGTATTCTAGAAAGTGAAGAAAATACAGTTATTTGCAGACATATGCTGAAGGACACCTCAACCCACCAGCCGAGTAGGACCACTAAACAATAGCTCCTAACTTGTTTAATGATCAACTTACTAGCAAACTAATTGTTACTATCATTTGGTATGTGGCTTAATACAAGATCCCACTCTTGACTTTAGATTAAAAAGCCTTTTAGGCTGGCTGCCAAAAGCTAATAATAGCTAGTCAGCAAAAATGTATTTGTCTGTTACATTTGTTAGACACTTTGCAAATTTCACGCTCAAATGAAATGTCACTTTTGCTTGTGTAAAGCACACAGTATGAAGGTTTTCTGTTATCACTACTGAACATAGCACTGCCCATAATCATTCTTAAATTCTGTGGTTCTGAATGGACAACTACTAACTGACCCACCTGTTTGTATCTTGTGTTTATTGTGTATCATGTATTGTTATTGTATTGTTTTAATGCCACAGTGCCCTGTGAAGAGCAGCTGTTAATGTTTTTAATGCACTAATTATGTGAATACTGTGCCAGTTATATTTGCCTTTGTTCACTGACTTTGCTAGCCTCTAGTATTTTCTAACATGTGACTTTCATTTTTTGTAACGCATACTTTTATGTTTATGTCAAAAAAGATGGCATTAAGCAATTTGGATTACTGTGTAGAATTACATTATTATTACATAATTATGAACTGTGTTCCATCAAAAATTCTACCAACTTAGCTGGAAGTGTAATACTCTTGTTCAGTGGTGTAATACTTGTGAAGTTAACCAAATTTAATTTACAGTTAAATCTTGCCTTTTGGATGTTGTGCATGTCATGGTCACTGATCAACATTTCTTCAGTCTAATGTGTTTATTGTGTTTTTTACAATGTTGACATCTGTGTTTTTCTACACTGTCATCTTTATTTGTTTTATTAAAACATAAATCACGTCTTCCTGTGTGTGTACTGAGGTAACAGTAAAACAATTTTTTTTGCTAACTGCTATAAATTATCTAACAACAAAGATAGACACCATCAATCTCATTTCTACTGAAAGAATTCATGTCAGTAAATTGTTCTTCCTCACCCACCTGGCAAAATACAGCATTTCAGGGGGAGTGAGAGAGAGTGCAATCATACCTGCTCTAGTGATGGTGTGAACTGGTTATGTCTCCCCTTTTACAGTTTAATCGATAAATTGTTTGAGAAAATCAAACTTTGCTTGTGAGCTTCAGGTTTCCCAGAAATGTATCATCATAAATGTTTAAGTTCTTTGATCCCTTTATGATGACCAGTGCTTGAAGTGTAAAAAATAGACGTGCTAGTACTCCCCTTTTCCACATGTTAGTGTGATTGAGGGATGTTCTTATGCCAGTGTGCACCATCATGGACTTCCTTTGCGACAGAAGATTAATAAAGGTTGTATTATGTTGTGCAGGTGTTCACCTACTTCCTGTACATGCAGCATCCTGTTATCCAGCATACAGCCTACAAAATTTTTCTATAATGCCACACAACTGCATGTCGGCACCTTTATTCTGACTTTATAATAAATCACAAAAACTTTTTTTTCTGTGTAGGTTTATGATAGGAGCTACACTTGTTCAGCTGTGAGTCTTGGCTAAATGGTTAAAGCTGTGGACCTGTTCAGAATCTGTATCTGATATGTGGACATGAAAGTGTTTGAAGTAATATGTTTGTTAACAGTGGCACCTACAATCTCTCCATCTACAGGAGCTACACTAATTTAAAATGATAAATTCATATTTTTATTTTTCTAACAAAGACTAAACTACCAAATAGAGTGAAAGAATCTAGAGATCTGAGAGAAGACATAAGCAACTAATGATTATCAATTCCTCTTGTTTCCCAGGACAATCTACTTCATATAAATACTGCCTTCTAGGTAATATGTATATTTTAAAAACAAACAATAACAACACTTCCCCAGAAACCAAGGTGAAGTCTTAAAAAATTGTGTTGTCCCACTAAAACAGAGAAATACCCTAGACATTTTATTGGAGAAGCTGAAAATTGGCAAATGACTTGTCACAGCAATAAGCTCCACAGACTAAATGATTAATCTGCTATAAAAATTGTTTTTCTGCTGCAACTAATCATTTATGCACTAATATATGACAATGGAAAGTGCAATAACAATACTGCTTGGCCTTTGTTGGGCTTCGGAGCAAGATTACTTTTAAGCTGTCATGGTTGAAATGTGCTGAACAAAGCCAATCAGAGAACATAAACTCATCAACATTTGCCCTGAACTCTGATCTGCTCTGTGGGTAAATATTCAAGTTATCACATTGTAGGCTCTAGAGGGAAACCAGAGCCAATTAAGAACGACGAGCGCTCTATTAAAATGAATTTTTTAGCACTCTAGTGTTTTGTCTTATCTTTGATGTAGTCCTAGTGGACTGAGCATCTGAATTAACAGCCCAAATTGCTGCAGTCATAATTGGAGCCAACTCCTTCTTTGATGTGACACTTTAATGTTGACTGAGAGTTTAGTGGCTGATGATTAATAAGACCATGATTAAAAGACGTGTATGACATATCTGCTTTGATATTATTTTCAACACATTTACACAACAAAATCCACCATTTTCCAATCAGTTGCTCCTGAATTAGCTGTTCTAATAAAGCATTTTCTTGACCAGCATCTTCTTTGTTCCCCAGATCATCACTCCCAGCCAATTAAAGAATACACACACAGCATATAGACTCTGCAGGGAGTGTGTAGCGATGGAGATTTAGGGTCTAAACACAGATGGCTTTCATATGTTGTGCTACAAAGAGACAGGGGCGGAGCCTGAGTTGCCAAGGGAGATGGTACCTCAGACACCGACTGCTGGATCATGAATATAAAGCAGGGAGGGGTAACATGTATTTCATCCTCCCTCTCTCTCTCTCTCTCTGCATGAATGAATGGACTGGTTTAGTAACATGAAGTTGGCTTGAGGCCACAGGGTGACCCCCCTTTTTAATCCCATCAGCTCCAACTCACACTGAGCTTTATTTACAGCTTGTGCTAGTTTTAAAAAATCCTTCTCCTGGCCCCTAACGCGAACACCCCCCAACCTACAAACTGGCACCCCCCCCCCATCAACACACCCCCTTCCTTCACACTGAAACACCCCACCCCCTCAGTTATCCTCCCAACCTCTCCTCATCTTGTAACTGCATGTCAGATGGCCACACAGGATCTGACATCTGCAACAGTAAAAACACGTTTTCAGTTAGTTTCGTTTTGCACAGGTCTCATCCATAAACGGGTTCTGTGTCTGTCTGTCTGGGATTCTATCATATCAGCAGAGCAAGTAATGGACAGCAGATTATAAGGTGTGGAAAATTGCAAAATATTGTGATTAAATGGGGATGTTATTCCCATAAAAATCTTTCTGAAGATTTCAGATTACACAGATGTGGGCTCTGAGAACCCCATTGTCATTGTGAGCATGTTAGCATGCTAACTTTAGCATTTAGCGTAAAGCCTTGCAAAGCTGCTAGCATGGCTGTAGACTCTTCAGTGTCCCAAATCCAACATAGTAATTCTGTACAGTATGCACCACATACTACATCATTATATACTTTTCTAGCTGCTAGTATACAAAAAATCTGCCATTTAAACTAAGAAATAGAAAGCAAAATGACTTTGGTAAGATTTATGACTTACTTTGGGTTAGATATTTGTGAAGCAGCCATCCACAGCCAGTTTCACAGTCATCCATGATTTATTTATAAGTATTTGGTTTATTTATTTATTTATTTAGTTTTTTTCCAGCTCTGAACACCTCCTCCAAAATCAGAATAGTGTCTTCACAGCATGTCAACTGTTTTCACTATGCACACGGTCAGGTTTGAGTATTCTTCATTTTGTCACTTTTCCAGTGTGAACACACTTTATGCTTAGAATAAGTGTGCCGTATGGCTATAGGACATGCTGTTAGTCTCGCTGCTTGATTAATGACTTAATTGATTAATCAATTATCAAAACTGGTGATTGACTGGTGACTGACCCACCACTGACCCTGGTGAATCACCAGTTTGTCTTTGTTTTTTGCCATTCACAGTTGAAATGTGTTGCAACACTGACAACATGTTCCCTGCACCAGCAACAAAACACAGCACTATGCCTTGTCTCAGTCCTCGATGAAAGCCAATACAAACAGCTGTTGGGATGTAGCTGCAGAGGCCCCGAGGTGCAGGGGTTGGAAAGGTGTCCAAAAAAACAGGAGGGCATAAAACATATGGTGTTTTGTGCATATGCAAGTCAGCATCACACATCCTCATTCCAAGCTGTCTGCACACTCACGCAGACACTCACACACTCAAGACTGATCAGCCACGTAGCGGTTGGGTACATCATATTCTTAGCTTGTGAACTGTAATTTTGGCGCTCTGTATTGCTCTCAACTGTAGTATACTTGTTCACAAGCCTATTTACATAACACGATAAGGCACATTGAAACCAGTTCAGCTGTAGAAGGTGACAAGAGCAGCTTGTTCAGGACACACTCAGCTAATGTCCTGCAGAACTTTTTATGTCTTGGCGGAAGAAGGGCAGATGGATTTACCATATGGCCGACAGGAACCACGCCGGCTTTCTATCTCAATACACCCCCCCATCCCGCAATGTTTTTTTTTTCTATCACTTTCATCTAGATTATAACAGCCAGAATTAGTCATACATCACAGGACGCAAAGCTTCTGCATATTATACTAATTGATAAAGAGTGATATGTGGCTGTTTTAGGCTTTAACAAGAACATGACTGAGCGTATAATCTTTTACAAAAAGAGAGACCTCTAAAATGATGTCATTTTCTCTGTGTCTGTGTGAGTTGATATCCAGGATACATGGAGAGCACAGAAGACATCTGTGTGTCTGTGTGACAAAAATGAGCGGAAGACTTGCAGACCAAGCAGACTGTCAAAGAGACAAAGATACATAGACTCAGAGCGAAATAGAAGAAGCGATACACCGAGACGAACCCTGCGATGCAGAATGGGAGAGACAGTCGGGGTGGACTGTTGCCCGCGGGGAGCACACATCCAGAGCTCTGTGCTGACAAACTGACAGCCACCGCCAGGCTTGAGGGCAGCGCTGTCCCTAGCATTGTTATGCAGACAGGATTGCTCCACCTAACAAGCAAAGATCAACACTGCCAATGGAGCTACATGCCAAATATTTTCCAAATGTACATGTATGTGTAGTCTATCCATATCTAAGAAGCTTAGATCTTTGATCCCAGGTGAGAGCTGGTATTTTACAACTAAATGGTGAAAGTGTAGAGTATGACATACTGGAAGAGGAAGTGCAAATGTGTCCAATGTGCAATGTAAAAATACTCACTTACATGTTAGTCCTGCCTTCAAAAAAATGTTACTTAAATAGAAGTATGCAGTGTTATCAGCAAAATGTACTTGCGTATCGAAAGTAAGCGGCCCATATGAGTGTTATACAATTTTACACGTTGCTAATGGTAAATTAATGTGTAAGTAGCAGTAGCTAATCTATAATAAAGCATAATAAGACGATTATATGTTTTGTAAGCAAAATCTGCAACTGCAAAGTAAAGCTGGCAGATTAATGTCATGAGTATGAAGAATAAAGTAGATAAATGGAAATAAAGTACATATACCTCAACTTTTTACTCTAAAATACTTGACTAAACATACTTACAGCAGTTATTTTCCCACATCTACTAATGTGCCAACTCAAATGATATGGGAGCTTAGTTAAAACATTTTTTCCCATTGTCCCAAGTATGATAAAACAGAAAATATTAGTTTTCCCCATGCCCAAAGACTTGTTGTCTATTCACGCATGAAACATTTGACAAGTTGACCAGTTACAAAGATTTAGGCTTGTAGCATTAAAAGTTCTTCTTCTGCTTGGTGCAAATCATTTGAAATGTTGTACATAAGCATAATACCTGGAATGATTTACATCTGATTCTTTTGGCTTTATGCACGACCACAAGATGTCTTGCTATATTTTTAATATTTAATATGCAACAGCGTTTTGGCCATATGTCTGGCATGCCATGCATATAAAAACTAAACAAGTCGAGAATCTTTTTCAATTTTTATGTGAATTTTACGTCACTGTGTCTGTATGAACGACCAATAAAAGACTGCCAAGATACTGTATCTCTGAAGACGAATGCTGCAGCATTACTCTGAGTTAAGATCACTCTCTCTCTTCTCTCTCTTTCATCGCTTGAATAATTCAGTCTCTCCAGAAGACACCAGAGAGGAATGACGAAGGCAGAAGAGAGACGAAAAAAAGACCAGAAAAGGAAGGAGTGAAGAAGAAGTAGAAGGGAGGAGAGAGCTGTAACATATTTGAAATAAATCTAGTGGGCTTGAAGCAACATCGTCATTTATTACAAACAAATCAGTTCCTCTTGTTTCACAGTTTCTCTGCAGAAGATACTATGACAAGCAATATAATTACATTTAAATAACTAGTGATGTGCTTTTTGCTCAGCTCCACCTCCGTCTTTGTACCTACCTCCTTCTCATCCTTTTTTCTAAGTTTCCATTCCTCTTTTTAGCCACACGCTACTGTCCATCTAATTTAATTCCTCTCCCTTCCGACCTTTCAACACCACTAAAGCTGTCATATGGGGATGAATCTTAATTAGCTCTGTGTGTCAGACCGCCACTACCAACACGTATGAGTGTCCATACACACAAGAACACACATTCACACAGTTGGACACAAACACAGACACAAATCCCTGACCTCTCTTATCTTGTCTCCTTTCGTCCCTTACTGATTAACACCAGACACACACTTCTTCTGGACTTTTTAATTAGAGCAAAAAAGGACACACGCACAGGGTATCAGTGGCTTGTTCTTTCACTATCAAGCTCAAGGCGCTTTTTTTTTTCAATCTCAGATCTGTCCTTTCGTACCGACCATAATGCCTGTAATTGTTATTATGTAATAGGCCGAG
Organism: Lepomis macrochirus; assembly: GCA_024633595.2. NCBI lineage: Eukaryota > Metazoa > Chordata > Actinopteri > Centrarchiformes > Centrarchidae > Lepomis > Lepomis macrochirus. Next base: position 17,281,241 of record JALXJV020000015.1, read on the forward strand.
GGCTTTGCTGCTGTCTGTAGGCTTTGTGACCCAGCAAATATCTCTGTCCTGACACCTCTGTGTCATACTCAGGGTTCAAAAGTAGCGACGACTGCAGTGTGATCTGAAACTGATTCTGGCTTTGTCTTGACCTCCTCTCAGGACAATAACTGACCCATGCATGAATCCTCTAATACCATATCGTCATCTGCTACACACACAGTCCTGTACCACAATGATATCCAGCCAGGGTACCAGAGTGTCGAATAACTCAGGTTACTTGAAACAGTAGAAATCATGATTTGGTAAAACCAAATATATATACACAACCCGGTTTTCAAAAAAGTTGGCACGCTGTGTTAAATGTAAATAAAAATAAAATGTGATCATGTGCAAAACAACCCCATCATTAATGAAAATACCACAAAGATCTGTGGCCTGTACTACGAAGGGAGTTCAACCTACTCAGAGTGAACTCGGGGTTATCAGGCAAACTCAGGGTTGAGTCCGTGTTAACCCGGTGTTAACTTGATTGGAGTTGGTGCGTGTTCGCAGAAAAGAGGTATGTTTGGCCATGTAGGCAGAGGAATGCACATTGGTTGTGTCAGGAAATTATGAATGTGAATGTAAAGACAAGTTAACGGCTAACTCTAATATCGTGGAAGACGACAAAGCCAGGGAGGCTTGTTGACATCGCATGGAGTAAATTTGTAGCCTAATTATCTTCCCAGTGTTCTTATTGTAGTTCAAATCTCTATTATGTATTTTATGGGTCTTCTTTTATGGGTAATATGATTAAGATGTAATGGTACAACTGCACATAAGGTCCATTGTAATAGAAAAAAGGAGCCAACGGAGAAGGGGAATAATCCAACACAAAAAATTAATTTCCAAGATTAATCTACAAGTAAAAAATTTAAATATTCTCTGACATTATAGTCACACATTGAAGAGAGAACCTTCACTTTGCAAGGCTGCAACATGACACACACAGGTCTGCCGTGTAGTAAGCACTCATTGGAAAGTTATATTAAACTTTGCAATTGGATTTAGCTTTGATGAAAATGAGTTTAGCTCACAGTCACGATCATGCACCTTAGAGACTTTGCTGTGGATTGGGCGTATTCAGACACCAGAGTGATTTTCGTTTTTTGTGACATTAATTTCACGGAATTTGCGATTTTTCTTCTTGTAAATTTCACACTTTAATCTAGGTTTTTTTTTCTTGGTTATTAACCCCCAACGTATTTTTTGGACACGTAAAATAGTCTATCTAAATATGTGGAAACACTTAGGAGAATTCAATTATAGACTACAGATGGGCTACATCTAAGGAACTGTTTTGTTAATTAAATTAAGATTCCTCTCTTAAATCACCGAAGCGGCAGGGCTCGCTGTCTAAATGTAATGCTGTTGTGTTTAGAACTTCAATGCAACCGCAGTAGAATAAATCAGGATGAAATCTAAACATATTTTATGAATTGGTGTGTAGCCTACATGTCCTACTTCTCATGAGTACAGATGTGGTGTGCAGTCCACGTGCAGGGTAACCTCGAGTTAACCACGAACAAAGCCTGCTAGGAGCAGTTTAGAGATGCAGTGTAAATTTCCATGGCAACAGACCTCGGTTAACACCTATCCACCTTTCGTAGTACGGGTTAACCGGGAAGTTACACTTGACGTCACAAAGTTACTCCTGTAGTTACCCCGCTTTGTAGTACAGGCCACAGATGCTGAAACTGAGAAATATTATTGTTGTTTGAGAGTGATATGCCAACTTCAATTTTAAAGCAATACGTTTAATTGTGTAAGAAAAATATTCAAGAATTTGTGTTTAGAAGGAAAACAAATACACAAATCACATAACAAATTAGCATCCAGAGGGCTTTAACAAACTGGCAATCAAATGTTTATTGAAGTAAAAGTACTAAAGTGTAGACTTTAAAATGTACTTAAAGTACCAAATGTAAAAGTATTCATTATGCAGAATAGCCCATTTCAGAATAATGATGAAATAATTAATGATACAGCTGATAAAGGTGGGGCTCATTAAAATTATTTAAGATACTGCTGGGTAGCTTGTGAATTTAGTAGTAGTACGGATGCATAATTGACCAAATCTACTGAAAAATCAGCCTAACCAAGCCTATAATTTGACACTTCAAGGATAATTTTTTTTGACTTTGTTAAATAGGACAGTACAGAGGAAAACAGGAAACAGGAAGAAAAAGAAAGTGGTATGAAATGCAACAAAAGTTCTCAGCTGGATGCAGAATGTCAACGTTGTGGTTCTATGTGCCCTAACCACTTAGCCATCAGGAAACCCAGGGATAACTACATGTTGTATCAAAATTATGTAACAATATCCACTTTCATACAGGGCTGCAACTAACAATCATTTTTATTATCAATATAAACCTGTTGACTATTTTCTTGAGTAATCAATCAATAATCAAAGAAGAGGAGCCACCACCAGGTCCTACAAATTACATACATACATTTTCATGTGGAGTACTTACATCGCTGCTGCCTTGTCCTCCAGGTTCTATCATGTAGGTGTGATTGCCATCGAAAAACATCCCACTGAAGAAGCAACAGAGGAGAGAGGAGAGCACATATCAACGACAGTTTCTGTTTTTTTATTCAACACTAAAAGGAATAATGCATCTGAATTCAACTCCTCCTCAGCTATCAGTATGATACATTTGCCATTTCAGCACTTGCCTGAGGGGGTTATTGTATTATTGGAGCGTTTGTCAAAATAATTACTGTAATGCACTACTACAAGGTCCCTCTTGTTGCTGTCCTGACTGCTGTATTTGGCATACGTACAGCTTAGGAGGGGTGGAGGATAATGTGAAACAAAAGGTCATGCAGTGATCTGAGAGATTACCACCGCACAGCATAACTTAAAGGTCACTTAAGGATTTTATTTTTGGAAAAATGAGAAAGAGTTTGAACTGTTTGACCACAAGCTGCAATGACCAAGACATCTTCGAAAAGGGGTGCATCTTAGCAGAAAATCGGTGCAAATCCTGATGATCCTCCTGATATTAATTGAAAGATGTAACGCCTTCACAAACACTTTCATTTGGTGTGTACTTACAAACTCTAAATACATTTGCCACATAAAAGTATATGAGGAAGAGGCCACAACACACACACAAACCATTTTTTCCAAGCAATCATTTTTAAAAAGTCAGAGATCAATTTCTCATTTAGCATCTGGATAAAGGTCTCTTTGTCTCCGCCCTGCCAGCGCGTGCGCATGTGCACAAAAAAGGACATCATCCGTTAATTAACTTTATCTGAAGCTTTTAGGAGATTGGTCGGATCAAACTGTGAAGTCAGGAGGGTAAACACTGCAGACACACGCATCTGCCTGTTCTTTCTGGCCTTCAATACACAGAATTCACCTTCAACACACCGTTCACCCTGGTCCAACATTGCACTTACAGCAGATTACACACACGGAAAAAGAGAAAAAACACAGGCACAACACAAGTGTAGATTGCTTTCAGTCTTTTTGTTCTGTTTGTGTTCTACTTAGTGTCTTATTATCCCTGTATTTTGTTACATCAGTATGGAGCAGAATGTAACATGTATTCACAAAATAAATGTTTGATGTTGATTTTAATAGTTTTTACAACCCAAACCAAACACTAGTCATTCTGCTATGAGACAACAAGGAAACATTCACAATTCTTATCCTGTTTTCTTTTTCCTCAATCAGCTTCTTACTATGAGCGTGGGATCCTACATGAACACACAATTTTCCGCCAAAGTTAGAACAATTTTTGGTTATTTCACATGAGAAACTTGTGTCTGCGCCTTTCTCAATGACTTGAAGTAGGAGAGGCTCAGTTGGAAAAAAGCAATGTCACGTTTGTCTGTGCACCAATCAGAATTTGAGAAACATCTGGATCTAAAGCTGATCACAGAAATTGGAAGGTCATTAAACCTGATCAAACCACCCCATTAATTTCCTTTGAAAGACAAACCCTTCATGAATGATACTAAAGGTCTTTTCATAACAAATGTTAAAAACTCTCTTTAGTTAAACCCATCTATTTCTATGAGTCTATCCACATAGAATCTGATACTTTCTCTGCAGCTGGTTGGATTTTTGCTACATTTGGATGCTGATGAAAACAAGCCAACCAATAAAATAATGATTTTTGCTCACATAATTGACAGATTTTTTCAAGTGTTGTCATAGTGTCCAATGTCATAATTCCGTTACTCTAAAGTTAGTTTCAGCTCATTGTTTAACTGTCTGGTCCACTCTCACCGCACTCATAGTGTCGTTCTTGGCCACAGCGGGCAGATATTTTCAGCTAAAAACCGACTGTACACTACCTGCTTGTACCAAAGAGCAAAAAAACTGAGTTTAGCGACTACAGTTAGCGACTAGCAGGTGAACATAGTGGAGCATTTAGCAGCTAAAGAGCCAGATATTCCCTCAGGAGTTGGCAGAGACCAAAAACTGAGATAAAATAAGTGTGAATATTGAACTTACATTAGCCAGGTGACCTGAAACATGTCTCCAAATGAGGATCTTTTGGATGTGTAAATAAACAAGTTCACCGTATCAACTTAGAAGGTGATCTATCATTGTTGTGTTCAAAAGATGTTTCCGCAGTACCCAGGTGGAAAAAAATTACGCTATTGCAGGTTTAAGATTAAAAAACAAGCTTTGAGAGGCTTTAAATCTACATCATAAAGTGTTTGCACTAGTGGCAACAACCAAAATTGCTCAGACGAAGCACACCGTTGTTCTGAATTAAAAGCACATTTTAAACGGCTCAGCTTTTGAACATTTGTGTTTCTGGGAAATGAAAAGGCAAAGTGTTCAGGCTGATAATTTCTTAATCAGTATGAGGATTTGCTAAAAAAAAAAACTCTGCTTAACTGTCTACATCTCAAGTGATGGATGCAGCTGAGAACAGTATCCCTCTATACAGGTAATACCCATTTGCAATTTGCATTGCAGGGTAAAGTTTCTCTCTGAATGTGTGTGTGTTTGCGTAGATGGAAAAAGAGAGAGAGAAAGAGGAGAGAGCAGGATGTATATTATGGTAAATACCTGACTAAGCATAAGGGAAATACTCTCCCTCTAATGTCTAACCTCCTGACACCACTATGCAGTCCTCTAACTCCTTCCCTCTCACTCTGCCCCCCCCACACACACACACACAGGGCACACTATGGACATATCAATTGGAATGAAAACCCCAAAACATTAGATTTCAATCAAAGACATTGTACTTCTATTAATAGTATTAATACAACAACTTTTGATACTATTGCAACAAAAATTAATAATAAGCATAACAGCAGTATTGCAACATGCTGCACTAATAATTAATAGTCACACATCCAGGTTTAGCCATACTAGAAATAACAGAAGTCTGCAGGAAACACTTTTAATCTTGTCTGTCACATTATATCCTGTTATGTCACATATATGGTACTGCATGTGCAACATATTTACCTTGTTTGGGTTTGACTAATTCATCACCTGTTTTTCATTATTTCATGTGTGCCATTACATTATTTGCTGTGCTGCCAAACACGTTGAAACAATCACATGAAATCTACATCTTACCTATATCTTATTCAGCGAGTATAAAGCTTGTTTTCTTAATTTAGCTTAAATTAGCTGAATTTACTTATCTGCACAGGTTAATTGCTTTTTTTCAGTCTGACATTATGTTGAAGGAAGCTATATTGGATTGAATCTATGTTTGATGAGGCGTAATGGAGCGAGAGTGAATAAAAATGCTTTCAGAAACAACTGAAAGATGAAATGGTGTATAACAGGGATTTCTTAGAGAAATCCCTGTTATGCAATTAAAAAATATCCAGTCATTACAACTAAACATAATTTAACACACAGTCCTCGAGGTCCAGACAGTAATAAACATGATGAATCACACCATGAATATAAGGATTACTGCACCGATGAATGAACCGCAGATTAGGCTGACAAGGGGCTTCTTCCAGCACCATTTTTCTAACTTGTTTTGTCTATTTCTTTGGCAACTAATTTTTAAGACACCTAAATAATTAACAGCAATTGCAAAATATCCTGTAGTGTGTTAAAAAGCAGTGTGGGTGTTTTTGTTCTATGTTCACAATTTCAGGAAAATACTGTTTCCTTTAAGGAAATGTGTGTAAACAACTGTGAAAAACTGTAATACATGCACATGTGTTATAATTATAATTACACATGCCTTTTTATGCAGCTGTACACAATGACATTCAGTATCACATTATACATTTTTGACGGCCACAACCAATCTCTTGCTTCTCTTCCTACATACAGTATATACACACACACTAAATCATAAGATGCATATAGAGTGTACATGCATTCCTCCCAGCATGCTTTGTTTCTGACTCATGTCTCTTCAGCAGAGTGCTGCTTTAGAGCACAAACTAAAAATACCAACGCCAGAAAGAGAAGACGTCTGAGCAGCACCTGTCTGTGTGAATGATAATCTGTCTAACGAAAAATGCAGAGAGACAAAGAAGGCCTGGCTGAAACTAATCACAGTGTTTCCCACATATAGGCTTTACTTGGGCGGGCCGCCGAGGTAGATTAACAACCGCCCAAGTATATTTGGCAACCCATTTCTCTTGCAAACACGGACAGCAGACCCATCTGTGAATTGAATGGTTGGTATCACAAACACCGCTGCACAAATCTGTCCAACACAACGCTGTCAATGTCGGAGACCCATCTTCAAAACAGGCGTCTAGCTAATAAGGATAGCTATGTTATCCTTGGAAAACAGCTGTCAAATTTAGCACGCTGTATAACTGGGTGTCAACAGGTGTGTTCGAGATAACTGGCTGAATTTCGCTGACTTGATAGATAACGGAATAAAAACAGAGCCGTCAAGTCAGACACAATCTACCTCCGGTAGACTGTGTGAGCTTAGAACAATGATCAGGCCAAATTCTGCTTGCCATGAATTGCATACACCTCGCGGGATGTAATGCTGTTTTATACTGAGAAAAGAGGTGTATGCAAATTTTGGCAGGTAGCCTACAACATCTGTTTTGCCGAATTATGTATTCACTTATTAAGATTTGCTGTTCACATTGTTTGAACGTGGTTAACGCCATATGATTTTGCTGAATCTCAAGAAATGGTAGGCTACTTTTATAAAGTGTAATAATATATTAACGATTCTTAATATTCATAAAATATATACTGATTATATATCACTATTGATGAAAGAATAGTATAGCATTTAAAATCAGAACTTTAATGCATTTTCATGCAATTCTCGGCAGGCCTGCAAAATTTGGTATTACCCCCACCCCCCACACCCACCTCTGTGGGAAACACTGAATCACATTGACCTAATGGATAAATGGGAGCAAAAAACAGCACCTGGACACACAGACTAAAGAATAAATAATAACAGAATTAAGTCTCACACACACACATAAAATTTGTACTTACTGCAATCCATGACAGGTTGAGAGAGCCACAAAGGAGTGAGGAATGTCTCTGACCTTCCCCTGATAGTAGCAGTGCTCTCCTCCCTGTGAGCAAGACACACACAGATTAACATCATACACATGGTTGCCTGCTAAAATGTCTCACACACTCAGAGAGTGAAATATATTTTATTACCATAAATTACCATTTATCAGGAAATGAGTTCAGAGTGATCGATCACACAGAATTCATTTGCTAACACACGTGCGAACTGGTGTAGATACGTGCGTGTACATGTACTGTGTGCTACTTTGCACTTCCAGTTTACACCCAGATTGAAGGATGTGCAATCTGGGTGTAAGCTGGTCTGTGACATCTCTTTCCTCCATCCCAACTTCTACCCACAATAGGAGGCAACAGCTTCGATGACTCGCAAAGCTTTTTTTCCTCTCCTCCTCTCTGTCACAGCTCACCGCCAACCACTCATACTCTTTATCTCCATCTGTCTATATGCATGTGCAGTGTGCACTCCCACCCCTTCGGGAGCATAAACACACATTTATTTTCTATAGACGCGTATGATGTCTAAGTGTCTAAGTGCTCTGCAGGCCATCCCTTCCTGGTCCATTTCTCGCTGCCTAACAGCCATTAGGCAGGAAGCCGGTCTCCCTGAGGAAAGGCAGCTTTTATCAGAGGATCAATTTCGGCTCTACAGTCTGATGCTGAGCGACGCACTGCTTCGTCGTCTTCTACCTCCAGCTCTGTCTCTGTGGACTTCATCCCAATCCACGGCTGTCTTATGGATTTGTGTGAGGATACATGCATGTGTTTGTTGTTCTCATTAAACTGCATGGGCAAAAGTACCTTAAAACCCATTAAAAGAGCATCAGTGAGTGTGCACCCCTTCTAGGTCAGCCAAACAGCATTGGATGAGTTTGGAGTCAGGGTTCTGTGGAGGCCAGCCAAACTCTTCTGCTCTAAAAGTCCTGGCTTTTTCGGCTGAATATAGTGTTCAAATATCATTGTATGCTGTAGCATTTAGACTTTTCTTACAGGAATTATAATAATGCTAATTTCCATAAACATCTATTTTACAGAAATTAGAGTTACAAACAGTTAGGATTTAGAGAATGTATTTAGTAAAAAGGGGTCCTCATAAATCTATAGTAATACAAATGTGTATGTGATGAATCTTCATACATACTGACTATTGAAATGCCAACTACTCACTCTTAGCTATCATTTCTGAGTCTCATTCTTACAGGATAAAGGAACAAGCTACGTGCTTGCAGCTAGAGGCATGTGTCACACTAAGGCCACATGCACACTACTATGTTTTTGTTTTAAAATGGGGACCTTTTGCTACATTTGCACAACACTGACTCTCTCAAACTCTGAGACGAAACATGTGAATGGGGTGCCACAGAAGAAGTTGTACAGGTCAAGTAGATAAACCTACATGGAGCTACAGATGATGAGAGAGAGGTTGGGTAAAGAGACGTAGAGCGAGCGTGAACTGAAAAGACAAGAGAGGGCTATTTATAAGCGGTGCTCTACTATCCCAGCGTCTCTCCTCCCTCTGTCACCCTGAACCTTCTGCTCTACTTCTCATGAAAGCAAGAAAACCCAAAACCCAGCACTATGGGTACATCTTCAGAGTGAGTGAGAATGTGTTGTGTATGTGTGTGTGTGTGTGTGTGTGTGTGTGTTTCTAAACTGGTCTGATCTGTGATCTCCTTATCTCCTTAGACCCATGTAAGAGTAATTAATCTAATCTGGACATCACAATGCACAATGAAAAGGGTCAGACAGTTGGTAAACAAGTAGGACACTGTGCCCTCTGAATGTCAGTGAAAGTTTGAGCACTGCAATTAGATAACGAACAGGGATAAGTAAATGACACAAATTTATATAATATTTTACTTATCCATTGGACAGAAAATGTGTGTATGTGTGTCTGTTGAGTTTATTTGCACATGTACAGTATTAACACTTGATGTCCCACTTTAAATACTTCAGTCTATCCCCACTTACAGCTGATGTACTTTTGTAACATCTCCAGGTATATCAGGCCATTGTGAGCAGTGCTAAAGATTAATGAGCCGGACTGCTTTATGGTAACACTGGATTTTTATATGAAGGGAGTTTCCATATTATGGCCAACAGATTCACTCGATTAAAACACTTAAAAGAACTCTATAACAAACCCAATTATTATCACCATGCTCATTTCATTCAGAGATATAATTTATCCATTATGGAATGTTTTAAATGGTGTTATTATAGATTGATTCTAACTTGTTTGTTTGTACTGTTTTATACTTGCTTGGATTTGTTGTTTGATATTGTTAAACAAATTGTTAGGACAAAGTGTTTAATTTAATTATATTAATATTTTAATTGCAACTGTATGTATAATGATTTTCATCTGTTTTCAGTTTTTAGTAGTGTTGGGACTGAGGGTGCACATTAGCAGTTATGCTAACCCCAGCACATTAACACTGACATATTTAAATGTTTGTACTGATTAAGTGCACTGTTCCCTAAATAAATAATTAACAAAACTGTTGTGTCAGTGTGATGATTTCTCAGGTATCTCATTAGATGAATCAGACATTCCTGACTGGTAATTTTATAAAACCGAGTTTCAACTGATTTGCCAGAATATGTATGTGTCTATATCGTCATAGATATCATGTAACATATCCTGGAAAACTTATACTGATGTGGCAATATAAAATTACATACACTGTGAGAGAGGATTGTGTTCATGCCTCTCACCCCTAACAGTAAGCAGGTAGGTGAGTATCCATCCAGCTCCATCTACAAATCTATACAACTGATGAAGGAAAGTTTTCACAATTATTGTTCAGCACACAAAAGCCAAAATTATGCTACGCAAGTCTAACAAAGCAAGGAATTGTTAAAAAGTTCAAAACGTTTTCTGCTAAATCAGGTGCGTTTCATATATCCGCTCATGATCCTCATTTGTTGATTTTGGGTTATTGTAGCAATAAAAATAACTTTTACAACAATTACTTTATTATAGACAGCTGTAGCATCATGTTCGCTTTAGCTGAACAGTGGAATATGTTTTGTGATAAACAACGATTTGGGATTTGTCCTACATTCTTTGCAATAAACTATAACTGTGGACAAAAAGTTAGAACTGCTACCACATTTAACAGTATGTACTACCTCTACTACCTATGTACTACATTAACTCATCACACTTTAGAGCAGATCTGGACCATACTCCTTGTAATATTATTGTGAACAAAGGGGATTCTGAGTTAGACCTATGACAGCAGCAGCTGTGTTACGATGGCTGACGTTTTGACCCCTGTGAGCAGAGTAACAAACAGGAGCTTGTCTCGTATTAACCTTTCTGAACAGCAGCTGTTAATAAAGAGGTTATATATTATTATTTTTTCCACTATTTAAAAAGGAAAGCGTAGTAGAATAGGCAGAGTACATTCCTGATATTCATCTACAAGTTGAAGTAATTCACAGAAAGATTGCTTTATAATACGTTCCATAATTACCAAATGACTATATCACACAATATGTGGTGTAGTAATTTGGATCATTCTCTGTAAAGTATCTAATAACTCACTAATCTGCTGCTTAGCTGAGTAAATCCTGACCATTATAACCCCCCCCCACACACACACACACTTATGAGATGATGCCTCAGTGGGTATCCTGTAACTGAAGTTCAGATTTCAGAGGATTATCACAGCAATCTTAATTTCATGTTAGTTGATGGTTCAAACCACAACTTCAGTTCCACTTTGGTCCTCTGTAATCTAAGATGAACAAAACTGGATGGATGTATGGGCTGTGATTTCTCAATTTGTGTGCAAAGTAGCACATTGATTAACCAATAAAAGCCTCAGGGAGGGAGAAGAACCTGCAGGGTCGACAGGAAATTGCAGCTGTACTAACATCTGTATCTGGATATGTTATCTTATAATGACATCTGACAGACCTTTACATTTACACCTGGTACCTAGGGTTCTTGTTTTCTCAATTCTTCCCGCATTATGATTGAATCTCAATAAGCAAACTAGGCCGGCGGAGCAGGTGGACACATCCCAGGTCAATGGGAGTGATTCTGCTATATGGGCTCTACTTATTTTAGTTTTCTAAAAAGCTAACAGGGTTATCTGTAGCTTCTTGTTGGGCCTGCTTGAGCTGTCCACTTTTGTGCACAAAAGACCACAGCACCATGAAAACAGTGTAGCTTCCATTCTAACTACAAATAGCCTCATAGTGAAAGTGTGAGACTGCATTAGAAAGGATGATTTGCAGAATCTTACATTGGTGACGACAGTCCTCCCTTTTTCTGACAAATGCCTCTCCACGTATCCTGAAGACAGCAGATCACTGGGAACAGAGAAGAAAGATGAATGAGAATTAAAGTTTGTAAATGTGTGATTTTCATTCAAGTGTCACTCTATTATACAAGTGTGTTTGTATTTTATAGGAAAATTGTATTCAGTCTTGGCAGCACAGGGCTTCAGAGCATCAGCCCAGCTAATTATGACCTGCGTACGGGGATGAGGCTATTTCCAGCACACAAACTCTCACAAACACAATTATACAAATCCAGCCTTCTAGAAAATGTCTGGTATGTGTGTGTGTGTGTGTGTGTGTGTGTGTGTACCCAAAGAATGAACGACACCTGAAGGTCAGTAAGGAGTAAAAAAAAAAGTCACACAGGCAGAATGGGAAAGAGGCAGGAAATAAATTGGGAGAGCAAGGAAGAGAAAGAGTGGCATAAATAACAGGAAATCAGTCTGTGTGTGCTTTGCTGGACCCAAGAATCCCAATGGAGATACACACTGCAGGCCCAATCTGAGACAGAGATGAATGAGCTATAGTGCACACAAAACCACACACACACACACACACACACAAAAAACACAAAGAGGAATGCGGCATATGAATGGGGATTTGTCCCATCTTCAGCCTATTTCAAAATATAATACAGATAATAGTTTTAGCCCCTTTTCTCACAAATAGATCACCTGGGCATGTACACACACATTTACTAGCACACACAATCACATACATAAACACAAGGCAGTGTCGGAGTGGGCTTTTATTTCTTTATACACTGAGTGAGCAGTGCCACAGTCAACAGTAATCTGAGATGTGTGCACACAACAAACACACACACACACACACACACACACACACACAAACACACACACGCAATGCAAATGTTATGGACATATCTAAGCCAACTCTGCACCAGAAGAGAGCATTAGAAAAATCAGTACAATCAGCATAACAAGAAGATTTTTATCTGATTAAACTGAGTTTACTTTTGCTGAATAAGGGGTCTTGAAAATCTTTCCAAAAGAACTAAATCACTGGCAAGACTGCTGTGTTTATAAGTCAGAGAACAGAAATTGATACAAAAATGTAACAACTGTGTCACATAAACAGTTTGAGCATACAGTGACGGATGGAAAATGTGGGTGAAAGTGTGAAGATTTTGTTTTTCCAGCAGCGCTGGAAATTTATACATTGGTGAAAGATAATACCCAGCCTCTCCCTGTGCCTCTGCGATACTGATTGTGAAAGGTTTTTATCACACTTTGCGCGAGTCAATAAGATCTGCCTTTTTAGATGCTGAAGGATTTCTGGAGCCACTCCCTTGTAAAAGAGACTGTGTCTCAATGGGACTTTCCTGTTAAAATAAAGGTTAAATTTAAAAAAAATAAAAAAACTTCTCTATAATTACTATGCCTGAACTCAAAGAAAGTAATTCTCAGATGACAGTATCCTCCGGCCCTCTTGATATAATAAGAACAACAACATAACATAACAACAACAAAGTTTTTATTTGAAGTCATGCATAGTCATTTCCTATCAATTTTGACAGCTCGCTGTCTACCGGTTGTGTCCCGGATTAATTTAAAACCGCTTGCGTCCAACTATTCCTAAAACAAAGCCTGGCTTTGATTGTAACATCCTAGACAATCATCATTCGATCTCTGATTGTCTATTTGTCCTAAAGGCAGTTCTGTCTCTCAATTCTTGGACCCGTTTTGTTTTCGATAATATGCTCCCTTTGGGTGATCTGATCCATAGACATGGTATTTCTTTCCGTTGTTATGCAGATGACACACAGTTGTATCTCCCTGTTAAGCTCACTGATCTCAGTAGAGTTCCCTACAGGATGCCTGGCTGATATAAATTCAAACTAAACAGAAATCCTTGTTACTGGACCCCAGCATATCACAAAAAATGCTGCCATCTACTGGTCCCCTGTCACAACAACTCAAGCCTGTTGCAAGAAATGTTGGTGTCTTATTTGATATAATATGTATCAGTCATGTTTTTATCACCTCAGAAATAATAATAGATCTTCGAAATGACTAGACTTTGCAGAACTCTGCTGAGGGCTTATCACCAGAACAAAGAGGTACAATAACATCACACCTGCTTTTGCCCAGGTTTGATTTTAAGATCTTACTGATTACTTTTAAGACTCTTCATTAACCTGGCTCAAGATTATATTCTGGATCTTCTAATTCCCAATAAGCCTTTGTTTAGTTTATGATCTTCAGGCAGGGGTCTCCTGCCTCTTGTGAGTTAAGGCTGAAATCTAAAAGGGAGTATTTGCTGTCAGGGCACAGAGGTTCTGGAACAACCTGCCTGAGGAAATTAGGCTGTCAGAGGCCTTCCTTAAAGTCTCTTCTAAACATGCACTTTTATCAGAGGGCATAACCGGATTTTATCTGAGCTGCCTTCTTAATTTATTGTTTTTATTATTGTTTTATTTCTTCTTTTATTCTTTCTTTCCAAGTTATTTTCTTGTTATTTCTCATTTTGCCCTTCATGTATTTTATCATTCACTGTTATTTCATTTCATTTTTCTCTCTATCTCTGTAAAGCACTTTGTACTTTGTTTTGATAAGTGCTGTATAATAAAATAAAGTTTATTATTATAAAAATATTTGAAGATTATTAAACAGATAAAAACTGTATTCGTAAGTCAAAATACATAAAGTTAATACTAAACAACTCAAAAGGCAATAAAATAGCTGTGTTTAGTGTTTTAACATTATAGTTCTGATATTTTCTATAACCCTCCTAGGTTCTAGGATACACTGAAGAAAAGAAAATAGCTATGAGGAAATGTAGGAACACATTCAACGCAAAACTTTTGGTAGGAGCGAGCTGATTAGTTACAGTACTACGAGAACCAATTAGTTTATCAACAGAAAACTTATCCGCAACCTGTTTAAGCTTAGCTTATCTTAAAGACTCGAAACAAGGGGAAACAGTCTGGCTCTGTCCAAAGGTACAAATAAATCATAGTGTAAAAATTAGATTTTGTGGTTTAACACTTTAAATTTTGCTACCTAAACCTCACTAAATAACACCTCATTAGTGGTAATTTATTAATTCCTTTGGACAAACTTTGGACATGTTGATTTTTATAAAATTTTGATAATAGCCTACTGATCTATGTCCAATTTGTAAGTCTATTTTGCCATGGACCAGCTCTAGGTACTATTAGAGTTTTTTGATATCCACCATTTAAAAAAACGTGATATCTTTGACAAAGGGACAGACTGTTGAAAGCAAAGAAAAATCAGTAACTGTAATGAGTCATAAAAAGGCAGATGGTAGGAAATAGTGCTTTTGAAGGCAGACACGTCATGTGTTTTTCAAATATAAAATGAGCTTTCTTTCACGAAGTAAAAGTTTTCCATTTGAATGAAGGTCCTGACATCATGCACAGGAGGCTGTTTAAGATGACTAATGGCCATTTTTTCTACAGCAATACAAATAAAAATAAAAGAGAAAAAAAAATCTCTATTATGTAAAAAAAAAAAAATATATATATATATATATATATATATATATAAAAGAGGAGAGTGAGGTGAGGGTGAGGTGAAATGGAAAGAGAGAGAATGGCCATCAAGGGGCGAATAATGAGACAGTAAAGGAAAGATGCAGTGAAAGTGAGGCACGAGGTGTGAATACAGAGTTTAGGGCCCTAACAGGTATCCCATCATGGACAGCCATGAAAACCCCCTGTGACATCTAGTCAGTATATGTAAAAAAGACAACCTCCATTTGTACACACTTCACACCATCCAACCTCAGCTCACACATCACACACACACACACACACACACACACACACACACACACACACACACACACACAAACATCACCTCAGACACAAGTAATATTTTATCAGCATTTTGCATCAAAAAGAACCGCCATCAAAATATTTATACTCTCCTATGATGAAGATGTTCGGTGTACATGAGTCCCAGGGTCACAAGCGCACGCTGCTAGCCTTTATTCTGCTGGGATGTGTGTTTAAGATTCAGTGCTTGTGATCTTTATTCGGCGTCACGCTGAGCCCAGACAGGGGGGAACGAGCAAAGAGCATACTGAGGCAGCAAAGCAGACACACAGGCCTCTAATGGAGGACGCTGATAACAGATTTCAGCTTTAATTGTTAGGGGATTTAAATAATTTATTTGACAGACAAAGACGCAAACTCTGCCTCGACCCCATCCCCCACAGCGACATGCACACACAAATGTAGGGAGACGCATAAAGTCTCTCCTCTTCCTGTTAACATGAGTACACACTTATACATAAATGTATAAATGTGAGCAATTTCTTTGGAGTTTCACTCAGATTTGAAAACAAACACAAAAAGTGACACAAATAGAAACACAGAGGTACTCTTGTGCGTTGTTTGCATGTGATCTATCTCTCTGTGGACATAAATGCTGCAAACCTTCAACATAAATGGTGATCAGAGGGAGGCGGTTGGTAAAACGAAGCTGAAGACTTAATTAACAAGAAATTAACAGAAAAAAATGGGATGAGGGAAAAAACTGAAATAGATGGATTTATATTCATAAATGTAATAAATTATCACAACATTCAAGAGCTAAAAGTAACAGGTTTATGGCGGCACAAGTGGTCTATCTCATGTCAGAGTACTTTGCATGGCATCTGGAGCTAAAGGTGTGCAGACCAGATGTGTGGCTTAAACAGAGGCGAAGCGAACAGCAGCCGTATCTCTTGCTCATCTTGTTACTCTCATTCTCTCGGCTCATTGCTTTTTTACTCATCCTCCACTATACAGGCAGAAAAAGTTTTCATGGCTCTGTCGCCGCGGCAACATCTGTTAAAGAACCTGCGTCCAGCTGTCAATCAGGCCTGGAGGAGATTTTGGAGGTGGATCCACAGACGCTCTTACTTTCAGCTTACAAGATTTCATAACCAACCTACAGCAGCCATTTACATAGTAATCGCATCCCTTTCTAGCTTTTAATGTCAGCCAGCCCACACACACACACACGCACGCACACACGTAAACCTAAAAGCACTGATGCTGCTCCTGCTGGGAAAATGTTGCTCTGAAAAGACTTATTCAACTTTATTAAGTGGGTCTTGAGGAGGTAACAACTGAGAAGCAGTGAGTGCATTGAGTCTGTCTGACTGTCAGTCACATCAAACTTTATCTTTTCTTTAAACCATTTTGTTGTGAGTTGCTCTGGGAAAAGACATCTGCCTAGGCAACCCAGTTCAATTTCCTAAAAAGAATCATGCACGCACACACATAAACCAAGTTTCCGTCAGGTCTAAAATTCCTCTCACGATCTGTGTCGCTTGGCACCGCCGTGGCGCTGGGATGAAAAACAGCACAAAAAAGGACAGATTGGCAGGACTACTGTTTATGTGTGTGTATGTGTGTGTGTGTGTGTGTGAGAGCCGTTTGGCACAAGTGTTGAGGTAGCAGGCTTTTCAATGCTTTCGCACTGGCTAATCTAGCTGCTTTTAAAGACCTAATACACCCAACATCCATAAAACCCACAAACATAAGCACACATGAAAAAAACGAAGCAAATGACGCATCCAGATACACATCTACACACAAGGACGAGTCATCAAATGGACTTCCGCTCCATATATGGATTTTTGCTATTTAACCCTGTAATAAAAGGGCACTGCCACACAAAGGACTGAGCATGTGCTGTGTCAGGGGGTCTGTAATGAGGATGGGGGATTGCTGAGGAAAGAGAGATGTGAAGGGATAACTGCAGCAGAGAAAACATGGAGGGGGGTGCAGCAAGATGGAAAGGTACATACGAGATGTGAAAAGATGTGAAAAGAAGTGAAAGAGAGAAGAAAGGGGGGTTGGAGGTTTCTTTGGAGAAAACTGCAGCTGCTCTCACCTGCCCACCACCCCCTTTCTCTAACCTCACCCACCCTCCCTCCCACTGAGGCATCATTAAAGGTCTCCAGGCTATAATTCATTCACTCTCCAATCACTTATTTGACATGCAATTCCACCAGCATAGTCACTGGGATCCCTCCTCTTATAGCACAGGGAATTCTGACGCTCACAAACAAGAAATAATTAGGCAAACAGGAAAATAAAAGGAAGAATCAAACTCGTATTCCCATTCTCTGCAATCTTTTGGCGCATAATGCAGTGGGGTGGTGTATGGCACACAACATTCTGGCCAAATTATCTAGACTCCTGAATAATGCAGTGGCTGGGAATGTTGTGGGCATGAAGAAGAACATGCAGGTCTGTATCTGTGTCAGCATGTGGATTCTTAGCTGAACTCTACGTCATGTAAACAGGGTAAAACAGAGATGTAGAGGCAGGCCTTCGCAGCCCTGCACACTTGGGATCAAATAATCATGACTTGTTTACTTTTTATGTTCCACTGATATGATCATTTTATTTTTATTTTATTTTATGCTCCTACGTGCATCATTATGTGTGTGTCTGTGGGTAAATTTGTTTGCCATCTTCTATCCACAGACTCCATCAAATTATGCACAGTGGTAAATTTTGTTAAATAGTTAATCTTCTGACAGTAAACCATACTTTCAGTTTATATTTATTCAGTATGGCAATGGAAAAGAAGTAATCTTTGACTGACAATAGTCTTTAGAGAGGCATTAGTATATTTTCCTGCTGAGAACAACAGTCTTTCCTTCTGTCTCTGTCTTCAGTGAGAGTCGGCTCCTGGATCTCTCTTTGTCTCCACTAATCCTCCATACTGAGTCGAGACGCTCGACAGAAAAGCGTGGGGAGCAGAGTGTGGGAGATACAGAGGGGGAATAAATAAAGCAATATAAGGGGATGGGGAGAAAGAATGATAGTATAAAATGGGAAGCTGGTAAATCAATGCTTGACATCCTGCAAAGTCTACAAACACAAACCCTGCCCTTGAAAGATTGTCCACACCACACGACCTTGGTTTAGACTGAAATATCTCAACTATTGGATGGCTTGCTATGATGACATTCATGTTGCCCTCAGGATGAATCATACTAACTTTAATGATACCTTCATTTTTCATCTAGCGCCATCATCATGTCAAAATTTAAATTGTCCAACATTTGATTAATGACCAAAACTAATGACATCCCTCAGCTGCACTTTGTTTTTAGTGCTAAATGTTAGCATGCTAACACGTTATACTAAATTGGTGCACATGGTCAACATGTGCCAACACCATGTGCCAACACCAACATAAGGTGTTAACAGACCTAAAATCAGATTTTACATGGCCAGAAAGACTAGACAGCAGAGCAGACAGGTGCCGTTGCCGAAAAGTGATCATCCGCCGAAAACTGATTGCCGTCCGCGGGAGCGCACAGTGTCTAATACACCCAGTGTCTTTACAACTACAGCTGCTTTCATCTGGATCAGACAGATATAACGTGCAAATAAGCATCACTTTATGTCCGTAGTATAGCAAAGGTATGTATTTGTGATACTTTAACGTTTCTTTTAATGGTATAATCACAATGGTGGCCAAATAAGGGCTTTTTACATGTTGAAATACCTATAAATTACAATACAACCCATGTAATGCAGTATTCTACTTGCCTGAAAGTGCTTGCAGCCTCTACTTATTGACTGAAAGGTTCTTTCTGCCCTGAAATGACCTGATTAAATTTGTGAGAGTTATATTTGACAGATTATAAAACCGAAATTACTCCCCTTTTTTATTTCATATATAATATTATATTTTTAATAATATACTGACCACCAAACCAAAAATGTCCCCGGTTTTCATTTCAGAAATCTGGTCACCTTATCTTTGAGTGCAAAATTCCCTCCTTTTGTGTCCCTGGACAGTGTGTCCTTTTCCAATGTTGCGATATATTCTTACTAAAAAGACTGCCACGTCTTTCTCTATATCAGACTGTTAAAGCTATATTTTGAAAGAGAACAAGCATTGTGCCAAAATAAGTTGTTCTTGGCCTGAAGTGTGACACGCTATTTGTTTTAACCCTGCTCACATCCATTAAATGAATCTGTATCCACCTTCCTCCACCTGTATCCACCATAAACTCAGAAAAACACACTCAAACACAGACAAACGTGCACTCACTCTCTTATATACCGGGACATACTGTACATATTCCTGGACGTAACACTGAGCCACTTAGCAAATACAATCATCTGTAATATACACTGCATTTACTCCCAAACACAATTCCCAGTGTGAGAGCTAAAGAGAGTGCACATGCGATCAGACAACACACAGATCAGAGAGAGAAGCCCTGCCTGAAGCAAGAGGAGAAGAGGAGATGGGGACGGATAGGAGAGGAGACAAGAAGCGGGGACTATTTTCTTCTTTCAAGTACTTACCTCCCTCGAGTATGCACACACACTAACACACACATTCCGCTCTATCACACCCTATCTCCTGCGCTAACCCACACACCAAGACTGAAGGATGGATGAAGGACATCCACACATCTCTCTCACTGTCCTCTTCTTTCTCTTTATCCTTAACTATTTCTCTCTCTCTCTCCACCTGTCCCCCTTTCTTTCTCTCTCTCTCATACACACACACACACACACACATACACACACACACACACACACACACACTCCCCTCTCTGTGTTTTTCTCATCAAGTCTGCAGTAAATCAGATCATGCCTCTCTGTAATAAATTACAGAACTGGGATCGGAGGAGGAGAGACAGAGATGGAGGTTGAAATGGAGGAGAAGAGTGGAGTTGGGTTGTAGCAATGTCAAGATGCAGGGAGCGAGACACGGGTTTGTGATAAATTATCTTGGAATGGGACATGGGGAGACGTAAGGCTACATGTACGTACAATCAACACGCTCATAAATACACACATGCATGTGTGCACACAAGCACAGCACAGGGATGTGCACCAGTAACACTCCAGCGCCTTTCACAGCCCGTGCAGTCGGACGCCTACACACATTTTAGTAATCAAAAGTCCACTCAAAGTCAGACAAAGTCGTGAAGTCAACATGAAAATGACATCAGCTGAATGGCATTTTGATGCCCTTTTTTGTCCTGCAATGGACCAAGAGATTATTGTTGGGTGCAAAATACAATGCACAACCAGTGACTCCTCCCACGTTGTCCATGGTTGTCAGAAATAAAAATCCCACTCAATTTAAGCAAAGACACTGTTAGATGACTGACAATTAGAACACTTCCAAGGATTGGAAGGGCAAGAAACTCTCACAGTTGAATCTTCAATACAAACAAAGAGCAAGATGTTATAAATATTGGGTTCTCTGTTTTCTGTGTATATAAAAAACATAAAGAAAGTAGTCATCTACCACTCCCAGGAGAAACGTCCAATGACAGAGCTCAAAATTCTGTTGCCCGCAATGCAAACACTAGCAAAAGCTAGAGGTTAAGCTGTGTAGAAACCTGAACATATACTCAGCAATTTAAATCAATTTCATTATAATTACTATGGTGGAATGTTTTGTGTACATATGCAATGCAATCAACAGTCCTGCCGCAGTTTTTATGCTATTTTGCTGATCAACAGTTGACGGCATAAACATGCTAAAAAATATTTTCAAATGTTGTGTGTGGAAGGAAATGTTTTCACTTGCCAGGTCTCAAGGTTACACGTAATGCATTTTGGTGAATAACAACGAATATAAAATAACTGCACTCCTGTGCTGTCCAACAGCTGTCTGTGGACGTGTTGCTACAGTGTTTAGAATGAGTAAATACCACATAATGCGTTTTTTTAATCAACCGGCGTATCAATAGCTAACCTGGCTCATTGTAAACAAACAGCTGGCCGAGCGAGGTTTTCCGACTTGTTAACTGGAACGCCATCAACTCGGGTGTGACGTCATTCCCAGCTCCGACCTCCGACTTCTGAGGTAAATGAAACGCAGCATTATATACAGTCTATGGTAAAGACCCTTGGAACCTGGTAAGAGAGCCACCTGGTGGAACGAAGATGAAAACTACTGGAATTCTGCTTAAGATTGCATAAATATGCCAGCTGTTTACCCAGCAAGGCTTTGTATAGAAAAATATGCAAATTAAGTTGTCTATGTAGACTTAGTGACAGCCAACCTGCCAGTTCATAAAGTGTACAATGATGAGTACGGAAATCAGAGTTACTTACAAAGCGCAGAGCACTATGGTACTATGGTACACAGAATTTAAAAGGAGAGTATTAGAGGCAGCATGCATGTAGACAACAGCTTTTTTACAAACTTTTCAACATGAACTTTGAAAGAAAGTTTGTCGTCCAGCCAAAAACCTAAATAGCCTACTTGTTGAAACATTTTTAAGTCCCCATTTAGTGTGTTAATAGTTATATTATCTGGGGATTGGGAAAGAGCCCTTCAAAACATCTTAAATTTGGTTTTCAGTATTTAGCACTAACCTGAGGCCATGTAGTGAGACTTGAAGGTGTTGAAAGGCCAACTGAAGGTCATTTATGGCTTGGTTCAGTGAAGGGACATCTGAATATTAGGGGTGCAACAACTAATCGACGTAGTCAACAAAATTCGATTATTAAATTAGCTTTAATAATTTAATAATCGATTTGTTCATGATGTCATCGGGCCGTAGCGACAATGTCAGCTTAACAGAGTAAAGTGATGTGAACAGTAATGTTAAAGTTACTAAAACATCAGAGCTGTAGTAACACCTTCACAACCTAAAACCTCCACAGTGTGGCAGCATTTCACTCTTCACACCGCAAGAAAGGTCGTGAGCTGCAGCAAAGCTGAGCTCTCCTGGAAACACCGGAATATCTGAAGAGAAGGCGCGTAATGTTGTGTCTCTTGGTAAGCTAGTTAGCGAGCTAGCTTCATGTTACTTCACGTTATGTGCTGAAACGTTTTCTATACAGTTGGTGTTGATTGTTACAATAATGGTGCTGTGAGAAGCACATAAATGTGATACACAACGGCTGCGTTCACATTCCAGACGTGCCCTGACTTTACAATCATAAACAAAGCATCACTCATGCCAACATTCCCAGAGAACATTTTGCTGCCGAGTGCGTAGGATTAGACAACATCGGACAATTTAATACTTTCTAAAGAAGAGAAAACAGTTCTCCTGTCTGTGCATGAGGCAGCGGCTTATTCGCCCAAAACTCCTTTTAAAAAATCACAGAGTTTTGAGAGTTGTTGAGTTTGGGGAAACTATATTGTGAAACGCTGTCTATTACAAAATCGTTATTATTGATCCCCTCTTGTAAATTCGGCAAATGAAATGCATGACGTTATTCCTTTCTTTGTATACAGTGTCAGTCCTGGGGTGTTGCAGTACTGGCGTGTAAAAACTGCTCCCTCACTAAACAGCAGATCGGCTGCTTATCAGGACGTGATTTCAGTGGAAATTTCTGTTGCTGCAGTAGAAACGTTCATTAAAGGATGCATTTTTGAAAGCAGTATTTATTTTATTGTCTTGACTGTTAATTAGCATATGCCTGAAATAACCTCAGGTTAAATTTAAAAGCTAATAGTTAAATGAGAGGCATTGTGTCATTTTGCGATTTATAATCCAAATAATCGATTATTCGTTTCAATAATTGATAGATTAATCGACTATCAAAATAGCCGTTAGTTGCAGCCCTACTGAATATATCACAGAATCATCTGCATAAAGGTGCAGTTTAGCAGTTTGCATGTCCTTTCCAACATTTAATTATGAATGCAGAAAATAAAATAGTGTCTAAAATCTTGAGGAACTACCTTGGAAATCTCTAAAAAGTCTGATTTAAGACCATCTATAGAAACACATTGCATTCGTTCTGATGTAGATGTAGTTTGTAGTTCCCTTTATGTTACAAAAAGCTAAGATAGATACAAAAATTCTGAGATGATATACAGAAAAAAATATCTTGCATGGTGAAGTGCTGAAGATGAATTTGAATTTGAATTTAAGAGTCTCACAGCCTGGGGGGAAAGCTGCTCTGCAGTCTGGTGGTTTGACAGCAGATACTTCTGTATCTCGTTCCATATGGCATTAGGGTAAACAGGCTGTAGCTGAGGTGGGAACTGTCCTTTAATGTCCTTTGGGCTCTGCACAGGCATTCCACCTCACTGATATCACTGATGATCGGGAGATGGGTACCATGGTGTTTCCAGTCAGGATACTTTCTATTGCTCCTCTGTAAAATTTGACAAGACCTCGGCATGGGAACTAAGCCTTCTTAAGTTTCCTGAAGAAATACAGCCGTTTCTGAGCTTTCTTCCCCAGCGTGGGATCTGCTTCACTTGCTCCAACTCAACTTCACTGAAGTAAACAGGAGTGTGTCTTTTTCTCCTTTTTCCTCAAATCAACAATCAGGCCCTTGGTTTTGCTGACGTTGGGCAGTAGGTTGTTCTCTGTGCACCACTCTGTAAGATTAACGATCAAGTCTCATTGTTTGAAATAGCCGATGCTGTCCACAAACTTCACAACAGAATTCTTTCCATGTCTGGGGTTGCAGTCGTGAGTATACAGTGATAGCAGGAGGGGGGCTTAGCACATGGTGTTGAGCACTAGAGTGGAGGATGTGTGGCTGCCAATCCGAACTATCTGGGGTCTATTTTAAGTTTATAAGCATTAATCCTCTGCCTTTCCAGCTTTCGATCCAGTCACGTTATCTCTAATTAAAACAACACTTAACGATCCTCTTCTTCACCTGAGGCCCAACGAGACGACACATAAAGGCACTGCAGCAGCAGCGGCTTTTCAGGGTTTACTGATGACTGCGAAGTAGAGAACAACCCTTCTTTCTTCACAGACACACATATTCCTGCCCATGCACAGATGCACCAACACATATGCACACATTCAAAAAAAAAACACTGGACCATAGGATGCTTGGTCAGCTTCTTGCCTAACATAGACAATTGGAGAGAACCAATGGCTACATCAGTGCTCTAACACCTCCAGCCCCCTCCCCACAAACACTGTCACCCTGGTACACACACCCTCCCTTCACAAAGATGAATAATGCATTTAGCATTGCCCTTAGTTGACCGTGGGTATTAACATAAAGCATTTGAGTGCATGCAGGGAAAGCTGACATGACACAGTATAGAAATAATAATGCAGTATCTGTCAGTGTCTGTCAGTGTCGACATCGCACATGAGAATAAGGAGAAGCCCTTTTCGCTTTGAGCTGCTGCAGCGGAATATTTCATAACATTGAAGAAGTTATGAAACTCCCTAGTCCCAGCTGGACCTGCCCACCTGTTCTTCTCTCTGTCTGCACTCACATACTTTCACACATACATAACCTACATACAGTGTGACACCAAAATCACACTGCAGACACTGCTCACTATTTCTCTCACATGCACAGACGCAGAACCAAACACAATTTAGCACCAACAAGGTAACCCTGCCAGCTTAACATTCGTTGTCAGCAACTTAGCAATTTGTTCAATATATATTTTGAATACATGTGGTAGAATAATAGCTTTTCTAATCAATGTGATGAAAGTGTGCTGATTAGCTGACAGGAACTGGCCTGGTCAATGTTGTGTTTCAACAACAGAATGAGTCAGGGCTGGGCAACAATGAAATATGATCATTAAGTTAACATTCAGTGATATTGTATCATCGTAATATGATCATATTATTTTACACTGTTGTAAAATTCTACTTAATATGAAATTACTAATTAAATACAAGTATTAATTTAAAAAGTATTGATGTTTATAATAATTTGGCAGGGGGATGTAGTTCACTGTATTGATATAACTTTGATTATTTCACATTAGAGGCATACATTTGCCACATTGTTATTATTTCATTATTAATTTCATTATTAAATTACGTGCTATATTTTCTTTCAATTTACTAATCAATCATTTTGTCTATTACACATCCAAAAATGTCCAAGTACATTTATTCACTTTGCTTACTTTGTCCGACCAATTATGGCTGTTGTGATAATCGCAAAATTCAGATACCGAACTATTGGTCAAGCCTACCGCGGAGACACTCAGCTTGACACAGACACTCTTTCTCTGCGATACCACATACCGTGCTGTTGAGCCCCAACTTATTTCAAAACAAAGGAAATCGTCACATTTCAGAGGCCAGAAAAGTGTGAAAAATGACTTTAATTAAACAATTATCAAAATTGTGGCCAATGAAATATTAATCTTTTGTACTTATAAAATAATGAAATAATCATCAGCTTCAATAAATTTCATTATCCTACACTTACTGGTTTAACTTCTGCTAAAGGAGACAAACAACAACTTATATAATCACATATACAGCAGACAGTAAATAGCTTCCCCACTGGACTACTCAGCTTTTCTGTACCAGTGCATGCGTGCGTACGTGCATGCGTCAGTTGACTGTATATGGCAGTTATGTGTAACACTGCACGAACACTGTCTGGATGTTTCCCTTTCAGCACACTATGGACAAGCCGGAACCATTACACACACACACACCAGACATACATACATACATACATACATACACACACATGTGTGTACAGTCCTCTTTAATCTTACAGCACCATCTATTATTCAGCGTGAGCAGGTGGGAGGGGCGGGGTAAAGGGTTGGTAGGGGCATTGCTGAATGGAGAGTGGGTGTGGAGGGAGGGGGCAATCAAGGGTGGAGACGTGTGTGTGTGTGTTGGGGTTGAGGATGATTAAGAAGAGAGGCAACCCCCCATCCTGCACACATTTTCAGCCCACTCTAGTCCCATGAATGGTAAATTGTAACTGGCTGCTGAGATGGAGCACTAGGAGGAAGACAAAGACAGCAAAGGGGGAATAAAGGCCCCATGACCCACCAACCCCCTCCTGACTTCCTCTCTATAGATTGTCACACTTCAGATGGGTGGCTCGTGTCAATAGGGCACGTTGCTAATAAAAGAGCTAACGACTACAGCACACACATTAATATTATAGCTGATTATTTTCACCATAAAGGACATTCATTTTGACCAATTTCTTATCTAAACAAAATAGGATAGCAACCGCTCAAGGTTTTCCACGGCCTCTTGCACAGTGCATTCTGGCATAGCCAGCCTGTATGACCCTGCACAGGAAAATCAGGTAGATGGATGGATGGTCTAAAGGTCGCCTCTTGTAGGCGCTTCATCCTCCAGGGACCATGAATGTCAACACAAACCGATTAAAATGTTCTGCACATCCGAAAGAAAGAACACTAGACTGAAAATGTACAAATAGCATGTGTGCTTCAAATTCACAAGGTATATGACTTTATAACAAAACGCCTACACTCCTGTTATTCACAGGCTATGGACAAACATTAACTCGAGGCAAAGACTCTGAAAAGGCTGCTCATGAGGATGATAATGATGACAATATGTACTGTATACTACACTAGAGACACAGCCAACAGCTAAAGCGAAAAAACACACCTTTCCTGTTTGCTCTAGGCAACAATTAAACACGAAAAAATGCACAGCAGCAGAGTTCCCCATTGATCAAAATGAGAGATCTAGGTTTTGTTACTGGGAGCCAAAAACAATGTTGGCCCATTCAGCTTAAATTCCTCCTACTCCTGGACCCACTCACACATCAACTGGGTTTATTCTGTCTGGCATGAAAGCTATCTGTACACAAAATCAGTGTGGCTGTCAAGCTGGGGATCAGTTCACAGAGGAGTGTGTTAGGAGGACAGTGATGAGGACAGAGGAGAGAGAAGGGCAGCAGCGGCAGGAATCTAAGGTGTACTCATACACAGAGGGAAACTGAAGATCTTTCCCGTGAGGGACAGACAACTTGGACAGGGACGAAGATAGGAATGCAGCCGCAACCAGAGTGGCAAGCTAAAACAAAACATTCCCACAACTCAAACACTACCAATCACCAAACACACGTCTCCAGCTAATAATTATTTTCATTATCAGTTAATCAATTGCTTTTTTTCAATTAATCAGTTTATCATTTTATCAAGTAATTAGCAGAATATAGTGAAAAATGCTGATCACAATTCCCAGAGCCCAAACATATCTTGTTTCGTCCAAAACTCAATGATATTTAATTTGCAGTGATATAAAACGGAGACAAGTGAGTGAATCCTCACATTTGAGAAGTTGGAACAACCACATTTTTTGCGTTTTTGCTTGATAAATTACATAACTGATCTTCAAAACAGTTGCCAATTAATTTTCTCTTAAGTTGCCATTTCATTACTAAACTGTTGTGGCAACAAAATGAACAGTAAATTGTCTTTCACTTTGCAATTACAATTTCCTAAAACTCGAGGAGTGTTATCAAATTGCTTTTTTTCCCTACCTACAATACAAAACCTAAAAATATTCAGCTTACAATTAAATAAAACAAATGAAATCAGCAAATCATCACAACTGAGAAGCTGGAACTAGGAAATGTTAAAAAAAGATTAACAACACAGTTGGTGATTTTTTTTTCTTCGCTAATTGATAATTGATGAAGAATTTTTAGAGAAAACAGAGAAACGTCACACAGTACAACGCTCTCTTGCACTGACCTCAGTCTCTCATTCTTATTCAGAGCCACACATCAAACTGTTGCCCAGAGCTGTCTGGTTGGAGGCTTATTCTCTCTCTGGTAAGCTAAAAAAAGATTTCACTTAAGTGTTTTCTTTCAGTCAATATTCTGAGTGACTTTTTGCACCACATGCAGTTAAGAAATTACAGAAAAGGACACCATAAGCACACAATGTCACACAGATGAATAATTACTCTGCATCAAACCAAATGCTGATGAAAGTGTATGTGTACGTGTGACAAGCTTGTGCATATCTTCATGAATGTGTGTGTGCATTTATGTACGTGCACACAACACATTTATATCCATGACTGGTTGATACGTCACGCAGTGAGCTGCAGGCTTTACAGAAACATATCCTCTAAACCTGGGAACTCCTGTGATGCAACGTTTCACTCAGTAGGGGAGTGACTTCCGCTGTGATGAGCAGGCACCATCAGCTTATGTGTGTGCCAAGTTCACAGGCTTCTCTGTTTTGGGGGCTAAA
Source organism: Lepomis macrochirus (assembly GCA_024633595.2). Lineage (NCBI taxonomy): Eukaryota > Metazoa > Chordata > Actinopteri > Centrarchiformes > Centrarchidae > Lepomis > Lepomis macrochirus. The sequence continues at coordinate 17,309,963 of JALXJV020000015.1, forward strand.
TGAGACAAATAAGCCATGGTCTCAAAGAGTGACAGAAGGAAAACAAAACGGAGGAACAGGGAACAATTTAAAGAGGAAGGATACCAAAAAGGGTAATTTTAAAAAAAAAAGCAACAAGAGAGTGAGAGACACAGTAAGAGAGTGAGAGAAAATAAAGAGAGTGGCTCGCTTTCCATCAGCGGTGCTGTGATCAATATCAGTGTCTGACAGGGCAGTGCTCCAACCTTTACCATAAATCACTTCCTATTATGAGAGAACCTCTAAATCACAAACACACACACACACACACAATAAGTGCTAGGCTGCAAACATACACATACACCCACATTAAGTATTTTTGTCTTACGAGTGCCTTCCCCAAAACAGCCAATAAACAGCACGAAGAGAGCAGGAAAATACGACCTCTCTCCAGCAGTACCACAATGCCAAACTTCAGCTAAAATGCTGGACTCAGCATTAGATTTATGCGTAATATGAGCTTTGGGATTTAGACTAAACAAGAATATAATGTGAATTTCTACTCAAGGTGTTCAAGCCCAAGAGACTGTCTTATGACTCCTGCTTGGATAATTTCACTAACAAGCAAGTCAGTGTTAATGTAATTTCAGTAAAGTTAATTTAATTTAAACATATCTGTTTTTTGATTGTCAGGTAAGACATAGCATATTAAAAACATTATGAAGTAAGTGGAGAAATAACGCTACTATCAACTGCAATGAAGACATCAACCTACAGACAGATAGCATGACAGTTAGACAGACAGATATCCAGGCAGAGACAGATAGTTAGCTATTAGCTAGGCAGACAGATGACTAGCCAGACTGAGAGACAGACTTTAATACTCACTGATTGAGCTCCACATCCAAGATGAATTTTCTGCCAAAAGCGTCAACTTGAAAGCTTGCTTGGGCCACATGGTTCACCTAAAAAGGCAAACACACAGGTAATTTACTATTACTAAAGGCATCCATTATCATATTCATGATTCAATGTATTATTATATGCAAGAATCATTTCACAGCTGCATTGTCTTTTTCAGCACCAATCGGCAGTAAGAATGAGACTGTTTTCATTAAGTTCCGTCTTCTGTTCAATTTAACTTTCTGTAAACTATCTAATGTAACACTTGAGCTAAAAATGTGAAATAGTTTATATAAACCCGCTCATACATAAACTTCAGTATGCATGTATGTACACAACATAATATACTGTTATTTTACCTCGATGACAATTCATTTCTATGTTTAGCAGACTGCTTTTGTAACAGTTTCATTAAGCAAAGGATTCATTGAAATTCATAAGCCCGAGGCTGTACCACATTTCCGTCTAGCAGAAATTATATGTATATAACACAAACACGGAGACTTTCTTTCTTTTCTGACCAAGTGTACGGCGTGTGTGATTGTTTTGACAGAACGAAGGCCTGATTCATTCCCAGCTCTGGGCACATATGGCATGGGCTTCATTACAGACCTTTGGGTCAATAAGAACCCCCCACAATCATTCCTGTGCAGGTCCAGTGGAGTCCCAGAGCTGAGCTAAAAACACAGCACACCCTCCCCCCTAGTCTCTGCAGGCCCGCGGGCTACCTTCGTTACAGACTGGACACTGCGTGACAACGAGGGGAGGAAGGGTATGTGTGGTTTTTTGTTTCCGTTTCAGGAGGTCCCCCTGTGCTCACACAACGATGACCTTAGCCCACGAGGTCCCCATGGGCCACAGATTCTATTGTTTGCAGAAGTGTGTCTGTGGGTGTTCAATGCATATATGAGCCGGTAAGAAGGTGTGTGCGTGTGTGTGTGTACAAAGGGCAATCCCTTTCCATGGCACACTTTTGATGAAATCTAATCTGGTAAATTGGATCCATGATGAGAGAAGGTACCAGTAATTGTGTTTAATGAAAAAGCATCCCACCTTCACTGAACCGGGCCAATATTCTGAAGCCACCGATGACTCTTCTCACATTGATTTCTGAGTTATAGCGAGCTTACTTTCCACTCATGGCTGTCGAAGTATGACTGTAAGTGCTATCAATCCACTGCATGCATGCACACGCACACGCACACACACACACACACACAGAGGCAGGAAGGCAAACATTTAAACTAACACACACATGCTCAGAGTCCACTTGAAGCGTTTTTTCCACCAAAACAACACAAGCACTTTGCTGAGCTCCCCACTTCTCATTCAGTGGTAGAGTTGTTTGTGTCTGAGTCTGAAAATAGGCAATGCAACAGAAGTCTATAAATAACGTCCTGCGAGTCACACATTTTCAGAACTATTTGACAGATTTGTTTTTAGGCTATTAATCTAAAAACAGCCAATAAATGATCAAACTCTAGTGCAAGTGACATCGCAGCTGATTGCACACCAGATTAAACTCTCCAGAGAATAAGAGACTCAGAACATGAGAAATCAAATCAAACTCGCCATCGCCTGTCTCCTCCTCCTTGTACCCTGGATCTATTTCTCACTTGCAATGTATATTTTATGGCTTAATTAGAACTTTGATACCATTACTGATTGCCCGTACAAAATAAAATTTTTCAGACACAGTCAAATGAAAACATCTCCTGAGCTGTGAACTCAGGAAAACACAGAAATTACCCATGAAAATTTGTTTTACACATGATATGCCATGGTTTGAGCAATTATTTTAAGAATCAGTGTAGAAGGCAAAAATGTCCCCTTGCTCTGAAGATATTTGCCTCCTGGCTGTAAGATCCAGTTCAGTATCAGCTTCAAAATAAAAATATTGAAATGATATCTGATGGCAGATGGTTCCTGTTAGCTTGTTTACCCATTGGGCTGCAGCTTGGTCTGAGGTGTGAGAGAGACAAAGGGTTAGCACCTCCCTGCATGCTACCATCTGTAGTCCTCTCCACTCTCTGAGCCCTGAATAGGTTAGCCTACACAAGCCACACAAATTCAAAACGCATGATAGGTTTGCACAATGCTAATTGACTCATCTCTTGAAATGAACCCAGCAGACAGGTTGCTTCACTGAACTGAGTCAGCGAACACAGTAACAGTGATTATGATGATTACTGCACTGTATCGGTTATTATACAAACGGGACAAATGGCTCTGTTCCTGTAAAACAATATTGTTGTGCCCATCAGTTTTAGATAACTACCAACAGATTTCTGCATAATTTTGTTACATCATCGATTTAGTGTGTGGTCATGTTCAAACATACTGCAAAAGTTTAACCCAATCGTAGCCTACTTTACCTGCTAGCCTACAGTGTTTTGCTTGGCTACATGAAGGTGCAAACATCTAAACACTTGCAGAAAAAAAAAAGTTAAATAACTGTAAATATATTTAGCCTATGTATTTGTATCCTAATTTAAATATATAAATTCTCTTGCAACTCAATCCCTCGTCAGAGCCCATTTACTGCAGATTATCACAGTAAATATTCAGCTAGTAGAGCTTTTAGGAATAGATTTTTTAGGCCCGTACAGATGTTGACTAATGGGAGATAACAGAATCTGATAGTGACATATCAGCAGAGATTTTTCACATAAACATTTTTAATGAGGGTTCTTCAAATTGTGACCCTTTTCACCAAAGCGGGACATTTAAAAGTTGAAAAATAAAGTTGTCAGTGCCCTCTGGTGGACAACCTATGTAACAGCGATACCTCAAACATCTTCAGCATTACTCTACTGGAACTTCTCAGATATTACCCGAAATATATACCAATATCCATCAAATGCTAAAATTTGCTGATAATATCGTCCACTCAGATCGAGCTCTAACAGCTATACCCTCTGGTTACTTTCATTATTAAAAAAAGTGAAAAACGCTACATGGGATATGAGCTGCTAGGCTATAGGTAAGGCAGCTATTTGGACAGTAACCCAGCCGGGCGCACAAGATATCATTAAATTATTAATTATCCCGGTTGGACAGACCACTATAGCTGATTATTTCCTAAATGTACAGTGCGGACAGAATAAACGTGAGAATATTTTATATCAATTCAAAGGCAGAGTGGTCTTTTTGCATAGGAAGGCAATGATGACCCATATAGCACATGCAGACAGTCTAATTAGTGCTGCCTGTTCCTGCCTAAATGTTTCTTCTGTTTTGCTTGTAATTAACTAATTATTAATTTCCCCTCCGAGAGACAGGGGCAGAGGAGGAGATGAATCAAGGCAAAAACCCAAACACGCAGGAAACGGAGAGCACACACACACATCGAGAAACTCCTCTCGATCCTTCCTGACAACACTGCAAACATGGTGTGTACCTGTGTGGAGCCGGAGCTGGCTTTAACCCTGGTGCTGAGCTCATCCTCGGTGATCTGGCTATGGTTGTGCCTGCTGTAGAGCAGGCGGAGAGGCACTGTGCCCTCCTTCCCGATAAACCTGCCTGCATCACGAAGAGCCTTCAAGCTCGACAAGGCGTCTCCTGCACAGAAAGGAAAACACCGTTTTCATTAGCCGCCTGTCCCTTTCGTGCAGAAAGCTATGCAGAGATGCATTCATCACAAACACAGACATCTGAAATGTCGATTGGTCCTGTTTTCCTGTGATAACACGAAACAGCTACAGGCTATGCATATTTTACATGGAGATATGAGGTAGCCGAAGTAATGATATAAACAAAACACAAGCATATTCATGATGATTTAACGATTTGATTACGCGATAATAATTCATGTTATATCTAAAATAGCATCAGTTACCATTTTGGTCATTTGGGCTGCTCTGGTGACCGACGTGCATCAATCCACAGACGCACAAAAGGGAAATCCACCATCGCGGGCACATCATCAGCACCATCACCTTTCTCTCGATGAAAATTACAAAACAATGCGGTATTCCAGGAGCAGGATCTCGGGGTCCTGCCTTCGCTAGGGGGAGCTTGAAGCCGGGGCTGGTCGTCTGGTTAGCGCAGTCCCTATGGTTGGGGGCCATCGGGGTCCTTACGAGTCTGAACGCCAAGCGCGTCTGAGCGCTCCGAGACCCCCGCGGATCAGCGGCACGGAGAAGGCAGGGAGGAGAGAAAGAGAGAGGGAGAAGGAGGGAGGGGAGGGGACTGGGGACACCTCCTTAAAACACATCGATATCCAGCGGCTCACTGCAGAAACGCCTAATGCATAAATATGAGCGAGCAGTGGAGACGGGATGGAGAGAAGCTGCGGACCCGGCCCTCCGCCGGCTGGATGATTTTAACGCGCCGCCTCTTCCACTTCCCTCCATGTTAAATTGCTGCAGGAGCGCCATTCCTGCCCAGTCCTGTCTGTTATCATCATGAGTCACTCTGTCATCAGCCAGGGCTCAAAAAAGCCAAGTTCTGATAAGGGGTAGCCTTATTAATAGGCTACATTTCTATGGGTGTGTGGTGGCATTGTTTTTGTGGATATTTTATAGGCCCTACTTGCTCTAAGACCTAAGACCTACTCGTCTTGTACGACGTGTTTACAGGTGCACAAAACCTTAACAACTTTGACACATGGCAGCATCAACAAAATATTTTACATACCAATGTTTATGTACACACCAGATGCTTAACCTGGTGCTGGACTTGCCCCAGAGGCACACAGCAAATCCTAAAGAGTTAATCAACTGACCAGCAGCAGAATGATTGTTTACTCAAGGAGCTTATGTGGCTCTGAAGTGTTCAACACAATCTAGCACAATGTTACATTCAGTCTGTAGATCTTGAAGCGCGTTTATGTTTATAATGGATTGAGATAACAAAAAGTTGTGGAAGTTTAATTTGGTGGTTCTCAAAGTGGGGTCCTTGAGGGGGTTCCCGAGGAAAAAGGGGAATCATTTATTTTCACTATATATATTAACACAATGACACAATGAAGGAACATCTAAAACAAAAATCCGATGGATGACCCTGGGACCAAATTTTATCAAAGGGGTTTTTGCTAATTTGGGTCACTTTACAGGCCCTTGATGTAGACAAGTTTGAGAATTACTGGTTAAGTTTATGGGTCAGGGTCACAACTAGGACTGGCACAATGTTCTCCCTGTGTCTGCATGGTTTCTCTCACCAGTTTGACAACTAGTAAGGATTGAAGACTCTACATTTGTACTGCACGTGTATACATTTGAAACCCAGTTTAATAATGACACTACTTGTATGAGGTAGGTACAGTTTGTGCACTATGATCATAGAAGCAAAATGGCAGCAAGTTATAATGTGTATGAGAGGATCAAAAATGACAATGTCAGCATTGCCTTTTATATTTGTAGTACTGTTGTACCTTGGAACACATTGTTGCTCATGTGTTTCTTAAAACCTGTAGCACAGAGGCTCCTATTTGACCCAGTGCATCCATTTGAGAGCAGCGAGGGAGAACAAGGGCACTATGCTAATGCACTAAATGCAGGGAAAAATGAGAAGCTAATGCATCAGCGAGAAGAAAAAGCACATGAAGGCAGGTCATTAAAAGTGCACTTAGGAAGAATCCTAAAATGTCATGTATAATGTCAAGTACCACAATTCCAATCTGCAGGTCATTCACATTAAACTGCAACAATTACATGTATTTTATACACATATACAATCAGTTACCAGTGTCGGGGAAGTTTCCAGTCATCTTTCTCCAATATTTTGACTAAAGCTACCTTTTTCCCCTTTAAGTGAACAGTCAGTATTAAGTGGAAAAGACTGCATGTGGAGACTGTAAATAAAAACACTTCTGTAAACATTCATTCTCACAGTAAAGTGGTAATAAAGGTATCAAACGGGTAAAATTATTTTTAAATACCTTTGTTTTGTAATGTCTGTTTTAAGATCCACACAAATTACAGATCTGTCTTAAATAAGGTCCCTTTAATACTTTGCTAAGTTTTGTTTTCTTGCTGAGACCTTTTATTCCAGTTCTCGGCGTCTTGAAGAAATGTCTCATAAAACTGGTATGCAAAGCAGCAGTAAAAGCAATTAGCTATTGATTTCCCTTACTAAATTTATACCTATCACAAAGGGAGATAGATATAGACTAGACGAGTTTTAAAATATATTTAAACCTTCAGACGTGGATTGTACTAAAAAGGGCTGCAACTCAATATCAAGATGTTGGGCTAGAATTACGGTTTTGAATAAATTTCTTCGATTCCACTTTGACACTTCTTTGTGTTGACTTTAGAATCTAAATGCCAAATGAACATTTTCTACCAATTTTTGCAGCACAAGCAAATGTGCAAAAAACATAATTTTAAAGCCACATAAGGCTTTACCTCTTTTTAAGTTTTATATCTTATACACTGCAGCTGATACTAAACAAAATAAGAGGGAAGAATTAGGCATTTCTTCACCCCTGAAACAAAACAAGCCACTGTAGATCATTCAGCCACCTTTAAACTGATGTTTCTGAAGAAAACTCTAGTGGCGTGCATTGTCCATGGCACAGAAAGTGTTATGATTCTAGTATTGAAAAAGACAATACTAGTCCAGTTTATCCCTTCAGTTCATGTTTTCCTTTCCTAGTCCTCAAACCCCAGAAATTCTACGTCCATGTCATCACTTGACTGAAAAAGCTCCCAAAGTTTCAGTGTGGAGTTGTCAGGAATGCCATTTGGTTTTACATGTTCAACACGTTTGTCCACTTTCCGTCTTTTGCGTTTATAAACTCGGATCTTCCTCTGTATTTTCCGGACCGGAGAGAAGCTGACTGTAGCAAGGATTTCTTCTTCCTTTTCTGAGAGACTGTTTCTAGTAATTTTGTCGGGCAATATGTTTCCATCCTGAACAGAGGAATCCTGCTTCTTATCAGACGTCTCTTGTTGATTTGTTAAACCATCAAGGCTTTTTGAAGAAACATTCATATTATGAAGGTGAGAGGTTGCGCTGTTTGTGCCTTGAGCTATTATTTGGTCCACCAGGTCAACCTGAGCAACTCTGGAGGAGAGATAATCAGCTGTAGAGGGAGCTGTTTCCATCTTGGCCTGAGGAATTTGAGCCTGCCCAGATTTTTCAGCATGAGAAGTCAATGAATTCTGTCTGCAAGGTCTTTTACCTGCAAGAGATTTGTGCTTGGATCTGTCTGAGTGAGTGTAATAGCTCCTCCTGTCACTCTCTCTGTGAATCAGAGGAACAGAAGCAGAAAGTGATCCAATTTTTAAAGTGTGTCCTGAATGAGATTCCTCATGCCCATCAACAGACTGGTGCTGCTCTTCTTTAATAATCTTTGTGATATCAAGAGCCCCCTTGTGCTGTAGCTCAGTATTCCCACATGGTCCAGGTGCAGCCAGAACGGAGGAAACACTGCACTTTGGTCTGACAAGAATCAAAGAAAATATGAGTAGAGTGTTATATAAAGAAAAAAGTTTAGTGTTATATTTATTTTCTTGTGAACATATCATGTTGATGGAAGTTTAAAAGGTTCAGAGAGAAATTACCTTTTAACTTGAGTTCTAATGTGGATGAAGTTGCAGTGCAGAGCTGAAACCAGTTTGTCCACAACCAAATATTTGTTGCTCTTGGAGAAAGCCTTGTGCCGTTCACTCTGTAGGTGCTGAACATTTATTTTTTTTAATCACCCAGTTAAAAACACTATAATTAACAACTAATTATACAACTGGACAACTAATTATAGCTGTCCAGTGGAAGCTACTGAGCATATAATTCTATCAAATTATTTTAGTGCCAGTTTTCAATTTTAAATGTTCAAACTGATTATTATTTGAAACTGTATTTAAAAGATTAAACTATATTCTAAATATGTATTTAACTCATATTTTAACTTGTGAGTATTATTTCAGCAGAGTTCCAAATTCAGTTTCCACACAATTCAGTTTTAAAATCAGTGGCAATCATCAATGGGACAACAACAGAAGAGCTCTGATTCAATCAAACTCCTTTCAAAGAACTCTTTTGGACTGCAAGGTTTTGTAAGCCTTGCAACACAAGACTAGATATCACCTGGAATGTTTTTATTTGCACTCTGATCAAGGTGAATTACTGACAAACTAGCATCAGTCAATTAAAAGCTAGACCTTCATACTCTTCACAAGTTTAGCTACTGCTGAGTTTGTCCTTTATTCCAAATCCACATTCCAAAAATTATAGCAAAATAATGTCTAAACACATTGATACTTTAAAAATTGTATTAGAGTTGTCCATATAAAATAGGGTAAAAATACATAGTAATAGAGTTGTTTTGGTTAACTGAGCGGTGAAGAGTGATCACAGCACCTATTGTTGTTCAGTGATGATTGCTTTAATGTAAGCTACAAGTCTTTGTTAACTCTGATACGTTTAATTACACTGTGACCCAAATGAAAATTGTTATTTTAAATAAATAAGATATTAGAATGCCTCCTTAGTGTAGTCTTTCAAAATAAAACATATATAAAAGGCAGTAAGCCCTGCAGAATATGGCCTATACTTTTATTGTTAAAACAGCAGGATCAAAAACATATTTACGATGTGTTGTGTTTTGGCTCATTACCAACATAATTACTATAACTGTATTATAGTCATGGTATCGAACTAACAGTTTTAGCTTTTATAACTTACCGTTGTGATGTTTTCATATTTGATCATACAGCACTCGCAGTACCCGCCTCGTTTCTTGTCTCTGTTCTTCTTTCGTCCAGGTGCTCTCTCGTCACTGGCTGAGGCTTTCGCACCTCTGTTCCGAGAGCAGCCCACAGAGGGTGCACACATAAAAACAGTTTGGATTTTTGCATTTTGATTAATTTTCATTTCAATTGTCATTCTTGAAGGATGGCTCCATTAGTACCAAGTCACTGTGGTCACTGTGTAGAAAAGCGCGCCTTTCAAACCCACAGAACTTTTAATTCTACGCAGGCTCACAAAGTTTCAAATACCAAATGTGTCAGCCTGAATTACAGATAAAAATGTACGTAAGCAAACCAGCATTTTTTAAGCAATATGGAAAAATATAAACATGTTCAGTTATTTTATTTTCCACAATGTTGAGAGTCTGTCTTTGGCTTCATCAGACCGTATAAAATAAAAACAAATTCAAAACTATCTATAAAGACATAGATCACTGAAAATATGAAAGGTGCTAGGCGCACAAATTGTGATTCCAGTGGTTAAAATATGTATGACAAAAAAGTTTTTTAAAAAGCATCCTTGTCAAAGTGTGACATTCTGTGCTGCCCTCATGCTAGGTTAGTTAAAAGCAAAGCAGAGTGGAAACTCCATACCTGTTCCCCCCGCTGTTTGTTCCCAGGAGGATCCTTCTCCTCGACACAGAAGGGACTGCAGGGAGGAACAGTCTTCAGGTTGAATTCAGGCATGTTTGGCATAGTGAGGGAGATTGGACGGTAGTGTCTGAGGAAGAGAAAAGAAACACATGCAAGTCAACAGATGTAAACAACTCAAAGACAGTGGGTGGATGTTAGCTTCTTTTAACCTACTGTCTCTTACCTGCTTGAATCCTCAACCTTGACAAATGGTTTACTGAGCCGACCCCCTAAAACAAACACCACTGAGTCAGTTAAATTATTTTAATAACTAGTTATAACAAGACAGGCTCAGAAAATCCATTTAGTCCTCTATAAGACATTTACCTTTGCATTTCTGAAAGCCTTGCTTGGATGCCGACTCAGCTTTGACCTATATAGAATGACAAAAAAAATAATTTTCTTTAAAACAAATATCCAATGATTTACCAATGTTAAACCAATAATTTTCAAGATAATAATACCAAAATATGATTGCAGTTTTTACAAAGAATTAAAAAACTTACACTTGTTTTGGCAGCAGGACACTGGTTGCTGATTATCTTTTTTTTCTTCTGAACATATGATATTATATCTAGTGCCATAAAAGAAATAAAAAGTCATTATTTAACTTACTCATGCCAATAATGTACATAACAGTTGATGTAACACAAACAGATATAACCTCTACAACATACCATCAATGTAGAGGATTTTCACACCCCACTCCAGAGCATTTGACAGGATCTTGTTCATTTGTACCCTCTCCTAAAAACAAATAAGTGTTTATTAGCACAGAAAACAAAAGAGGTAATAAGAGTTCCTATTTGAACTCCTCAGTGTTGGCTTAACAAACCTGCTCTTTCACCACTCTCTCCACCAAAGACTTCCCTCGACTTGTCACAAACTGCAATTAAAAACAACAGAATTAAAATAGAAAATTAAAAAGTAGATGACATTAATAGCTAGTAAAACTTATCTAGAAAGGAATAGAACTGGTGAGAAGTGAAATAGACATAAAAACATCATATCTGCACTATGGCGGATATTTCAATGACAGTGAACTCACTGCGTCCGTTTGGCCCTGAGACCTGCTTTTAACGTTGTCCCCATGGCTGCCAGGCCGGTGCGGCTTTGAGCATGGGTGAGGTGAACTCTGTCCGGAGTCCGGGCTGGGGACAGGAGAGTCCTGCCTGAGGCACTGCACATATCTAGCCTCCCTCTTATTGGATATCAGATACTTAATTTCCTTACTGAAGAACTTCTCAACAGTCTGAGTGACAAACATGAGAAAAACAAAATAAGGTTTTAGGGAAACATAAAGACCTTAATACCAATCTCTTCCATAATAACAGCTGCAGTATGTTAACAGTGTTCTACAACATTGGGTAACTAACTGACATCTGAGTACTGAAAATTTTAACCCTTCTGACAGCCAAAAATAACAACATGGACCAGAGTGTTTTTGTCTCACCCCCCCAAGTTCTTTGATGTCACTCTCCAATGTATCCGCTCTCTTGTTTGATGGCAGATCAAGGTAAAACACTTTCCCAGCAAAAGGTTTGACTTGAGCAGGAGAGGACACACACGATGTCGGCTTAGCTTGGCTCAGTGCTGCCTTGTCACCACTGCTGACACCTTTCCCTAAAAGGGCAATCAGGAATGTCACATGATGAGAGATCCAGTGGTGTCTCAGCTGAGGTGCTTGTGATCAACCACCAATGTAACCATTCATATGAAAAACTGATTGATCAGCCATTTATCCTGTCAAAATTGTAAAGGTTACAGTTTCAGAAATACAAAGAGCAACTTTTTTAAAATTATGAGTGATTACACCTAACACATAAATGTTATGTAACAATTCTGTCAAACTTTTCCTCAGTATTGTAAATTCATCTATTGCGTATACGAAGGCTACTGCATGTCTGTCCATTCTAGAGGTCACTTTTCCTTGAGTTTCTCTTTTTTTCCTGTTAAAAGGGTCTTTATGTCAAGTTTTTTCCCCCAATCTGAATCAAGGGCTTGAAGACAGAGGGTTGTCTTTGTTGTACAGATTATAAAGACTTCTGAGACAAATTTGTGGCTATATTTGTGGACATATTTGTGGCTATTAAATAACTGTTAAGGCTGACCTGAGTAGTTGAAACTTCAGTTAAAGGCAGTCTTTAAGTGAAGTCAAATAGCTTGAATAAAAGTGAAATTTTGCTTGTTTTTTTTTAGCTTCTGTGGATGGTTAGCATAAACTTTACTTAAAATCATGTGTGCACATATGAGGAATTTGACTCTGGTCTTACATTGCTCTCGATATTTGCGCAGGTGTTACGTCGGCCTACCTGAGGTAACTGTTAGGTGGATATGATAAATACAGCATATACAATATATACAATATGAACAGTTAGTTACAAACCCGGAATAAATAATAATAAATAATACAGCATACCGGTAAGTTAAATGTTAGAGTCTGGTTATTATAAAGTGATTAGGCAGTGATGGTATGTTAATAACTTTTAATTATAGAAGTAAACAATTATATTACCTTGCCAATTGGGTCCCGTATGCCTCTGGATGCGTTTTGGCTTCATGATACTATCTTTCATTGACAAAATAACGTTTTTCTTGCCCTCCTGTCTTGAGTAAACATGCCTGAGGAAGTCCGTAACGTTAACTTATCCGTCTCCTGTGTGTAAACAAAGACAGGGCTATTTTCAAAGAAGACAGACATTAACTTAAGGGGTCTGAGTAGTCATAAGCACTGTAACATTAGCTAAGGAAGGATGCTGTACTCCTGCCCGTTATATAAATATAACTAATTCTAAATGCAGTCTTACCGTTAACTTAGTTAACTTGGCGTCTTCCTCAGAGGACAGTTTGTCGGTTAGCTGCTTTGCTCAACTTACGTTACATTATTCTGTCAGTTAACGTTAATAAACGGAGCAGGAGATGTGTTAGCCCAGTTGTTACCACAGACTTTCCATTGGCAAGCGGCTTTACTAATGTTTAGACAACTGTAGTAAACTTTAGTTTAGGGCACAACTTCGATAAACGTCCCTTTCCCGCTTTAAATCCAATGGTGGACGAAGTTTATGTTGCCATGTTTTACACTGCGATTGACGTTTCTCTCGTCCTTTCCTTCCGGAAACTGAGGGAGGTTTAACCCATAGACATATATAGAGGTATAATATAATAATATTAATAATTAATATAATAATTAGAGGTAATATTAATAATAATAATATAGAGGTATAATATACGTATACGTATATTATGTCTATGGTTTAACCAATGTGTTACGGAAACTTTTCCAACCTGGCAACATCACAAATAAGTAAATACTTGGTTTGCGTTTGCATGTGATGTTTCCACGTCGTTAATAAAATAAATAGATATATTAAAATGACATCGACAAATTGTTTAATTTACAAAAAAACATTTTAAATACGATATATAAATTATTTGTTGTATATATTTATTGCATTTAATGTAACATAACATTCTGAATCAAAGAATGTGCTCTGCTGAAATGAACATTAGGTAACGTGATCATGTAATGTCGTGTAAACTGTCAAGCTAGCTAGGGTTACAACAACCCTTGAGCATGCACACGTGAGTAAGCAATGGTTTCCTTTAGCGCCTGTAGGACAGTGATAACTGCCACACTGTCGAGAAACTAAAAAACCTGAGAAAGACGTGTGTGTTCATGGAAGATTTCGTTGAGGTGATTTAGCAGGTATGAAGTTAGCTAAACTAATTTGCTAACGCAGTTTAGCCTAAGGGCTTCTTCATCATGTAAGGCTGCAGCACCTGTAAATATATTCTTGTAATAACTAAGCCAACGTGTCTGTGGTCGCTAATTAGCTCATTTAGTGAAGCAGGTTCTTGCATACACGATAACTAACGTAGATTAATAATAATAGGTCTAATGTCTTTGTTTTAAGAAGGAAGTATGAGTGGTGACAGTCCTGCTTCTTCAGCCAGTTATGGCATTACTCCACTCCAACAGATGGTGGCGTCCTGCTCCGGAGCCATCCTCACATCTTTGTTTGGTAAGATAACCTGGCAAATCACCTGTCATGTCAAGTATTTTCCTTTAATTAACGAGACTGGTGTTTTTACTTGTTTTAGTTCGTTAAATGCAACATTACTGCTGATCATCTCTCACACGTCGTTTGTTTTCCTTTAATTCCAGGCAAGTTTCTTCTCAAACAAGTCAAATATAAAGAGCTTGACACCTAAGTTACAACTCAGTTGGCACTTTATTAGATACACCCAGCTCAAACGAATGCAGTCTAATACAATACTATCATGTGTTGAGTCAAATTAATGGTAATTTTGAGGAGTCTGTAAATTATAATGTATTATACTTTGAAATGTCTGTAAGCAAACACTTTGTTGTGCAATATAAATCAACAGCAGCACAAACCACAGACTCAAATGAAGCTGAATCAGCACCTCTAAAACAGTGTCAATAAAAACTGAACGCTATAACCTTCATGAAGGTAGGCTTTATTGCATGGCTGTTATGAGACTGCAGTTGTTATAGCAATATGTACCTAATAAACTCAAATGAGTGTACTCTAGACAATCCACAGTAAAGAGTTTCTTTTTCTTATTTTTGTGGTGATAATGAAGCTGATGGCCTAAACAATAAAAATCTTAACTGCTTTAGGGGCAACTGACAACTTTGGATATTGTTTTTATGAGCTTTGTTAACCCAGAAGAAAAAGAATAAGGAAATGTGAACATGGTGAAAATAATTATGTCAGTGTGGTACCTTTGTCTTTGAAAAATAGTTTCTGTATTGAACTCTTAACAAAACAAAAAGTGACTTGATGTTTACTGTGACATTCACTGTTAATCTGGATCAAGTTTCAAATTTACATTTACAACATTTTCATAGTGTGCTGGAATGAGAGTGTTTCATGGTTGCCTGGAATGGATGTTATTCAGGCAATAACACTCATCTCACCTGAAGCCTGGCATTCTAAGAGGCCAAGTAAATGTTCAATCATTGGTGTATTATATAAGTACAGTAGATTTTGCATAGAAGGACAACCAACGTGGCAACATTTGTACAGTATTCCTTTTGTCATACATAAGAGGCTCATGTTACATGTTTTTTTCAGTTACACCTTTGGATGTTGTGAAGATCAGATTGCAAGCACAGAAAAATCCCTTCCCCAAAGGTAAAATTAATATTGGTCTAGTGTTATATTTATTGATATAGTAAATGTTAGATGACCAATACATGTTTTCAATATCTTTTAGGGAAATGCTTTGTTTACTGCAATGGACTCATGGACCACATATGTGTGTGTGAAAACGGCAACTCCAAGGCCTGGTACAAAGCCAGCGGTCACTTTAATGGCACACTGGTAAAAATCTCCCATACCCATTGCCTGTCACTATTTACACAGTGTGTAAAGATGAGCTGAAGTCATATTTTGACAGAAAACCCCTGACTGCCAAACAGCACATCTTTCTACACTTACTCTACACTCTGCACCTCTGCAGGATGCTTTTGTCAAGATTGTACGCCGTGAAGGATTAAAGGCATTATGGAGCGGTCTACCTCCAACGCTGTGAGTGTGAAGTCTTCTGTGTCTCTTTATTCCCTCGTTGCGCTTCAGTCTGTCTCTTCTCCTCTTAAAGCGGAGTTATTGAGGAAATGTGGTGGATCAACAGCTGTTTAGCCTGTAGCTAATGCACTCAGTAAGGGTGCTTCCCTTTGAAGTTTGACAAATTTGTGGCAAACCACCTAAGCTTTTCTTGCAGGCTGTGATTACCAAAGATTGATTTCTGTTAAGTGTTATCAAAACGGAAATTTCTTTAATAAATCACGTTAATTAATTTGTTGATGTTTTTGTGGTTCCCTGCCTGGAATAATTTTGATGGAGGCATAAATTATGGATATTTTCAATGTGTGGTGTCTCCAGTGTAATGGCAGTCCCAGCTACTGTGATCTACTTCACATGCTACGACCAGCTGTGTGCAGCGCTGAGGGTCAGGATGGGAGACCACGCTCAGGAAGCCCCTCTTCTGGCAGGAGCTATCGCTAGAGGTGAGCTGACCGCTGTCATATCACTGATGAGAACCGGACAGATTCCAGCTCTCACACAGCATAGTGTTACGAGCTTTAACATCAATTACTGTTGATTGCCCACATTCAGTTATTGTTTATAGAATAGAAGGTATCTATTTAACAGAAACAGCATCAATCAACAAGAGTATGAGTTCAGCTGAACTTATTGCAGTATTTTAATAATGTTGATGGTTTAATTTCCAGGTTATTTATCAAGGGCAACTATCCACACTTTTTTGCCCTATAGCCCTAAGTATCTGTAATTTCATCCTACACTAGATTTCATATTGAAAAGCTGTTTTATGATAATTTATAAAGTGGTACACTACTCTCATTAAAATGCTCCTCCAAACTGAAAAAAGTGTTTTTCAGTGAAAATTAAGCTTTATAACTCAGTCATTGTTCGCTGGTGTGTTTTAAGAAAAGTTTTCTTTGCGACAGTATGATTTTTACACTTTTCTCTCCTGCAGCAAGAGAAGCTGTGTTTTGAGCTTTTTTCCCCCCCTGTCTTCTCTCCATTCTGTGTGTCAGTGGGTTCAGCGACAGTGATCAGCCCTCTGGAGTTGATTCGCACGAAGCTGCAGTCTCAGAAACAGTCGTACAGGGAGCTGACTGATTGCATCCGCTCAGCAGTGCAGACAGAAGGCTGGCTGTCTCTGTGGCGGGGTTTGGGGCCCACACTCCTCCGAGACGTGCCCTTCTCAGCCATGTACTGGTACAACTATGAGAAGGGCAAGAGTTGGCTGTGTGAATTGTACAACACCAGAGAACCCACGTTTACTGTTACCTTCATATCTGGAGCGGTCTCTGGCTCTGTAAGTGCATTGGTGCATTAGTTAGCTTTTCAACCTGTAGATGTTGATTATCTTGACAAAAAAACACAATTCATAAGTAAACTGTAAACTAATAATGAATCTGGTAATTAATACATGTTTCCATTTCTTTCAGATTGCATCTATTGTAACGTTACCTTTTGACGTTGTCAAGACAAGAAGGCAGGTTGAGCTGGGAGAGCTACAAGCAAAGAATTGTAATTATGGCAATAAGTCTTTATTCTCATTTTAATTAGCAAATTTTTCAGAAGGTTAATAAAAAATTATAAAAAAAAAAAAAAAAATGATTCTGATGTATAAGTGTTGATTCCAACACTTATACATCAGTGGATTCCGAACCAGGAGTACCTTAACCGTAGGAGATACTTCTGCATGGTGGAGTAGCTTAGCTAATTTGAAAAAATTGATTTGGTAAAAAAATAAATGCATTCACATTTAGGTGTAGGAGGAAAATAAGTAGGATTAAAATTTGTTGGCAGGCTGGACTTTTGTATGTTTAATGTCATCATACACAGAAAATAAGCTACCAGCTGCGTCAAGATGACGCACATTAGACTTTCAACCAACCTCAGTGGGATGAAATATTATGTGCTGGGATGAAAGTAAACTAGTTAATCAGCGAGCAGAGACCTTGAACTTCAAACATCAATCCAAAACAATTATCTAGTAGACAATATAAGACATCCAAGTATCCAAAGACACCAAATATGTCAGGAATCATGTTGAGTCTTGGGCTAAATATTTCACTAGAAGAAACTGATAGAAAATATATGTGATACTGTCAGATAGTGTGGAATATGATTTTTCCTACATTACAGCTACTTGAGGGGAAACAAAAAGGAAATCTGTATGTTCAGGTGTTTAAAACCAGTTCAAATGAATATATTTGGAAATGATGTGTTGTGCTGCTTGAAGCGGTACTTGAGCTCATCTGACAGTCCTGTGGGGGTACATCAGATTACTGAAACTACAGCCATTGTGGTCAGTTCTTAAATAGAGTCCATGGGTTATGTTCAACATAACATAACAAAACTCTGTTTTCTCAGTGTCGTGTCAGGTGTCCTCCTCCACCTTCAGTGTGATGAGCAGGATCGTGGCACAGGACGGCTTTAGTGGATTGCTTGCAGGTAGATACTTTTGTGAATCATTAGTCATATCTAACAGAACGGCATGTAATCAAGCCTCTTATCTGTTCTTATCTCTGCCAGGTTTCCTCCCCAGGCTGATCAAAGTGGCCCCAGCCTGTGCCATCATGATCAGCACTTATGAGTTTGGGAAGGCCTTCTTCCGCAAACATAACCAGGAGAGGATACTAGGGTCGCTGCAAACCAGCAACTCCTGATTTTCTTTTCCAGTTTTCAGTCATTTCTACACCACTACCACCACACCTTTTTAAGGAAAAGACTCATGTTGCCAAATTACTAACACAAGCAGAAATGGAGATTTAAAAAGTGAACTGCTTGACCCATTTCTGCATTACAAGATATTATAGGTGATCAAAATGTATAGTAAAAGCTTTTTATTAGTATTTATGATTTAATATATGGTTTTATGCTTCCTGCTATAGATCATCTGTGCACAACTGATTAAAAAAATGTTTGTGTTCTTCAATGTATTTGTCAGCCAGCAGATGGCAGTCATATTTGTTTTGTAAATTTCCAGACCCCATATGTGGCACTCTCACTGGGATCATGTGCATTGTGCCTGAAGTCCTTACATTAGAGATGTATGATTAATCTCTATTTTATTCCCCGGGTTTCACCCCGGGTCAGTGTTTCCTTCCCTTACACCAAGAGAGGATTTCCGTGTTTTGCACTTCCACTCCAATCCCCTGTAACCTGTAAATGTGTGTGACAGAGAGACAAACACACCAAAAGCCAATGCTGTGTCAGTGCAGTGTGAGTGTAAAGCTATGAGAGTGTTTTTTTGTTTTTTTTTCCAATTTGACAAGAGACTTGAAGAGGACTGTGACACACGTAAAAGAAAATGTGAAGTACCTGACTGTCTTTGTTGACTTTATTCAAGCTTTGTCAACACACCTGTTGCCGACAAGAAACTCAAATGTCACTATCAAATTTTCACTGTTTTAATAAGTGGAGTTTATTCAAAATGATAAAAAGGCAAACAAATCCAATAAAACATCTGCTGTACGTCTGTGCAAATGGCTGCTGAAACTAGCTAAAGGCAAAGTCATGAGTTCAGTGTTGAGGTACACGGCTAGTCACCCACCAATAATACAATTTACAATATACTAATACTCTCCAAATTCACTTGTTTCTCATTCTCTATCTGCTGCAAGAGTCCTAAGACAGATCGTAAAATCAGAGTTTAAGGAATGATCTATTAGTGGTAACTAGCTATTAAAATACTGCATTTTAATATTTAAAGGGAACAATAGTCTGTGTCTGATAAAGCTGAACTGTAAAGTAAACCCAGAATTGTAGGCTGAATATGAAATCAGTGATTACCTGAGAATGAAACCATGGGATACAACACTGACAACATAAAACTGATGAAATAAATAAAAAAGAAACTGACAAAAGCACAAGAACATTTACACCTGAGAACAATATGTAAGACTACATTATACACAACTTTGATGACATATCCTACAAACCATCACCATCATAAATCAAAATTGCTAGATTAAAAAAAAAAAGAAATAGTGGCAGCAGCACAGAAGATAAACTCTTTCAACTGCAGGAAATTATTTGTAGTGGCAAGACTAATCACTGACCAAGGCTTACAGTGTTTTGTGTTTTCTCTGATCTACTGTCAGTATTTTCAGCATGCGATAACGTCCTGGGAAACAACCTTCTTTTGAGAGGGGTGAAAACACTCACTGTCTTCTCAATACTGTAAAGTGACATGGTAATTCTTATATTAACTGTCTATTTTTTGAATGTATTTCCAAGAAGGGGAAAGAAAACATGCTCCGTGGGTTTAAAAACAAACAAATTTAACCACATTATTGAAGTTACAGATTCAGTTATTCTTTAAAGAGCCAGAAGTTGTTTCAGCTGAATGGTACATTAATGAGACATTCAGTCTGATGGAGCTGGTCTTGACTTTTAACCCGATTCACAACTTGCAAAACTGGCATCCATCTGTTACAGCTTTGGGCTCCACATACAAAACATAAACTTCTACAAACAACCAAATCAATCACCTACATTTAGAAAGTTCCTGGATTGTCTGTCCCTGGAGGAGATCCGTTTGTTTAGTTCTCCATTCCCTATGAAGGTGTAACACCTGGGCTGCTGATCTCTGTTGCAGGACTGGCCAAACACTCGCTGGACTTCAGGCTGGCAAGAGACTTGTAGCTGGCAACCGAGGTCAGGGAACCACACAGACCTCTGAGGGATGGAGTTTCCTCTTTACCTGAAAGATGTGGTACACATGATTAAACCCCACATCAGAGTGGAGGCCTTCCTGCACAACAGTGCTTACATGCAGAAGGGGACGTACCTTGGTGGGGCCAGTGTGTGCTAGCCGACCTGGCCTCCAGACTGTGTGTGTGTGATGGCTCGAGAGATGTCTGGGAAAGGCTCATGTCTGCAGACAGCTGTTCCAGACTCTGGAAACTCTTCCTACAAAGAGAGGATTAGAGGATCAGTCAAAATAACACACAAAACTAGTGCTAAAAAAATAAGTCATAAGTCATCATAAAATGAATCAGCAACCATTTTATAACAGGTACATTTGTTTTAGTAATTTAGCAAGCATAAATGTCAAACATTTTCAGGTCCCAGAGAGGGCTTGGCAATATGGCTAAAAATAAAAAACATTACATTCCGTTCGAAATCGATATTTATCACGATAAACATGATTATTATTACAAATGATTATTTCTTTGAAGTTTAAAGACTAATTTTTACTCCTGCGTGAGAATTGAAGAAACCAGATGGTTAATTGTGTGTGAATGTGACACAACACTTGATGACAAACATTGGATCACTTCACAAATCTGAGGTAAAACATTCAAAACCATTACAATAAAATCTTATTTTCAAAAACTATGATTATCGTAGTAAATGTTTTTTCCTCAACAAAATAAATATCTTCATAGAAAATTAAATGCTAAGTAGTCTGGGATTTAAATGAATTAAATCAAACATTTACTGACAATATATTTAATATTTGTTATATTGTTATTGAGGAAAATTATATTGAGATAATTATCATAATTTTTATTGTCCAGCCCTAGTCTCAGATTAACAAAGCTGATGATTTGCTGGTCTTTTTATAAATTCTTCACTGTTTTCTGACCTTTTTATAGAAAATTTTGAATAATCAGATTTTTTTTTCTGCTTTATTTCAAACATCTTGGAGGTATTTTGTCTTTGTGGTTTAAAACAACCAATAATGATACAGGATGATACACTGAGATAAATACATAAATTGATCAGCTTGGAATCTGTTGTTATGAAAGTGAATATTTTGCCGTTTCAAAATATTTCATATGCTGTAATTATTTTTGAGTCATGTTTAGGTTCAAGTTAGAATCATCATTTAATAACTTATTTTGAAATCAATCAGTTAGTTAGTAATTAGTTGCAGCCCTAGTTAAAATCAGACTAAACCTGGAGCCTGTCAACTCATCTACATACTCCTCCCACTGTCCCCTGCTCTTCCTGTACAGCAGCGTGTCCAAGGCAACGGCGTTGGCATCCAAGGTGACAGGAGATGGCCACTGATTGGTCAGATGGGCTGTTAACTCTTGTCTGGACCGCAAATCGTTGTTCTTCATCACTGTTCTAAAGACAATAGACAGTGACCAGAACTAGAGACAAATTATTGACATAAAAACGCATCAACTAGCAGCTACTCCAAACCTTTTTTTCTGTTTGTATACCAAAAATTACACATAATCAATTGTGTTCACAATCAATTATATTATTGGATATGTCAACTCCTCATACAGTTTGTCTATATAAGAGCATTGACACATTTATTTTATCTTGGTCACAGTTATTTATTCAGTATTTAGCAGTTAAGTTAAGTTAAACCCAATTAAAGAGATCCATAGTAATTTATAAAGTATAAAAAGAATATATATTCAAAATAAAAGTATTGGTCCGGCCCGACAAATGATCCACTACCTTGCATCTCTACTCAGCCGGTGCATTCTTGTAAGTCCTCCCTTACAAAATCAAGATCAGGAGAGCTCCATATTTCTGTCAGTATTTCTTTAAAAATCAAATGCAACACTTTGATTTAGTGAATTTTTCTGCGGTCATCTCTAATCCCGCTTTTACCTGCATATTTTACTCACTGACTATAGTCCCTTTCACAACATCTTTCTCAATTTCAATTTGCTTTATTGGCATGACTGTAAAACACTATTGCCAAAGCATCATACGTATCACATAACAACATCACATAATCACATCACATAACAATCAGCCCCATACATATAACATAACAACAATCACCCCCAAACATTTCATTAAAGAATTAAGCTTAAAGTAATCAAAGCTTCTGTGTTCATGTTAAGAAAAAAGAAACATATATATATATTAAAAAATAGAATAAATAACAGTGTGTGTGTTAGAAAGAAAAACACACACACTGTCTCATTCTCTGTCTCAGAGCCTTACGCTGCATGTCACTTTGCTTTTGACTCTATTTGCATTTAAAAACATCTACTGACTCATCACACCGGCTTGAGACCACAGCTTCATTTCCAGAGATTGTGACACAAAACCTCTTGACAGACTTTGCAGCCTACACTGAATTAGAGATCAGACAGAGAAAGGATTTTTTCACCGACTACAATATTATTGGAAATAGTCTCTTTGCTAACAGCAGCGATGACTGTGATGGATTCAACACACGAATAACAAAACTGTCTGCAAGGCTTCTTGATGAGTCCTGAATGTCAAATTCACAGCTGGAACTGCTGCAAAGTCCTCTCCACCTTATAATCAGCAACCTCACATGCACTTGCAAAAAAAGACACACACAAAGGGGGTCCTGAACTTACAGTTGGTCCTGTAGTTCCAGAACGATGTACTCGAGCTGGTCTTTCTCCAGTGTGTGGGAGACGTGCGTGTCTGCTAGGCTTTGCTGAAGAGCTTTGTTATGAGACACAGCTTCTGACAGCTGGGCTTCTCGGAGACGGACCAGCTCTTCCAGGTAACCCTGAGACAAACACACGCAAAAGCACACACACACACACACACACACTTTTTTTCAATTGTTTGTTTACTGCCATGGAGAAACTGCTGTCTGAGTATCTGAATTATTTGTTCTGGCTCAAAGCAAATGGAATGACCAGAGAGCAGAGATTGTGGAAACTTCATCATCAACAACAACTGAAGCCACAAAGGGAACAAACACTACGGATGTTGTCTATGCAAGATATAAGAATCCGTGTGTGGATCCGTATGCGTGTCAAAATATTTCTTCACAGAAGGCATTTCCTCCTAGCATTTCACAATTCGTGCCTCTAATCGCCATGCAAACATTAAGGAAAATGTCACATTGGCATATATTACCATCCAATTTATTTATCCCAAAATAACACACACACACACACACACACACACACACATCACACGTGCTACCTTCTGCTCCAGTGCCATGCGATACTTCTGCTCAAATCGTTTGCACTTGCTGACCAAGTTGCTCTGCTCAGTGAAGATGGATGCAGCGGTGGCCATTTTGTCAGGGGTGCTGCTTTCACTACCGCTGCTCCCCAGAGTCCTCATCTCCTCCTCGTCACTGCTGATGCTGTCCGCACTGCACGGGAAACCAGGGTGAGCAACATTACACTAATACAAATAGTGTCCCCACATGAGGAGATGCAGGGTATTTGGCCAGTGCATGGTGCTGAAATAAAGTCTAATAAGCTAACTAGATAAATAACCCAGGTAAATAATGTAACAAGGTCAAATCTGTGTCAACGCGTGTGTAAAACTAGATCCCTATTACCTTTTGTTTATGGGCAGTTTTTTGCCAAATGAGGATTTACATAAACATAAACAACAACAATTATGACATCTGCCCTCAGGTATGGTACTAAGACAGTTTGTTAAAATAAATAAATGTTATTCTTAATGAATACAAAAAATAAACAAACAAAGCATATTGAAAACATTTGGGCATGTGTTTCCCACCTGCCCATCATACTGGAGAACTGTGTGATGGGCGATGTTTAACCTCATTTACCTCTGAGGGAACTTCAGGTAAGGCGTGTAGTCGATCACGGCGGGGCAGCTGCCGTCCACACCCTCTCCTTTCAGACAGAAGCTAAAGAGAGAAGACAGGATGGAAAATCAAAGCACCCTCTCTTCTTTTACCACCAGAGATGATGTAGGTAGGTGTGTCCTATTAAAGTATGTAAATACTACTATATTATATTTGTAATTCATTGACTTCCTTTGTAGAGATGTTTTTTTTTACTTGGACTGAGTTTTTCTGTTGATCAGTGTCCAAAAAAGCCAACCTACTTTGATTCAGTGTAGTAAACATGAGAGCTAGGGAGATGAGTTCTGTTACAGGCGCTGTAAACATCCTTTCATCAGGATCAGATGGTGGTATGTGTCTTTTAAGCACCTTTACATTTATCAGAATATTTCTAATTTTATCTAAAATGTCTAAACTACTGATTTGAACCCAACTGCTTTACCAAGTGCACATACCATACACATTTCTAAACCTAGTGCTAAAAAAATAATTTTTATAAATTTTATATTTATTTATATTTTAGAAATTATTCTTGATGATTTCAGACTTGCACAAAAAACTCTCTAATCATAGCTTTTTATGAAGATTTTCGAGGTCCTACCTATAGAGTCTTCTTATTCATCCATCTCCTTTTGACTAAGATGAAAGTTTTTTAGATCACCTTACGTATTTGCAAAGAGATTGTTCAGTTTATGATGACATTGCTGCCAAAAATGTATTTCATGTAAAGAAAGCTACACACCAACTGTGCAACAGGTAGAGAAAGCAAGATCAAAGAGTTCCGGTAAGAATTAGCAGAAGGTTTATACCTGAAGTCAATGGTGTTGAGTCCAATGAGCGTGTCTGCTAACAACCCTGCCTCTTCTCCCAGCATGATCGCTCCATCCTCGTAAAACCTCCTACAGTCAACACATTATTGGCATTAATTCAACTCAAGCTCCTCTATATCTTGTCAACTGACTGGGAATTAAGGAAAATGTAGAGCAGACAGATGCAGCTGCAAGATGTGTGATCATTTACTAGAGGTCAAGTGTAAGAATATCTAAATGATCCTGCAGCAGATGAGATAAAATGTCTATAATTGAGCTGAAGCAGAGACCGTGTGTGTACAGTATGAGCACCACATTAAGACCTGGTCGTTTTGAAGTCCCTCAGTGCAGATGAGGTGTATTCTGATAATCGTTTCTCCATCAGCACCACTCTGATCCATGCCCTGCCCTGCAGAGAGAGAAACAAGTAACACTGAGCTGTTAGTGGAAGCTTATATTACCAGTAATACTTTATACATGATGACAAGAATAAAGAGTCAGCTGCTTTGTGAGACTGGACTAGGAGTGGCGGCGCTTCTGAGCTAAATGCTAATGTGAGCATGCTAACATGCTCACATATGTCAGGGGCTCGTCATAGTCATTAGGATTCATCCTCTGGGCAACATGATTGTCTGTTCATGACAATCCACCCAACATTTGTTGAGATGTTGTGAAAAATGTAAACCTAATTGATGCACTACATGAAAGGTCAGGGGATCACCGTAGTATATAGTATGCAACAGTAGTTAAGAAATTACAGTCGGGACCAAAGTGGTGGACCGATGGACTGACAGACCTACTGACACTGACTACCCTAAAGCCTGGCCTAGCATTGCTTACAATGAGCTGCTGAGTGGAAATAAAGCAGACAAAAGGCCTTGATGAAATGGCTGTTAATGACTTGTCATTTAGAAACAATGTAAAACATTTCCTGGCATTTTCATGCTTTACTTTAATTAAAAGTTCTGAAAGCCATTTGTATGGCTGGGAGGTCTCATGACTAAAAATCCTACAAAATGTGTTGAAACGGTAACAATGGAAATTCAAAATGTATTCCTTTTCACTATTATTTGCTTAAATGCAAAGCTGCCTTTTCTGATTCCTCAAAAGAGTTCATGGCCTGAGAGAGAGAGAGAGAAATGTGTGTGTGAGTGAGCGAGGGAGTGAGTGACTGTGTGTGTGTGTGTGTGTGTGTGTGTGTGTGTGTGTGTGTGTGTGTGTGTGTGTTCTCACCTGCAGCCTGACTGTAGAACAACATGAGCTCCAGTCGTTTGCTCTCTTACCCACAGGGTAAGTCACGTTTTATGTGCATGTGTGTTCTTAGCATTTTTTGACCTTTTTTTGTTTTTTGTTCATTCTCTAAGGGAATAATGTAAAGTAAGCCAAAATCAACCCTGATTGAGCATTCTGTTACTCAAAGTAGAAGATGTAGTGCTGTCTGTACAAAACTGATAACTTGTCTTTATCTTTAAAATTTTGGATAAATTAAACATGTATTTTGTTTTGTTATCAAATGCCCTGTATTTGACTTTCTGAAATTTTGAGGATTCAAGTCATTTTCTTCCCTGCTGCCTCAGGTAGTAAAATCGGATCACAAGACAGTTTTATGCTCACTTTAGCTCTCGAAGATCGCACATTCTCCATGCTCTCAATGCTCCGGATGCAATTATGTGGGACTTTACTGCAGGCAGCCTTTATGTAATCCCAAAAACTCCGAGGACTCTCATAGCCAAACCACGTTGTCTGGCCTGAGTGAAAAAAGAGACGGAAATGGCAGTTTTTACAAGCTTGGATCTGCATTCATACTGCTCTGAATTTTAAATATGAATCAACTTTGCATTTGTTAAGCAAACAGTTGACAGGCTTTGTTACCCAGAAATTACAGTGACATAAATTGTGCACTAATTGGACTTTTGTCTTTTAGGCTGTTAGGGATGGGGAAAAATATAACGAAAGGAGTCAAACGTTCTGTGTATTGTTTAAGAATAATAAGAATGTACTGTGCATGGTAAGAATATTGCTCACGTTTTTACCTTTGAGTCGATGACTGAGGATGTGCTCCAGGATGGAAACAAAGTTAACAAACTCTGGAGACGAGTCATCTATTGTCTCAAAACATGAGCGGTCCAGAAGAGTCTTCACTGAAAACCTGAACAGAAGAGAAGATGTACCCACCGGTATTAAAATCAGTGATTGGACCTACAGCTTAAAGGGCAACTTCACAAATTTTACAAAGCAGTAAAGAGGATGTCACCAGCGGTCACCTCAGCTTGGAGACTGCATGGGACTTCATGGGCATTTTTTAGGAAGGAGTGTCTAATGAAAAGATGCTGATAGTTGCATTATGAGAATTGTAGGATTGAGCGTTTTTGGAGCTTCACACACATAAGCAGGACAGCTTCTGCTGTTTCCACACACACAGACTGGCAATCTACATTTTACCAAATACACACAAGAACAAACAACAGAAAGAAGATTCATCTTATTTAATATAACACAAACCGTTTATTGTCTCGCTCTGAACTTAATATTTGTCATTAATTACTAGGCACTTCGACCGATATAAGCTGGAATTGGCTCCAGTCCCCCGCGACCCTGTACGCAGGATAAGCGGTTGACGATGAATGCATGGATGGAATTGCTAGGCACAAAAACCAAACACATCGGGCCTCCATAGTTGTAAACTAAAATCCTGTAAGGAAACCAGTCATAATGTCCTGCCGGCTCTGACAGTCATGTGTACTGACTGACTGCCTAATCTAATTTCAACTAATTAAACAGGAAGGAGAGTTATTAGGCAAGGCTTCAGTGTGTGCGTGCACGCATGTGTAGTTGTGTTTATGTGTTCTGAAAGTTCTGCCAAATTGTGTGTAACCCTTAATGTTAGCTACTGACTTCATATCTCTATTCGTTGCTTAGTAGCAGGGTGACCACAGAGTGTGTGCTTCCTGTGAAAGAAGGCAAGTACAGATATATTTCAGTTCATTTCCATACACACATTACACACACGCACATACATATAAGGTGTATGTTAAATAACTGTGAAAGTTCTTGTTATATTATTCATTTCAATTGTATCAACTGAAAACAGTTTTTAGGTTGTTAAAGCCTGAACATTCACAATGCAGCTGTTTTTCCCAATGCTGCATTGAAATTCATTTATGTTCTGTGCTATGCTGTTGCTAGGTGACTGACAACAGTAAACTATGTCAGCTTGTTCCCTTTCAGAAAGAAAAACATGAATGATATGTTTTCTGCATTTTGACGTCAAGCTTGTGAATGAGAGAATTTACAAACAACCTCAGACTCATGATGTGAGACCTCAGGAGGTATCAGAAAATGCACATTTTAAACTCCACATTTCAAACTCCACAACAAATGGTTATAAGACAATAAACAGGATGTTATTCTGGATGATTATACATCTTCTCGGGGTAGGCCTTTATCACAGAAGACATTTTGATAAGTGAAAGTAGGAAAACCACAAGTGCAAATAATACAATTAATGGTGGCTGAACTAAGGCAGGCTTACTGGGACACTTTTCACGTTGAATCATTAATGTTATTAGCAAGTCCTGTGCTTTTCCTGCTGTAACAAATCAAAATGTCTGAACAAGTCTGGTAAACCTACAGCACATTAATGTAGTGTAATATTTACAATCCTAATGTTTTAAGCTATATGATGAAGTTATTATATAGTGCAGTCTAAGCCACTTTTGTTTAAACCCCTTAAATGGCCACTCTAATTATATATGAATTAAGAAATACTACATATACACATATGAGTTCTAATATGTTTTAAAGGTATGGTTTAAAAGTGACTCTCTGCATCATAAGTCCCTGGAAGATATCCAGTTGTGACCAATGTATTACAAAGAATGATGGGTTTTAGGCAATAAGTACCATACCATAATTATAATCAGAAAATACCATAATTATGTAATCAGAAAATATTTTGATCTTTGCAATCTCTCCTTTTGATTTGCAAAGCTTTAATAGTGTTAATTTATGTATGCTTGTATATCTGGTAACTAGACAGACAGCTAAAGTTGGGATCACACTGTTAAAGCTTTGGAGCTCTGTGTGTGTGTGCTCCTCTCTGCATCTGACTGCCTGGGCTCAACAGAAGGACCTGTGTGTGTCTGTGTAAGCAAGCACGTGTGCTGTTGGGCTGAGGTAGAGAAGAACACACAGCAGAGTGAGGGAGCACAGTAAGGATGCCCTGTCTCTAGCACACAGCACAGAAGACATCAGCTAACCAGGACATTCCACAAAGTCAGGTGTGGTTGAGATGTCATGATCAGCAGTAAGCATGCCAAGGCCAAAGAGAGGTGGGGTAGTGTACAGTCAGGCAGATGGTCTCTGCTGACCAGCAGCATGGTGCATCTACAGCCACTTTCCACTTTTCTGGAATTTCCCCAGATCCAGGTGCCGTGAGGACGAGAGCCAAGAGATGACATAATGCTTAGAAACAGAGCTATAAAAGGAAATCCAAAAGAAGTTGAAAATCAGTTGTTACATGGCTTCATGTCAACTTAGGTCTCTGTTCTGGTAACAGAATGGGACTCTATTTTGCTTCAATCTCTGAACCTCTCCGGTGAAACTTTTGTATTCTAATTGGTGTCTATTTTTGTTGAAAATAAACATGTTGGTAAAAGTTCAAGCTTTTGTATCTGCCCTAAGTCTTGAATTACTTCTGCAAAAACATCAACAAAACCTGTCTCCAGGTCTCCGGCTCCAGACATGGAGGAAAAGCTGACTGAATAAACATTAAAAAAAGAGATTTTATTTCAGCAGAGAATACTTCATTTACTTCAGCATCAAAACAAGTTAAGAGGTTAGGTCGTTTATTTTGTTTGTTATTTTCAGTTCTTAAGGTAATTTACAAATAAACACCTCCCACTACCTACATTCCCTTTCTTGTACAATTCTAATTTACAATGAGGATGGCATTTCAGCTGTTGTATTAATATGAGATATGCGTCTGAATCCTTTGACTGACAGTGTGTACAAAGACAAAGACCGCAAACATGGGTTCCAAACACTGAAAGCTTCAGGGTTTATGAAGGAGAGAGAAGCTGGTGTCTTCAGCTGCTCTGTGTCAACTAGCAGCGATCCACACTTTTCTTGAAACCTAAAACCCTTAACAAGCAGCAACCCACCAGTGTGTCAGTCAGTATAAACTCATGCTGTGCCAATGAGAATTTTAGTTTTAGTGAAGAAGACCCAAATACTGTATACAAGGCTGAATTTTGAGCAAATATGTACGTGTACAAGACACCCAGAATATGCAACCACAAAAAACATGAAAAATATTTCACTCTGTTTATACATGTAAAGTTTAAATAAAGAGTTGCAACAAATCAAAACAGAATATAATGTAAATGTCACTTGGGTTCCAAAGTAACTATCAATTAGTCCGCTTGATTAATCTTTTTGCCATTAAAATGACAGAAAGACTGTATAAAATAACAATTAACAACAAAATTTAACAACATGACTATCAAATTGCTTGTTTCAGTCCAAAACCCAATGATATTAAAGGATCATTTAAAGGTCAAAAAGACTTGACAGCAAGCTATTTTTAAACCTGGGCTATGTTTTCACATATTTTCATGTCAAAATGACCCAGGTTTAAAAATCACCGAAATTTTCCTTTAGGTATCTTCACATTTGAGAAGCTGGAACAAGTATATATTTGGCATTATTGCTGAAAAATCTTGATTAAAACTTCCCAAGAAGACACAAAATGTGGGGAAAGTATGCAAGATGTTTTCTTCAGTCTTTCTTTAACTGCAGTAATATTCTATCTACTCCTTATTCTTTTGCCAATCTGCCATCACTTCTCTCACTCTTCTCCGCTTCTTCTCACCTCCGCTTGTGCCAGTCAGCGAGTTGATGGCTGGTGCGGGGGCTGAAAGAGGCGGAAAAGGACAAGCCTGGTCAGGAAGAAGGCACCTGTGTCTAATTACTTTCCCTTTACTTCTGCTTCAAGTGACGTTAACGGAGGAAGGCATACTGAGCACGGTCACACATGAACCATCCTGAACCTGAAAATTATATTTGTTCTTTTTCTCTACACATGTCCCCAAAAACAGCTGAGCAGACACCAGCCGGAGCAGTGGTGCATTATCAGATTGTTTTCTGAACTGTTACACTCTCTTTGCGCCAAAATAAAATACAAAAACTACAGCTTGGAATCTTCCTTTTTCTCTGACTTCTTGTACTCCTCTGTCTTAAACACACCACAGGGACTGTCAAGTCGGTAAATGATCTGCAAGCAGCACAGAGAGGACCTCAAATCAATACTCAGAGCAGAGAGCTTTTCACTTCTACTGACAAAGAGAGGAGGAGAAACAGGCAAGCGACATGAGTGTACACCTCAGCATCTATCCACACAGCTACCTCGTTCCATATTTATTACTCAGCTTATTGTTTAGAAATGCATTAAGGAATGAATGGAGGGCAGCGAGGTCATTTCCTCAGTGTTGTTATCAGGGATGGTTTTATTCTGCAAAAACACCCACATTTTATGCAGTGTTTTCCAGACTTAATATCTTAATCTTAATAAATTTAAAAAAAAAGATTTACTTAAAAACAATAAAGCACAGTATTTATCTACTTGAATTATATTCCTGGAAGTATGGAGGAGTCTTGAACTGTCTTTGAACCATCACTAACAGAAATTAGAGATTACATGAACACACAAAAAACCATTTCACATATTGCTTTTGAAGGCTAATCCAAAATATTTTAAGAGGGTGGGGTTGTGATAGAGGAATCTGGACTAGGGGCCTCAGGATTTCTAAAATCCTGGCCTTAATCCTACACTGAATTGAATATGAGGGTAATTAAAACTGAAATGTGATTGCATGAATGTTTAATGGAGGCTGCTGCTGGTGGGCGTTAATGTGTAGGCTATTTGTATGTGTTTAAGTGGGATGATTATAATGTACACAATTCACAGGATAGAGACATTTACCTGAGCTCAGTCAGCTGATATTTTAAAACATTTTTTGTAATATTTTAACGCAACTCGTCCAGCAGACACAGAATGACTTTCTTATGTGTGCATATTAAGTCTGCTGCTCCCTGGGCTAACCTCAAACAAACGCGTGCCTCTGACATGGTGAATTAACAAATCTGCCGTCACACATTCAGCTGCAGACGCTGTTTCATCCACCCTGTCATTACAAGAAAGAACAGTGTGAGGAACCCCCACCTGCACACCGTGAGCAAGTTCCTCCTCTCCACAGCGGCGCTCCTGCCTGCTCCCCGCTTGCGGATGAGATGCAGCCCCACGCCGAGCGACGCCATCCCCAGCCCGTGTCCGTGGCTGCGGCCGGAGGCGGTGCGTTGTCCCCCTGTCCGCTCCCTCTGCAGCAGGGTAGGACCAGCTGTCTCCGTCACCCCGGAGAAACACACGCTCCTTGGCTGAAGGAGTGGCGGAGGAGAGACCTGCGTCAAGTCAAGAGTTATTGGATTTCCGGTTGGAGTCTCAAAAATAAAAGCTCGTAGCCTCTCTGTTTGTTTGCTTTTTTTCGTTTTTATATATAGTTTTATATTGTTTATTTATACATTCATTAAAGCCATTTACAAATTAACTTATACTAGACTAGAAGTCACAATTAGAATTAAAACTCAAGTTGTGCAATTTTGACAAGTATTCTGGCTTAAAGTGTTTATGATTCTTGATTGTGAGTGGCCATGAAAAATAAGTGACACGAGCATTAAAATTGTTCAAAATAAGTTGTAATTCAAAGAGTTTTTCAGGAAAATGCTGCCCACGCTGTGTGCTCTATAAAATAAACTGTATCAGTACAACCTGACTGATCCGGTATGGTTTGGTTTTCTATAAACAGGGGTAGCTAGCTAGGTACTCTACATTTTTTTTCCTAAGGAGTGGTTTTCTGTTTCAGTGCTAGTTATTATTTCACATTTAAGGATTTGTTAATGTAAGGCTACCTGTCCATATTACACGTTTTCAGGATTTATTTCTGGTTGTTGTTCCACAAAACACCAACTCAAATGTTCTAAATTGGCCTACTTTTATTTTGAAGGCACGATTGTCCAACTGGAAGTGTGATGCGAGTTGTGACTGACAGATGATGGTCGAGATGAGTTTCATCAGTCTGAAGAGTTAAATGAGGTCTGGTTGGCTGCCTATCATCCATAGAAAGGAAAATGATCTCGTGTGAGAGGCATATTTTAATTACAGGTATGTTCACGTGTTATTGAAGAGTTTGAGTTATGAATTTTTCAGTTAATCATCGGCTAACTGAAATATGTTTTAATCCGTTGTCACCATCGGGCTACCGATCTAAACAAACTTTTCACAGAAAACATTATGACCTACATTTAGATGTTTTCTAGTGTTCTTTCATTTTTGTTTCCTGTGTTTTTATTTTGTTCTGATTTGAACGCTTTTGTTTACATTTAGATCACTGGTTGTGCCTTTAAATTCAGTTCCATTATCTTGAAGGAGCGCCATCCAGTGGCCTCAGGGACAACAACATATTCAGTCTGGGTTCCCTCCAATATTATATCTACACACCCTTGCTCCCTTCACTTACCTCGTCCTCACTCCTTGTCTCCTTCCACATGTGACGAGGAAATATGTGGTAAGGACGGAGGAGTGACAAACAGGCCTACACTAACCGTTACATGTGATACGATGTAGGCTGATATACCAGGGTCAATGTTGTTTGATTTTTGAGAATTTGATTAGGCTATTTGTATTATTAATGTAATTTTGGGCCAGGGTTGGTTGTCACTTGGGGACCAACCCTGGTGTCTCTTAACATGTTAATCCTTTTTTAAAGGAAATTGCTTCTAGTGTTGTGTTTGATTCCATTATAGCCAGTGGCGTTAGAAGTACTCAGATATTTTACTGAAGTAAAAATACCAAGAAAATAATTAAAAAACACTGTTAGAAATAAAATTCTGCATTCAAAATTCCTAATTTAGTTTTGTGTAAAATATTGGGTAATTGTACCATTTTCTATCCTAATTCTACCTCCGAAAACAATAATTTAAATTTAACCATTGGAGGTGTTTAGGGAGGAAATGTCTCTTTTGAGCTGTTAAGGACTCATAGAGATGACAAGGTGCACCAACCATTCATGGCTGTTTTTTGTAAAGGTTTACAAGTTACTTGTAACTGTTACTTATTAATTGTTCTTATGTAATTTATATGTAGCTTTGGCAATGCTGTTGTTATACATTCATGCCAATAAAGCTGTCATGAATTTGAATTTTACTGCATTTTATAAGTTTATGATGTCTTTTTAGGGGGCATCAAATCATAGTCAGTAAAGTAGTTGCTACACCTGTCACATAAATGTAGTGGAGTAGATGTAACAGATATCATAAAATAGGCATACTTAAGTAAAGTATAAATACTTAAAAACTATACTTAAGTATACTACCTCAGTAAATGTATAGACTTTGCACCTTTATGGTCTGCTAATGATTTAATTATTTAATGTATCTGTCTGTGTTTTTTATTTTCTCCTGTGTATTTATTGTGATTTCTTTCACCACTTACTGTATAATCATGTATCTTACTATATGCTGTGCAATTATTATGTATTTTTACTGTTTTATCACTTCCTCGGGTGACTCAGATGGTCAGTTGCGTGTGCAGTAGTGTTTATTGCAGCGTTGTTATATTACATTACATTACATCATGAAGTGTTTTTTGATAATTTGGTATAACAATGAATTGTGCCTGTATGTTTTAAGACCATCCATTTGTTAGATTTGAAAGCAACACAAATCCTATGGATAAACTCTTTACACTACCTCCCATGTTTTGACACATAAAATGATCTCTACTTGAATATTTACTTGTGTGTGTAAAGGAAACCAAACCATAACAGCAATGGTCTCGCCTTCATGTGTACTGACTAATCTGCTGTTTGTGGTTTTGGCTCAAAACTTTTTAACCTCAGTGCAGCCAGAACGTGCACTTTAAGAGACATGAATCAAACAAACCACAGGAGTGATGTTTTCCCATGATGTTGGTGACTGTGTTAAAAAACACTCTTTAAAGGAAGCACATGACACAGAATGATGATCTTTACTGAGTTGCTTATGGAAGTGATAAGAAATGTGACTTGCTTCTGCTTTGGTGTGACAAATGTGAGGAAAGGATTTAAGACAAAACACTAGTACCATAGGATCCCTTAATATATATACTGTAGTTCTTTACTCATAATACTCTTAGATATCATTTACTCACAAAGGACAGATATACAAAGGTAAGGAGGCAAGTATGATGACAAAGGGGGATGTTACACAATGTTATGTCAATGAGTTCAACAGATGATTAAATTATGGGTATAATATAAATCCTTTTAAGGTTTGTAAAATTACTTTAATCACTCATTCACTGATGTCTTTGTCTTGACTCATCTTACTGTACTGTACCTTTGACCCACACTGAGGAAACATTATGACCTGATCTAACACATTAAATTGACCATTCAACCACACACTCCAGGTTCAGCAGTAATGTTGACCGTTAAACAACACGTGCTCTTCCATTTCCCTCTTTTTACTCTCTCTTCCTTTCAGACAGGGTAAAGGGGGATTTCTTGTGAGATTTCTTATCATTTTTATTTCTTGAGTTTAAAAAAATCTGAAATGGAAATATGTATCCTTTGGTGAGTCTTCTGAAATAAAGAATTCAATCTAGACGTCTTTTAAGGGTTTTATTCTTTGCAAAGGGTCAGACAGACATACAGAGTGCAAACAGTCTGCAGAATGTAAGACAAAGAGTCAATGAAGAAACAGGTGGTTTTATACTGTAAGGGTGTTACACAGCTGTCTTAGGGAGGACAGAAGCAGGGACCAACTGTCCTGAGTTGAAGGGCTATCAAGGTCAGTCAGGTAAGAAAACTCTCTAACGAGCATCTATCCCATGGGATACTTCACCTAACTGTAACATAATAAAATGATCAAATACCACACAGTGAAACATTAAAATATAATAATGAAACCTAACAGAGTAAAATATCAAATTTCCATCACAAATCCAAACATACTTATAATATTAATTGTTCTGCGTGCAAAAAAGCGAGATCACAAGTGAATATAAACAAAACAAACAACTGAGCCCAAATGACAACACAAAAGCACTGTGTTTGATAAAATCATGGACATGGTCACAATTTACAAACATTAAATGGATGCTCAGTATCTTATTTTATAATGTTATTATGATCCTAAAATAACCTTATAATAAGGCTGATAACATACCAAAGGGGGATCATTGAAGAACCATTGGATAAAGTAGCCTATTGTTTTAATGTTATCCACTGTTGTCCTCACTCCCATCATATCTGGTATCATCATCATTATCATAACTTTTCATCATTACCTATTTACTTTACTTACTTTCACTACTTTCATTGGTACTAATTTGACTCATGTTGTTTATTTATTGTTTTAAAATTAACAGAAATAATTAAATTCAAATGAATCAAAGTGAAAACAAAAAAGCAACAAGGTAAAACACATGAATTATAAGGCAAATTGAGAGTTCCCTGCACATCACACCTTCTCGGCTGTCTTGGTCAGTGGTGGAACCTTTTTTAAGTAAAAGTATCAATACACTGATGTTAAAAGTCTATTACAAGTCCTTCATTCAAAATCCTACTTAAGTAGAAGTAAAGAAATATTATCAGCAAATTGTAGGCTACTTACAAAGATCTTCTGTACAAATAAAATGTTTGTTTGTTTGTTTTTACTTTTCTGTAATCTTTTACAGGCCACAACAAGAATTTACATGAAACCATATGCTAATTTTAGAGAGGACATTTGGAGGATCAGCTAAGGGCTGAGGCAACAAGACCCAAACTCAAAAAAAAGACTGTTGTCATTAGTGGAGTGAAAAGTTCAATATATCCCTCCGAAATGTAGTATAAAGTAGCATTGAATAGAAATTCAAATAAAGTACTTTAAAACTGCACTTAAGAACAGCACTCAAAAAAATGTACTTAAATACTTCCACCATTGTTTTTGATCAAGCTCAACTCAAGACAATAGGATGACTATGAAGGGCTGTTGGTTGATCCAGGCATTGCTTTCCTTGCAGATCTTGCTCATTTCCATATCCCATTGTAAGTTTATTTTAAAAACGAATTATTTTGTTTGTTACATATACTGACAACCAGTATACTTTGAAGCTTGTATTTCTGGAACTTATTTTGCCTCAAGCCATGTAGTTAGGCCTACCTAGAAAAATATTTACTCTATCAACAGAAAAGGAAAGTCTTTCTTTGAGATGATCTGAAAAGGTGAGGCTAACTTTAAAAACTCATTGGGGACACTGAGGTATCACATCTTACATGTGTTGTTTTATGTTTTATTTGTATGGTCATGATACAAATGAAAGAGGGAAACAACTAGCCTGGCTCTGGCCAAAGTAGAGTGACCAGACGTCCCCGTTTTACGGGGACAGTCCCCGGTTTTGCTGCCCTGTCCCCGTCTAGAGCTATCTCCAGAAATGTCCCTGTTTTTAACTGTGAGTTAATCATAGACTTATAATGTGTTAACAGACCTGAAATCAGATTTTACGTGGCCAGAAAGACTTGACAGCATAGCATACAGGTGTCGTGCCAAAAAAGTGATCGTCTGCCGAAAACAGATGCTGTCTGCGGGAGCACGCGTGGTATGTTAAAGCTGTATCCTCCAGCATCTTTACACCACAGCTAGCCTACATCTGGGTCAAACAGAAATAACGTGCAAATAACCATCACTTTATGTCCATGGTAACAGCAAAGGTATGACTTTGTGATAGGGGACAATTGCCCCTGAAGTTGCACCCATGATAAAATCTTGTATGCCTGCTAGCCACAACTATATAAGCATAGTTTGTTAGTGTTAATTGTTAATCAATAACCTAGAGATAAAAAATACTGCACATCTAAAAAGTTACTTTCATACCTGAAAATCAGTTTAAAACTTCTGCTAAGGTGAAATGATCCTGCTCCTTTTCCACAGGCAGAGAGAGAATCCTATTGAGCATGTGCAGGGTTAAGTGTCATCACTCTAGCTTGTTTCTGATTGGAGAAATTGAGTGTCTTACAATTGTCCCCTGTTACAATTGCCCCCGGTCTCCCCTACTTTACCGTGTTTGTTAGGCCTATGTCTAATATCCTTGTTTATATAAATAAAACAGAATGTAATAATCTGTCTTCCAGCACCCTTAGACATTCATTAACAGGTTCTATCTTGATTGTTTGGTTGAACAGGTTGCAGTTTTACACTGCAGTAAAGTGAGCAATCATTTCCAAGAACCCGATGAAAGAAGAAGACTTTAAGGTTGGTTATGTTGCTGGACTAGTTCTTGGCCTGATGCAGTGATTTCCACGGGTTGAGCTGGCAACTTCATGGTCAAAACAAGAAGACCCTTCATTAAAACCCCAAGTGTCATTTTAACACTGTTTTTTTAACAGATTTAATTAATGGTGTTAATTAATGGCGCTTTAGAGGCCTTGCTGTTACTGAGCAGAGACTACAGGTAGCCTATATATAGTCACAAACCTACTACTTCAGACACATGAAACCATAGCCTTCCATTTTATTTTTTTATATATATAGCCTACAAGAAATAGTGGTGTATGATGGATGGGTTTTGTCAACTTCAGACAGAGACGACCTTACACATATTTCCAGAACATGTAGGCCTAGAACTTTTCCTTTAATTAAGGGACACACAATATGGCAGGCAAAGAGACACCTGCACTCAGCCAGCATCAGCCACGCCCCTCACTGCTGTTGACTGACTGTTATTGATTTTTTCTCGTGAAGCTTCGTTCAACGGACAAGATCGGGAGACTCTCTCCAACCTGTTAACCAAGAGGCGGAGAAGCCCGGCATGAGCCACATATAAGTCAAATCTGCAATTTATTTCTCTGAGGGCAAAGAGTCAGTCCCACCGGGTCTGGTCTTGCGATAACTCCAGCTGTTATAAAGACACGTGAGGAGGAGGCGGAGGGTGAGGAAGGATCGGACAGCCTTTGGACCAGGTCACCAACTCTTTCAAAAACCGGAATACAGAGAGTGAGAAATGGTGCGTAGAAATGGTGAAAAAGGCTACTATAATTTCTTTTTCTGTTTTATTCTGCTTTTGTGTGAAACACATGGTACGGTTTGACAATAAGTTAGCCTACAGTTAGCCGGTTTTGGAGTTTTGGATCCTGTAGGCTGCTCTTTGGGTTGTATTTCAAAAAGAATAATATAACAGGTGCATTGCTTATATTGAGGTGTAAAATGTAAACAGGTTGTTCATTCGACAGGACCCAGACATGGATGTGAAGGACGAAATGGAGATGTTGGCCGCAGCCAAACAGCAAGAAAATAGAGATTTAAGGTATTAAATTCTTTCTTTCTTTAACCGAGTTCAGAAGGTTTAAAGGGACGATTTTACAATGGCGCCATGTGCTATTCTTTTTTTATAGAATTAGACTCTAAATGTTTGACATCATCTTCTTATATATGACTCCTCTAGTGAAAGCAAGAAGAAAGACAAATTTAATGGAAAGAAGAAGAAAGAAAAAGAGCCAAAGCTGCCCAAGGTCGGCCCCATTGCTCTGGTAAGCTCTGTTAGCACACGCTGGTCTCCTTCAGTCAGAACCAGGTATTAAATGCGCTGGAGCTTAATGTGTTTTTTTTTTTCTACAGTCTAATTATTTCAACTGTTTTTATATTGATATAAAATTTAGAAAAAAAGAGGAAAAATTGAAATGTCATTTGTTATATAAAGTGTTTTTGAGATTAGAGGTTAACAGGTAAAAAGACGGATCTTAATAGTCATGTTGTAAGACCATATAATCTGACAAGCATAACAGTAAGGGGTGTGTGTGTGTGTGTGTGTGTGTGTGTGTGTGTGTGTGAGGTAAGAGGGGAAGCGTGGGAGAGGATGGGAGTGCGGCACATCATCCTGTTGATTGGGT
Organism: Lepomis macrochirus; assembly: GCA_024633595.2. Classification (NCBI taxonomy): domain Eukaryota; kingdom Metazoa; phylum Chordata; class Actinopteri; order Centrarchiformes; family Centrarchidae; genus Lepomis; species Lepomis macrochirus. Next base: position 17,350,007 of record JALXJV020000015.1, read on the forward strand.
GGACTCCACTAGTCCCCTGCTGTGAGAATATAATAGCTTCTTACAGTATTTGTTATTCTTTCAATAATTTGGAAGCCCCCCTTCTGACTGTAGAAGTCAAAATTCTTATACCCAGCAAATTATCAGGAGCATCCACAATACAGGGTACAGACACTAATTTCTGCTGTTCTTTCTTTACTGTTTCCACACTCTCTCTTTTATGTGAGAGTAGTTTAGGTTTGCAAACTGCTTGGACATCGTGTTGCTCGTTTTTGGGACGGTGATGTCTGTGGCCCACGGAGTAGTGCTTCCTATAGTGTGTATTGTGTTTGGTGACATGACAGACAGCTTTTTAAAGGACTCAGTGTCCCATCTAAACATGACCGACCCCAGTAAGTTTTCAATTACAGGCATGGGTGGACTAAACTGCATATAAATAATTAAACAGCAATATACACTTAGTTGCTACTTAATTGTATACACCTGTACATTCTAATGCAATTCAGTACAACTGTTCTGTTATAAAGTATGCTTTTATGATGTCTATAATGTTAAGCTTTTGTTGGCTGCAACAACCCACGTGTATGTAAATTGAATGTAGTCCAGTTTAACACCACCTCTGTCAATAATTAATAAACATTGGTACTTGAAATTACACATCTAAGACAGTGTCACCAAAAACTGACCATTCTGATCTTTATAATGACAGACAATATAATAATAATAATCTAATAATCATTATTTATAGTGTCCCTTTTAAATATCCCCTTTTAAAATCCATTTTTACCCTAGTACTTCCAAAAGACAGCAAAGTAGAACACACAAGTTAGAAAACCATCTGATTTTAAAAGAGAAAGAATAGAATAAAACGTGATAACGTTTCTTGGTTCTGGTTAAAAGCCTGGTAGCTGAGTTATATAAAGTCTGGAGTCGATCAGTACATTTTTGGGCAAATGAAAATCCAGGCGTGATGAGATGAAGGAGCATAAAAAGCTCTCTGTGTCTTTAAAGTTAAGATAGATTGTATTTTTGATTTGATATTTCTAAGGTAGTAAAAAGATGAACAAGCTTTGTGGTGGGATGTTCAAAACGTAAAGTGCTGTCAAATCAGACGCCAAGGGTTTATGTGTTCCAATAGGGAAACAGAAGATGGCCAAATTAGTTTTGCCATGTGCTGGGATCCATTAACAAGGACCTCTGTTTTGAGTGCAGCTCGAGGACATTTTTTAACATCCAGTATTTGACATCAAAGAAACAGTCATTATGGCAGTGTTGTTGTATTGGAAAGCATTATATTGTACAGGTGTAACAAATAATGTGGCCACTGAGTTCATATATAACATTTTTTATCAATGTCTTTATTACCTTCTGTCTTTAGATTTCATCTACATCCCAACAAACAGCACCTTAGAAGAGGACATGACGGTGTAAGACTTTATATTATAAGCACAAACAGTCTCCTCATGTCCAAGCAAACCAAGTCATATGTTAAAGTCATATGTCTCTTAATACTTGTCTTCGTTCAGTTATGCCATCTACTACTCCATCTTGGGGGCTGTTGTGCTGGTGGCAGCCTACATGCAGGTGGCCTTCTTCACCCTGGCAGCCGGGCGGCAGGTCAGACGCATCCGACAGTTGTTTTTCCACTGCATCATGCAGCAGGAAATCGGCTGGTTCGATGTCAACGAGACAGGAGAGCTCAACACACGTCTCACAGAGTGGGTAACAGGGAAATCACACACGTGTTTCTCATTTCAGTCTGTATTCCTGAAGTGTAGATAATGCTGTGCAGTGATCCCGCCATCCACGTCAGCCCTGCTTGTCATTAAAAAAACCCCACTATGCTGTGGTGTTTCTGTAAATTAAAGATTCAACTAGCAATTTGTTTCAATATCATATTTCATTAATTACTCAGTCTACATAATGCCAGCAAAAACTAAAAAATAATTTATCAGAGTCCAAGTTGACATTTAAATAACTTGTTTTCTCTAACCGAGATCAGAAGGTTTAAATAATTCCACAAAATAATTCCTTGAAGACAGCAAAAATGAAAAACAGCAACATCACTGGTGGATATGTTTATATTTGCATGTGCAGTGATATCTATAAGATCCAAGAGGGTATAGGCGACAAAGCGGGGAGGCTGGTCCAGGCCTACACCACCTTCGTCGCATCCTTTGTCATCGGCTTCATCAAAGGCTGGAAACTCACTCTCGTCATTCTGGCTGTGAGCCCTGCACTGGGCATCTCAGCCGCAGTTTTCAGTAGGGTAAGCTTGCGTTCTCTTTGTCCATCTTTCGGCCTCTCCTCACAGCTCTCTGCAGGTATTCTTAATAACTTTATTCTCCTTGTATGAATAGGTACTAGCGACTTTCACTAGTAAAGAGCAGGCTGCATATGCCAAAGCTGGAGCTGTGGCTGAGGAGGTGCTCTCTGCAATAAGGACAGTGTTTGCCTTCAGTGGACAGGACAGAGAGATCAAGAGGTATATATATTATGTGGTATAGGTGTGTGGACACCTACACACACCTATACTATATCTGTACTATTACATATTCATGTGTCATACTTTATATGGGTGGTCCCACAGATTCTCAGCATATTACAAAGTGGGTATAACAACATAGATTTCCTCACTAATGTGAAAAATATACCAAAAATATTCAGTGTTGAGTTATTGTCATTCATAGATCTGTGGTTATGATTACAATAAAAGTTTAAAAATCCATATCAAAAGACAGATGGTAAAAGAAGGTATATTAAAAGAAAGCAGAAGTTGAAATATTAATAAATGTGGGACGCAATTTTTATGTTATGATGATGAAGTTACGACCAAATGTGTTTATTTTGCATTCAACAAAGCAAAACATACTGCGTGTACAAGGCAAATAAATATTGTTTTATAAAGTGATCAAAGTCCTAGGAACCCCCCCTGCAAATGCTGTAACTGGATAAAATCCATAAAAAGCCCTGTAGAATTGGATTAGTGTTTTCTACTGATGCCAAATGGTCCTTTTGTCATTGCAATCTAATTTCAGTGGTTGTTGCACTGAAATTTAACCCTAACTTTACTCGCCATTGAACTAGCACTCACGCTCCTGTGTTGTGTGTGTGTGTGTGTGTGTGTGTGTGTGTGTGTGTGTGTGTGTTGCACCACAGATATAATAAGAACTTGGAGGATGCTAAGAACATGGGAATAAAGAAGGCGATCTCTGCTAACATTGCCATGGGCATCACCTTCATGATGATCTACCTTTCCTATGCTCTGGCCTTCTGGTATGGAAGTACCCTCGTTCTGAGCAATGAGTACACCATTGGAACTGTGCTCACTGTGAGTAGACACGTTATGACAGAATTTATAATGATTTTCTTCCCTTTAAATGGAAAAAGAAGGTTGCTGTAGCTTACACTGGTGTGTTTGTGTGTGTGCGTGTGTGCATGTGTGTGTCTTAAGGTGTTCTTCGTTGTGCTTGTTGGAGCGTTCGCAGTGGGACAGACCTCTCCCAACATCCAGACCTTTGCCAGTGCCCAGGGAGCTGCATATAAAATCTACAGCATTATTGATCATGTAAGGAATTCAACATTTTCCCCCAAAGCATTCATGTTAAAAGATTTTTATAAATCTCTTTGCTGCTTAACAGCTGTCAGTTTGTATTACTAAACATGCACCACTGTAATCTGGCTCTCTGGGAAGCCGCTTTGATGTAGCCGACAACTTGGAGTCAGTAATGAGACGTTGGATTTTGCTCTAATTGGAGCACCTGCTGTTTGAATGAAGATTGCAGGTCATTTGGTTGATATTGTGCAGCTGTGGTTATTCATTCCCTGAACTTAGTACTGTGAGGTTAAAAGATGTTTAAGTTTTGTAAACATTGCTCCGCTATCACAAATTTGCGACTGCTTCCTTGTCATGAACTAACAAAAGTGACATGTAAAGTGGTCGTCATAGCTTCCGAAAGTTTGTTTGTTTAACTGAATGCCTTTCAGGGTAATGTCAGGCAGAGCCTTGTCTCTTGCCCGTCTCAGACATGCCTGTGGACATGTGTGTGCTTTTTTTAGTTTACTAGTATTTCCCTATGACAACAAATACATTTGAAAGCATAGATACAGGATGCATTCTACACTAATAGTTGTTTGCACATGAATTCAAATTAGCGATCACACAGCCTCAAGCCAAGACTGAAAAATTATGAAATCTCCTCTGAGGGCATGCTCCCAGCTCTAAACTGAAGGAGATCGGTGGCTTCAAAGTCATTGCTCCTAAAATATGTAACTCTGTCCAGTTGGACTTAAGATCTGCGGACAGCTTGCTTTTATGTACAGATCTCAGCCTTAGACAGCAGCAAGGCAAGAGAGGGAATAGCAATGTGTGTGCTAAGGGCACTGAGAGAAGCATACACAGAGAGATGTGGAAATAAACATTAGCCTTGTTAAATATACCAACCCTAACCTGGAGGGCTTACGGTATTCCTCACATTGTCTGTTTGAGGGTTATGATGAGAATCAACTGTAGACAAACTACAAACAAGAGGGAAGTTTTATTTGAGTTTTTTTCTGAGTTTTAGAAGTAAAAATATGTTCTCTCTTGTCTCAACAGAAACCGAAAATCGACAGCTATTCAGATGCCGGTTTCAAACCTGACTCCATCAAGGGAGACATAGAGTTTAAGAACATCCACTTCAGCTACCCTTCAAGGCCGGACATCAGCGTACGTTCCCCATAGACAGAAAGCAATCTACCGACATTACTTCAAACTGTAGGCCATCTCATAAATGACATTGTTATCATTTTCAGGTATTAAATAACTTCTCTCTGAGCGTAAAGAGTGGACAGACCATGGCCTTGGTGGGGAGCAGCGGCTGTGGTAAAAGCACCACTGTCCAGCTGCTGCAGAGGTTCTACGATCCATTGGAAGGAGCAGTAAGTTATATTTATAACCACTTCAGGCAGGTGACCAGCGAAATCTCCAGAAAGTCAGTGCTCCTGGCTAAGAAATAATTCAGCACACCCCTGAAAAACTACAAGATGTAGCATGTTTATAAATGAGCTTTAGTAGTGCTGGTAGGCTTACCATTTACCTTTGGACAGAACCAGGCTGGAAACAGCCATCAACCTGTTTACAGTCTTTTGCTAAGCTTTGCTAACAGGTTGCTGGCCGAAACTTCACAATTATAGCATAGACAAGAAAGAAAGTGAATGAAGGTATTTCCCAAAATGAAATTATTCTTTTAATAACAAAAGAGGAGTTGCCTTTTTAAATATACACAAATGTGTTTTGATTTTAATAATAATTATTATTATTAATAATAATAATAATAATAATAATAATAATAATAATAATAATAATAATAATAATAATAATAATTTATAGATATTTTGGTTCAGGTTAAAAGCCTGGCAGCTGAGTTCAGTACTGTCTGTCTACAGTCTAGAGTCGATCAATAGATTTTTTGTTGAAGCGAGTAAACAAGGAAAGAGACACTATGTTTCTAAATAATGTGTCCAAGGGCCAGCACATATACAGAAAATAATATAGGTCCCAAACCCAACCCCTGAGTTACACCATACTTAACACAACGAAATGAGGAGACATAGTTGTTAACAGTGACGCAGAGCATCCAATTCGACAGGTACGATGATATTAAGTGCTGCATCTGTTTGGCTCCTGCTGTTTAGGTAACTATTGACGGTCACGACATTCGTTCTCTTAACATCCGTTACCTGAGAGAGATGATTGGAGTGGTGAGTCAGGAACCCATCCTCTTTGCCACCACCATCGCCGAGAACATCAGATACGGCCGACTTGACGTCACGGAGCAGGAGATCATACAAGCTACTAAGGAGGCTAACGCTTACGACTTCATCATGAACCTTCCCGATGTATGACTGTATTTATGACTCCCACTACTCTGTCCTTATCAAGATCTTTGTCTACCACTTGCTAATATTGAGACTCTTATCTTTGAGCAGAAGTTCGAGACGCTGGTCGGAGACCGGGGTACTCAGATGAGTGGAGGACAGAAGCAGAGGATTGCTATTGCTCGAGCTCTAGTCCGCAACCCCAAAATCCTTCTGTTGGACGAAGCCACATCGGCTCTCGATTCTGAAAGTGAGACCATTGTGCAAGCTGCACTCGACAAGGTACAAACACAAACACATGCTGTGCCTCTTTCAGAACACCGCTTTAAGAAATTCAATGAAAACATACTTATTAAAAGTTAGAATACTTTGGTTTTTTCTAATGGCTTGGTTCCATGAACGGCAATGTTGGTCTGTCTGTTGTTCAGTTCACTTCTTTGGTCCAGGCTGAAATATCTCAACTATTAAATAGATTGCCGTGACATTTTGTACAGACATACATGGTCCCAAGCGGACAAATTTTTCCTCTAGCACCAACAGCATGTCTCAACCATGGGTGTATTTAGAAAAACTGTATACGATTTTTCAAGGTGGGGCCCAATTCATTCCTATCTAAGCTTCTGTGGGCCTCAACATATTGTTGTGTTCTTTGGCCTAAAGAGCATGAGCCTCAGAGATATCCTCTGGCTGAGCTAGCTGATTGCCTGCTAGCTCCCTACACACATGAATGGTACCTTCATTCACTTTCTTGCTGAGTCAGATGAGCAGATTGATACCACTCTCAAGTCTGTGCTATAACTGTGAAGTTTCAGCCAGCAACCGGCTAGCAAAGCTTAGCAAAAGACTGTAAACAGGGTGATGGCTGTTTCTGTTCAAAGGTAAAAAGTAAGCCTACCAGCACTACTAAAGCTGTCTCCTCTAGACTTTCCAAATTTTATTGGACTAAATTATGATGATGCCAGTGTGTGTCATGCAGTGCTGCAATACTGAGTGTGGTGACAACAGAAAATGCTAACTTGCTAAAATAAGATGGAGACCATGGTAAACATTATACCTGCTAAACATTATAACTTTAGCATTATCATTATGAGCATGTTAGCATGCTGATGGTAGCATTTGGTTCAAAGCACCACTGTGTCCATAAGTACTACATCACTAAACATGGCAACTGCAAATATGTTGTTTGTATATAAACAAGCATTTCAGCACCTTCTTGTGCCGGCAAAGACACAAAAACTCTGACATATCTTTGTGTGCAGGTCCGACTGGGCCGTACCACCATAGTTGTGGCCCACCGCCTCTCAACCATTAGAAACGCTGATGTCATCGCTGGCTTCCAGAATGGCAAAGTCGTAGAGCTGGGGACTCACAGCGAACTGATGGAAACAAAGGGAATCTACCATAAACTGGTCACCATGCAGGTAACATACACACACACACACAAATACCACTGGCTGGACTTGGACTTGAGGGGAACTTCAGAATGGTCAGTGTTTGACATTGTTTGTGTCTGTGGTTTCCCGCTGTCCCTCCCTCCCACAGACATTGGAGAAAGTCAAGGATTGGGAGGAGGCAGAAAGCGAGTCTGTGGATGAAAAGAGCCCGTTAGTCAAGTCGTTTTCTAAGTTGTACAGGAGGGAGTCCTCAAAAGGTTCCTCCTTTGTTGCCTCAGATGGAGAGAAAGAGGGGAAAGAAAAGTATCACCAGGACAAAACAGAAGAGGTGAGCTGTGGTGCAACATCTCTAAGGTTTGAGTGGATGGGTCAACATTTGCATATGAAGAAGCCTCAGAAGTTAAAGGTTTGGTGTTTGGTTCTTTCTCCCTCTTTCTGCAGGATGAAGATGTTCCCCCCGTGTCATTCCTTAAAATCATGCGCCTTAACCTCTCCGAGTGGCCATACATTTTTCTGGGGACCATCTGTGCCATCATCAACGGGGCAATGCAGCCAGTTTTCGCTGTCATCTTCTCTGAGATCATCTTTGTAGGTTATTCTTTGTATATGTGTACCACAAATGTTATTTTAATGTTTCAGGTTATTGCAACATTTGCCAGATGTTTTAGAAAACTACAAATGAGGTGTTTTTTCCTACTCTCAGGTGTTTGCAGAACCAGATAAGGACATTGTCAGGAGAAACTCTGCATTCTATTCCCTAATGTTTGCTCTTATTGGAGTTGTGTCCTTTGTCACAATGTTTCTACAGGTATTCATGTATACACACACACACACACACACACACACACACACACACACATACATTTGAATCTATACAGCCTGCAGTTGGTTAGCTTAGCTTAAGGAACTGGGAACAGGATGATGCCTCTAAATCTTGCTAATTATCATGTTGTGACTTGTTTACTTCTAAACTAAAACCAAGGGTTTTTAAAAATGTGGAAACCTTTACACATTTCACTCATGCTTGCAGTATGATATTACTAGAGGGCCTCTACAAGTGTCCCCTGTACACACACAGACATGTTTTATACAGATGATGGTGTTGCAGTATAAACGGCTGCTAGCGGCAAAGTTTAAACAAATGTACTCATGTCTTCTGTCTGTAAACCTTTAACAGGGTTTCTGTTTTGGTAAATCGGGAGAGATTCTGACCCTGAAACTGAGACTCGGAGCCTTTAAGTCCATGATGAGACAAGTGAGTGCAATGAATTGAAATGACTTAATTAGTAATAGCCCAAAGGAATCCATGGGGTAAATATACCAGAGTGGAAAATTGGGGTTTTGATGATGTGCGTACACTCTTGCCTCTCTTTCTTTGTCTTCTCTAGGAGCTCTAGAGCAATTTTGGTTGTTTCACACACGCTTTCTGAGTTTTTGTTTTTGTCCTTGCTTTTGTCATTGGTTTGAAATTGATAGGTCTCTGTTGGTAAAGGGTGATGTCATGTATTTCCCTGCACCAATCAGAGTTTAGCAACATTTCAAAATATGATGACAGCGGTCATGCGTTTGCTTATGTTGTCAGCACAGTAAAATCTGACCTAAACGTAAACCATACCCACACCGTTTTTTTGTTGTTAAATTCTTAATAAATTCTAAGCATGTTTTTGTTCTTGATTGTTGATTATTTACTAATTCACAAGTAACGAAACAGGGAAATCAGGTTGTCTGGAGCTTTAAAGCTAAATGGTTTTAACAGAGGTCAGAACAATTTGTCGATCAAGCACAAAATGTTAAAATATTTGTGATTGCTGTCATACATATTTTTTTTTTATTTCTAAGTGAATTTATTCTAATTCTTTTCACGGTTTCTCATGTTTTCCTGTAGGATCTCAGCTGGTTTGACAACCCCAAAAACAGTGTGGGTGCACTCACTACGAGACTGGCCGCAGACGCTGCTCAAGTACAAGGGGTAAGACTTAACGGTGGCCACATGCACGCAACAAACAAAGCTATTTGCCAAAAACTAGCACAACCAATTGTAAGTTGATGTAGTGATCTTGTCATCTGCTTTTTTTGTGATCTTTCACGCCTGCTCAGGCTACAGGTGTACGTATGGCCACGCTGGCGCAGAATGTCGCCAACATGGGCACCAGTGTGATCATCTCCTTTATTTATGGCTGGGAGCTGACCCTGCTCATCCTGGCTGTGGTGCCCATCATAGCAGTGGCTGGAGCTGGGGAGATGCAGATGCTCACCGGGTACGCTGGAGAAGACAAGAAGGAGCTGGAAAGGGCTGGAAAGGTAGGGATTCAGTGTGAGATGTGCCAAAGTAATGTGACTCTCTAAGGATGAGCAGTATTAAAACACTGACCTTACAGTACATATAGTAAACATAATGTTTGTATGGTTTGTCTCTAAGGTTGCTACAGAGGCCATCGACAATATCCGAACTGTTGTCTCTCTCAACAGAGAACCTACGTTTGAGTCTTTGTATCAGGAAAACCTCAAAGTGCAATTCAGGTGTGAGACATGACATTTAAACCATTGATCCTTTATGGAATATATGAAAAACTATACATTTCTCTCATTATCTGTACAGGAACTTCAAGAAAAAGGCCCATGTGCATGGTCTTACCTTCTCCATCTCCCAAGCCATGATATACTTCGCTTATGCAGCCGGTTTCCGCTTTGGAGCTTGGCTGATTGTGGCTGGAAGGATGGATGCTCAGGACGTATTCCTGTGAGTAAACAGACAGCCTGCCTTTTCTTGTCTCTTAATCAGAAGATTAATAGCCAGGAGTTTTAGTGTGGGGACACTCATAGGTTACAGCAGGAAAAATCAAGGCATGGCAGTTTCACTTTAATAGCTTGTTTCATACGCAGAGGTAGCTTCAAGGTTAAAAACATGCATTATAAAAAAGATAGAAATATATATATGTATATAGAAATTATTTGGAATAAGACAAAAGAATAAAAATAAATTAAGATTTAAAATAGTAATTATAATGCAATGATAATAAGGCCTTGGGTTTTAAAAACTTTTTGTTAAAAGTACTTGAGAACAATTCATTTTCAGTCTGGAATTTAAAGCTACAGTTGGGGCACAAGACCACCAGGCGGTTGGATCCAGCTCTGTGCAGCATAATCAGACTTTTTAATCATTATCCTGGCCTGAAGCATGTGAGAGGTCACTCTGAATGCATGGGCTCCAATCGCTGGGCACACAGCCACAAATGATAATTGTACCTTGGCTGATGCAACAGACAGACACACACACGTTTTATGATGCTAATGTTACTCAGTGCATCACTGTTGGGAGGAGCCATTGCCGTCATTTTTATTCTACCTGTTACACAAAGGAGAGGTCCAAAGTTAATTGCACCTTGACCTTCTGAAGGAACGTTAAAACATTAAAACACAGAAACATTAACCTCTTACCCCTATGGAGCATTTTGTACAAACACTTGCACTGTAAACCCCAGATTGTGAATTATAGGAAATTCATTTTAAGTGATTCACATGAGAACTAGAATTGTCTATTTAGTGTAATTCTACAATCATACAAATATATATTACTCAATATTAGAAGGATATAGCTTATAGAAATAGAGAAACAAGCAGATACAATTCACAATATATGGTATGAAATGTTATCAGTGTTGAAACAGGACTGTGGCTGTGCGAGACTGTACAGGTACAGCGTTGCTTCGACAAAGCTAATATGCTGATGTTTAGCAGACATAATGTTTATATCTTGTTAGCATGCTAACATTTGCTTATTATCACTGAACACAAGGTACAGCCGAGGCTGATGGGAATGTCATTAGTTTTGCAGGTTTTTGGTTATAAACATTAGGGATCATGTATTTTAACTAGATTTTGTGGCAGTCCGTACAATATTTGCTAAGAACTTTTACCAAAAATAACAAATGTCAACTTCATGGTGGTCCTCCAAACAACATGAATGTCTGTGGAAAAGGTCAGTTGTCAAGATTTTTCAGTCCTGGCCAAACTGGTGGACCGACCGACACTACCATACCTGGAGTCACAAGTATCTACAAACACATACATAATATACACACAGATGTTAGGATGTCATTGGGTTGTGTTAGCTTAGCTTTATGTAATCCCATAACACGCCATTGACTCTTGTCAATGTAAGTGTGAAAAGTAAAACTAATTTGCATTTGAATTCCTCTCCCAGTCTGTTTTCGGCTGTTCTGTACGGTGCTATGGCTGTAGGAGAGGCAAATGCATTCGCTCCAAACTATGCTAAGGCCAAACTGTCAGCTTCCCACCTCATGATGCTGATAAACAAAGAGTCCGCCATTGACAATCTGTCACAGGAGGGAGAGTCGCCGGTACAACAACGCCCCCACACAGCAAACACAATACTTACAATACAGCTCTTTACACACATGCTAACATGTCACTCTCTTGTCTCATCTCTTCAAACTCCAGGACAAATTTGATGGTAACGTGTGCTTTGACAACGTCAGATTTAACTACCCGTCACGCCTTGATGTGCCCATTCTTCAAGGGCTGAATCTGAATGTGAGAAAAGGAGAGACTCTGGCTTTGGTGGGGAGCAGCGGCTGTGGGAAGAGCACCACTATCCAGCTGCTGGAGAGGTTCTACGATGCAAGAGAGGGGAGAGTGGTGAGAAAACAAATTCACACTTTGCGTAATGGGCTGCCTCTTCACCTACTATCAGTTAGCTAATGGTTAGCTGACCAGTGTGTTTATGGCATCTTTACAGCACTGTATTGATGAGACAGGGATCTAGAGACTGTTCCAGGTCTTTGTTGCGTGAGTGGTTTTATCTTTACTGCACTAACCATTGCATTTTTATCTTGATGGGATTGCTGTTGACAGTCCTGCAAGGGAGTAAATACACTTTTTATTACTGTCACCCCATGTTATAGAAACAGTTTCAGCTTCTCTTTTTGTAGCACAAGGGTTAAGGTTAGGGAACTGAAATATTTTCATGTCTGAATCCACACCAACTGTGACTTGGTGATTTATTGACTAGCTATGTGAAGTGGCTACGATCCAATGTTAACAATTGATCACCAGACAACTTCTATGTGAAAAAACTTCGGCGCTGCTCTGTGGAAAGTTTATACAGTATTTCATTGTTCTCATTGTTTTAGTTTTCCGGCCCACAGCTTGACTATTTTTGTCCACTCTCAGTGCTCTCATCAACAGCTTTTGGCTAAAATATAGCCCACTGCACCTTACTTGCTCAGTACCAAACACCACACAAAGTTAGCAACTAACTGGTGAACATAATGGGAGTATTTAGCTGTCTCAGGAGTTGTTGGAGAAAAAAATCAGTTATTGCAGGTTTAAGACATCAAACATCACCACTCCTAATTTCCCCTTCAGATGCTGGACAATATAAATGTAAAAAATCTGAACATCCACTGGTTGAGATCCCAGATGGGCATTGTATCCCAGGAGCCTGTGTTGTTCGACTGCACCTTAGCGGAAAACATCGCCTATGGAGACAACAGCCGCTCTGTAACCATGGAGGAGATAGAGGAGGCTGCTAGAGCTGCCAACATCCACAGCTTCATAGAAGGCCTGCCAAAGGTAACCGCTGTGATGTCCTGGCGTTTCAACAATGCTATACCTACAGTCTTGACAATCTGAAAATAAAAAAGGGTGGTGTCATTTTTTAGTTTATTTACGCATTTCTTTTTCATATCGAGTAACTTTTATCTTTACAATCTTCTCAAAGACCTCTAAGTCATAAAGGAAATGGTGTCTATGTGCCAGTGATTAAACAATGGCAACAAAGGTTCTTCACCTAAAAGTTATTTACTCTACAGAGTCATGGATTGTTCACCCAAATTACAATACAGTAACTTATCTCTTGTGGTATCTTGTCTTTTACATCTCCTGGAGTGAAATTTGTAATTTGGTACTTATTTAAGGTGAAATATATCTACAATTCAGCATATGTGAAAAGTAACATTTCCAATAATTAAAAAAGGTTACATGGTTCTTTCCAGTAAAATACTAACATGTAAAAATAAAATGTTACCTGACCACCTCTTCAGTAGAAAGTATTTACAATTAAAACTGTTCACAGCGAGGTATGTGGATTGCAGGATGCTTTATTTTGGCAATATAACATATATTGTAGCACTGGTACTAGTATAGTTCCTATGACCATGTAATTTGGTATGTCAGTCATGCTGAGATGATTACACTATACTGTAAATGATAATTTGTTAATGTAATGTTACCTTGCTACTGGAACTACATAGGAAGCAGTTAGTTTACAGCTACTTTCATTTGTTGTGATCGCGAGCTGGCATGAACTTGAAAAGTTGGTCTGCACTGGAGTTAATTAAGCGTAGAGCATTTTACAGACTGTACAAATGTTGCCACTGTCCACACAGATAAAGCTAACAATGTCATGTGTCCCCTCTATCTGTGTGTATGAGCAGAAGTACGAAACTCAGGCAGGTGATAAGGGAACGCAGCTGTCAGGTGGCCAGAAGCAGCGTATTGCCATAGCCCGTGCCATCCTCCGCAACCCCAAAGTGTTGCTCCTAGACGAGGCCACCTCCGCACTCGACACTGAGAGTGAGAAGGTGAGTGTCAACAGTATGAGATCAATTGAACCGTTCTACAAATGATGGCAGTACCAGTAACACAAATGAGAAAGAAGATGGCAATACAAAAATAACGAAAAGTAGTTTGTTTTTTTTGCTGAAATTGTACTTGGTTACTTGATTGGTTGTAAATTTCTGTTAAAGCAGAAAATTTCATTCCAAAAGTGGAAAATAAGTCAAGCATTTATCTCACTTAAACCACTGAATAACGATCCTCTTTAAAGGCACAATGTAACTTTGTTTGAAAGCGATTTAGATATTTATTTTAAATTTAATCTTTTTTGTGTTGAGTCACATAGATTTATTCATAGAGTTACCCTTTAAAGTTAAAATTCTGCCTTGATAAAATACACTGTTGACAAAACCAAGGAAAAAAATATCTATAACATTTCTCAAGCAGACAAAGACCATTTATGGTCGATAAAATGGACCAAAACACAAAAAAATGGTTGTAAGTTAATCGGTATTATTGCAGTATATACCCTCAAATAATAACAGCGTGGATGCATAAAGTGTACTCGATCACTGAAAATTATGTGACAATACATCAGTATAAAATAAATCAACGTGCATCATCCCATCAAAGCAGACCTATAATTATAGAAAGTGGATCTTAAAACAAAATATTTCCCCAAACGTTTTATAGAAGTTCATGTGAGTTCACTATTGCTGTTTCCAGGTGGTTCAGGAGGCGTTGGACCAGGCCAGGAGGGGCAGGACGTGTATCATCGTGGCCCACCGTCTGTCCACCATCCAAAACGCCGACCGCATCGCTGTCTTCCAGGGAGGACAGGTGGTCGAACAGGGGACACATCAACAGCTGCTGGCCATGAAGGGGGTCTACCACATGCTAGTCACCAAACAGATGGGCCACAGATAGGAATAAGAGGACATGGAGAGGAGACAAGAGGAATACCATTTCCAGAAGACTGGATTGAACACAACTTCTTAACAGTCAAAACAGTTATACTGTACTTACTGGGACACTTGAATTGTATTAGTAACAGCTGTATGTTTTTTTCCCATAAGTCTAAATGTCTGCTGTGAAAAAAGCCAATTGCATTGAAGCCTCTCGTAATTTCTTTCTTCTTCTCCTTGTCTGAAAAGATCCATTCATGTTTGTATCCCATTTGTTTTCTGTAAAGTGAAACTACTTAATGTAAGTCATAGTTGTTGTTGACTTCTGACCATACACTGGATTTATTATATATATCATAGTACATCAAGTATACCTCTGACACAGGGATCATCGTCACAAGTAAGTTGGATTGTACAGTATAGGTGTTTGGGCAAATTCTTCTGATAATTCTTTTATTGATTGTCATGATGCAGCTTATCTTTTTCTACAGAATGAGTCTAGAATGTAGCATAAGTGCCGAAGTACAGTTTATGCCAGGAAAATGTTGTTGGCACAGGGCTGTACAGATTATAATTTTTTGTTCACGCATTAGGAATCCTGTTTTGTTTCTACATACGCACAAAATTACTAGCATTTTTTGGAGCGTATTCTTGTATGTAACTATTAAAGTTTTATATTCATTATTGAAACATCTCATTGTAACATTTTAATCATCTAACTGGACAAAACTAAAAATCAAACTGATGGAAATCTACCAACTTTATTAGTCAGGATAATTTATATTGAGCAATTTTTCATTTGGAAATTTAAAGGAAGTACAGTCATATTCACATTTTATCATTTACAGTTTACAAGTTTAGTCAACAAACACAGATTACAGATTAGTGCAAGGACGTTAGATGCAGAGGAAATGTGTGTGTGGTGGGAATCACAGATTTTAAGGTTCCATGATGTTTTACAGCAGCCATCCCAACTTACAGTCAAGTGAACATTCAGCCACATTTAACTTGACAGATGTGGGAACACAAATAAAGAAGAACTGCAAAGTGTGCAAAACTTATTAAGATGCAGTGAGTTAAGTCCAGTTTTGGATAATGCAACTATTAGCAAACAGACAGTTTCACTGAATAAATAGTATGTGCAGTACATCAATAGATTGGAAGGCCACCCTTGAAATGGTTTCAGTTTTTGAGTAAAGAAACAAACGATGACACTGCAGTTATTGTGCAGCATTTTCTTACCAAAAGAATCAACAGGAGCATAATGCATTCATTTGAGAAAAAAATACACTGTTTTTTGTGAATTAACAAATAATTATTTCAGAATAACAAGATAAGTTTTTAAGGAAAAAAAAACTTGTTCTGTTTTTCTGAATTAACGACATACTCTAAAATCCTGTGAGAAGCTCTCACCAGCAGAGAAGGTACATTGCTGATGTTAATCAGTTTGACCCTCCAACAACAGAGTTAGGTCTACATCATTTCAAGCAAGCAATGTAACCATCTATGTAAAGACAGGAGCATCCCCCACTGCCTTAAACCAAAATAAAACTGGATTTAACTAAACAGATGGGACATGTCTGCTTCCACGTAATTGAGAGCTTCTCTTGAGATTTTTAAGTAAATTGTTAATTCAGAAAAAGAATAAAGGCATTAAGCTTCTTTTGTTTGTGGACATGAATGCAAACAGTGTCTGTGTGGGTATTTCCAATGGCAGCAGCTGACTGACAACTGTGAGCCGGTGTTTGCCAGGAGACGTGCAGACAACTTTGGTGGTACTGGACAGATTGGAGACCATCAAATGCATTTTTTTTTAGTTCCCGCCCACTTAGATATTGCACCAATCAAATTCTAGTGCTGACATCTTTATAAACAAAAAATGCACGTCCCCTGGAGAATAGTAATTACCACTAGTGGGCACAATCACTGCAGAAAATTAAAGTACAGTAATTTCTTCTTTTTACAATTTTAAAGGTTCAGTGTGTTAAGTATATAATTAAGTAAAAATAATTTCTTAATAAATATACCTAAAGAAACCTCATTTCTTGACTGGCTACTCTCTGCTGTCTCAGAACACAATCTTTTTGTGATGTCTCAGCCACCGTAGTGGTCCTACAGTGGGTAGGGGGCAGTGGTGGACTGGAAAGTTGGTTGCAATTACAACCTCACCACTAGATGCCACTAAATCTTACACACTAAACCTTTAATCAAGTCACAAGAAGATATTTACTGATTTCAGTCCAACTGTAATAGCTGAGTGTTGTTGGATTTTTATAGGGATACCGATCCAAAACATAACACAATGCAAATTTATTTGACTGAACTTCAATAATGAGTTTTACTGGAATGCTTTTTAACTAAATCGAAGGCCAACAGCCGCAGCAGCCAGAGGTAATTTTCCTGTCAGCTTTCCACCTCTGAACAGCCTCAGTTTCTACTGAATCTTTACCCAATGGAGAACAAAAATTAATGCTGTCAGGACTTAAAAACATTCTCAATAAAATGTGTTCTATAATTATGCAAATCAGAAAATCCAGATAAATTCATACACGCAAAACAACAATTTACACTACAGGTACATATAAGTACTGATTCTGTACCTTTGCATTGATCTGTGCTGAGAACAAACATGACTATCGCTAGCTGTCGGCTATTAACTGACGGTTTGTGAACTGTGTGTGCACTGATGTTCAAACATGAGCTGAGAGGTAAAAGGTAAATTAGCTTGTGTTTAGCTGCTGTCTGTTGGTATGAGCACTTAAAGCTGAGATGTGGTGGCCAAGTGGAGCATCTCGTGCAAGGAGCTACAGAAGCTGTTAAATAGTGACGCAGCATCTGTCTGATGGCAAGATTCCCATGCTGAGATGGAGACCACAATCCTGGAGGGGAAAAAGACAGCGTGGATTTTAATATATTGTAGTGGCTGAAAACATAAGGAAGGTGCACATAATGTCAAACTTATAACTGCTTAATGAATTTTAACCCAAATGAGGGGTGTGAAGTACAAATACAGCAAATCAGGAATATATTAAACTAATGTCCTTATGATGGTGAAAACTTTATAAATGAACTTGCTGGACACAGCACTACTATTTCAGAAAATCTTTTGATAAACTAGGAAAAGCAGCCTTGAAAAAACAGCATTATAAAAAACATGCTTATGTCTTGTCTACCCACCTGTCATCTCTGATGCGGTAGAAAAAGCCATAGCCATGGTGCACCATGGGAGCCACGGCCCCCAGAACTGTGGTGTAGCCCACCAGACTGGACGACAGCACAAAGTTACCACCACCGCCACTGCAGACACAAACACACAACACCGTTACAGGCAGACAGAAAGACACCCCCTAGCACTTTTCAATTTAATGCAATGTCTGATGTCTGCTAGATAAAATCTTTATTTCAGTTTACTTTATCAAACGGACCATGTATCAGAATGTTTGTTGTGATCCAGTAGTATTTTTAAACCATGCCTTAAAATCTCAAAATCATTAATGTTTACTATTTCAACCTGTTCTAGGTTTAGAGACGTTGAGACTTCAATGTCTGTATGTGTGATAAGCCAAGATCAGTTGACAATATGGGCCTTCGTGTCATAGTAGGACACAGGTGCATTTAATTTAATTCTATTCAGGTGAGCCAGTTCCAGTTGGGCATGTCGGCTCACTGGAACTGCACATTGTTTATGTTATTAGTTACACCTGTGCTTTTCCAGCTATGCCTAAATAAATGTATGTGAAATATCTTCACGAAATTGGATTTTAGGTCATTTAAATCAATTGGGGACAGAGAAGCAGTTTCACAAACCATAGTATTGTGTGATTGCATTGTTGCATTTAGACCTACAAGTACACCATGACATAGCCAGTATATACACTGTTTAAAATAAATAAATAAATTTTACAAATAGTACCTCTTTGCATAGAGGGGATCTGTGAAGAGTTCTGGAGTGGGACGTCCTTCCTCCTTGGCAATAAGATACAGCCCAAGAAGATGTCTGTCAAAACCTGGAAACAGTGACACAACATCAACATGAATTAATATCAGAGACACATGCATCAGTGCCTACGGCCATCACGGTATAAACAACATGCAACACTAAGTCATACAAACAATAATACTTCCAATCAAATAGTACATGTTCTGCCAAAGTTGCTATAGCAAAGTACCATAACATGGTAACTGACATTATTACAAGTACAAGTGTACACTGTTATGCTTGTTGGTGAGTCACTGCCACTGCTGATTAGCAGAATGAAACCAATGGCAAGATGAGAATCGTGCCATCCCCCTGCGTTGATCTGTCTTCTTGGGGCAGTTTTACAAACAAAGGGGGACCCAGATGTTGCTCTTTAGCTCTACTAGTGGTCAAAAACTCCACCAGATACCTTTAAAGTTATTCTTCCACTGGTGACATTTCTTCCTGACATGAGGGACAATGTACAATAACTGTTTTGACAGTTAGTCTACACCTTTTGTAAATCCAGTTTTCATGTTACTGTGCCAAATTATTTTTACCTTTTTTTCCCCTGTTCTAACTCTTATTTATGGCACATCATGTTTTCCTGATGTGTAATCACTATTAGTTGTATTGCTTGTGTTCTCAAATATTGTTTTCACTGTTTGGCAATTGCTTCCAGTTAAAAAAAATCAAAGGTCAACTCCTGTCTTCAATCTAGTTTTTGGAATTGTTTTTAGCTCGTTATAGCTGTGCACCTCCACACATAGTGAGAGTGGAGGAAAAAGAATTCAATTGATGGATAATAATGAAAGCTGCTTACTATGTAGAAATATCAAGCAGTTACTTGTACAGTAAGGCAAACACACAGTACACAGTACAGTGTAAAGCAAACTAACCTTTTCCTTCCTGGGCTTCAGCCATCAGTTTGTTGTGTTTATTGAAGGCCACCAGCATGGCTTTCCTCCTGACATTAACCTGACAGAAAAATGTTTATGTAACATGTCAAATGACCAATAACTGCTTCCACCTCCTTCATTGGTCGGGATTTTGCCACAGTGCAGGGTGTCAGACATATACACACTCACGTCGCATGAGGGGTCCATCATAGCTTTACACCACTTCAGTGCCTCCTGGGTGCAGGGCCGCATCGTCTCCGTCCTGCCGTGGTAGAACTTGCGAGTCATCGCTGTTTCATAACAACTTCCTGGCCTGAGAGGGAAAAGAAGAGACATTCAGGGCCATTCACTTCTTAGACTTCAAACATCAGTAAAAGCATTTTACTAGTGTATGAAGTCACATTTTAAACCTGTGCATACTTTTTGTATATTCTGTAGTAGGCCAACTGCATTGCTAGTTGAACAAAAGTGTCTGGATGCAGCTTCTTCTGTTTGATGGCTGCTTTTCCAAACGCAGTGAAGGCATAACACACCACCTGCAGGTCCTGTGTCTGTAAAACCAGCAGCAGAGTAGACAGTCACACAGCCGCGACTACGGACAAGTCATTTAGCATCATGTTTTTTTTCTAGTATAGTAGCCTAGATTGGTGTTTAATATTGGCTCACCGACTCCAGGTATTGCTGTTTGGCATGGCTGATGTCACTCCGGACTTTTTCGTCCACAGTAAACACCAACTCTTCGGGAACGGGAATGGGTCTGACTGAGTCTGAGCCCTAAAAAGCACAGATATCAATGTGTATCGCCTGATGAAACAAGGAAGTGGAGGAGAGACCCTGCCCAGAGGAAGCCCGGGGCCCCCCGTCTGGAGCCAGGCCCAGAGGGAGGGATCACCAGCGAGTGTCTGGTGGCTGGGTTTGCCACAGAGCCCGGCCGGGCACAGCCCGAAAAAGCAACGTGGCACCCCCCTCTCCATCCTTTGGACACACCATCCATCGGAAGATCCGCAGGGGTCAGGTGCGCTGCCACATGGATGACAGTGAAGGTCAGGGGCCTCGACGGACTACACCTTGGTGGCAGAGGCCAACTCTGGGGACGTGGAACCTCACCTTTCTGTGGGGGAAGGAGCTGGAACTTGTGCGGGAGATGGAGTGCTACTAATTAGATCTGGTGGGGCTGACCTCCACGCACAGTCTCGGTTCTCGAACTGTAGTCCTTGATAGGGGATGGACCCTGTTCTTCTCTGGAGTTGCTCAAGGTGTGAGACACCAGGCAGGTGTGGGGATACAAGTCCCTGGCTTAGCGCCGCTACGTTGGAGTTTACTCCGGTGAACGAGAGGGTCGCCTCCCTACGCCTTCGGGTATTTGCACCAAACAGCAGTTCGGAGTTATGGAGTTCTATAAGGGGCTCCAGTAGGGGACTCCGTAGTTCTGTTGGGAGACTTCAACGCACATGTGGGCAATGATGGAGATACCTGGAAAGGCGTGATCAGGAGGAACGGCCTCCCTGATCTGAACCCGAGTGGGTGTTTGTTGTTACACTTCTGTGCTAATCATGGATTGTCTATCACGAACACCATGTTCGAACATAAGGATGCTCATAAATGTACGCGGTACCAGAGCACCCTAGGCCGAAGATCAATGATCGATTTTGTAATCATTTCATTTGATTTGAGGTCGCATGCGCCGGTGAAGAGAGGCGCCTCCAGGGGCGGTAACCCTCGAACACCGTGGTGGACATCAGTGGTCAGGGAAGTCGTCCGAGTGGAGAAGGAGGCCTTCCAGGAGTTGTTGTCTTGGAGGACTCCGGACGCGGTTGCAAGGTACCGACAGGCCAACTCTGGGGACGTGGAACCTCACCTTTCTGTGGGGGAAGGAGCTGGAACTTGTGCGGGAGATGGAGTGCTACTAATTAGATCTGGTGGGGCTGACCTCCACGCACAGTCTCGGTTCTCGAACTGTAGTCCTTGATAGGGGATGGACCCTGTTCTTCTCTGGAGTTGCTCAAGGTGTGAGACACCAGGCGGGTGGTGGGGATACAAGTCCCTGGCTTAGCGCCGCTACGTTGGAGTTTACTCCGGTGAACGAGAGGGTCGCCTCCCTACGCCTTCGGGTATTTGCACCAAACAGCAGTTCGGAGTTATGGAGTTCTATAAGGGGCTCCAGTAGGGGACTCCGTAGTTCTGTTGGGAGACTTCAACGCACATGTGGGCAATGATGGAGATACCTGGAAAGGCGTGATCAGGAGGAACGGCCTCCCTGATCTGAACCCGAGTGGGTGTTTGTTGTTACACTTCTGTGCTAATCATGGATTGTCTATCACGAACACCATGTTCGAACATAAGGATGCTCATAAATGTACGCGGTACCAGAGCACCCTAGGCCGAAGATCAATGATCGATTTTGTAATCATTTAATTTGATTTGAGGTCGCATGCGCCGGTGAAGAGAGGCGCCTCCAGGGGCGGTAACCCTCGAACACCGTGGTGGACATCAGTGGTCAGGGAAGTCGTCCGAGTGGAGAAGGAGGCCTTCCAGGAGTTGTTGTCTTGGAGGACTCCGGACGCGGTTGCAAGGTACCGACAGGCCTGAAGGGCTGCAGCCTCTGCCGTGGCAGATGCGAAGCAGCAGGTGTGGGAGAAGTTCGGAGAAGGACTTTCGGTCGGCACCAAAATGCGTCTGGAGAACTGTCCGCCACCTCAGGATGGGGGAAGCAGGGAACCGTTCAAGCTGTGTACAGTAAGGATGGGACCCTGTTGACCTCAACTGGGGAGGTAATTTGGGGGGGAAGGAACACTTTGAGGAACTCCTAAATCCGACTGACACGCTCTCTCTAGTAGAGGCAGAGCTGGAGGCTAATGGGGGAGGTGCTGTGAGAGTATGGGGTTGGGGGGCCCTTTTCAGTGCTATCCCTGTACATCCAAAGCGAGAGCCGTGTCTGAGTACTTTGTACTACTGAGTAAGTTGGACTCTTTCTAGGTGAGGGTTGGCCTTCGCCAGGGCTGTGCCTTGTCACCAATCCTGTTTGTGATATTCATGGACAGGATATAGAGGTGTAGTCGTGGCAAGGAGGTGCTGCGGTTTGGTGCACTTGGGATCTTGTCACTGCTTTTTGCAGATGATGTGGTCCTGATGGCATCATTGGTCCATGACCTCCAGCTCTCACTGGATCGGTTCGCAGCAGAGTGCAAAACAGTTGGGAGGAGGATTAGCACCTCTAAATCTGTGGCCGTGGGAAAACCGGTGGAGTGCAACTCCAGGTAGGGAATGAGTCCTTACCCCAAGTGAAGGAGTTCAAGTACCTCAGGGTCTTGTTCACAAGTGAGGGGAGACTGAAGCAGGAGATTGGCCGGAGAATCGGCGCAACAGGGGCGGTATTGCACTCGCTTTACTGCACTGTTGTGACGAAAAGAGAGCTGAGTCGTAAGGCAAAGCTCTCAATCTACCGGTCAATTTTCGTTCCTACCTTCACCTATGGTCATTAAGGCTGGGTCATGACCGAAAGAATGAGATTGCGGATACAAGCGGCCGAAATGGGTTTCCTCAGGCGGGTGGCTGGTGTCTCCCTTAGAGATAGGGTGAGAAGTTTGGCCATCTGCGAGGAGCTCAGAGTAGAGCCGCTGCTCCTTTGCATTGAGACGAGCCAGTTGAGGTGGTTTGGGCATCTGGTAAGGATGCCTCCTGGATGCCTCCGTAGGGAGGTGTTCCAGGCACAACCAGCTGGGAGGAGGCCTCGGGGAAGACCCAGGACTAGGTGGAAAGATTATAGCTACACACTGGCCTGGGAAGGCCTCAGGATCCCCCAGTCAGAGCTGGTTAATGTGGATCGGGAAAGAGAAGTTTGGGGTCCCCTGCTGGAGCTGCTGACCCCGCGACCCGACCCCGGATAAGCGGGTGATGATAGATGGATGGATGGATGGAGCATGGATGGATCAATGTGTATCACTCAACAAGTACTATTTTACCTAATGTACAGAATCAAGTAATAGTCAGTGTTTACCTTCCATTTGCCTCCTGTAGCTTTAATTTGCTGGTCCAGATACCAACACATAGACACCAGTACCATGGCATCATATGGTGCATGCTGCAAAACAATTTGATTGGAGGTTTCAATCTATTATTCTTAACCCCTTAAGACAATTTTGATATTTTCACATAGTAGAATTTTATCCAAGACACCAAGATGAACAGCATTAAAATAAAAAAATGTGTCATGTAGCCTTTCACAGTTTGTAAACTCCCCTAGCACGACACACACATACAAACTCACATCACACGTGGATCCAAAAGTGCCATTGGCGAACATGAGTGCATTGTACGATTTGTCACCCCAGCGGATGGTGGCGTCGCCTGTAAGGGCTTCCCGGGTTATCTGTGTCAAGAATCGCAATTACATACACACACAACTCTTTTCTTTTAGCCCGCCAGAGTAAGTCATGAAGTAATACTTTGTGCAGCCCCTACATTTGTGTAGTTCTCTGGAGTGGAGTAGGGCTTCGTTTCGTCCAGAGATATGACGAACAGGCTGCTCTGGATGGTCTCCAGGATGGACTTATTGTGTGGATCAATGCTTATTAGATGCTCCCTGGCCTGCAGAGACAGTGAACTGTTGATAGTACTGATCCTGAGTATGCTTTGTAATATGAGAACTTTTTCAAAAATGCATAGATCTTATTTGGCTAGATGAACAGCAAAGTGTCCAAACGTGAGCACCCTTACCTTGGCCCAGCGAGTCCTCTCCTCTGAGGTGAGAGCAGCCACTCCGTCGCCCTCTGGCTCTCCCTCACAGCGCTCTGTCACATAGCTCAGCTGCCTATACAGGTGAACACACACACACACACACAATAAAATAAAATAAGGAACATTATGACATGATGAGCCTTGTAGCTACTGTAGCTAGCAGTTGTGACAGTGTTTGCTACAGGACTGATGGTGCTGACTGAAATTCTACAGAAAAAAGGATAAAACAGCATTCTGCATGAACAATCCACTGTCAACACAATCTGACTTTTAGTTTCTGAGTATATTAAGGCCTCCTGAAAGGAAGAGAACATATTTAAGACTTTTTTTATACCTTCTACAGCTTTTTGAGGAAACTGAATCAAATAATTTTCAACACTTTTCAAGACCTGCAGTTTCAGACCATGCATTGTTGCATGATTGCAGTACAGTAGATTCAACAATATGGGACATGGAAACAGAAACACTACAAGCCGGGACTCAAATGTTATGTTATATAATATATAATATATATGTTATATAAAATAAAAAAGTACTACATGTTATCCAAATCCTGAATGAATCATAAAAAGTTAAAAAGTTACACCTATAACATCATGGTGAGCCTGAAAAGTACAGTCTTAATGAATATGCAGTCTTCTACAACTGTTTTATTGCTCCATCATATCTGTTGATCTTTCAGTAAAAAAAAAAGGTTAATTGTCTGTTGCTGTTACTTGTGTTCTTTCTATATGGGTTCAATTCTTGAATGGTGTGCGTGTACTTGTAATCACTACCTAAGTAGTTCTGGAGGGGTGAGGATCTGTCCGTCACAGAGAGCGTCAAATGTGAAGATCCGTCCACGACACATCACTACCAAATGGGAGGGGCATGGACCCTCACGCTCTGTGACACAGCACAAAATGCACTTACACAACAGTGATATGTAAACTGAGAAAGTGGGCTAAAGAGCAGGCAGGTGTGTCTGAAGGTTAGAGATAAGAGCATAGTTTAGTCTACCAGTCTTGAAGTAGTTACAAATGGTGTCCTTTTTTACTCCAGGTACTTTGCAGGTGCAGAACAGCATTCTGAACTGGTCCATATCTAATGCTGTTTTGCCAGCTTTCTGAGGAGCCAGCCTCTCCCTAAAACAGCCATATAGAAGAAAATAAAACAAATTACATATATAAAACATCACTTGTTAAAAAAAAAAATTAAAATAAAAAAAAAAAAATTGAGAAAAAATGTGTGTGAACATCCTCACGTGCGGATCAGGTTCCAGTATTGTAGCGTATGCCATGTGTTTATACTGGCCCTCTGTAGTTGAGTTCCCTCTGCAGGGGGCCAGCAGTGCTCCAGGTAGGGTCCCGGGCCACCAAAGTTCACATTCAGCTGAGAGGGGATGCGGACCTCCAGATAGGCAACATCTAACCACCATTCTTCCAGCTGGGGGATCAAGAAGCCAGGTAAAACATACATGACCGAAGAGGACATCTGTAACATGTAGAGTGCAATTACACACCCAGTTTTTCTTTGTCCTGGCTCTCTGCAGTAGTTTCTGGTGCAGCTCTTTCCCTACACCCTCTTGAAATTTCTTCACAATGTCCGCTGTAGCCTTAAACTCAGTCTCAGATGCAAATGGATGAACTGATGGAAAACATGGCAGCGCAAAATGAGTCAGTCTGTCAAGCAAGAGCACCAACATCAGCTTCTGGTCATTGGGAACATTAATACCTACAAATACAGTACAGTTAATATGAAACACACAATCAAACATGCAAACACTTTTTGACAGGTCTGTCTTGTGTCTTGTTACAATATTCAGAATAAAAAAAAGATCAACTGATTTTCACCTCTAAGCATGGGGTTCTGGATTGTTGTACCTATGACAGAGATCAATCCAAAGAGCCGAGGTAAACTCATGTTACATAGT
The DNA here is from genome assembly GCA_024633595.2 of Lepomis macrochirus. Taxonomy (NCBI): domain Eukaryota; kingdom Metazoa; phylum Chordata; class Actinopteri; order Centrarchiformes; family Centrarchidae; genus Lepomis; species Lepomis macrochirus. The sequence goes on from JALXJV020000015.1 coordinate 17,376,229, forward strand.
TTCAGTATTGATGGAATATTTTAATTAAAACATTCATGCACTCATTCATTTTCCAACACAAACAAGACCTTATTTTGCTCTAATCCACCTATTTTTGATAGACCAGGAATGAGTTCAAAAATCTTTGGTTGGGCATTACAGGGCTAAACAGCAAAATTACACAATCATATTTCTCGCACTAGGGCTGCAACAATTAATCAATTACTTGTAAACTTTTAAATTAATCGCCATTTATTTTCATAAATCCATTAATCAGTTGGAGTAATTATTTAAGAAAGAAAAGTCAAAATTCCCTGATTCCAGCTTCTTCAATGTGAATACTTTGTTTTCTTTACTTGTATATGACAGTAAACTGATTATCTTTGGGTTGTGGACTAAACAAGACATTTGAGGACGCCATCTTGGGATGTGCGAAACAAACAACTAATCGATTAATTGAGAAAATAATCGACTGATTAATTGATAGTGAAAATAATCAGTAGTTGCAGCCCTTTAGGCCATGTTGGATTTTCTTATTTATTTCAAGCATTTGTTTGTGTAAATATTTAAAGTTTGTGTGGTAAATAAGTACAAAACCTGAAACTGAGTAACTCAGCAGGTTGTACAAAGCTACTATCCTACCTGCTTCCAGGTACTTGAAAAGGCTCATCTCTAGTGACGGGACAGGCAGGGGTGGCAGGCTGCTTTGGTACCCGAAGGTCTGCTCTGGCAGAGACTCTGACAAATGATTAGCCATTTCTTCCTTCTGTAATTTAAATAAATGATAAATGTTTCAATTTATTTTATAAATATACAGAAAAGGGGCGCAGTTAGCTCAGATGGTAGAATATTTTATACTTTCCAATTTATACTTTACATTACATTACAAGATGATGAGGATGATGAGGTTGTTCTCCAAGAAAGCCTACATAGTTATGTACTTTAATGTTGGTTATTATTCTCATCATCATCATCATCATCATCATTCTCATCATCAACCGCTTACATGTGGTCGGGTCGCTGAGACAGCACCTCCAACAGGGGAACCCAAACTTCCCTTTCCCAAGACACATTAACCAACTCTGATTGGGGGATCCCGAGATGTTCCCAAGACCCCAAGGTACTTGAACTCCTTCACTTGGGGTTAGTACTCATTCCCTACCTGGAGTAGGCACTCCACGGGTTTATTGCTGAAAACCATGTCCTCAGATTAAATCGACATCCCCACCACTTCGAGCTCAGCTCTGAACCGTTCCAGTGAGTGCTGCAGGTCAAGGACTGATGATGCCATCAGGGCCACTTCACTTCACCTGTGATAAGATATACCGAACTACAACCCCTCCCCACCTCAACTATGCCTCAATATCCTGTCCATTGAATTTCACAAATAAGAACCAGTAACAAAGCAGGTGATGATATTATAGATTATGCTACACAGCAGTTTATAACATTAAAATTAACCCCACCTGAAACATTTGTAAGAATAACAATTAATTATAACTATAATATGATTATATAATAGTTATTATATAAATATAAATAGGCCATTATACATAGTAAGTACTTATGTACATTTTCAGGTTCATAATTTTATTTAGTTCAGGAGCAGTGTTTTCTGTAGGAGATAGTAACTCCTTTTGGCGTGGACTTTGGGCTTTTTCACTTTACAAATCTATTACATGCACAAAAAAAGTTGTATAACTCAATTAAGGAGAGGGGAAAATTAAACAAGCATAATATGACCTCTTTAAGTAAAAAAAATCCATGATTTACTTGTAACAGAGTACAAAAGTACTTCTTCCACCACTGGATGATCCCTGAGCAACTATACACAGTATACAGTAGATAAGAAATTTGAATTTCACTGTTCAATATTATTAGTGTAACTTGGCTTACAGAGTACCAACCTGCATGACGAAAGCACTCAGAAATAAGATTTTTAAGATTTACTTGCATGCAAACGGATCTAATGGTTTCCCTTAAGCTAGCTAACGCTACTCGTTAGTCTGAAAACGTTTTCACTCGTTTAACCATATTATTAAATCAAAAGGAGCTTAAACGTTTTCAATGCACAAGCTAGCTATGGTTATTGAGCTGTTAAGGTGAAGGTGCACTGGCTAGCTAACGTTGCTCTCTCTCTCGCCTTCGGTTTTATACAACAACGTTTGTCATGTAACTTATTGTTAGTTTAAATTTGATTAAAAAACGTCAGTCGTAGCTTTCAATCACCTCTGTCAGCTCACCTTCTTCAGGATATGTTGACTTCAGTTTACGGCAGAAATATCTTCAGCCAGCTTGCAGGTGAGGTGGTTTAAAGTGTTGTTGTCTGCAGCTGCAGCAGCAGCTCCTCACCTTTACCCCACTGAACACCCGGTGCCAGCCCGGAAGACCCCACTGCTCATGCGCAGTGCACTTGACCTACATTTAGGCTTTGAAATAATGAGGCATTGATATCAAGTTTCTCTGCTGCAGAACGGTGAGAGGTGGATTGATTTAGACGCCGTGGTAACAACCAAACGACCAGAAAACCGGACAATAAAACTCGGAAAAAGGCCCACAATACTTCCACAGACACATCTGTACACACAGAGGGGATTTATAAATTAATAACGTTTTAGCAGTGAAAATAATGAAGATACCCCAACAGGTCCACAGGTCAATGTCACATTAAGCCTAAGTACGAGGACAACGTTGGCTACACAGTTTGAGCATTTTTGGTGTGGACTACATCCATTGTTCCAATGACGAGGAATCATAAAGAACAGTCTCATGTAATTATTAAAACTGATGCAATCTAATACAACAATCCTGCAGTGAATCCTACCTTTGTGGAGGTTTTATTAATGTTCTGTTTTCAGAGAGGTGTTGATTCACCTGCATGGTTATTTTGAAGGCTGCAGTTTGTGGTGCAGTTGAACTGTACTGGATTATGTTGATGGGTAATTATATTGTCCACCCCATTTATGTCAGTGAAGGTATGCTAATAACAAGAAACAACAAAACAAAAACAGTTCAGACAGAGATTTTATTTTCAAAATGTTTGCAGAATGTTCAGTTTCATAGCATTTAATTAGTCATGCTTTGATTGGGAATCAAGCTACACATCAAAGTGTACAAGCATTATTATACTAGGCCTGTATAATATATTGTTTTGTTTGTCTCACATTGTGTTGTTGTTTTATTGCTGCTGTTACAGAACCAACTGCCCCTCAAGGACAAATAAAAGCCTTGAACTTGAACTTTCCCATACATGTGGATTATAACAATTAAAATTTATTTACAATTAAAACTAAAATTTAGATAAAATAGTAATTAGAAATTTTTAATATTTTAACCTGAAAGGATGCATGGGAGTTCAGTTGCATAAGTGAATAAGAATAAAATATGGAAACAAAAGACAAACCATGGAGAATATTAAATCACACTTGATCCTGCATAATCATGGCCTCTGAAAGCAGAAGGCAACTTGTTATAAAGACAGCAGCAATGTTTTAGTAATTCAGTTAGTAGACTATTGTTGTTTTTGCATTAACTTGGCTTCTTCTTCAGTTTATTGCAAGTCTTACAGGCCATATTTGCTGATGATTTCTTTTCCAAGTGTAATGTAGGCTGACATGGCATCGTCCTTGGACATTCCTGAAAGAAGGTGTACATACAAAGTATTTGGATTGAAAACACACTGTATCACTGTACTGTAAAACACAAGTATCACTGTGTCTGCTTAGCAATATATATAAGAATCATGGTATCATTGGTAGCTCTGAATGACGCATTAAATTGCAGCTGGTAGCAAGTAACAAGCCCTGTCTTTCCATTTTACACCTACAAGCATTTGTTACCTTTCCTGGAATTCCAGGCGTCCCACTTGGCTTTTCCTTTCAAGTCCAGCATTCCTGGTCTTTCTACAAATGTGACACAGAGAGGAGGAAATGTTCAGAATATAAGGACCATTGCATGGAAATGATAATGTATTTTACTGCACCAAGAAACATCTCAAAAATCTGTCTTTTTCTCTCCTGGCCTGATCTCAAGAAGGTAATCCAGGCTTTTATATCATCTTGGTTAGATCACTGTAATGGGCTAAGCAAAAAAAACATCTCACGTCTTCAGCTAGTACAAAAAGCAGCTTCTCGGCTTCCAATAAATAATAGAAGACAAGATCCCATCAGTCCTGTTTTAGCCTCCGTTCACTGGTTATTTACATTTCAGAATTGATTTTAAGGCTTTACTGATCAAATTTAAAGCACTTCATGGTTCTGCTCCTTGCTACATTGCTGAGTTGCTGCTCCCCTATGAGCCAGAACACAGCCTCAGATCCTTGGGCAGGGCTCTGTTGGCTGTTCCAAAGTCCCAGCTCTAGACTAAAGGTGACTGGGCTTTTGCAGTCATAGCCTCTCAACTCTGGAACCTCAGAGAACCTGAGGCTTGCAGGATCTGTGACATCTTTTAAACCACTTCTAAAGTGTATCATTTAAAAAAACAACAACTTTTTATTGCTAATTTCTCTCACCTGTTTATTATTACTATAATTATATAACATTATATCACTGTTGTGGGGATCTTTCCATTTCAACTTTGTATCATTTTAATTGCCTCTGTCCTGAAATGTTTCCTTCATAAACAAGGATTTTCTATGTTCTTAGTTCAACCATGTAAAGCATTTTGTAACTTTATTTTAATAAGTGCTGTCCAAATAAAGTTTATTATTATTATTATTATTATTATTATTATTATTATTATTATTATTATTATTATATACCGGTGTTAACGTCTCCGACCACTGCCTGCTTATAAAGGCCGTACAGGTCCAGCAGCTCCTCGTCTGTAGGCCTCGTCTTGACCTTTTTCACATCCTCTGCAATCTTGTCAAACTCTGCCTGCAGGTCAGAAAAGAAACAGTCAAGTCACTCACTATTACTGATAAATAATTCATTATGGTATCCATTATGTTTGCACAAGGTAAGCATGATTATATATATATATATATATATCTCTTCAGCTCTTTGTCAAGTCTGACAGAGGAATAAGTTGAAGGTATTTGGTGCAGTGGGAGTGTATAATCACATAATATGAGAACGTGCATATTAATCAGTTACAACACTGAATAAGAAATCTGGGCATAGTATTCTAGTCATGGAGCAAACCCTGGGAAACCTTTTGTTGCATAAGTTGGAGACAAACAATGGGCTTTTATTCAAGATCCCAGCCTTTGTGCCTACTTGAATAATCCACTTTACAAAAGATCTGGGACATTGCAGACCAGATCATTAATACAAGAATCATTAATATAAGAAACCCTTTCGGTTTACACAAAAACATGAAAACTCATAAACTCTCAGTTTAGGAATGTAGTTCCTGAAACCATTTAAAACGCTACAAAGATCTCAAATCTCAAACTATTCATTAAAATCGTGTCTGGGCCAGTGAAATACATTTCATCTTCTTAATTCATTTAGAGCCAGATCCTGTTAGTTATCCATAATGATGCATTATAATACTTTCTTGTTTGTCTCCTTTTATAGCAATCTCTAAAACATTAACAGCTGCAGGAGGACCATAGAGCAAAATAATGAATATATTTAGACTTGTTTTTCTTACATTTACACATCTCACACTGTCAAAGATGGATGACACTACATACAGTAGGTTATGACTGCATGAAGACTCCACCGCTACAACCGTTAATCATTTCATAGCGGTATAATCCGTGCATCTCCGGTACACTGCCGAATAACATGAAAACAAACAAAAGTAGTTAATATTTTACCTGATGAGACATTTTCGCTGCTGTAGACCCGTGATTCAAATGAATGTAATTTGCACTGTCGGCTGGCCGTCTTTGTGCAGCTGTAATTGCAGCACAGCTGATCTACGCAAGATCGTCGCTGACCAAGGAGAGGCCTGCAGAGGAGGGAGCAGAGAGCTACTGAGGAGTTTATTGGCTGCCGCTGCCTGCCCCCCTCTCTCTCACACACACACACACAACACACACACACACACACACAGTATTGCTACTGTACTTTTACTCATGTAGAAGAATAGAGGATACAAAAAGTCTTGTTAGGATCAAAATCTATTTAAACTTTATTTAAATAGAGTTTAACAAATCCTTTTAAACATTTGTTGTTTTTTTCGGTATAATTTCTGCAACAATTACACTATGAACATGCTGTAGTAGTAATATGGAGCCATGAATGTCGTTCTGTTCATTGAACGCTGGTCCGCGCTGTGGCACTTTTTAAATAAAGTTATTTCAATTCAAACAAAAATGGCGGCGCCCTGTGGCCCACCTGTGTTGTTGGACTGAAAGAGAGTTTGCATTATAATCAGGTAAAGTAACTAAATGCCTCGTTAGTTTGTCAGATATGTTGCTGACTGTGATGCTTATGAGGTTATAAGAAGACGTGTGAAGGGTTTCCATTACAGCGGACGGAAAACGCGAACGTCACTTCAGTGAACGCTTCTGTGGCCATCAATCTCAAAATCTTCAGATACAGTCATTCAGCTCTAGTTGAAATATTGCATGGAATCATCAATAATCACATCCAAAACAATGTCACAATATTAATTATCACTCTTTGTTGATTGTATTTATTATTTTGATTGTTATTAGGGTTATTGTAGCGCCCAGTTCAAACCTTGTTATTACGACCCGACTTATACTGGATTTGAGAACCACTCATTGGTGTGGAACGGGCTCATTTTTCGAGAATCCAATTAATTGTTTTTTTAATATATAGGGGGAAACCACCATAGCTGTTTGACACTGTTTCTAAAGCGTGTTAAAAACGTGCATTAAAAACGAATATAATTTATTGTGCTTGAACGCACCACATACCTAGCTAAAGCCCATACAGTCAGTGGGAAGGCGTCACATTAGAGGGTCCCTCCTGAAGCTAGTCCCCAAAGCGCTACCAGCTACAGGTGTGCTGGTGTCGATAGGTCCTGCGTTACATTGTTACATTGTGAACAACAAATCCGTGTTGAAATCATAGAAATCCTGCTCTCTGTTCATAGTATCAAAAAATCCCTAACGATACCCTTCCCTAAACATGATTTCAAAACTACAATTTATCTAAAAACACACATTTTATTACGTACCCACTCAAGTGACCACCATCGAGGGGACTTACTACATTCAAAACCAAATCAACATCACTGAATCTGTGCAGAAATTCACCAAAATTAATGATGGCTTCCTAATTTCAAATATTGGTGGAGTCTCATGTTGTTACATTACATGTTACATTAACTTGACATATTTAGTCAAGTTAATGTAACATGTAATCATGATCATTTGACTTTGTTTACTGTTGTTGTTGGAAAGGAGAGAAGACAGCAGCAAATCAGAGAATAGTAGGATAACGTGTTTTTTGGAAAGCAGTTACAATCATTAATCTTTCATGATAATAATAATGAGCACTTTGAAAGGTGCTATACAAATAAAGATTATTCTATTTTGAGCGAGACATTTTACAGTTGAAAAATAACCAGGCTATACTTTATGTGTGAATGTATTTGTCCTTTGTTACAGGTGTAATTTCAGAGGTGGTATGGCCAGTGCAGGAAAGCCAGGCAAAAGGGCCAACAAAAAGGAAACCAGAAAGCATGTTCCAACCAAGACCTCCTTCACCTCACCGTTGACTCCAAAATGGAGCCCACTTCCCCAAGAAGACATGCATTTCATCCTGAAAACCCTGAATGACAAGCTGGTTTCCACTGGTCTCGAGAAGAAAGAGATGAAAGTGTTTCGCCCGTGGAGGAAAAAGAGAGACCCGAAACCTTCTGTCACATCAGAACCTGTTCCCCAGGTGAGCCAGGATGCGCAGGTTCAGGAGTCTTCCAAAAACGGCTGGACTGATGTTGCAACCAGAAGACAACTGGCCATTGGCATCAACGAGGTCACTAAAGCTCTGGAGAGGAACGAGCTCAAACTGTTGCTCGTGTGCAAGTCTGTCAAACCAAAACACATGACGGATCACCTGATAGCGTTGAGTGCAACAAGAGGAGTGCCAGCCTGCCAGGTGCCTCGGCTGAGCCAGAGCGTGTCGGAGCCGCTGGGGCTGAAAAGTGTCCTCGCACTGGGGTTTAGACGGTGTGCCTCCAAAGACGACGAGACGTTCGCTGACACTGTTGATGCCATTACACCCAGGGTGCCTTCACTGGACGTTGCGTGGCTACAAGGTGTAGCACCCAGTGTAACACCTGAGGACCCCGTTGACATGGAAGAGGAGGAAGCTGGCGGGAAGAAGGGCCAAAAAAGGAAACTTGAGAGTGAATCTGAGGAGGTCAGAGAGTCTTCCTCGTCCAGCACTCTGCAACCCCTCAAATTGAAAAAAATAGTTGCTAACCCTGAAAAGAAAAGTAAAAGAAGGGTGAAGTCGTAGCCAGCTGAATGAAACACAAACTCTGCCTAGATGTTTCAGCTCTGTGGCTTCCAATGTTTTTTGGTTTGACACCTTGAAATGAGTCTACTCATGTTTAAGGTTATGACCTTAATCTGGACATGAGTCATTTTTCAATCCCAGGCTTTTTCATTTGAAGTAGTGGCCCAAGGAGGTTAAAAAGTCTAGTAGACTATTTCGCAAAATAAATCTGTTTTGTTTAACATTAACATTTAAATCCTTTTAATCATATTTTGTTTATTCTGTTTCCTCCATTTCAGAGTCAAAATAATTAATGGATACGTGGCAAATTAATAGATAAAGATATAATATAATTATTTGTTACAGCTTTCACATTACATTTAAAATTATGACAACTTTATTTTTTGCATCTTATGTTGCTTTGTAAAGCAGATGGCTGACTTTCAAAGTGAACAATACATTACAGTAGAAAAAAATGAAAGTTGTTCCAAACAGAAGCAGACATAATTTGTTGCCAACCTTTCTGAAGCAAGTCTATGTTCTCATACTCCACTGAGATGAATGGAAACCAGTGGCTGCATGAAGGGTAGGAAAAACACATGCAGTTTACATGATTTATAATAACTTGGTTAAAATGTGTATGGACCCTGGTATGACCCTTTTTAATTGACTTTATTCAATGTGAAATTCCATTGGCCAGAAACAGACACAATATTTTTAGATTGATGTATCTCTGTTTTCTCTGAATTAAACCTACGTGCTTGAAAGTTTGTGAACCTTTGGAATTTTCTATATTTCTGCACAAATATGACCTCAGATTTTCACACAAAGTAGAACAAGAAAACCAATTAAGAAAATTAGATAAAATATTATACTTTATTACTCATTTATTCATTGAGGAAACTGATCCGACATTGCGTTTCTGAGAGTGGCAAAAGTATGTGAGCCTTTGCTTTCAGGATATCAGGAAAAGAGTGTTTGATGCCCATCAGCCTGGAAAAGGTTACAAAACCATTGCTACCCTCCATAGGAGTGGTCGACCAACAAAGATCAATCCATGAGCAAGGTGTGTAATAATCTACAAGGTCACAAAAGAACACAGAGTTACTAATAAGAAACTAAAGGTTGGTTAGGTCACGTTGGGTAATGTCAATGTTCATGAGTCCACCATCGGGAGAACACGGAACAATGATGTGCATGGCAGGGTTGCAAGGAGAAAGCTACTCCTTTCCAAAAGAAACATTGCTGCCAATCTGCAGTTAGTGCAAGAGCACGTGGAAATGCCATTAAAAAATGACCAAAATAGAACTCTTTGGTTTAAGTGAAAAGTGTTATGTTTGGCAAAAGGAAAACACTGCATTCCTGCATAAGAACCTTCCCTCTGTTCAACATGTTGACAGTAATATCATGATCTGGGCTTCTTTTGCTACATCTGGGCCGAAAAGACTGTCACCTTTGATGGAACAATGAATTCTGAATTATACCAGCGATTATATAAACTATGTCAGTGAACTGAATCTTAAGAGAACGTGGGTTATGCAGCGAGACAACAACTCTATGCACACAAGTCGTCCTACTAAAGAATGGTTAAATAAGAATAAAGTGAATGTTTTGGAATGGCCAAGTCAAAGTCCTGACCGTAATCCGATCAAAATGTTGTTGAAGGACCTAAAGCAAGCAGTTCATGTGAGAAAACCCACCAACATCCAAGACTTAAAGCTGTTCTGTAAAGCGGAACGAGCTAAGATTCCTCCAAGTTAACGGCTGATCAGCAGTTATCAGAAACATTTAGTTGCAGTTATTGCTGCACAGTGGGGTCACACCAGATCCTGAAATCAAAGGTACATATATTTTTGCAACTCACAGATATGCAATGTTGGATTATTTTCCTCAATGTATAAAAGACCAAGTATAATATTTTTGTCTTATTTGTTGAATTGGCTTCTCTTGATGTACTTTGTGTGACGTGTGAAAATCTGAAAAGTATGTTTTAGGTCATATTTGTACATAATTACAATTTTAAAGGGTTCACAAACTTTCAAGTTCAAACCCACAGAAAATTTCAGACCTCAACCAATTAAACCTTTTGGACAGAGTCCACTTAACAATCTTCATAGTTAAAATGTAATATACTGTAAATGTGTCACAATACTTTGTATTTCCATTGTCCCCACTCCCAAGTTAAAAGAAGAGTATAACTTGTGTTCCTTTTTAAAGTGAGTTTATTCAATCAAATATCCATGCTGGTATAATTGACGTGTGTGTGTTGAAACAGATTGTTATTTGCATGGGCTCATGTCTAAATGATGCTGGTACAAGTTCTTCAGCTTTTTCACAGCTTACAATGGATTTGAATAAAAATATTGTTCTTCAGTTCGAGAAAGCTGTATGTCGTTTCAAAAGTTCACCCACCCCTCCCCACCATCCCCAAAATCTTAATTTAAAAAAAACAAAAACAACAAACAAAACATTTGAAATAAGGCAGGTACTTCGGGTTGAGTTCTCACTAAAGGGTGTGGCTAGTAACATCAATGCTAAAATTGTCACAGCAGCATAACTGACATGCTCAAAGTTCATTCAAACAGCTGCAGGCAACACATCTGTGACACAACCAACATCCATGAGGCACACCATTGACTCAATAACCCGGTTTCAGTGTTAAATGAATGCCGGTAATGTCTCTGTGAATGTCACTCATTCAACCATCCAATGGCAAAAAAAAAGAAATACCCTGAAGCACATGTCCATTGGTTGTCTTTTTCTTGCTAATATATAAAAGGGATGCAAGGAAAATTACATCACATACAGACAAAATGACCGACAGAAATGGCAGCAGCTTAAAGTTATGCAGAGCCACGTGAACAGGAACATCAAAAGTAACAGCAAAAAGACAATTTGAAAACATTTGTCAACCATCTTTTTCCCATCCTGCTCCATTGAGAACAGGGAAATGCCAAACACTGAACCCCTCAAAATTCAGCTTTGAAGTTGCCTGTCTAACTGGAAATTTTAGGGAAAGTAAAAGAACAGGAATAATGCCTTAAGACATTTTGCAAAGTACAATTATAAATATCAGAACTGTTCAAAGAACTTAACGCATTTAGCTGCACAACACACTAAAAAAAGACCCACAGTATATTTTTCAGACACACAAATACAGTACAATTTAAAAAAAAACAAATCCAGGGAAGTTAATAAAAATGGACCTAGAAAAACAGGAAAAGCTCAAATTTCAAATTGACGCGGTTACTGTTACAGGCTTTTGTTTATTCAGCCACTGTGCTCTGAGTGCATGCTGTTGAATTATTCCCCAGACACTTTGAATGTTATGCTCAATTCTCTGTTTTATTTAACCGAGATTTTGATTAACAACATATTTAACATCCTACAGCACACGTGAGGGAATTGATGGTTATGTGTGCATTAATAAACATGTATGGCGCATCCCATTCACTGCTTTGCAACAGCCTACTGAAAGTAATAAGTGGTAGTTTGTCTGCGAGTGGCAATGACTGAATCAACAAAAGATAACAGACTTTAGCGACCTAACCGAAAACATTACTCTTTCAAAGTAGGTAAGCCATTTTTACACCATAAAACTGTTTCTAGACAGGAACTTTGACTAAAGAAAACTAAAATCTAACCGTGGGTATAGCTTAACTGGTGTTTTGTTTTGTTTTCCAGTTTTTGGTGATGTAATTCTCACTACCCTGCTTGTGCAATGAGCATGTCATCCTTACCTTTGCCTGTAATATAAGATTTGCTAACTGGACAACACCATTCACATACAGATTACCCTAAACTGTGTTTGTTATTACAAATATCTGCATGAGCGCATCAGTGAATATAATCAAACACGTGGTTACAATGTTCTCGTTAAAAATAGGAACTCTAGAAACAGATTTAGAATATGAAAACGGCTCACATCCTTTGGAAAAGGTTGTACAGTTTGTAAGGCAACCCATCTGTTTTGAAATCTGACCCTTTTGCTCGTTTAGGAACTCAAAAATTGTGCTTCATTGATGCAATACATTCTTCATCAAAAACCACTGGAACCCACATTGTCTTAACAAACTCAGTGACATCTACACTACTTATGAGGAAAATACTTTGGATCAGCCCTCCCGAACCCCAAATTCACACTACAGGAATAAATATGATCTGGCTTTCAATGTACAGGTAACTATATATTTTTAACAAAAAGACATGTATATCAATGCACCAGTTGGATGAGTACTTCCATGAAGATATCCTTTTTGTTTGTGTGTTATTTGACAGCTTTTATGTTTCTGTGTGTGTGTGTGTGTGAACATATTTGTCATTTAACAGTTCAGTTGATATTTTTCTCCAGAATGCTTGAGGGAAGAAAGTGTCTTGCTTTATACGTCAGCTATCACAGAAACATGTTTTTAGCATTTCTAATTCTACTGAGGCCCAAAACAGGCAACAGAGAGAAATTTCTGACCACAATGATATGGGACGGGACGGGAATAACGACTCTTCAATTGCCTTTCAGACCCTCTTCTGCTGCAAGTGTGCAGTTGCAGCGAGGACACAATATCTAATCGTTTTGTATTGCCGTCATGTTTACTTGTTGATTATCATTTACATAGTTCAATGTCAGCAAAATTACATGACATGTCAGTCCCTTGTAACGAGGTGTCTGCTGAGGAAGAAGAACTAAACAAAATTCACAATGTCAAGGCATCCTCTTTTATGTCAAACTGGTATGTTTTAAATGTGAGTGTGCATGTCAGGAGCATTGTACTGTATGAGTATCTCAGGCATAGCATGACTTCACATTCAGGATGTTGATGATTTAAGAGTTTTCACCTCCAGGTGAACCAAGAATGTTCTTGATGACGGGTGACCCGCCTCCCAGTCTCCAGGTTTGTTTTGCTGTTGTAGTTCTCATTGTCTAGCTTGGGCTACCTGTATGTCCAGGTAAGGAATAGCCAGAGGTTGCTGAAGACCTCTTGATCAGTGTTTGTGTAGCAGCCATGAAGAGACCTGCTACTGAAGGACGAGGCCAACCTGAAAAACACAGAGTCGCCTGCTGTTAGAGGAGTTTTGACCAAAAGAATATGAATGTTTTGTACATCAGATGCTGAAGCTTAGTTGTAACTCAAGTGTTTGCCAAGTGGGTATTTACACTCACTAAATTAAAATGGACTGCACCAATCAAAACTATACATATATTTATTGTTAATAAATGTTTACAAAACTTTCTGCCAGGTGTTGTGTTCTTTTAGCTAACTGAACTATTGGTATAACGCTTTTCTAGTCTTTTCAACCACTCAAAGCGTTTTTACACTACATCTGCATTCACCATTCATACACTGAACCTAAGTGCTCAAACAGAAACTAACATTCACACACATTCATACACTGGTGGAACAGCTGCCAGGGGCAATTCGGGGTTCAGTATCTTGCCCAAGGACACTTTGACATGCAGCCTAGGGAAGCCGGGGATTGAACCGCCGACCTTAGTGGGCAACCCGCTCTATCTCCTGAACCACAGCCACATTTCTCAAAGTACGCAATATAACTCAAGTGATAAAACATTACCTTAACAATGTAGACTAAATGATCAATTAACATCAGTTAGCTCAATTGGTATTTCCAACTCACTCAACACAGACTTCTAGATGTAAGCATCAAAATAAATAAAAAAGTCATATGTATGTTTATAAAGGATTAGCAGCTAAGTTTCATATATGTTATGTATTTTTTGAAGGTAATATTACAGCTTGTGATGCTACAGTAACTTCATGTTTACATAGTTCTTGACTGGACAGCGTTAAACATCAGCTTTCTAGCAATCGATTTACAAATTGTTTAAGTCTTTATCGTCCAAGAAAGTTTTCTGGTGCAACCTGATTTAGTTAAGAACTTAAGAGGGACTTTACAAATAAACTTAAAGAAGGATTTCCAACTAATTGGTGCAACCAACGTGAAAAAGAATAATTCTTTAAATATGCACTACTGTAATAGCATTGCCCAACTGAGCCTTTGTGGGCTAACTACTTAATTTTGATTGTGCAACTTGCAGAGGCTATGGCATAACAGGTAGCAGATATATTAAATACAGACAACTTCCACCACTACCAATAGTGTCTACAAAATACACCTACTTCAGCTCTTATCATTGGGTCTTAACATTACACTTGCTAATAGTTGATCATTAGCTCATACAAATCATGTCGCTGACCTTATCAGGGTCCATAGGGGGACATTTCCAGTTGTAGAGGTAATACTGCAGATTTCCATCTCCTATGCCAAACTTGAGCTTCTCCAGGAACACCTTGTTCTCCATTAGATCCAAGGCGTTGAATACGTCAAACCCTTTCTGTTGAACACACAGAATAAGTCACAAATTAAATATGATGCTAAATTACATGATAGCAAGAAAATCTATGAAAAGATTGGCTTGAGTTACAGTTCCAGGAAAAAGTATGTGAAGCCTTTGGAATTACTTAGATCTTCGCTGCCTCGGGGCCTCGAAGGGTTGCTATCATTGATGGAAAAAAGAATTATCAATTTATTTATTTATCAAGAAATTTTGCAGGAGAATGTAAGGCCATCTGTCTGCCAATTAAAGCTCAACAGAAGATGGGTGATGCAACAGGACAACGACCCAAACCACAGAAGTTAATCAACAACAGAATGGCTTCAGCAGAAGAAAATACACCTAGAGTGGCCCAGTCAGAGTCCTGACCTCAAATCATTGAGATACTGTGGCATAACCTCAAGAGCGAATAACACCAGACATCCAAAGAATATTGTTGAACTGAAACAGTTTTGTAAAGACTAATGGTCTGAAATTCCTCCTGACTGTTGTTCAGGTCTGATCTGCAACTACAGGAAGAGTTTGGTTGAGGTTATTGCTGCTATTGCGGTCAACCAGTTAATAAATCCAAGTGTTCACATACTTTTTCCATCCTCCACTACGTATGTTTACATGGTGTGTTAAATAAAAACATGGAAAACATATTGTTTGTGTGGTATTAGTTTAAGCAGACTGTGTTCGTCTGTGGTTGTAACAGATGGAGATCGGATTACATTTTCTGACCAATTGACTATTCAAGAATTATTTATTTATTGAGATTTAAAATTAACTGATAGTACCATAGAACAGTTTTAATTATTTGGTAGTAAGGTGTGTTTTTACAACAACTCTACATAGAGCGTAACGTTACCAGTTTGGCTAGGATCAGTGCATCATTCATTAAGTCCAGAAGTGGGGTTTGTGTATGAACATTGTAAAAAGAGTAAGCAGCCTTCAGGCTCCTATGGAGAGGGTGATGCATCACAGTTGAGGGCAGAGTGTAGAAACTAGCGAAATCTGTCAGTACACCACCAGCACCCTGAGAAGAGATTCACAGCAACTGTTTAATAAACAGATTAGACCAAGAGACAGGCCGTCAGTATCTTGAAGACAGAAATTGATTCCAGATACCTCTACTACATATGTGTCAATTATGTTGTCCTGTGGTAAGAACCAGTGAGCCACCTCCTCTTCAACCATAGAAGGTGCAAGTTGGAAACGACTCAGGTATTTCTGTAGCAGCTCGGTAACCTGGCGGAGGTCACGCCTCTCCATTGGCCGCAGACCCGGGGTCTTGGTGCTCTATATGGGGGTGTGGAGAGCAAGAGAAAAAGTGGATATAAGTTCCTGCCACAAATAAGAATTGTAAAGGGAGATCCAGGACTGACAGGCGTTAAGTGTTTACATCTGGTAGTCTGTAGAGTTTCATGGTTCTTTGCAGGGTCATGTTTCTGCTCAGGTGGGAGAACTTTACTTCCACAAGCTTTCTGGGGTTCAGAGAACGATGCCAATATCTGACACAGAAAGAGGAACCAAACAGAGAAAAAGAGTATTGGTTTTAAATGACTTTCTGACACATGTTTCATGTTTGAATTGTGCACAACATACCTGCATGTGGACACAGGTTTAGGTAGTACCACTCCTGCTGTGTATACTGCTTGAAATATTCCTTCTAAGTTCACCCTCCGTGTGATCTCTCTGATTAGCACTGGAGCCACGCGCTTAGAACGCAGCTTCTTATGGACACACAGGAAGTTGATTTCGACCAGCCTCTTCAGTCTGGAGCAGCAGGAGGAAAGAACAGGGCTTGTGCATTACAGTAAAAAGGTTTCTATTCACTTATATCACTGCTCTGCTCCAAATGCATTTGATCAGTTGTGAGTGCTCACGTGTCATAGATGCGTATATCTGCAGGGATGGCACTGATGAAGCCAACAAGCTTCTTATTTGAGGACACTCTCACTCCACAATGCCACTGTGGCAGCCAGCCAGGTGGGCGCAGAGCCCTGAGAGAGGAGGAAAAGCTTACTGGCAGAGCCGACAGTTAACTACTCTATATATGGTTTAATTATTTTTTGGTGAACAGTAAATTAATAAACAAGAGCAACATGAGAGCTGGAAGCTTACCATTTGAGAAAGTTTGGTGAATAATCAAATCTGAACATGTTGTCGTCGTCCTCCACATAGTTCTCATTTAACAATGTGTACAACTCCTTCAGCTGAAAAAGACACAGTAAACAATTTATTTTGTGTATCGTTTCTACATAACGTAAGCTTCAGTGATTAGTCAATTAATAAATTGATCAACTGAAAGACAATGAATCGGCAACAATTAACTGTTTAAGTAATTTTTCAAGCAAAAATGTCAAAGGTTTGATGGGTTTAAGATCTCAGACTGGAGAATTCCTGAATTGGTCTAACTTTAAAATTATATTTTATTTATTTATTTTGGGGTTTTGCACCAAAAAAGACATTTGATGACATTAGATTTTTTACTGTTTTCTGATCTTTAATAGACCAAGCAACTTATCAAGAAAACAAACAGCAGATCAATTCACTTTGAAAATAAACGTTAGCTACCAGCCCAAGTCTATTGTCCAAGGTTGAGACAGACACTGTACTTACTACATCTGCATTGCTGAGATCCAAAGTGTCCCACATAAAGCCTTGAGGTAAGGAATATGGCTCCTGTCTAATGTTTTCTTTGTCTGCTTCTATCGGCCCATGACTCGTCACCACCTCATCTGCAAAAACAGCACAACTCTTGTCAAAGACACAGGACTCTTTTCCAGTCACCAAATTTTCAATGCACCTCTAAAAACTTCCTGTTCTTGCATTTTGCCCAGGTGACACTGATCCTGGGCAAACACCAAAACTATGCGTCTTTTTAAATTTGGTAAAACTGCTGACAGTTACACTTATAAAATCTGCCTCTGCTGGCCCCGTGTTGGACAGGCAAGCCTGTGGCACTAGCCCTCCTGCGCAGACCTGATCTTTGGCCAATAGTAGTCATGGAAACAGCTTAATCTAATGCCACTAAGCATGCCCAGTGAGTACGCCTGGACCCCCAGTGAACATCACAGCTGACATGTTTTTGGGACACTGGCTTTGAGCAGCACAGACTGTGACAAAATAAAACCAGTAGATGGCACTGGTGCACATAAAGAGTGTCAAAAAAAAGATGAAGATCGAGATTCTGCTGACAGCTGAAGTAATACTGTTTGAGTTAGGGATGCAAATTTAGAGGAATTTCTGTAACCAAAGCTAATGATTAATAATTACTCAATAATTAACAACTTATGAGCTACCAAATGCATGCCTTTCCCCACCAAAAGATTAATTTAAATATAACATAGACGCATTTTGATTTAATTTAAATAAACAATGCTATTGCTTGCTCTAAGCTGAGTATGTGCTTACTTAGCTTGGGCACAGGCTGGGTGTCCCAGAACTGGTACTTGTGCTTGGCAGCCTCATCGATGCTCTTTGCTGGGCCCTGGCAGGACAGCAGCTCCATGGCTCTTTGGATGTCCTGCAGCTTCTGAATGGGCAAGCCAGGGTTCTACATACAGAGAAGACAGTGGACATTCAGTGCGAAGAATGAAACTTCAATGAACCTTTCCCTGCATGTATGATATGTCTGTATATCATCTGACCAAAGACAGAATGTTCTACATAATTCAAATGTAGTCATGAAAGACACATCTGAGAGCAAGTTTGAAATTTATACCCCTTTCAAATAAAAACCTTTGTGTGAGTTCAAGCCACATTTGACCGTTCACCCCAGATATATCTACGTAACAGATATATCAATAATATATACTGTATCATCATTGCTCACCAAACACCCTCCAACTGTAGTCCAGAACATACCCCTGTCAAACACCGTTATTGTGAGTATCTTTATGCTGGTTTTGGACAATCTCAGGAAATTACAAGGAACATGAAAACCCTGGTTATTCATATCCTAGCATTTATGATTTTACCAGTACCCAGGTTTGTGACAGTGTAGGCTTGTAGATTTTTGCATTTGTAGTATTCCTGGTAAACTGTAACGCTGCATGTTTCCAGTGTCTTTGTCTCTTGCTGCCTGAATTCTGTTTGATTTGCTTTCTTCTTCTTTTGATCTGCAGACACTAAAGACAAGACAATTTAATGTATCCTCTATACTGCTGTCAGTCTTTCATTTCAGTGTGCAGATAATCATTAAATTCTTCATCATCATCATTTTTTTGGTTTTGTTTTATTGAATAACTACTCACATAAGTCAGGCTGAGGAAGCACTATGCCCACAGGACAGGTGTTTACATCTGACAGTATCCCAGTTTATTGTCAAGAGTGCTCCAGGCAGCAAACAGCACTGTTGTTTCTCAAAAGACGGATATCGGCTTGCCCTGGTTTCTAAAAACTGGTATTGCATGGGCAAGAAAAATAACAACAGTAGCAATGTCCAAGGAAATGTACCCAGTGTTTAAAGGTTGCTTTGACTAGAAGCCACAACCATTATAATTAGGGTTAAGTCACCTCAGTAAATCTAGGGTTATTATAGGCCATGAGTCTAGGCCAAGGTTGAATAACAAACCTTGGATTACTGACCCATTCACACTGATGGGAAACAAACAGGGGTTTCTTGGGTTGCTTATATGCAAAAGGACTGTTCTGCGTTTCCCCTTCGCAGGGTTAGTGGGTTAGGATTTTAGCTCCTGCCATGAAAGGGTCTGTGCAGATTTCAATGGGTCATCACCGCACCTTTATCTCCTGAGAGTCAGAGGCAGAATCAGACTTTGCTCCTCCCGAGCTTGGCTTCTCTTTCTTCCTCTTCTGTTTCTTCTTCTTCCTCTTGGCCCCCAGATCTCCCCCTGGACTCCTACAGATATGAACACAAACAGAGCATCACTGAACAGGGGCTGACTTTGTGTTTTCTACTCGGCACACACGCACACAGCTGAGCTAACCTAACGTTAGCTAACTAACGTTAACGGTTAGTCTCAACGGTTGGCTGTCATCATGTCATTCAGTCGGGACGCTACCCGAGAGTATATATATATATATATATATTTGTACGTAAAGGAACAGACGGGTAAAAAGACAAAAAATGACATTGCAGTAGAGAATTAAAACCAGCCTTTCTCCCGTGGTTATTAGATTGAAATAACGGCCTTGTAACAAACAGCCCGCTGTTTGTGTCGGCTAACGTTAGCTACCTGCGCTAGCTATTCCCGACCGAGCACACACATAAACAGGCAGCGCTCAGACGGGCTGCCTGAAATTTACTGTGTATCCCAAACGGACTGGACAGGCCATCCTCACCCTTGCATATGCTCATTCTCCTCTTCGTTGTCTCCGTCTATACCGCAGGTGTCCTGGTCGTCCAGTTCAAGGCTCTGCTGACTGGCCGCGGATTCACTGTCCTCCGCCATCATAAAAAATATTTTAAAAATTGCCAGCCGCCGTGTGATAGCGATCACGGGCAACGGGGGAGAGATGGAAAAACAAAGAAACTGCCGAAGGAAACCGCACCGCCTAGAGGCCAAGGGAGGGAAAACAGAGCTATAGTCCTACCTTTTAACGTAAAATACAGTCCAGTGGTACCCAAATTAATACCCATACCCATTTTAAGATGAACAAAACTGTCACTAATAATAGTATCTGGCTTTCCATGTATCATTTTGTGTATTCAGTAATGAAAAGTCACACTGCGACCACTCTTAGTCAATTGTAGGTTGCTTCTGGCTAAATTCCATATACAAAATTACAAATTTACAAACCAAAACCCCCTATTTATACTCTTTAAGAAATTGAGCTTTATTTTAGAACACTCAGTTTCTCCTCCAACAAAAAGACTGTTCACTTGAGGTCTTTCTGAGATATCTATTTCCCCCTTTTTTTGCTGTATTGGTCTGCTGTACAAGGTCCCTCTAAAGGACAGGATCATAACATCAGGTAATAATACAGAATCTGTCTTTGCTGATTTTGTACTTCAGTGGTGCAAATTCCCTTTGCCTGGGTGGTATTCCAGCCTTGATACTTTATACTTATTTGATATTTTCTTAACTAATGGTGTAAATATTTTTTTTACTCACCATAGCATTACTAATGTATATTTTTCAAAACTCAACCCCACGGTTATGGTTTTGGTCATGGTATGAAGTTCAAGAACATACACAATGCCAAACAACGTAACCTGGCAGGAATAAAGTGAAACATAAATTACTTTAATAGAAGTAGAAACTACTTCAAGGCGTCTAATTTTTATATATATATATATATATATATATATATATGAATATATATATATATGTATATATATGTATATGTATATGTATATATATATATATATACCTCCTAGGAGGGGGGTTCCTAAAGATGACACAATCATAACAAAAGGCAGTCTCTGGTTGAATATGAACTTATTGACATAATGTGAAAAACTCTCAGGCTGCAAATGACTTTGGTCAATTACACAATCACAGACGATTCCAGTTTGGTTGTTTATTCAGAATAATAGGCTTCAAATATAATGCAAGCAACCAAGTTACACACTCAGGATGCTGTATCTGCAACTCCACCCTAGAACTGGAGGTTGCCGTGGGATACTAAAAGAGAAGAGGTCATTCAGAAGAACAACTCACACATTTTGACCAGGAAAGGAAATAACTATACACACTCTGTAATATGATTGCTATGACTATATGAACCTTGAGTGGATGTATTATGTTGATTATTTCTCAGCACTCTCACATGGACACACAATCTGACACAACACAAAGTCACAGCCAGCAGCATCACCACGCAGGTGTGCATAAACACATTTGAGACAAACATTCACTCCAAAACACAAAAATAAGAGAATGCACTGAAATGACCTGCAGTTTAGCTTCACATACAATCGCACTTAGCTTTATATATCCCGTGCTACACTGAACATTTCGTTAAATCCTTAACTGCTTACTCTAAGAGAGATTGGTGCCTTGCTGATTACTGTAGAGGATTTTACGATTGCAGCAGCTGGTAGACATTTTCTGAGATGTCCGCAGTGTAGCTTGTAACACGCTAGTGCTGAGGAAAGTTTACTGCATGCATTCTTTCACAAGAGGAGAAAGGGAAGGCTGAGGTAGAGAGGAGAAAAGCTAAAGGCAAAAGAAGGCGAGAAATAAATAAGGTAATCTGTTCCACAAATTTGTTGTAGTCAGGTCGTTCAAAGGCACTTGGAACATGAGGAAATGGGAGGGAAAAAAGCAAGGTGAAACAGCATGCAAAATAGTTTGGTTTCAGGTGAAACGTTTGAAGTTTGTTTTTATAACTCAGAAAGAAAAGCCCTTAACATATTTGAAAAAATAAGAATAGGCTATTTTCATGTAAAATATTTCATGTTGGCAATTAAAATCATATTGATTAAAATTACAAAAAAGGCATCTCAAGCAGCCATATAAAAGTGATGCATAGCCTTCAGAGCAAAAATACACCAGTCAGTGGTTCAACAATTACAAAACCCTTCATATTATTACACCTTGCCATTGTTTTGGGTGGACCTACAGTTTAATAGTGGTATTATATCCTTAACCACCAGCATAGTGGTGTGTCACATTATCTGATTAAGTTGCAGTGCGGATAGTGGTTTAATTTCTTCAGTCCAAACACTTCACCCCCCCTGTAGATCATGTAAACACCCATACGGCCTTCTGTCGGTCTGGATTGAATTCTAGCAACATACTCAAAAACCATTCACAAATACAGGATTTACAAGTTCATCTCAGGGGTGATTCTTGTGCAGAAACATGGTATAAATACTTTTAATTTCCTAACAGACTGAATAGTGGAATCACGTGCCCCATTTTGAACAGATTTTTCACAATCTCAAAAAAAAAAAGGGTTATAATCTCACTTTAAAGAAGTGTAGTGTGTCAGTGGACTAAGGCCAATATGGCTCGAGAAAAAAGGTTCCTGTAGTCTTGCTGTGAGAACCACCCATTACCTTTTTTCTACTACAGTTCCTTTATACTTACAAGGCTATTTATAAAAAGGCATATATTTGTTGTGCATAAAATGTTCTACTTTCTTGCCTCCAATGTCCTCCCTCAGGCAATGTGTATATCGTGCCTGATGATGAGTGCTCTGTTTATGTAGACTGTCGTGAGGATGACAAAGTGGTGGACAACTGTGGTCACTTCATGAGGGGAACCTGAAAGTTCATGAAGGATAAGAACCACCCCTTCACGATTCTGGACTAGAAGGGATCCCAGTGCTGAAATATTTCCTCAGTGCTATATTTAAGAAAAACAAAGGGCTTCAATTTAAATCTTCATATCCTTCACGTTATGGTCTGGGCAGAGTTGGAGTCGTGGTTAAAGGGTAAGTTCACATTTTTTTAAAAATCTATCTTGAAACATAACTGACATGCTCGTGTACAACTGACCAGTTTTGTTTGCTGTGATTGTTCCCCATGTCCACACTAGAAGCAAAAAATATGCTTTCCTGAAAGAGACAAGATGGACAAAAACCACGGTCCTCAGACCTCAAATTAGCTTCAGCTGAACTTCAGAATGACCTTTTGCACAGAATGAGGATAACTTACATTGAAATTGCTTTAAGAAGGACCAGTATTTTCATGAAGGAACAATTAAAGCAACAAAAAATGATTTCAATGTACATATGGGCTTGTGAGTATTCTATTAGGAAAAAGTGTGAACTCAGTGGTCAAGTGTGGATCATTTAAGGTTGAAGGCCAGCAGGGGTCGCTCCTCTCTCCTCTGCCAGGGACTCTTCTTCTCCTCCTCTCCGTCCTCGTGCGCCGCATCGTCATCAGGAGAGACTGACAGCAGCGCGTGATCAGTCCTGAAAGTCTCTCCCTCTGGTGTTGGCAGGGGAGGAGGAGACGCAGGTGAAGAGGAAAGTGAGGGCGGTTCCTCTTGTATTCGTACCCCCTCTGCTCTTTTTCCCTCCACATCACCCTGCCCCTGATCCTCTCTCTGACCCTCTGCTTTGTCTGACAGAATGGGTGCTGTTTTACCATCCTGTGGGCTGCACTTGGGTGTCTCCTCCTCGCTTCCTCCACCATCAAGATCATCCACATACACCAGCTGAGTGTATGCCATAGCTGGTGTTGTGCCCTTCGACCTGTCTTTCTCAATCCCTCTCTCCTCCCGCTCCGCGTCTCTCCCCCTGCGGCCCACTCTCGGCTCATTCAGGTCCACGCCGGAGTCCAGACTGGCATCGTTGCTATTGCCATGCCTTCCACCGCTGCTATTACCTGGCTGACTTCCTCCACCTGCCGTGTTGCTGTGGCACCCCGCCCGCTGGAGGTCGATGTAGGAGTGGCGGATATGAGCGTTAGAGCGTCCATCAAGTGAGACAAACCAGGCTCGTGGGTGAGGCAGAGGCTTCCCTCCTCTTAGCTCCATTAAAGTCTTTTCAGCCAACAAGGTGTCCTCGCTGTTTATTTCCACTAGACCCGTTTCCCCAAGCGCTGCTGGAATAGAGAGAGACTCTGACAAGCCGTGCACCTCTCCGTCACCCTGCTTGGTGGGACCTGGGGTGCAGTCAGTAGGGGTTTGCCCTAGGGGCTGCTGGGAATGTGAGGCATTGAGCTCAGCCTGGATGGTCTCCAAGTCACTCTGCTGGTCAGTCTGCAGCAGGAGGGCCTGACCAGAGAGAGGGTGCTCCCCAGGCAGGCGCATGTAGTGTGCTGGGATCACCAGAGTAGGACGGACCCTTGGGTAGCCTTCTCCTCCACTCAGCAGGTCCACAGAGCCGCAGCAGAGCAGCTGGCCGGGCCGGGCAAGCAACGGGGGACTTGGACGCTCCAGGTGGTCCACAGAGCGGGACAGAAGGTAGTCAGGAGCTCTGCACTCACATACCTCCCCTCTACTGGGGGAGTGAGGAGGAGAGGAAGGGGAGATGCAGTCAACAATCCCAGCAGTGCTCAGATGGTTAGCTGACACCTGGCCGTGATTGGCTGATGACAGTGCATCTGAAATTGGATTGCTGGATGAGCACACAGAGGTGTATGATTGACGGTAGCCCTGGTCTGTTCCGGATGAAAGGGCAGCCTTTAATTGGAACGTCTCCGCAGACTGCCGGTAGTCTCTGCTGCGAGGCGTCAGATTGCCAAGAGATGAACCGTGGTGGCTGTTGCCCAGAGATGAGCGGCTGTGTTTGCTGTGATGGATTACGCTGTGTTGACGTTGATTGTCTTGGTGCTCATATGAGAAAGGCTTCAGCATTGGTGTGGTCATGTCAGGCTCAGTTACTGTGGAAACAAGTTCCAGCTGCACCTAAAGACAAGAAAATATTGACATGTAATAAACTTACAATATACTCAGTGTAAATCAAGAAATAACATAGACACATACCGAGGAAAACATCAGATTTATCAAAGCAATTTTATCACAGTCAAAATAAGAGCGCATATTTGCAACTGTACTGATCCTTCGTAGTTTGACAAATACATTTTTTATTTTTCTGCCTACCACTGGGATGTTAGAGGAAGGGTTAAACTACAGTACAGCTCCTCTGTGCAACTTGTAGGGGTCTAATTTCACGCTTAGAGGCATGTAGATGTTCACAGGGAGCTTGAACCAAGCCACCCAGGTCTTTATTAAGTTCTTCCTCTGTTTGATATTCCCTAGTGATTGAACCCTAACGGGTCTAGGGGTCAGACAGACCTCGCTGCTGATGAGGTTCAGGTGTGACATTGAGGTGGCTTGGTCCCTCTTACTGCTGTCCAAACCAGAGGACAGTGTGAGCTTCCGGTGAGACCCTCGAGGCTTCAAACAGCGACGCCTGCACAGCACAGAGACACAGCAGATGTCATGATTCAATCAAAGGGAACTTTTTTCGACTTCAAATGAACCTTCTCTTCACAAATACTGGCACTTAAATTGGACAACGGAATTCCCTGAGTACTTTTATTTGCAGTAGAGAACTGGCACTTGAGTACTTGTGCAGTCTCAGTCTGTTTTGTTTACATTTAAATGAACCAAACCATACTGACCTGCTATTAACAAATTTCCATGTGAATTTTGATTCACTTGGTACCACATCACAACTAAAGAATAGACACATGGATAAAGAGGATGAGCCACATGCAGAAGAAGACAATTAACCCTTTAAAATGGCTCATTTTGTTAATGTTACCACAGCGCTGTAAGTTAGATAAACATCAATACATTCAGCTAAATGATGTCAATAAAAATGATTATTTTCAGACTTGGCACTGAAGGCATGCAAGATGAATTATTATTTTTTTCTTTGGCAGAGACTTAAAAAATAAAAACAAGCCCATACAAACCTTCTGTCTTTGTATAAGTTAATGTTAAATTAAATAAGTCATACAAGCAATATTTATGTTTATAGCATGAGATAATGGCACTAGTGTGATGACTTCTCTGATACTGTTGTTACAGTATGTACTGGACAACATCAACAACAACAAAATAAAGCCTAAAATAGCAGGCGACTGTACATTCACAAGTTCCACATAAGCAGTCATAAGAACTGACTCATATTATTGTACATTACTAACACTATCAAAATATTGCCTTTGTTTCCTTATTTTGGAGACATCTATCTTTCAGATAGGATATATTGCTGTAGACAGTGTTTCACACACCTGCAGTAGTACAAAAGGAGGCAGAGCAGGCACAGCAGGATGAGAGCCATGCCTCCCAGTATAGCCAATAGAAACACAGTGTGGTATGTGCTGAAGTCCTTCGCAAAAATGGGACCTGTTGCACAGACAAGATGTTGGAAAAAGAGGGAAACAGCAAAAGGGAAAACATGAGCTCATAATGAAAATTATTTTCATATGAAACAGGTTTCATTCGCTGTCAAAATAAAATACTTTTTTTTTAAGATTAGACTAAACATCCATATTTTACTTTTTTTGTGCAACACTGTCAACATACAGTGTGAGAACATATGCCGTATTGTGTTTTTTACAGTAACGTAATCGGTGTCAAAGCAGTTTCTCACCCGAGTGTAGTGGGGACATGGCAGCCACCCAATATCCCAGCTGAGGAGCAATGTAGGTCAGACTGAGTTGGTTGCCGTCCCTCTGCACATGACCCCAACTGCTCTTTATCCAGGCCCCTGCACGCACACAATCACACAACCGCAGAGCTTGAAATCAAATTTACCAACAGTTATTCTGTATTAGTGCCATCTTCAGACTGCATTAGCCATAAAGTGACAATTGACAAGGCCTGCAGCAAACTCCCACCTGACACTCATTAACTTAGTCTAGACAGAAGCACTCCACCAGGCTACATTTATTATTATATTTGTTATATTCATATTTATATTTATCAAGTGTAAGGGTTAAAGATTTGTTAATGTGACAGAAGTGTACTCCATTAACATGGTTTCTGCAAGTTAGATTTAAGATTTTTTAAAATACCAGATACAATGCAATTTATACTGGCTAAAGTATCAAAGTATAATGGAAAACCAGTAGAGACGATATGGCCTATAATAATTTATTATTACATAAGCTTTTTCAGTGCCTCCCAGCAGTATATAACAATAACTCCTAATGATTAAATCAATAAAATGAATGTGACCTGTACACAGATAAGGAGCAAAAAATAGATGGATGGATTAACCACTTAAAAATGATTAATTCATTTACATTTTTGCTAAAACTGACACTTAGCTCCTATTAAAAACAGCTACTGAAGCTGGCGGAAGTGACAGTGTTCACTACAGGCCTGATCGTGCTGACAGAAGCTCCACAAAAAAAAAGAATTGAACAGCCTCCGGCAGCACAATCCACAGATGAAACCATCCCACGTTTAGTTTATTACTTCTCTCCCAGCAATCAGATACAAAAACATTTTACAAATAACATTTCTGGGTAAGACTTTGTAAATTAAGATTTTTTAATAATACCTTCTTTTTTGAGGAAACTCCATTCGCTTTTCAACCTGATTAATAACTGGTAAAACGCAGACTCAAGCTCAGCAGTGTGAGGGGAGGAGAGTGTTTGGCAGTACCTAACTCCCCCACAGGGAGGCAGCGTGCTCAGTCTAATGTCACTGGGAGTCTATGAATAGGAATACAGTGCCAGCCCAGGCAGCGCAAATACCAAAAACCACAACAAAGCCAAAAGGCACTGATTGATTTGCTCACAGTAAATCTGCTCCAACAGCAAGCACTCAGAAGTGCCTTCACACTTCCCTGCCTTTGGGTCTCAGGGATAGCATGGCGAGAGCGACTTTGTTTCTATGTCGATTCGCAGTTAAACAACATCAAGTAGTCAGGGAGCTGCATCAATCTTCAGCACGGAGGGGGAAAAAAGGAAAGAGAAGGAGAGCATGTTCAAAGAGGAAATATATAAGCGCTTGGAAAGGGTAACAAACACAACAAGGAGAGGAAACAAGAGCAGATCCAGAGGAGGCATGGAAGGAGAGATAAGGGAAAAGCCAGAAAAAGCAGAGGCAGAGAGAAATGAGAGAAGGTGTGACTCAGCAGAACACCCCCTCCGATTCACCCTGGTTCTGTCTGAATGTTTGCACAGGGGAGTCCTGACTGACCTGCTTACTGACATTTAATGACTCTGTTCCCACGCTTCTACACAAGTAACCGCAGAGAATCCAGCGACTGCGTAGGCCCAATGCAAAAACTTATGTTGACACAGCCTGTATATTACTTAAGAAAAACTGACGTTGGATCTTTGTTTTTGTTCATGATAGTAGCCTGTTCTTTTAAAAAAAAAACTGTCCTTATTTGCCTCACGAAACTCAGGCTGAAGGTTCGTCTGTTTCCAAATGACACACAGCCCAACAGGTGAATTTGATCTGTTTGTATATGACATCATTTCACCTTATGCTCCATTAACATGTGCCAAACCATGAGAGGTTGTCAGTTATACAAGAGAAACAGGTTTTGTGTGTGTGTGTGTGTGTGCGTGCACACACATGCAGTCCATGTGTTCTGTGTAAACAAAACTAGCTTATGAGGGAGCTTTTATCAGCCTGAAATATTCCTCCACAAAGCACCCGGGTGGATTTCAAAGTACTTTCTTTGTGTCTGTGTTTTTATCCTCAGTTTAACACATACACAACAACACACAAACACAGACACACACATAACCGCTTAGTGAAGGAACTCAATGAGGAGCTGGGCCTTTCCGCCGTGTTATTTATTTGGAGGGTTGCTAAGGAACACGAGATGTAGCCCAGAGAAGGGTCCGGGGATGGCTTCTGTTGTGGAAATACACGCTGCTACAGGCTGTGCGTAGGCTACAAGTGAGTGTGTGTTCTCTCAGCTTTTATCAAAACGCTTAGATGTTGATACTTTGGGTACTTTAAACTGACCCTTGAGATCCTTAAAACCATCACAAGAGAGAGAGTATGGTCCAGATTTTAAACAATGATTGGCCCAAATGCTAAGTAAGAACATTTTAAGGCTACATTTAGAGAAACGCTAGTATCATCACACATGCTGTTAGGACTAAACATTTTTAGAAGACATTTATCCCAGTGACAGATGGCCTATTATTCTTGTTATTGTTCATGTACTCTGACTCAACACATGTGGACTGCAGGAGTAGGTCACAGTCTTATGGGCAACAACAATTTTCTTCTTTTTCCGGCTTTCTTTTCTAGTTGACAAGAACATGTTTAAAAAATATGTCTCTAAAAAAGGATAAAAGGGTCGCTTTTAGTAGAGACAAACCCACAAAGAACTACACCCCGACTCCACAGTTGCCCTCAGCTCTACGGAAAGTTTCAGCGTCTTTCAGATCGTTGTTTTAGTATTCGGCCTTGCAACATTACTGTTTTGGTTTTCGGCGTCAGAGTGAATGTACCTGCCCAACACCACGCATCACATATACAGAGTTAGTGACTAGCTGGTGAACAAAGTGGAGCATTTAGGATCTAAAGAACCTGATATTTTTCCCAGACGTTGGTGGAGGCCAAAAAACTGAGCTAAGGAGAGTGAATACTGGACATAAACAAAACTCCTAATGAAGGCTAATGTTCCTGCTGGACATAACCCAGTGCATTTTATTTCACCAGAAGATTTTTAATAGGTCCCGACAGACCTTTCTCCTGCACTGGCACGGCACAAAGGTTATGTAGAGTCAGTAGATCTGGAAATGTGACTAATGTACATAGACAAGGATGTTTTGTAGCGCAGACACGTCTGACTCAACTGACGACCTAATCATTGTCTTTCAGTTTAGCCCGTCTAAGAAGAACTGGGTGTCCGGGACGTCTGACACAGATTTAGGGCTGCTGAAATAAATCGGTGGGTCCTGAGAGGCCTGAAGGGGCACAACTGTAGGAGCAGGCACTACAAAGCCCTTTGCCATTGTTTAGTTCTGTTTAGGATTTAACAGAGCTCCGGAAGATTATGCATCCTTTGTCCAATCTTATGATGTGAAGCAGTACTTGGTTTTGATTTGATTTGCATTCATTGCTCTGACATAGTGTTACAAGTGGCAGCACTGTTTGAATATGCATGGTTTGTAGTAGCTTTCATTTACAAGTAAATATATTACAGGACTGCACTATTAAAAGGTGGAGTTTATTTTTCAGAAAAAATAAGTGGATGATACAAACACAGATATGTAAACAAGAGAACACGTTATGCTTAGAAAGTTAGAAACATGTGTTTCTGTCAGTACATACCCAAGCGCTGGTCAAATCTCCAAGCAGGGATGTGATCATTTTCCTTCAGGCCACTGTCAGTCGGCAGGGGGACGGAGACCGTGATTGGCTCATTCACCTGCAGCTCCACTCCGTCGCTGGCCAATAAGTGAACAGAGATGGCTGCTACAGGAGTCAACTCAAACCTCTTCTCGGTCCCTGTTAGAGAAACAGGAGAGTGTAAGAGAGAAAAACACAGCAAAAGGAAAAGCAGTGACAATAAGGTGCAAAGGAGGGGGAGCAGTGAAAGCAGCGAAGGGGGGGGGGGCAACATAAAAAAAACATAGATAAAAGGAGACTTGTCAGGAGAAAGACAGACAGGAAAGAAAACAAGGGAAAGACAGGAAAGAAGGAAACAGGGTGGAGAGTGAAAAAACTGAGAGGCTGAGGGTGGAAACTGTCACAAAGCTGAAGTATGCTTGTGCTGCCTGGAGGGAGAAGGTACGCACTGTGGGGAGGGGAAGCTTTTGAGGGGTATTCAAGCTGAAGGAGAAAGGGAGGACACACAAATTCATACAACACACACACATCAAGATGTGGGTGAGACCGCCTGAAAGCGTGCAGGCACGGGGGTTGTGATAGACAGAGAGCACACACACAGGGGTTATTGTGTTTCAGGAGGTCAGACAGAGAAGCCTCTCCAGGGTAGAGTCTCTCTGATGTACTCCTTCTCTTCACTCCCCACCCCCTCTCAGCAGCCTTCTTCTCCTGTCGTCTGCCCCGACTCTTCTCGGCCCTATTTCCACAGTCGAGTCTTAAAACGCCTTTGTACTGTTACCATCGGGCAGTCTGAGCCTCACCTGTGCCGTTGCCACTAAGGACCTGCAGGTGAGGAAAGTACTGGATGTGTGAGGGGGTGCTGGCCACGGTTAGCAACGCAGTTAGGTTGGCGTAGGATGTGTTGGAAGGAAGACTCAGAGCTCTGCGCTGGAAATGAACACTGGGCTGATGCCTCAAACCTTGGGGAGTGACAGACAGACAGACGTCATGTTGAATGTATTTCTAGTGTTGTTAAAGTTTCAGTATTCATTATTTCAAATTGCTTTTTGAAGATTTCTTTAGGCATTTCTCTGACTTCCATAGTTGGTGGTTGAGATTGATAGGATACATAGGAAGAGGTGGATGATACTTACACCTACTAGTAGGGATGCAAAACCGAACCGCAAAAAAACTAATTGTTTAATAAACAAACACAGCTCGCTTTTTACATGTAATCTGCAGTTTTTCAGTTCCAAAAAAAACTATTTTGCACACAACCTAACACCCTATGTCCTTCCACTTCCCTGGAAGATCCCTGTTCCGCAAAGAGTACCTGTCCAATGAACTGTCAGTATATCAATGACGAGTCACATAACGTTACTGGAAGGAACTAGAGAGGCAAATCATACAGATGCTAATGTTAGGCAAGAATATGTGGAAATGGTGTGTGGAGGCGAAATGTTAGTGTATGAGGATGCACCATTGTCTTTTAAGTCACCTGTGTGGGAACATTTTGGATCTAGCGTTGACTACATTAGTGATGGAGCGAAGATCATCACTAAAACGGAGACCGTCTGTAAGCATTACTTGACACATGGAAAGTATGCTAATGGTAACACATCTAACATGATGTTGCATCTATGCCGGCATTACCCAAACCTATCCCTGGCCAAAACGAGGAAAGAGTCAGACTTGACAGGAAGGAAACAACAAACTTTTGCCTTTCCAAACACACTTCACTAACAGAGTAATTCCTGAGCTCTATGAACAGACACATGTGGGAACTGAGAACCAACTGGCCAAAACTTCCAACAGCTACTTACCAGCGATCTTTGGACCTCCAGGGCAACTGAGAGTTATCTGACCGTGAGTATTCATTATATTTTAAACTGGGAGATGAAAAGTGAAGTGTTACAAACACGTCCCCTTTATGAGACGCCATACAAGCACACACTTAGCTGATGAATTGACGACTGCAGTGAATGAGTGGAATTTATGTGGCATATATATTGTGAATAATGCAGATACACTGACATTTTGTTTTTGTTTAAAAATTTAAAATGTTATTTTTGCAGTTAATGAAATACAAACATTTCAGCTATTCTGAAAGTATTTTTGCTTTAAATAGCCTGAGTAATACAAAAATGTTGATTTCATATGATCAAATGTCTGTATGTAAGATACAGAGAACATTGAAACTGTAATGTCTTTTTTTCTCCCTAATGTGCTAAACAGAATGAGCCGAAACGGTGACCCACAAACCGCAATACAAACCGAACCGTGGGCTTGTTGAACCGCACCCCTACCTGATAGCTGAAATCAAACAGAATATTTTGGTTAATTGGTATGCATCTTAGACCACCATGCTACAAGTTTATTTTTTTCTAATTTGTCTCTAAATTGTCTCTAATATTGTCTTGGTGGCCCTGGTGGTCTCTCTCCTGACTGCTCTCTACTTAATGCATGAAATTCCCCCAAAATATGTTAACAATAATTATGAGATCTAAATAACACCAACATTAGGTTCTTCTTAAAATAGTTTGGAGTTCGATACATTCAAGAATACAAGACCAGATCTTTTCTGTACATATCAAGTATGCGGCCTGTGATTTAGACCAAAACCAATAATAAGTTGATCCTTTAACAAGTATTGCCTGTGTGGCCAAAGCCTAATACAGATTATTCCTCCGTGCCACAGACCATTGCTTGTGATAAATACACTTCAAAGAGCAACGAAGGAGACTGAAGCATGAAGGTTCAAAAAAATATCAGTTCTCATTAGAAAGACAGGCCATCACCTACAACTGCTAGATGGATCAACAAAGTAGCGTTGTGTATATATATATACCAAATGAAAAGATGATGTATACCCTGAAGGGTGAGTTTTAAAAGATTTGGGGTGGTTTTCTAACATTTCTGGAGACAGAATTCACAACATAGTACCACTTTTAGAGTCAGACATATTTGTTTTATAGTTGTAATGGCTTGTCCTTTCTTTATTTTTATTCTTTTAAACCTTTTTGATCTACTGGATTGATACACAAGGGCTGATGTCTATTCCTTTTCTGTAACTATTTTGCTTCATGTTTTGGCCCTTTTATTTATTTGCTTATCTTTATATTATCCTGTACTGATGCTATTTGTCCTTTTTTCTGGATTGGTACATACTACATACTGAAAGACTTAGTGGTTGGACCTTAAGGGGTAGGTGGGATGTCTGTGTGTCAGTCATGGTGGGTGGGTCAAGAGGGGTGAGTGGTGGTGAGAGGGAGGGGCTGATCTGGCATTATTATCTATCTCATTATTTTGTACATTGCTGTGTTTGTCAGCTCAAGGGCTGTTATGTTATAGACTAATGAAGATAATGTTAGATTTTAGTTAGTGCTCATACTAAATGTGTAGTGAAATGCAGGGGAATATCACAAGTGTATATTAACAGAGTGTGTTGGGGGGCTGTTTATGTATATAAAAATGTAAAATGTACATGTCATAGTTGTAAGGCAAACACAAAACAGAGATAAAACTACTAGTTTTTCTACATCAGTTGCCCTATTGAAGTAAATATTGAAGAAAAATATTAAGTTACGAGGTTTTCACCTGACGGCATCAGTCCATCCTGCACACTGATGTTGTTTAGGGATGTTTTACAAGGCAATTTTCTACTGGTCTTCGCCTAATGCCTATTTATAAATTCAGTCATCAAACTAGGCTTAATGGAGGTAACTCTGGATCGATACAGTAGAGATAATGCCTGACTCGACTTCTTCTCTCAGCCAGTGTGATGCTTCTCTCTGATATTTTGCTGTGCAATTAATCGTTCCCTTTTCATTTCTCTCCACTGCTGCCTCACATCCAGTCTCTGCCTGCCATTAACAAATTATAGATTAAGTGCAACAAACAGTATAAAAAAGCTGCATGTAGCTGGACTCTGCAAGGTGATGTCACTGTGGTCCGACTGAGTGCACATTCCTGAGCAGTGAGACACGGCAGCAGCTGTATACGAGTGTTTGCTGTGTTTCTAGCTGTACTCGACAATAATTTTGGCGCTGCAGTGTGTGCATCTTTTAACTTTCATGCTTGTTCGTGAAATTCAGGTGTGGGTGGTATTTCCCTTCTGTGGCTCTGTTTTTCTGAAAGGAAATGACCCTGTTTCTGTTCTTTGTGTGCTCCTTTCCTAAATTCCTCCCTTCTTTTTTCCCTCCACTTCTCTCACCTCATCTGTTCCTCCTTCTGTTGGACACCACTCTGCCCATCCCCCTTTCTCTCCAAATGCCCCACTCACAACCCCACTTTCCAGCACATACTGTATCCTCCTCCTCCTCTTCCCCCTCTTTTATTCTCTTTCCTCGTGCCACATGCCAAGGTTTATCACTCCCCTGGGCGCCCAAGTTCACAACATCATGACAGAGTGTGTCGGACAGAGGGCAGAAAATACGCTCCTCTCCAGCACGTGCTGTGGGCAGTGTGTACTTAAGAGGTTTACATGATAATGAAGTCTGTATATTTAAGGGTCTGTAAATTTTTTTTTAGTCAGACAACACAGCTGACACATTAAATTACTCCCTTGTCATTCACAAACGCACAAAGGACACAGCAGACAAAGAGACTATATTGATTCTGCCTGAGTAAGAAAGCCTTATCTAATATAATTACACACACCTTAACAAAGAGGCAGACTAACAAAGACAGTTTCATGATTTAGTATTTGTGTGTGTGTGTGTGTCAGACTTTACTCGACAGCAGGCCATTTAACGTAGTGGCTATGTTAATTATTTTCATCAAAGAACAATACACGCATTTATCAGTGTTTATTTTTAAAATGAGCAAAAAAAGTGAAAATCAAGCATCCAAAAACATGGGTAAAAACTGATTTTAAAAGTAACATTTTTGCACAAAAAAAACACAATCAGCAGCTTAGTTATGTGTTCAGGAGCTGTTCTGGAGCTTTCAATCGCATGACACGACCTTCCTCGGTAGACTGAATTTGCCCAGTTGTCGTGGGATTGTAGATTAGTAGTTAGTTAGTTTAAATATCCATTTTAAGCATTTTAAAAGCTGTCTCACCAACGTTAGCTTCATTTTGGTTAGATTTTAAGTTCAAACTTACCTTAATCTGCTGAGGAAGATCGTGTGATATGATCGAAAGCTCTAGTACAGCTACTAATGGACCTTATGGTGAGATTGTTTTACAGACTGGTGAGACTTTAAACCAGTCTGCTCCTTTTAAAAATATTTGGGTGTTTTTTTGGGTGGAAAAACAATGAGCTGTATAGCTAAATAGACAAAAAATTATTCATATACACACACTTTTACCTTGTAGGCCTGAAACGATCTCCACAACATCTTCATACACCATCAGAGTAGCAGCTCTTTCAGGTAGCAGGTCCAGGCTGATGGAGGAAAATACTGGAACACAAACAAAACCACACAAGTGTACACACAACATTAACTGGCTGAATAAATTCATAATCAGATAAGAAGCAAACTGCAACCTACCTGGCCATTTTACTGATCACTACCGGACATAACAAGTCATTAAAACATCTTTATACATTTTTAATAGTCCTTGCTTTCATCCTGTCTGTTGTGCAGGACACAAGTCTGACCCAGCAAACCACACTTCTTTCCTCTTTCCTTCCTTCCTTTCACTCCTCCATTGTTCAGAGCTGGTAAGCGTGATAATCCAATTGGCCGCCATTCTGTTGGCTCATAATACCCTCCTCTCCCCAGTCCAGCTCCCTGCCACAACACACACACACACACACACACACACACACACACAGTACTGCAGCCTCTTGGGAGGTATTTTGTGTGTGAGTGGTGTGTTAGTGAAAGGGAAGCTTAAGCAGCCCCCTTGCTGGGTTTTGGCATCTATTGTAATAAATTAGTAATGGAGCACTCCACTCATCATTTGCTCACACACCTGGCACAAACTCACACTATTTCTATTCCACACTAACAGACACATTTAACTGGTCAATAACCTGCAAGCCAACACTTTAAATGTGGCCATTTCATAATATCACACCTGTGTTTGTCCTAAAATCTTAATTCAATTCAATTTGATGGGGCTTTACTGGCATGGGAAACGGAGGATTAATGTGAAATCAAAAACCATGTACATAAACACCACACAACACACACACACACACACACACACACACACACACCTACCAGGTAATCTAGAGGGACTCCAGGGCACAGAGTTTGGCACATATCCCTGTTTGGTTGCGGTGACGACCAATGGTGTCCCAAGGCGGTAGGGGAAGCGCAGGTAGGTGTTGCCATCAGCTGATGAGGTTTCTGTGGTTACAGAAGTGTGGTTGGCGAAGAGCTGTATGGCGGCTCCTCCCAGGGGCTGGTGAGTGCTGGCATCGCTTAGGTGAACCTTTAGAGTCACCTCTGTGAACAAACAAGAGTGTTTACTGAGCCGGGTATATATATACCTGAGTGTTGGTGTGAAGAGACTGCAGGAAACTAAACCATAACAGGGAGTGATATACAGACACAAACACAGTGGTGTTATAATTACAGCCGTCTGAAGGACAGTCAATCTTTTTAACTGGGGTTTGTTTCAGTGCCAGGCCCTTTGCCTCCAATCCACAGAGATGGCGTTCCACATCCATCGCAAGGAGACAGGCTTCTGACCATTTCCTGGACTACTGCCAATGGCACTTCCCCTCTAAAACAATGGACTATTTCCCTCTCTCAAAGAAGCCATGGACCAGACGGGAAAAACAACTGTAAAAAAAGTATAAAGACTATTGATTGAAGAGAGGCTCACACAAACAATTCCTATCTGCATGAGGACAACAACAGTCGTACAAGGTCATTGCATGTCACGAGGTGCGAGATGGATCTGATAAAATATTGATTTTGATTTGTAGGATAGTAAACTGAATATATTTGTGTTTTGGACTGTTGATCCAACAATGCATTCAATTCATCACCAGGGGCTGTCAGAAGTTATAACGGGCACTTTTCACTTTTTGCTGACATTTTAAAGAAAAAATGAACAGCAGATTATTTCATAATGAAAATAATCATCTAGAAATGTAGCCCTATAGAAAAGCAAGCAAAAAGAGACGTCATCCACTTGCGACATCCATTTGTGCTAGGGATGGGTAACGCTACTCGATACCTTTATGATACAGAGTGAAACAGCCCAGTATCGAGTAGAATCGAAATGTCTCAGTCAAACCAGTTCTTCAATCAATAATTTTTGTGGCCAGATCGCAGCAAAAAAATACTATTTGTATGGTTTTGCTTGCAGCCAAACACGCAAACCACACACCTAAAGAAAGAGAACAGCACGCCCTTTTTTTCCTTATGTGCCTGCACTATAAACGAGTCCATGCGTGATTTTCCCAGGCATATTCGTCACTGTTGCAAGTTTATCACCACAAGCTTGGCTTTCGGTTGGTTTCATCTTCTGGTATCATTTAACACTTCTCTGTTCATTTTTATTTGCAACTCACATCACTTGTCACTGATTGATAGCTACATTCCATCACATCAATTAAACGCTTTTGTGGCACAGCAGCGCCACGCTGATTTTACTCACAGAGCCTCCGGCTGCGGCTGCTTCAGGTGTAGGTGGTTTGATTGGCTAGACATGCAGCCTCTCTTTTCCTCTATTTGTGTCTTTAGTGTAGTTAATTGACTTGGTTAAAGATACTCTTTACTTCTTTTATACTTGTTACTGTCATTTTTGGAGGAAGTTTGTGACTCACCAATAAAGGAAAAAGCACTCATGGAGATCTTTCAATTCAGTTTTTTGATCGAAAGTTAACAAAATAATTTTTGTGTTGCTTACTTTCAAAACACGCATCAGAAAAATACCCACAACTTATTTGGTCACTAAACTATTTCACTCCTCTCCCATTCAAATATTAAAAAAAAACTCTCAAGCTGTAGTCTTTCTCCTTAAGGGCTAATACTACCAGTAAGGATGACCTAATAGGGAACCTAAGTCCCTCGCCTTCCGGTGGACCACCATGGGAACTTATTTCAGAAAAATATTGTACGGTAGTCAATGGCAAAGGACAACAAATATTTTGATCCCATTTGAATTGTGCCCTGAATTAGACACATGTTTGTCAATTTAAAAGATACATTTTAAAGTCAAGAAAGTTGCAATTTGTGGTAAAACTGTTGAGATATAAGAAGTGAAAATACATAATTACCACAAACCCAAAAGTCGTGTATGTGACGTCGTAACTGTTTCTGTCAATGACTGAAGCTACCGTCAAAAAATTTTACATGAGAGGATGATGTGATAAAAGGACCAGGAGTCGTGGGATTAAACACATGAGGTCAGATATCTTTCTGCGTGGAACATGGCTAAGTTATCTAGCTAGTAGCAATCAACCAATGAACGTCAACTAGCATTACCGCACTAACAAGCTGGTGACGAATATTGTGCGAGATGAGAGATGTAGTTCGTTGAACAGGTTTCACACAAAACATGTAACTTTACCGTTTTACCATAAACTGTGACTTTCTTGACTTGCAAAATTATATTTTAAATTTACCAACATCATTTGTGTAATTCAGGGCTCTATTCTAACGGTATAAAAAGGTAAGTAGTCTCTCGCCATTGAATACCGTACATGTTTTTCCCATAATAATGCTGCGTTCCAGGCAACTCGAAACTGGGAAATTTCCATCCTCTGAAGTCGGATTTCCTACTCGTGAACTCGGAGAAAAAATATGTACCCCGACTTCACGAGTAGCAGCTGAATGACGTCATAAAACAATGTCGGCGTCCATGGAAGCACACTTTGTAAATGGAAAAACATAAACTAAAAGGCAACAACATGTATATTCGCATGTATTTGAATAAAAATAATGCATACGATCATATAGTAAATCCTGTTCTGCATGTATATTGATGTGGAAATATGTTTTGCACATTAGGTAGCTGGTTACAGTAAACAATCTCATAAAGTCATCTGTTCTGCATAGATGTTATTGTTAAAAATGCCAAAACACTACGAAGTGCAACCTACAACATTGACTGACTTGAGGGCTACCAACTTGTATAGCCAGAGGGGCACACAGAACTAGTAACGTATGGGCTGTTTATGTCAGTTGTTGCAGTTAAACTGCCATCCTTGTAATTAACACCTAAAGCACTGCTAAGGGTGCAACTGTGTGTACACTTTGTCACGGTCAGCCATGATTTTCGTTTACTTTCGGCGTCATGCACCATCATGCACCTGGAACGCTTTGAGGTTGGAAGTTGGAAGTGTTAACTGGGAAATATTCCAGTTCCGACCGGTCTCAAACGCGCCATAATGTCACAAGAGCCAGAAGCGGAAGTGAGCGAATTAGGCTCTCTATTAGGACAAGGAGCGATCTGATACAATTTCCCAATACTTTTTATGTAACAGTTATTTGAAACAAGAAAAAATAAAATAGATGACCTTGCTTGTCCAAAACAACAATAAAAATAATAATAGGCTCCCAATCAACTATTATGGCTTCAACAGGTGGCATTTTATGCAAGGTATCAAATGAAGTACTTTATTGGTATCAGTATCACTTTAAGGGCACTGGTTTTGGTACTATCGTAAAATTACAATACCCAACCCTAATCTGTGCTTGCTCTCTCATGTTTTGAAAATGTAGCAAAACAACTAACAAGCCATGGCCGTAGTGCTGGCGATTTATCGCATCGAAAAACCTCAAAAGAGGAACAGGAGAGACCTGATACATATTCTGTGACAATTGGAATCACAGGAATTGTTGTTGCACTTTTTAGATGCTAAGTGCTTGTTACTAACATTAATCGGTCTTTAAAACAGGTGAGATAAAAGCAAAGTATCGGATATCAGCCCAAAACTGACTCAAATAAGTGGTTGATTAACCTATAATAATTTACATGATTATACTTTGTATTATTAATCTGAATCTGCAAAGTATGTGCCTGATTTATGTCAGTGGCAGAAAATAGAAATACTCAGTACAAGTACCTCAAATTGTACTGAAGTACAGAACTTGAGTAAATGTAGTAAAGTGAGACAGACACACACACACACACACACACACACACACTTATGTGCTAATCTGCAGAGAGGCAGTTGAAACACTGTGAGGTTCATTTTATAACAGACAAAAAGTTGGTTTCGGCTTCATACCCCAAAGGTTTGATAAAAACAAACTTGGTAAAAAACACTATGATTAAAAATATCAACATAATCTCACAGGTTTTCTCTCTCTGTCTTTGCACGCACAAAAACGTAAAGCCTGTTTGATCATTGGCTGCTGGCTGAACCGTGGTGACCTTTCAATTAAGGCTGAAAGGTTCACTCCCTCTCCTCTACCCTGACATAAACAAGCCCACCTCCCCCAGTCCCCACTGCAAGTGAATTTTGTAGTAACTCGTTCTTGTAACCCCACCCTCTCTGTGACACATACACACACGCTAGCACATACATAACCCCTGGCTAGACAAATCCACCTCCCCCCACCACTCAGGGATCCTGCGGTCACGGAGGAACCACTGACA
Source organism: Lepomis macrochirus (assembly GCA_024633595.2). Classification (NCBI taxonomy): domain Eukaryota; kingdom Metazoa; phylum Chordata; class Actinopteri; order Centrarchiformes; family Centrarchidae; genus Lepomis; species Lepomis macrochirus. Next base: position 17,417,047 of record JALXJV020000015.1, read on the forward strand.
AATCTGGTAAGAGTTCAGCCCGAGTGCAGGCTGGCTCCACCTAAAAGCAGAGCGCTGCACCAAATGATACCTTTGCATGGGTGGAAGTTACATGGTGCTTTGTGGGCGACGAGGTTTGGCATAGCAACGTGTCAATCTCAAACAAAACACATCATTACTCCGAGAGGTCTGGTGTTAAGATCTTCTCTGTGGCTGCTTTCTGACCCTTCACTTCACCCCCTTGTATTACATTTGCACCATCACAGAGGACTGGAAAACAAAAAGAAGGCTGGGTTTCCCATTGATAGAAACTCTCTATTGCATTAAGATTTGGTGGAGATCATGACCTCACTTCCTGCCCCACTCCCAGTGATATGCTGTAAGGAGTACCAGCTGTGCTCACTTTAAAAGTGACTCCCCTGGGAGACTCCAGACTGACAGACGCAACAGTCCCCTCCCGATCCTCATCAAATAAATCACTGCTCCTGTGGCATCATTGTTAAACAAGCTAGGAGTCTCCTCTCTGCTCCAACAAACAGGACAGACGCCTGACGAATGACCAAACAACTTGATTGTGCAACTAAACCAGTACCTCTATAACTGCTCCTCACTACACTGACTCCTTATCTGTGTGTGTTAGGTACCATATGGAGAATAAAGCCATCAAAGAGAGTTTGGCCTGACCAGTGCTGCAATCTCAGACCAATTATCCCAGGCAACAGCAGCCAAAGCAGCAGGGTGGTTGTGTGTTTTTGTATGAGAGTAGAAAGAAATAGACCCAAGAGAGGAAGACAGAATCACTGTGTGTAGGTTTTGTGTTTTCATCAGAAGTTACAGGGAGGCAAAGCATTTCTGCACCATAAAAGTGAAGTGTGACAAACTGGAAATGCATGGTATGGCTGGCCTCCATTGGGTGTGTGAGGGGGGTTTGGTGTTCTTCCAGACAGAGGAGGGGGAAACAGATGCTTTCTGCACACGAGGCTGAGTGGAAAGCTTGCTTACACACAACATCCAGTAGCCTATAACAGTTGTAGCGCTCACTGCTCGTTAGACTACCAGCTTATCACAAGTTACTGGAGTCTGATGTGATGTCAGTGAAAGAAAAACAATAATAAATTTGTTTATAATGAAGAAACAAACACAAAGTGTGTTTCCATTCACCTGTTTTTTATGTGCATTTTTAATTTGCCCACAAAAAGAACTTAAGTTTGGCTGAGCTACAAATGTTGGTGTATCACCATAAGCAAAATATGACAACGTGCACTGGATACAAAGTTAGTGAATACATCATGACTAGGGCTGCAACTAACAGTATTTCCATTGTTGATTAATCTTTTGATTATTTTCTTAATTATTATTAGTCTTGATCGATTAGTTGTTTAGTCTTAGTGTCAGAAAATGTTGATGTCGATCACTGTTTCCCAAAGATGACATCTTCAGAATATCTTGTTTTGTCCACAACCTAAATATATTCAGTTTACAGTCATAAAGGAGTAAATAAACCTGAACATATTCATATTTAAGAAGCTGGAATTAGAGGAAAAAAATCTTACTCAAACAGATTAATCGATTAATTTAATAGCTGACAATCGATTAATCGTCGCAGATTCAGTTATGGCTGCAACAAATGATTATTTACATTAAGATTAATCTGTTGATTTTTTTAACAATTTATCATTTAGTCTAAAAGTCCCATCTTCAAATTACTTTTTGTCCAACACACCACCCAAAACCCTGGCATTTACTATCATAAAAGACAAAGAAAAGCAGCAAATCCTTACATTAAGCAAATGTGTGAAAGTTTTCTTTCATCCATCCATCTTCAACCACTTATGTACAGGGTCGCGGGGGGGCTGGAGCCTATCCCAGTTGATATTGGGCGAAAGGTGGGGTACACCCTGGACAGGTCGCCAGTCCATCGCAGGGCCACACACAGACGGACAACCACTCACACTCATATTCATACCTAAGGACAATTTAGAGACACCAATTAACCTAACCTGCATGTCTTTGGATGGTGGGAGGAAGCCAGAGGACCCGGAAAAAACCCACGCGGACACAGGGAGAACATGCAAACTCCACACAGAAAGGCCAGGGCATCCGGGGTTTGAACCCACAACCTTCTTGCTGTGAGGCGACAGTGCTAACCACTAAACCACCACACCGCCGTGAAAGTTTTATTTTTTAAAATGACTGAAATGATGACTCGATTATCAAAATAGTTGACAATTATTCTTCTTCATAATCGACTGACTAATCGTTGCAGCTCTAGCCAAATTGTACACAGGCTACATGAAGCATGTGACTTAAACGTCACTGTAACATTTCTCAATTCTAATACATGAAATGAACATAAATGCCATTTCCATTGTGTTTTGTTCACGGTTTTCCACAGCATCACCTCGAAACACCCCCTAAATAATTGAAGGCACTGGACTGGTGATTATACCCAATAACGTGGAATTGGTTTCAAAGTCTTCAACAAACCACAATAATACTGTATGTAAGAAGACAGCAACAACAACAGGGGCAACACAAATGACTTCTTTCACCATCTCAAGCAGAAGCACATGAGGGCAACAGAGGAGCCAGAAATCATGTGACAAGAGTGCAAGAGCTCTTGTCACAGAGTTTTTAATCACTGAAACTTTGGCAAGTTGTTTAAATAATGAAAATATCTAGTAAAATGTTTTTTAGTGGTATTTTATCGTATATTTACAACAAAAAGAAAGCAATGTACTTAAGGATTTGCATCTCCAACAGATTGTTGTTTGTGTTTCTGGATGTAATAACTTCAACCACAGCAAAAGAAAACACAACGACTGAAGCCATTTGTTTACTATTCAGACGAACAACAAAAATCCGATTTTCAGTATGGTGATCATGCAAAAAAGAAAATGAAGAGACTTTTAAAAAATGTTATAGGAACAAAATGAGGCACACATTAAAAAGTTAATGAGATAAAGTATGAATCACCAACAGGGACAAGGGGAAAAGAATAGCGTGTCACAACATGCAACATGTGGAAATGCAAGAGAGACAAATCAAAGCATGATTTAAAAAATAAAGAAAAGCAGACACACACACACACAGACACACTTGTATTTCTGTTGAACTAAAGCTCTGCCATTATAAATAAAGACTTTGAATTGGTGTTCAGCCTGCTATTTTCTCTCATCTGGATTAAAAGCAAGATTAGATAGCAATGGTCAATCCCATTAACTCAGCAGGGGACCCAGCAATTAGGTTACATCATCAAGTCTCCACTTTCAGCCTGAAAAGCAAATGGACTCTCTTCATATTACTCCGGTAAATATTCCAATCTGCATACTGTACTGCATACCATTACTGGTTCTGCTCTTTGGCCCTCCCTAAACAGTATCCTTTCTCATGACCTGTGTATCCTCCCCAACGTGGGCTTCTGTTAGCACTCACACAGGTATCTCATGATCGACATCAAGCTTGGCTAACTGGTGACAATGTGATGTTATTGGTCTACTTCCTGGCAGCCCTTGTCCAGCGAATGTTTGTCTACTGGAGATGCAATGCCATGCCTGTTATGGGCCGCAGTAATGTGAGTGAGATCTATAGCTACGGAAAGATTGTCTGTCTGGCTCCACTCATCCATGTTGTCAGACAAGAACAAGTCCTCAGTATCGACCTGAACACACCCACCCGGGAGACAACTGAAGGTCAATCTGAGGCAAAGTGAACAGCAGAGAAAGAACGTGAGAAAGAAAAGGGAAAACAGAGAGCAGAGAGAGCCTGGGACAACTTCAAAGCACGGAAATCTTGTGAATTATCATCCCAATTTTACCTTGTTCTTTACCACAGCTTGTTGTGAATATTTTTATGATGCAGATAATAGGCTACCTGAAGCAAAGCCTTAAAGTAGAACTACTTCAAAAACCTCTGAACTAATCATTAAACATCAGTAACAGACTTGACAATTCTGAGAAAAATCAGTGTTTCATTTTTGGTCCCTGACTGATTTACAGCAATATTTACTCTGTGTTTACATTCATACGTCTACTGTAAACACAGCAGTAGTGAAAGGAACAAGGTAGGCCAGCCAAAAACTTAACCCGTGTGTGTGTGCGCGCGCTTGTGCATAAAAGTGAGAGATAAAAGTAATGGATAAAACAGATGTGGCTCCACTTTTGAAGTTACTATGACAGGGCAGCTTTGAAGTCAGTGACTGAACGAGATGCCAACAGATTACTGAAATTCATGCTGGCTTTTGAAACTTTGCATGTGCCTGTTGCTGTAGTGACAGGAAACTCTCTGACACTGAAGGGACATTAATATATTCGCTCACCACATGTGACAATTAGCCTAGATGCTAACACTGCTATCTGCAAACACAAAACTACTACTACTTACCAACAAGCCAATTTCATCCCCTCAGTGCATTTTTATTGCAACATTTTTTCAAAACAATCTGCAATGACTATTTATGTTTGGTATATATATTATTTCATTAATATTATCCAACAATATGACCATTATTTTCTGGATTGACAGTTTGGCTTATATGTTAGAAAATTGTTTTTAAAAAGGAATAATAATTCAGTTTTCTATAACATAAGACAATGACAAGCATCAGTGGAGAATCTACAACCAGAGGTTTGGCATTTTTGCTTTAAAATGACTTAATTCATCAGTATCTAATTAATATTGCTGTTTAATTTTCAGATGATCTGCTAATGACTTCAGCTTTAGTATTTAGGGCCTTTTATTTTAGCTGTTCATGCTTCATTTTGTGCAACATCAATGCTCATAATGTATCCAGTTGTCCTTGCACTTCTACTATTCTGTAACCTGCATGGGATCAATACAGTTTATTATCCTATTGTATGCTATGTTACATGTAACTAAAGAGGAGTTGAAATGATTTGGTTGAGTAATCAGTTGTTATCAATCAACACACAATTAATCTGCAAAAATTAAATTACTTTTAAATTTAAAAAAATGCAAACAACTCAATGGTGCCCACTTTTTTAATTGTAAACATTAACTGTTTTTTTATGATAGCAAATTGACTAGATTGGGGTTTAGGACTGAGAGTTGGACAAATCTGAATATGTCACCTTAGGCTCTGGGTGATTGTGACAAGCATTTTGCAGTATTTTCTAACATTTTACTGACTCATTGCTTGATTAATCAAGAAGAGAATCTGCATATTAATGGATGATGCACATATAATTTAGTTGCAGCTCTAGCACAAAGGCCAACTGTCTGAGTTTGTTGGTATCTACCTACTTGGGCCGTGGCATACCTGAGCCAGGTGGTCTCCCTCTTCCCACTCAGACACATAACTTACAAAGAAAGTGTTTCCTGAAATGTTGCAACTAGAAATGACAAATCACAGCAGCTGGACTCCCCTGCTGCCTTTCTGGACAATATGAGGGCATGTTTTCAGTCACTACCACTAACAAAGAATTAGACACAGACATGACTACATCAGGTTTAAAAAGGTTTAGTGTAAAAATGCTATTTAGGGGAATAAAACCAGGCTGGATAACAACCATTTTCGGACAAGTTTTCGTGCTCTCTTACTGCAGCTAACTTGCTAACGTTAGCAAAGTTTAGGTCACATCAGTATCGTAGCAGGCTAGCGGCACCATTAGCCACCTAAATAGCCAGCTAACTCGCCTTTATTGGCAAAGCGAGCCGATGAAAATGTTTAAAACACTTTTACCTTCCGTGGCGGTGTCCTCCGGTATTGTTTTGGTGGCAGCTTTGGAGACAAGGTATCCCAAAAGGCAGAGCACAATCGCAGCGGTTCTTCTCCGGTCCACAGCCCGCATCATTGCAGATGTGTGTCTCAACGCAAATGGTTAAAAAGAAAACAAAAGTAGGAGCCAAATCTTTTGCTTTTACAAACTCACTGACCGGCCACATCTGCGTACACTCGGTTTATTCCGCAAAGGAGGCGACACTCCATGTTTAGCAGCATCAGCACTCCGGGGTTTTCTCCTGTAAAGCCGTGTTTCTCCTGTCCCGTTGTGCATCCCCAGCCCCTTTTGCCGCTCGGTTGCTTTTTTTCATCGACGGGCCAGGGTCAGAGAGAGGAAGACGGGCTCGTTCCTCTGAGCCACATGCCCCAGAACAGCACCAACAGGCGGCTTCTTCCACACGCAGCACCAATAACATCTGTGGACCTCCAGCGACACCTGCCAGCCAAACAATGGAAAAGTTTCTTACAGCTTTTTAATTGTTGTTTTGTCAAAGGACAAATTCAATGAACAAAACTCTTAAATTCAAAATGCCATTATATTAATTTTGCACTAAAATATGGAGGCCCAGTACTGACAAAATGTAATAAAAGCTATCAGACAAGTCCAAACAATAACAAAATACAGCGATCAGTGAATTTAAAATGACACATAAAGATTTATAATCAGCTTTTTGTTTCCTTAACCACCAAATAGTTGATCAAATAAATTAAAACTTATTACTTTTTTATTTTTTAATTTTTTTTCCCACTATACTGTAATTACTGATATTGTTTATTGAAGTATTCAGTTATATTTTTACTTGTGTAATAACCTTTTATTAACCTTTGGCATTTAAAAATATGATTCAAAATATGCTAAACATGTCAATATATTATATTGTTAGTTAAATAATTAAATTTAAGTGTAAAGGAGAAAAATAAAGCTTCTATTGGTTAGGGAAAAAATACATGTACAACTAATCACCATACATTTCTAGAGTAAGTAAAAGTTAAATTCTTTACTTTTACTCTTCTTTTTGAGTATATATGTATGACAAAATAATTGCAACTTACAGTATTTAAAATTATGTACAGTTCTTAAACCATTTAAAATTTTAATTTAATTAATTAACATAAGCATAATATATTAAAGCCTTCACAACAAAACCTCCAAAACATCACCTGCTGCCTTATTGCACTGGTTTGTTGATGACGTTAGCAAAACTCCTTCATCTTCACTCATTTTTACTAATTTTACATCAAAATCCACAATTTTGGTGAC